>OX401417.1:18143307-18760807 GCA_947846245.1 Cerastoderma edule
TGAGGAAATGCGGTTGTCCCAGTGAGTGAGTGTGTGAGGGTGTGGGGTTTTGTGTGTGGTTGTGGGGGTGTCGTACCTTTCTTACCACCTTGTCTTACCTATCTAGCCTTCATTTCCAGCCTGTCTTACTTTTATCTCCACCCTGTCTTACTTATCTCATCTTTATCTCCACCCTGTCTTACCTATATCTGTCTTACCTTTATCTCCACCCTGTTTTACCTTTATCTCCACCCTTTCTTACCTTTATCTATCTTACCTTTATCTCCACCCTGTCTTAATTTTATCTCCACCCTGTCTTACCTTTATCTCAACCCTGTCTTACCTTTATCTCCATCCTATCTTACTTTTATCTCCACCCTGTCTTACCTTTATCTATCTTACCTTTATCTCCACCCTGTCTTACCTTTATCTCCACCCTGTGTTACCTTTATCTATCTTACCTTTATCTCCGCCCTGTCTTACCTTTATCTCCACCCTGTCTTACCTTTATCTATCTTACCTTTATCTATCTTACCTTTATTTCCAACATGTCTTACCTTTATCTCCACCCTGTCCTAGCTTTATCTATCGTACCTTTATCTCCACCCTGTCTTACCTTTATCTCCACCCTGTCTTACCTTTATCTCCACCCTGACCTACCTTTATCTATCGTACCTTTATCTCCACCCTGTCTTACCTTTATCTCCACCCTGGCTTACCTTTATCTCCACCCTGACCTACCTTTATCTATCGTACCTTATCTCCACCCTGTCTTACCTTTATCTCCACCCTGTCATACCTTTATCTCCACCCTGTCTTACCTTTATCTCCACCCTGTCTTACCGTTATCTCCACCCTGTCTTACCGTTATCTCCACATTGTCTTACCGTTATCTCCACCCTGTCTTACCTTTATCTCCACCCTGGCTTACCTTTATCTCCACCCTGACCTACCTTTATCTATCGTACCTTATCTCCACCCTGTCTTACCTTTATCTCCACCCTGTCATACCTTTATCTCCACCCTGTCTTACCTTTATCTCCACCCTGTCTTACCGTTATCTCCACCCTGTCTTACCGTTATCTCCACATTGTCTTACCGTTATCTCCACCCTGTCTTACCCATCTTACCTGTATATCCACCCTGTCTAACCTATCTCAACCCTTTTTGAGGACCATAATATTCTTCTTACCCTTTTATTTCCTCTCTACCTACCTTTGTCCATTTCTTACCCATTTCCACATTTTATCAAATACCTGTTCGCCAGTGAGAATCGAACTCACAACCCCTGCTTTATGAGAGCAGTGCTCAACCTCTGAGATATACCGGCGGATGTTTATTACTTCATCGATTTATATATTTGAATTTTATACGTTAGACTACAACCATAAATTATTGTTTGGTAGAAAAATATTAATTCCATTCGGACCAAGTGAGAATCGAACCCACAGTCCCTACTTTATGAGAGCTGTGCTTAACCACTAAGCTATACAGGCAGACATTTGTCCTTTCATTTTCAAATTGTTTTATAGTTTATTTCATTTGTTCAAAAACAATAATCAACTGCTTTGAGGAAAAACATCATCTTAGTTTGGACTTTTGGGGAATCGAACTTACTACCCCTTTCTTACGAGAGGCGTGCACAACCACTGTGCTATAGCGGTAGTTATCTTTAACATCATTGATAAATGTATATAAACATATCAGATTTAACTTCAAGTAGTTATACACCTATGAAGCAAAAGATTGTTTCTATTTGTCCCCAGTGCGATTCGAACTTGAGAACCCTGTATTAAGAGAGCCGTGCTAAACCGCTGAGCTATATATTCGGACACTTAACGTTGCACTAACACATGCTTAAAAGGTTAATTGTGCAAGATTATTTCCGTTTCGCCCCAGGGAGAATATAATCAACACCCCTTTTCTCATGAGAACACCTCTATAGCCACCGAACTTTGTTCAAAAGAATAAACATAATATCCATTTTGGCCAAGAAACTTGAACATATAACCCTCCTGTGTGTCTGTTTATTTGTATGTTTGTGTGAATGTCTGCACGCGCGCGCGTGTGTGTGTGGTTTGGGGTGGTTGAGGGGTGGGGGACAGACAGACAGACAGACAGACAGACAGACAGACAGACAGACAGACAGACAGACAGACAGACAGACAGACACAGACAGACAGACACAGACAGACAGACAGACAGACAGACAGACAGACAGACAGACAGACAGACAGACAGACAGACAGACAGACAGACAGACAGACAGACAGACAGACAGACAGACAGACAGACAGACAGACAGACAGACAGACAGACAGACAGACAGACAGACAGACAGATAGACAGACAGACAGACAGACAGACAGACAGACAGACAGACAGACAGACAGACAGACAGACAGACAGACAGACAGACAGACAGACAGACAGACAGACAGACAGACAGACAGACAGACAGACAGACAGACAGACAGACAGACAGACAGACAGACAGACAGACAGACAGACAGACAGACAGACAGACAGACAGACAGACAGACAGACAGACAGACAGACAGACAGACAGACAGACAGACAGACAGACAGACAGACAGACAGACAGACAGACAGACAGACAGACAGACAGACAGACAGACAGACAGACAGACAGACAGACAGACAGACAGACAGACAGACAGACAGACAGACAGACAGAGACAGACAGACAGACAGACAGACAGACAGACAGACAGACAGACAGACAGACAGACAGACAGCAGGCAGGCAGGCAGGCAGACAGGCAGGCAGGCAGGCAGGCAGGCAGGCAGGCAGGCAGGCAGGCAGGCAGGCAGGCAGGCAGGCAGGCAGGCAGGCAGGCAGGCAGACAGACAGACAGACAGACAGACAGACAGACAGACAGACAGACAGACAGACAGACAGACAGACACAGACTTAGACACAAACACAGAGGCAATCATAGATAAAGACACATAGCATAGAGACAGACAGAGTAGAGAGACATTGGAAAACTAGTTTCAAGGCTTCAAGAATTTCGCACATTGAAAAATAAATGATTTCAATTCGCCATCTACAAGCGAAGAAATGACATAAATGATAAAAATGACATTTCCTTCAACTTTCATATCTATATTTGGAATATATTATTTCAGCCTTTCATTTCGACCACAAATCAAATTACTTGAACGATTTTCACTCATCAAACAGAAAACATCGTCTGAAATAATGATACAAGATGCACTTCGAACCATAGGTTAATCTATATAGTCAAGACTGAAATAGTATTGACTAAAGAACGAATGACCTCCCTTTATCAAAATGTATTACGAAAGTCTCAATGAATTATTTAAAACAGCAGCATTTTACTTATAAATAAGTTTTGATTTATAACTTTACCATGGCAAAACAATTTTTCTTTTTAAGAAATAACTTTTTTCGTATTAATTAGTTCTAATTTATATCGCTATTTCAACCTTCAAAAAGCGTAAGTATATAGATGATCCAAATACTGTCGTTAAATTTTGAACATAAAGTAACATTCAGCAATCCAACACTCTGTCAGACATCGTGGGCTAATTAATTACTTTCAAGGTAATTAAAAACCTCATTGTGATAGTTATTCAACGAAAACTTAATAATATTAGAGAAGCTTTAATTAATATGCATATCAGTATGAGAGATCAGAAAAACAAAACATCAAAATTCAACTAAATAATAATAATAAAAAATGAATACCCAATCCTTTGCTGAGAGGATGTATGATGCCAGTTGTGTATTGGAATTTGGGAATTTCTTTTTTTTTTCTATTATGAACACCCAACCAAGAGTTAGCTTAAATCTGGCCAGATGTTCGTTTTTAATAACTTATTCAGTTTGTCATACCACATAAACTCAGTACAGAGCCAGCTGGTTATTCGCTACATGTACCAACTGTTCATTTGATTTGTCAATATCCACCAATATCCAAATAAGAGCTAGCTGGTTGTTCACTTCAACTATGTATCCGATTTTTCAAACGTCAAACAACCAAATCAGAGTTAGAAAGAAATTCGGCTACCACATGCCCATTCAAGCTATCCGTATCGACCAATACCCAAAGCTAAGCTAGCTGGTTATTCAATGTTAGCTAGATATTCGTTTAAGTCATACATCCAATTCGAGCCCGCTTTGAATCCTCTACCTTCTATCGTTTTTGATGAGTGTCTTACTTTCCAATTACCAAATCCGACCTGGCTGGTTATTCGCTACCAGCAAGGTATTCAGTTTGTCTTATGTCCGATATACAATCCCGAGCCAGATGGGAATTCATTTTCACTTTGTCAATATTCACCAAGCCTAAATCCGAGCTTGCTGTTTATTCGTTGCCAAGTGGGTATTCGGTTTGTCATGTAACCAATATCCAATCAAGAGCCAGATGGGAAATCACTGTATCTTGTCTTTCTATACTCACCAAAATCCAATCCGGAGCTGGCTTGTTATACGATGCCAGACAAGCTATTCGATTTGTCATACATCCAATATCCATTTCCGAGCCAGTTTAGAATTCGCTAACAACTGTTCGTTCGATTTGTATACATTCACCATTACCTAACTCCGAGCTGGCTGAAAATTCACTGCCATTTGGGTATTCGACTTGTAATACAGGCAAAACCTTCCATGGAGCTAGCGGATAATTCGCTTATAATGGTAAGTTTAATAATATAATTTCACAACTACCGATTTCAGAGCTGGCTCGTTATTCGTTTCCAGATATGAATTCGATTTGCCATACTGACAATATCCAATTTGGAGCCGAATGATATTTCTTTGCTACCTATTGATTATTTTTGGTCATTTTCATAGATGTCCAATCCAGAGCTGACTGTTTATTCGCTGTCAGCTGGATATTAGCTTTGTCATACTCCCAATGTCCAATTTCGAGCCAGATTAAGATTCGATGTAAACACTTCATACTATTTGCCGAAATTTAGAAAGCCATAATCGAAAGCTGTTAGAAGTGTCTTGTAACCACCATTATTTGCTTCATAAGTGCCCACTTAATTCCCATCGCCCAGCCAGCAAGTTCTGTAACCTATTTGGGTATTGAATTTCCAATTCCCTATATCAAATCCCTATCCAACTTCACACACCTTTTCTCAGATTCTTTTATACGAAACGACGGGACAGCTGAAGTATCGGGACGCCATAATGTTCTTCTTGCGTCACTGGATGGACAGTGGAGTACAATATACGTCCCAGGGTCTGGCTTGGTATGGGTCGGAGGGGACGCTCAGATACTCAGGTGGGTTTATCAACATTAACTCGCCGGATCCATCCAATGGAAACGTAATAATGAAGCTGTCAAATTGCTTTTTGAAAGACTATAATTCTTCCGTTAACATCTCTGATGGAATAAGGAGGTTGCAATATTGCATCTCGAAAGATTATTATTCGTTTTCAAAAGAAACTGTCAAATGCAATATATAAAAATTCTTTTAATTCTGATTAAATAAACTAGGGTAACTGCCTCTAGTATGCAATGTTACGATGTTGCGGGTTCAAGGCCATTGTAAGGTCATGTCAACGATTATGACGATACATGTTTTTCTTCATGGTACTCTTGATTCAATGAATACACAACGCTCACTCTTTAGCATGGTGGTGCGTGTTGCCTGTGTAGTTTACAAGTTCAAGGATAAGATATAATGTCCCGCACATCTTCGGGATGAAACAATTTGTCCCAATCGGGAATATAAGCGATGTTGTCCGATCTCAAGTCCAAGACGCTAGCCATAATACCGCCATTGATTCCAAAACACCTTGTGCTGTCTTGTTTTAGGGATCACAACGATACGCCTAAATATATCACAAGCAGTCTTGAGATAGAATACCCATAATCAACCATTTTGAACAAATACTTTCGTCGGATTACTTCGGTCCTTCTCGATATACATCGGTCGTAGTCGGAACCATTCGGAGTAAAGCGAATAATAGTTCCGGCCACGACCGATGTACTCATTTACAGAGAACGACCGAACTAGTCCGACACTCTTTTTTTTCAAAATGGCGGATTATGGGTATTCTATCTCAAACAGTTCGCAATCTATCTTGACTTTTACAGCTAACGCAGCGTTTGTATCCCTGCTTGCTGCCGACGTTGGCATAACGCCATCCAAATCACGAAGCTGGGCCAAGTCGCAAATCGACTACATGCTTGGAAAGAACAGCAACGCTTTCAGCTATTTGATTGGATACGGTGACCGGTTTCCAAGGCGACCGTATCATAGAGCAAGGTAAGTGAACTAAAATGTCTCTCTGTAAAGAACATATCCTTATTTTTTTGTTTGCCTCTTTGTGTTCTCATTGATATATATTTGATCCTCATTGAATAAATTAAATGACAAATACTTAAGCAAGTACCCGTTGATGATTGATGGTTGAAAACGCTTCTGAAATATTGCAGAATCACTCAAATCATAGGTAGGTTATTAAACGTAATATTGCCGTCACTTCGCCTAACAGAATCGGCTTGGACGGACGTTAAACACAATAACAATGTAAAAATGTAGCAAGTCCTTTGCAAAGATGTAGGGTCATCTTTCTTCCAAATAATTAAGCTGAATATTTGATAGCCTTGAATTAATTTCAAGCAAAGGTTTGTCACTGCAACGATAGGACGAATGGACGCTTCACTTACATAAAATAACGTGCTGCGTTAGGTTTAACCCAGACGACTCTGGAAAACATTGTGGGAAAAGCAGAAATTGCTCGCTAAGAGCAATTTGTGCTTTTCCCACAAGGTTTTCTGCTCTATTTGACTAATATTTTTCAATTTCATCACATTTTTAAATGTCGTCTGCAAACTCTTTCAATTTGGAATAGTCGAAAATTTGTCGTTTGGGAAAGGGTTAATGGTAAAAATCAAGTAAACTAATCATTATCCTT
This sequence comes from Cerastoderma edule, assembly GCA_947846245.1. NCBI lineage: Eukaryota > Metazoa > Mollusca > Bivalvia > Cardiida > Cardiidae > Cerastoderma > Cerastoderma edule. Next base: position 18,150,211 of record OX401417.1, read on the forward strand.
CTAGAGCTAATTTCTGGTAACCAGAACATAGCTCTGCCTCAATATCGTTTCAGCTCATGTCAAGATATGCCCGACGCTCCCTGTGATTGGTCCGTCTTCAACTCCCCTAAGCCCAATCCTAACGTTTTGATTGGTGCATTGGTAAGCGGGCCGGATCTGAACGATTTCCACGAGGATCAACGAACCAATCAGATCATGAATCGGGTGGCTGTGGATTACAACGCGGGGTTCACTGCTGCAGCTGCAGGTAATTGTATAGGATTGTGTCTATGAACCTTAAGTCATCAAATGGGATATACTTGACTTGTTTGATTTGATTTTAACACCATTTCAACAGTATTCAAATTATAATATGGTGCATATCCATGCTCCTGGTACGTCCTCACGAGTTTTACACAGGATTGCTTCCAAGCCGTTGACTGCCTCTCCATATGGACAAAGAAGATCAGTGGTGGGAGACGGGTTAATTATGGCACATGCACGTTACTAAACGATACATAGGCCGGGTTTCAACCCGTTGTTCCTCTTTTATCGACAAGTTTTGTTTCTTTGATCAATTTAGTCATGTTCCACCATGACAAAATGTAGTCCGGCATGAATCAAAATGGTGGCTTCAAAATTTCGTTAGTGGTGTTTTCCTTTGATATTGGAAAATTAATCTCAATTTAAACAAACTTCAGGGTTAATCGAGCTGTTTCCTGCTACTACGCCACAACCATCAACACGTTCATCTTCCACAACAACTACAACAACAACAACGACGACGACAACAACAACAACTGCCAAACCTACGACGGCGTACAAGCCACCGACAACAAAAACAACAAAGCCACCAACGCCTCCACCAACGGTCAAAGTGCAATCAACGTCCACGGCATCGAAGGAGGTACCGTCTAATACACAACCCCAGACCGCTAAACCATTAACGTCTAGACCATCAACGTCTAAAACGTCAACGTCCAAACGTCCGTCTACCACACAACTATCTGGACAGGGTGCAACGGGTGACGTAAATAGCTCGTCTGCTTTGAAGAGCTCTCTTAGCTTTGTTTGTGTATTCTTCATGGTGTGGACTATTCTCTCTTAATCCTTAACGAAATGATATCTATAACACTTGTCTGAAAAAAGTACTGTTACAAATTGTGAGATAAAGAAGTTTGTCTCTTGTCCAATATGCACAGTTAGGCCTGATTTAGACAACCGCACAAAAACAATGCAAGGGATACTGGAAAGATTAAACTACCATTTTAATAGTACACGTCGAGCTATAACTGTAGTTCAAATTAAATACGGCAAACAATTCCTGCAGATAGCCCAAATTTTAGCTATCGCCTTCTTAGTTATATCTATATACATTGCATTCGTGTATCATATAACGTGGTCGATTAGTTAATTGATTTTATAACACATTTATCCTCTTGCAGTCGTTATTTTGTCATTTGGCCGAATTGCATTGAATGTATTCATACCAACTGTCAAAATGAATCAAAACAAACATTGTGTCATTGTGCATTTCCGAATGTGAGGAATTGAATTTTATTTTTTGTCAAACTGCAAAACAATTGTACTGTTGTATGAAACGCACTGAAGAATAGTCATTGGAAGCCAAATGTTATCGTTTTCAATTCTCCAACGTGCATTTATTGTCTAATTAAAGCTTTCTTCACAATCGATGTAAAACAAATCAAACAATCAAGCACATACCTGTGATAGCAGTCTCATATTGACGAACTAACGTATAGGGATACATAGAATAAAGGAATAAATCAATAAATCAATCAAAGAGTCCTTTATTATGTTCTGCTTCCATCTCAAACGATCGGCTCAATGGTTTCATTCAGCGACCGCTTACCGTTATGACCACAGAAGCACTGCGAATGGAACATCGAGTTGCTAGGCGTGCGGCCATCTTCACGGTAACCCTGGTCGCAGTTCACAAACTCCCACGTGACTTCCGGGTTGTCCCATCCGAGACTTCTGGTGACCTGGCCGACGCCATTTTCCAAGTCGAAGTGGGTCTCGTATCCGAACTGGTTGTAAGGGTGGCTGTTAACTTGGCTACACCAGCTGAGGTTGGGGTATTCGTTGGGACAAAGGTTCGTCACCATGAAAACCTTGCTGGCTCCCACTGGATTGTGTCCGCCCCCTTGGCCGTCAATAAAACCGCCTGAAAAAGAGTAAATGTAGGTCGACGAGCGGTAAGAAGAAAGTTCGTGAATGTGTCAGAGTGTCCGGTTTGATTGGGGGTTTAATACGAGTTCATTTGATTATTACAAACGTCCTTGCGATTCTAAGAAAGTTATCATAAGTAGACGTATTTCTGGGGACCAGGGTGAAACTCAATAAATGAGAAACGAAATTCATTCTAACTCATTACCACTGACAATACAGTTCCAATTTGCGCCCTGGTGTTTTTCAGACTTGTTTTTCAATAGTATGGCGGTTTGGATATCTGTGAAAAATGGACATATTCAAAAAAGCAGCTCCGGGTCTTGCATGGCCAAGTGGTTAACGTATAGGGCTTGTGACACGAGGGTTCCTTCGTTCAATCCTTGCCAACACCACTGGAATTTTTTCAATGGAGTATCCTTGGGCAAGATACTGTAGAACCCTTCCTTGTACTTGTGAACCCGGGAAAACTGTATTATAACTGAAGTACTGTTGACAAGGTATTAAAGCCCATTTAAACAATTGGAAAAAGGAAAGCTTTTCAAACAGTCTGTTTACCTGTTGTGGTCAATCTGATACATTTTCCACACGATTCGCCACACCAGCCTTTATCGTGATTATCGAAGAATCTCTGATTCGGGGCTGTGACAAAACCATCGTGGTTCCAACTGACCTGTTAAAAAAGCAAACATTTAAAAACTTAGACAATGGGTGCCGTGGAACACTTTGAAATTTATCATCGAAAACAAAATTGTAACAAAGTCATACTCGTTCCAAATGCGCTGTGTAAAACGTTTCCCTTTCTGACACCTTTTTTAAAGTTCGCCCGAAATATTGCGGAACAACTACACGGACACTGCCATTGTAGCATTAAAGTTAAACAAACGACTGACGCTAGATAGGCCATCAACAACGCATGCCAGTAGACAACTTCGCTTAAAAAAAGAAAGTAATTGAACCCAAGGGCCATGTGATTTCAATTGCTGAACTCTAGCCATTATGCCAGGGATGCACTACTTTTTGTAAGAGTAAACCAAAGCGCACCCTTACATTGTTCATCGCTCTTCACAGATGCACGATAGAATTGGGTATTCTTCATATTTTCTTGAAAACAAAACCCTGCATTTAACCAGAAAATAAGTATTTAACAAGGCAATGGGTACCTGATTGTCGTTATTATCTGGACCACAGCCGCAGGCTCCTTTGTGGGCATCGGCATAGTGAGTGGTCGAGGCACACCTCTTTCCATTGTAGGTCCTGGGTGTACCCGTACATTTGGGTGCGGCATCGGTAAAGCCTGGGGGTAAATATAAGGAACACAAAATCATTAGCAGGTTATGTTATTGGCAACACGTACTGTTGGGGTACACTAAACCTCATCAATATTTAGGTTTATTGCAGGTCAGGCACTGGCAAAACCTGCATTTGAATACAAGGGGCCAAAAGTAATTAATTGGTCGTATTAGTTGAATGGTGTACCATTGGAGTACAGTAAATTCCGCGAGCACTATTAGCACAATGCAGGTCTTTTGTGTATACGTATATCTTGGTGCAGGACCGGCAAAGCCTGCACATGAATACCAGTAACCCCAAATCATTAGTTGGTTATATTATTGGTATGGCGTACCATTGAGGTGGTACACTAAATTCCGCAAGAATCTTAGGCACGCCGCATGTCTTTCGGTTGCACACATATCTGGGCGAAGTACGGCAAAACCTACGTATGAATAAGAGAAACCCAAAATCAGCTGTTGGTTATGTGTTCGGCATGACGTACCAATGGGGTGCACTAAATCCCTTAAGTGCTTAAGGCGCATTACAGGTATTTTGTGTACCGAACATCTTGTTCCTGCAAAGGCAAGGCTGTTTATGAATAAGAATAACTTTAAGTCATAAGTTGGTTATATAATTCGTTTAGCTTATCGTTTGGGAACACTAAATTCCGCAAGTATTCCAGGCCCATTGCAGGTATTTTGTTTGTCAAACATCTTGGTGCTGCACAGACAAGGCTTTATATGCATACGAATGACCCCATGACTGAAAGACTTTCCAAAAGGGCGTTAGACTTATATAATAAAAAGAATTGTAATCCCTTACCGACGCAAGCCACAAGAAGGAAAATGAGTCGAGTATCCATGATTCACAAAAAGCCCTGGACAGTGTTCTGAGAGACTAGACGCTTTATATATATGCCAATGAACAACACTGACTCTATGCAAGCAAGCGTTCGGACGAAACGAAACTGGAATTTACTTTCAATTATATGAACTTGACAAGGACTTAAAGAGCGTACATATTTCTGTTTTTAGATCAGTCACTCTATATACAAGGAAGGAGATTGTTTTGCCTACGCCTTAAAGTGAATTTCTACTTCTTCCTTTCAGGTTTTAAAAAGAAATTTGCAATAGTTTGACGTACTAAACGGAGTTATAAATACATAACATTTGTTCCCTTCTGCAGTATCAGAACTGTATGTAGAAAACATGTAGCTCCTGCCACGTGTATCATTGGTTCCCGACTTAAAAGCACTATCTCACATGTTGCGATTTTAACTTTTTGAGATGAATTATCTTCTCACGATAAAATGACAACATAGGTTTAGAATATGACAGCTTTGTTTGCATTTTTTCGGATATTAATTTTATCATTTACTATTTATTCAAATGTTAAATCAGCCTCTTTCGTAGTCACAATCAAATCATACTAAAGCTATTTCTTTGCGTATGTTTTTACTGTGATGCGGTGCACAATTGCTCTGATGCGTCGTAGTGAGGGGTCTGTCGTTACTGATGACGTAGACCCCTGAACAGGATGATCCCATAGAAAATCAGAGTCCACTGAGTAATTACTTCCGGAGGTTGTTGTACCGTAAAGAGTAGTTAATGAACATTTAGAATGTTACTTTGTGTGTTGATTATATGCATTTAGGACAGAAGAGGGTGCCTTTTTTGATCTTTTGTTGGTGTTGGTAATGTTTTAAACCTTTGGTTTGTTGCTTTTTTTCAAGATCTACTTTCGTGGAAGGCGAAGCGTTAAGGAAGACGCCCATCGCTGAACCCAGCAATTTTGATGCGATTTTTAAGGGCGGTAAAAAGAGATTGCCGATAGCGAAAAAAGTAGCTGATCTTCGGTATGTTTGTTCGTGAAATTTTGATAGGGTACGGAGTGTGGAATAATAAAACAACAAGGATTTACTCTGAATCCTGTTATGGAAGGTACCACGTAGGGTTCAAAATGGCTGGTTTTATATCGAATAAAGAAGGGCAAAAAGTTAGCGGTATGCCACCAGAAGCACTAACGGGCGCGAAGGCTTACTTTACATCATTTAACAAAAGCACGGGCTTTCAGCGACTTAGAAGTAAAGCCATTGAATATGGTCTTTGTTTAGTGACACTGATTGTTAATAACAAATTTAACGTTTAATAGTCCCAGAATACAATTCTCTGATTAAGTCCCTTTAATATTTATGGTTTTCTGACCTACATTCCATGTGTTTATCATAAACTCTGTCTCTGAATTTAAGGCCGATCTGAAAACGCAGTATTTGTTTGAAAGTGGTTTCGTAATCTAGTCTAGCCTATAAACCCTTAACCCTTATAATGCTGGAATGGACGTCATGCTTATGATATGCAAACAGGTTGGATCCAGGCCATCCTCCAAGTTAATTGGTGGCTTGTCTGTGATCTAACCTGTTTGCTTCTCTGAGTATGACAATTGTTGATTCGTCCAGATAAGGAACATCAGACGTCAAATATAGCATGAAATCATGAAATATTTTCTCGATGATATTTGATAAAAAGCTTTGAAAAATAAAAATTCTCCTAGGTGCAAATCATTCTTTAAACGAAATGTGTTTTTTAGTGGTATCTTTTTTGTTTTTTTGCAGAAATTGATGTGGTTAAAATGTGCAATACTCTATATACTTTGAAGTTTATTGTTTAAGCTAGACAGACGTGTACTACGCAATTGGCAACTCTTTCAATGGCTTCTGTATTTCATATATTGAACAAAAGGAAATTAGATGATGTTGTTATTGTTGTCATTACTGTTGTTTTTATAATTGCTGTTGTTGTGTTTGTTAAACTTCGTGTTGAGTTCTGCGTCAGATATTTATTATACAAGTTAATGTCAATGACCGACGGTTACTACAATGGTAACCAACCACAAAATGTGATAAACGCTAATATGTAAAGGTTTGCAGTGGCGGATGCAGAAAATTGAGTTACGGGGGGCGTGAGGAAGGCTAGGGGGGACCGGGGGCATGCTCCACCGGTAAATTTTTATTTCGTATGTTGCATCTGATGCAATCTAGGAGTGTTTTGCACAAGAAAAAGACTTAACAACAGACAAAAATTATACAATATATGAGACGCTCCATGCAAAAAAAAAATGGAGTAGGCCTATAATGAATTTTCGTAACATGTCGCCACTTTACATTTTTATGGTATTTAATGGATAATTGTATTCAAAACATAAACACATTTGGAAGCGGAACTTGTCGTTCCGGATCAGCATGTGTATAGACTGCAAATTCTTATCCAGGATGAGTATAATAATCACAAACACAACGTGGTTATCAAGGTTAAACTAAGAAAAAGCTTAAACTTATATTACGTTAAGTGTTGAACAACACAATAGGCGAAGATTTCCATGTTTTTATATAAACTACTAATTTGACAGGGGACTCCGTGGCCTGGGGCCTCCGTGGCCCAGTGGTTAGAGTACAGAACTTGTAATCACGCGGCCCCTCTCCGCTGTGAGTTCGAATCTTGGCGCTGCCAATTCGAATTTTCATGAGAGTAAGTCTCCCGGCTGACATGCGGAAGGTCGGTGGTTCTACCCAAATGCTTGTTCAAGCCCTAGTGGGCAGTTCAGCAAATAGGGTCTTCCTCCACCACTTTGAGCCGGGCATCGCACTTTGACTCTGACTGTTGACGCGATGTAAAAAAAAACAAACAAACAAACTAAATTGACAACGTTTGAAAACACCATGACAAAATTGATCTTCCCTCATACATCTGCTGTTGGATTTTTTTCAAGTAGGATACGTCTTGGGTTTCTAGTGGCAAACATATATATGACTGTGTCGATATCTACTTTAATGTCCTTGTGAATGAATAAGAGAATCAATGCATTAAATCTTTCTTCAGTCATAGTAGTCCTCAAATAATTCTTTACAAATCTCAATGAAGATTTTGCCCTTTCAAATGAACTGGATGTAACCGAAGTTAGAAGCATCAAGTAAAGTGTGGTTGTTATATTTGGAAACATTGCAGTGCATGCCGAAGGGTCCTGTAAGGTCTTCTCTAGAGTACTTGGTGGGTCTGTCTGAGATCTCCACATTTGTCTCCACAAAACAAGCTCTTGGTCAAAGAATGAAACTTCGGGCATATCAGGACCATATCCTTCTTTCACTGATTTGATATCTGCTTGGGTTATGTTAGATATGTTTGAAGGTATCAACAATAACGCTTTGGTACTCTGATCTGATAGATCTATAAAACGCATATTCAGTTGATCAATTAAGGTATCTAAGTATGGCAGAAACACAGATCTTTTGAAATATTCTTTGGCGGATGCTGCCGGGGTATTACTTCTTTGCGTTTGTCGAATGCACAGCCTTGGTATATCAAGAGATTCCATGCCGGCAAGAGTGGCCAGAGTGTGCATTTTATTGTAAACCTGGTCAAATTCAGAATCATCAGATCTGGTCGCTAGTATGGCATTCCTAACATTCTCTACTAATTTGTAACCTTGAATAATATCCAAAGTAGACCCTTGCAGCTTCCTACTAAGGCCTGCCATATACCCAAAATAATGCAGGATTGTTTGAAAAGATGCTATAAAGACAGACTCAGATAATTTCTTTTGCAGCCCTGTTGCTTCTACAACAGTTTTCGAGTCCCAGTTCCTCTCTTTAGTTGAAATAGCTTCGAGACAAAGCATGATTGGTTCCGGGCGACATTATCCGCCACCAATGAATATATGATCATGTCTAATGAAGGCCTTTATGAAACAGAAAATACCACAAAAGGCTCTCTTAAAAGCGGAAAATGTCGTCCTGCATTAGCCGCCCGCGATCAGCCTGTGCGAACTGCACATGCTGATGCGGGATGACCTTTCACGTAGATGCATTGGAGACCGGTTTTGTCAGAGACCGGTTGAACTAGAATTAGCAACCTTTCGAAACATTATTTTCAAGCAAAATCCATCATGGCATTTTTTTGGACAAATCTATGGAGAGCAGTGGAAATTTAAATTGGGACGTTGGGCGCTAAACGCATTGTGAAACTGTGGATAGCAGATTAAGTTTAAATTGTGTTAATCCAAATACCTTCTAAAGTCTTTGAAGTATGATTTTCATATTTGAAACTCTTTTCTATGTAAAAGAAGGTACTCCGGGTGATAACCTTTGCAATTTTTAGCGCCCCCACGCCCCCTCTAAATCCGCCAGTGGTTTGTGGGGTCAATATGTGAACCTAGATCATTTCGGTGTGTCATCAATAGATAACCTCTAACACTTAACAAAACGATAGATCTTTTATTGCTTTATTGAAAAAGATATGCACACAGCTATTGTAACTAAACTTAAAGTGAAGATTGGTCGATAGCTAGGGTAATAGTTATTGTTTCAAAAGGAGAAACTTGTTTGAACGAGTCTTCTTTCTTTACTAATTCTTAACGCTTGCAGCAGACCCATCATAGGTGAAAGGTCATGTCCATAGAATCCCCTTAATGGTGCTTGTTCACAGATGTTAGGAGATTTTGAAATTAGAATTGATTTGTCTAAAATCGCATAACAGGTATGCTGTTTATATTATGCGCACTGAAGGGTAGTCGTTGTTGGAATAAGTATTAAATCGTTTTCAATTCTTCAATGTGTGTACACAGTGAATTATCATGTAATTTAATATAAAGAATAAAGGTTGCATCTTTTTTGCGATCTACCACATACAGGCTGTACATCATTATATTAATTGACACTTCCTGAATAAGAAATGCTTTAAATAATTCATCTTTTATTGTATATCAAACAACAATAGAAAAACGTTTGTTTCAATGACGTTTTATGTCGAGTTTCAAAATTTCTCTTCTGTGAACAAGCACCTTTCGATAAGCAGCCTTATCTTGATGTGACAGTTTGTGACATTAGCCTTTATCTACATTACCTCACTTTAACGCATCTGCATAAACTAGGGCTCATGAACGGCTGAAACAAAAGTAAAAAGAGATAGCTACAAGACAATTTTAATTTTAACACAATGATATCTACCTGAAGTTATACAGAAAGTGTTGTTCCTATTTTCGTTTCAAAAGATCATTATTGTCGTCTGCTGTTGCTTTCAATTTGGGTCTTTCACAATTCCCTGTATTTAGGGAATGAAATAAGGTGATAAGAGCACTATTTCTTGACATCAACCGTAATTCCTTGTGCTTTAGTCCTTATATAGAAAATGTCAGACATGGATCAAACAACAGAAGATTGACATAGTCTTCATACAAGAAACGCATTTTACCAACGACATTATAACGATAGTCAACAAGCAAGTCAGTGAATGGAACACATACCATTTTATTGGTACAAACTACAGCTATGGATGTACAATCTTATTATCAAAGAAATTGCATTTACAATGTAAACTCCATGCATTAGATTCAAGTGGGAGATTTATTATCTTAAATATCAATATAAACAATGAAGAGTATACACTTGTTAACATATATGCCCCTAATCTGGCAAATCGAAGAAACGACTTCTTTAACCTCATTAACAACAATGTGAAAGAATTAACACAAAGTCTCCTCATACAAGGCTGAGATTTCAATGATATACTTAATCTTAACGACAAAATAACCATTAGGTCCAATGCAAAAAAAGTGCCTGTATCAAACTTGTCAAAAATCATGCAATCACAAAAACTAAAAGAAATATGGAAAATAAGAAACCCGAACAAATATCAGTTTACATGGAAACGTCAAAATTCAACAGAAAAAAGCAGAATAGACTTCTGGCTTATCCAAGAAAATATTATGCCTTCAGTATACAGTTGCGACATCAGACCAGCACAAATTAAAAGATCATTTAGCAATCTCTCTCAAATTAAAAATGTTCAATAACAAGGGTAATAGATACTAGAAAATAAATAATTCTCTATTAAACGACAAAACTTACATTCAAGAGATAAACAACTTGATTGCCAGTCTTTCGTCACAGCAAAATCTTAACAACAAATTCGACCCCAAAGTATGGTGGGAATTTTTGAAATGCCACATCAAACAAACAACCATAAACTACTCAGTAAAGAAATCTAGAAACAAAAAAAATGGACTTAAGAATCTTGAGCAAAACCTTAAAACAGATAACACAGATGAAATAAAAAGATTAGAAGATGAAATACAAGATATATACGAAATAAAAGCCAAAGGTGTACAAATCAGATCGCGTATACAAATTCTTGATGAGGGTGAAACCAATCTAAAATATGTTTTAAACCTAGAAAGGTCAAGACAATCTCGAAAAGTAATTAACTCCCTTACTGTAAACAACAAACGGTTGGTCACTCTACCAGAAATTTTAAATGAAGAAGTCAATTTTTTCAAAACTTTTTATAAATCAAAAGGTATAAAAGAAGAAGATATTGACACATACTTATCAAACATTTATTTGGAAGCTAAATTAGACGACTATTCTTCAAAATTATGCGACGGTGTTTTGACGTCAAATGAACTTAGGGAAGCAGTTTCTGACATGAAACACAATAAGAGTCCAGGTAGTGATGGCCTCTCTGTTGAATTTTATAAAGTCTTCTGGTCACACCTTGAGACATCTTTTACGAATCATTGAATTATGGTTATAGACACGGTCACTTATCTAATACTCAAAAACACAGCATTTTACCACTAATATTCAAGAAAGGCGACCCAGAAAATATAGAAAACTGGCGCCCGATCTCCTTATTAAACGTCGATTATAAGATAGCAGCGCGTGCCTTAGCAAAACGTTAACAAACAGTTCTTCTCAAATTAATTAACACCGATCAGCAAGGTTATTTAAAAAACAGATTCATAGGTTATAATATAAGACACATACATGATATAATTGACTACACCGATGAACTTAATATAGAAGGTGCTCTACTATTTTTAGATTTTAGAAAAGCTTTTGATACAGTGGAATGGAACTTTATCTTTAAAGTATTACACCATTTTGGTTTCGGAAATTCTTTCATTCAATGGGTTAAAACCAGTTATAATAATATTACGGCTAATGTTCTCAACAATGGTTTTATGTCACAAAAAGTTATGTTAAGTCGCTCAATTAGACAGGGCTGTCCTTTGTCATCTCTACTATTCATTCTAGTAGCAGAAATTATGTCAACAAAAATAAGAACATGTAATGAAATTAAAGGCATTGAAATCAATAACGGAAACATAAAACAAAATCACCCAGTAAGCTGATGATACAACTCTCTTCCTCAAAAATGAAAACGAAATTGGAATCGCACTAGATATCATTGACGAATATGGAACCTACTCTGGCCTCAAACTTAATAAATCCAAAACCGAGGCTATGCTAATAGGAAGATCAAAAAAGTCGAAACAACATGATTTAAATATAATAAAATGGACTACAGAAATTAAAGCGCTAGGTGTTTACTTTGGAATAAATAAAACAATATGCCAAGAAAAGAATTGGGAATCAAAATTTGAAAAATGCAGACAGCTTATAAACAAATGGAAACTAAGAAATCTCTCCTTCCTAGGCAAAATTAAAATAATAAAAATGTTACTTCTTCCCCAATTTACATATCTCTTCCACTCTCTATATGTAACGGATCAAATTATAAACTCTATAAGTAAAATGTTTTTCGAATTTCTTTGGAATGGCTCAAGAGAAAAAATTAAACGCACGACACTGATAGGCCACAAATATGAAGGCGGAATAGACATAATTGACATTAGAGCTTTTGTTAAAACACTCAAATTCAACTGGATCAAAAGACTCTTATCAAACCATTCAAACTCAAGTTGGCAAGAAATTCCAAAGTTTTATTATGACCAATTCGGCAAAAATCTCTTGATATTTTATAGTGATTGCGAATCTATCAATAACCTTCCAAAAACTAAATACAAGCTGCCATCCTTTTATCATCAACTATTAAAAACATGGCTAGAATTTAACAGAACCATATTAAACAATAAGAAATGTAACACTTTGTTTGATCTCCGAAAACAAGTCATCTGGGGGAATAAATTCATAAAAAATTCTTCAAATAAAACTCTGTTATTTCACAGATGGATAGATTCAGATAGTCTATTTATAGATAACATCCTATCTGAAAATGGCACTTTCTGCGAAACAAAAGTCATACAAAACTTAAAAGACAAGAGAAACTGGTTGAGCGAATTCAATATCATAGCATCATCAATTCCATGCTCATGGAAAGGAATTATCAAGAATAATCTCCTTTAAAATCAAAAGTAAAAACTGAACTTTAACTACTGGGATCAAGTACTTTCAACATAAATAAACTTTCAAACAAGCAGATATATATAACATGTACATGAAGAAATCCTTCGAAAAACCATTTATTCACTCCTTTTGGAAAACTAGGTTTAATACAAACGTCCCCTGGTCATGTGTGTATGAATCAATCCATAACAATAGTCCTCATAACAAGATTATACAATTTAGGTATAAACTTATACACAATATAATCGCAACAAAAGAAAATCTTAAGAAATGGAAAATAGACAATTCAGACCAATGCAATGTCTGTAATTGCACTGAAACATATGAGCATTTCTTTATCACATGTAGAAGCATCGCAAATATTCAAATCTTTAAAAACATATTTATATCAATGCGATACGGACACAATTTCATGAAAGTACCAATTTCTTGTTAAATGTAATGTCATTTACACTGTATAAAATATATTATATGTCAGAAAAACGAACTAAAAGTATAGATGTAATGACTGTCTTTAAAAGAGAATGCAATGTTGCTTTATCTATATTAGAGGAAAATGGCACAAAACAAGTCACAAAGCAGATGCTTCAAAAAGTTGTTAACCAGTTCTAATTCAAGCTCTTTCATATTTCATCAATAAAACTGTTATGTAACAAAAAGATTGAAAAAAAAAGGATAAAAGAAAGAACAATTACCGTGGACAGAAGAGAAACTGCTCATAATGAACAATTCCTCCTTTGATCACGATGGCTTCCTTTCTTTTTTTTTACGCAATAGACATTCGTTAGTGTAAGCATGATATATTTCTAATACCGGAAATTGTTCTTTAACCAATTTATATTCTCGTTCGACCTTCATTATGTAACTGCTTACATTGATTTTATTTTATATAACCTGTATATGAATGCATGATATAAATTCCTCCAAATTATCTTAAAAAGAACTTTGTAAACCACATAACTGAATAAAAAAAAAAGAAAAAAAAAAAAAGTCAGACAGAATGACAGACAGTGTAAGAAACCGTAAGACAGCCAGCCAAAAAGGCAGATATGTAAAAAGGAAATAGAAGACAGTAAAGTTGCTGTTTAGCCAGAACATAGTAACGGCTTCGCCAATTAAATCTTGGAGGAAATTTATTCACATTCAAGGGAGTCCATCCCTCTTATGTATACACGTACAATCTCCTACGCAGTGATCTCCCTTTTCAGAAAGTAAAGCCAGTAGGTTGGGGACAAGTAAGTTATTACGTTTGGAGGTCGTTGTACAATAAAAAGTAGTTCATGAAAACTTAGCACGTTACTTTGTGTGTTAATTATATGCTTTAATGATACAAGACGGAGCCTTTTTGACGCTTTCGGATCTTTTGTGGATGTTGGTCATGTTTTAAACATTTGGTTTGTTGTTTTATTCCGAACTACTTTTCGCAGAAGGCGAAGCGATAAGAAAGACGCTTTCGATGACCACAGCATTTTTGGATGCGATTCTAGACTTGATTTGAAACCTTACCTTTGAAACCTTACTACTTTTTGCTGAAGGTTAAGCGACAAAGAAGGCGCCCTTCGCCGATTGCAGCATTTTTTATGAGATTGTTGAGGGTGTAATGAAGAGTTGGCCGACGGAGAAAAAAAGCTGTTGGTCGCCATGTTTCTTCGTGAAAATTTGACTTTGTACGAAGTGTGGATTGGTGACACAAGAACGATTAACGCTTGAATTTGTCGCGGAAGAATACTGTAAAGTGGCAGAAAGTGGCTATTTTTGTATACAAAAACAAGGGACAAAAGCATCCAGGTTCTAACCTAGATAAACCAGTGAATATTAGATATCTCCAGAAGTAAGAGGGAAGGGACCCTAAATTTCCTCAAGCAAGAAGGTATTCTCGTAAGAAGCTTAATGATTTAAAGATTCAGTCAGTTATTCATGTTTTGGAATTTTGATAATTTTTGTGAAATATTGCATAACGAGTCAAGACCAAGTGACTCCCCCTGAATACGAAAATCCATCATCAGGGGTTTTGCTTTTAACCCGGCGGTTTTGTTGTGTTATTGCTGTTGTTGATGTTATTTAGCTGTCTAATTACTTTTAGTCAATTCAACATATATAGAGCATTTGTTTATTTATTTTAGTTCGGTTGACCTTTTGCACTCTCGTGCTCTTCTTCATCCTGACTTCCTCTATCTATTACCGGCCCTATCTCTAGTATACTGGTATTCAATATTTGCCCTTCTTTCCTTTCGTTTGGTTTTTAATTTTGAAATTGTGTGTTTACTTTTCCTTTTTCATCTTTAGGAATCTCTTCTTATTCATCTTCCGGTTAATGACAAAACCTTTGGTTGTATCCCTTTTCCAAACGTTTTGTCAATTGCAGTGTTTGAGGCTAGGCTTCCTGCAAAGTCTTTAGAGAAATTTATCTCCTTAGGAAGCTTTGAATCCACTCCTCTGTTCATTGCCTCATATATCTGCATCGATGTGTTAATACTGTGAAATACTGTACTCCCCTCGCTCGCTAAGACGAACCTCCAAAATTGTTTTAACGGCAACATTTACAGTTGGTGGATACTGTGTGTCAGTAGGAACTCTGAATGATACCGCCAGCTTCTCCACCTTTGCCAGCACAGACAAGAGTATCATCGGGACAGTGACTACAGTTTTCAGCTTTACAGTCCACAGTTGCATGACACACACGAGGTAAGTCGGTCGTTTTCTTAATAATATCACCATTTCAAAGAACTCGTAACCTGCTGATTATTACAGAGCACCGGGCCTTAATGTCCTTTGAAAGTGCTGATATCGCTTGCTGCCGAAATGATCTTGTTGTTTTGGTTGGAAACATGGCTGCGCCCCCGTTAGCTTTCCGAGCTCTCCGGATCTGGGAACTGTATAGATGTTTAGGGTCTGGTTACATTCCAGGCTGTCCCAAGGTTATCGTAGCAATCTTGAACACCAAGAAATGCTTTCGTATCGCCATTCGTTTGTACACAATGGTTTGGATATTTGTGTCTTCAGTGTATAGTTTTCCGGCCCAAGCATGGAACCTACATCTTTCGGAGTGGGGTGCAATATAATCTAGGTTTGCGGTACAGGCAGTATGGCTGCCTTGGCACAGGACATCATATCCCTTGTTTTTCAGATAGGCCCCAGTCCAGCACAATGCCATTCATTTTCTTTCGCAAGGCCCACTATATACTTGTAGCTGCTGTGGTTTTCTATTGCAACCCCGTATGCCTGGGATGCTGCCTGACCCGGCTTAAAAGAGGACACCATTCTGTTAGCGTTGTATCTGCAGTCGAATGAAATATCAAGTTGGTGATGATCATGTGCCCTTTTAAGTCGTTTTCGTTCTACGACCCATTTTGTTTTAATGGACATGTCTTCTTCATTTAAGAAAATAATCTTTATTGTTGCCATTCTGTTCGGATTCTGAGGATAAGTTTAAGAGGGTGGTGGTATGTCTAATAAAATCAGCATGATTTTTTGCTTTATGTACACCTGTATAGCCGACGCCAGTATATGAGTAGCTGCCATGTGGAACGTGCCGTCAAAGGATCAGCATGTTTTGCAGTTTGGTGATACAAAACAACAGGATTTACAAGCAAACAGAAGGTCTGAGCCTAGGCCCAATTTTCTCTCGCTCTCTGTATCACTATGTTGATGTTCTCACAGCAGACAAGGAAGTTCTGGTGACCTCGGATGACTTTATTCATTATTGTTGTCAATAGGGTTATATCAAATTAATGGTTTCCCAGAAATTCATGGTTTTCATTGCGTCTCAAATCAAAGTACTGGCTTCTGCTCGACTTCAAATATGTGGTCGGTCTTATTTGTGGCTGAGCTTGGTGCGGGCTGATTATAACCTTCAGCATGTCTCTTACTCGTAGGGACTGGTGCATTTACTTGCTGGTAATGGCGCCATGTAAATTTCCCTTTGGTCATAGTAGCACATACATTATAGAAATAGAAATCTTGAATGTGCTTTACTCTGGTCGTTATGTTCCCAAACATCCTACAGTGTATTGAATAGGTACTCAGTAGAAGCCAGTAAGACTGGGCAGCTTATGGTGGCAGATAAAGGATGTGTGAGGTGTGAAAAGTCAAAACCAGTCCCTCTCCATCCTTGACCCTTGAACTTAGTGGGATTTTTAAGCCTCAAATATGATTTAGGTATTACATGGTATGCAAATAAATCACAAAACATTAGAAGTATCATGTGTTTTTTCACAATATTGAAGAAATCACCTTTATTGGATATATTCACAACCTTATGACTCCATTGTCAGTATTTAAGGAACGGAAAGATCATTTTCATAGAGAACAATATGTTTCCAGATTGCATATTGCGGTTTGGTGAGGATTCTTTTTGCATGAATGAAAGCGATTCTTGAATTTAAAAGTTTCGAGCCAAATTTCAGCGAACTAGGTTCTTTGATTGACATGCAGAGATCTCTGAAATATTAGTAGAAACGCTTACATTTATATATACTAGATCTAAAAACACTCCGATTCGGAATTGATTCACTCGCTTTTTATGAAAAAATATTAGTCTTTATTCATGTTTACAATTATATAAAGGAAAGCAAACGGTTTAACTGATGATTTATCGTTTATAGTCCATTCGTTTACAGCTAAATCCTCTTTCCCCTATTTTATCGATATCTATATTTATCTCTACTTATCCTCCATTCTCTCTATCTGTGACTTTACAACTATTTGTAACATGTATGTTGTATTACATTGCTTTTTTATGTTGTTTAGGAGAGGGACCCGATAAGCTTAAGACTCCCGTCCAAATCCCTTTGTCAAAAATAATTTCACAATAAAACATGTTCAAACTAAGGTTCAAACCATGAGTGGACAGGTATTGCACGGTACATGTCTCGTGACTTGTGTTGGTCAATGAGACAAATGTTCCAAGCAGGAGCATACCATCAACGTTTGGGACCGATGACCGACCCTTTAAATCATCTTCCGACACGAAAGTTGTACCAATCGGATCGTTCGGCAAAAAAAACATCTAAGAAAACTTCTCCTTGACGTAACCCAAACTTACCCCGAAACAATGACAAGATGTACAAGCATAGGTGGAGAGTTTTTGTAGTCCGACTGTCGGATATGGTACACAAATGCTGAAATGATTTTGAAGAATCCAAAATAGAATTTGACAAGGCCAATCAACACTGGACGAACAGAGTTTACAATACCTCGACAAACTAAAAATCAACGACGATAGAAACGCGATGGCTAACAAAAGTAAGACCATAGAGAAGGTTTAAAACAGCACACAGTTTAGCGATGTCAATGCGATCAACAATTTCCATAAGAGAAGCTATCATACCAACTATAACTATAATACTTTACAAATAAGTCATAGTCAACACGTGTGGGACAGGTATCAGAGAAGTGTTGAATGAACAGCATGCTGTGTTAGACGAAGCAGATATCGGAGAATGACAAATGGTATCCATATCACATATACTATGATATAAATTCAACAAGACCTGAACCACATGCTCAAACTGTTTGGTTTATCGAAGAAGAGACGGAAGATTTGAAACTGAAAATGGTCAATCTTAACTGAAATAACAGAGACAAGACGACTTTTGAGAGGTTTATGACGTTATTGAATCAACTCGTTGTGGAATACGATTGTCAAGTAAACAAGAAAGTGAACGTGGATCTGATCACGGGTCTGAAAACCAAACGTTGCATGAAAATCCAAGACCCGGTACCAGGATTTGAACACAAAAGACGAGGCCCCACGTGATTCAAAGTCCATCGGCCAAAATTTAAAACCAACAATCCAAAAAATATCTGTGATGGAATATATTTGTGTGATGGTATATTCGGGCAAAATATACAAACTCACGAACTTCTTATTCATCATTGTGTATATAACGTTATTCTATTATACCGAATTAAAACACGTTCGTGTCAAAACACTGGTAGAATGTGTATGCAAGTGCACGACTTTCCTGGATAGATAATGATTTTCAATTACCCGCCAATCTATCTTTATGTTTTTATATCTGTGTTATGTTTTGATAAGTCATGTTGTATCATCTTGAGTTATGTTGTGAAGTCATCCTTTGTTATCCTGAAGAGGTTTTATTGATCTTGATAGATTGTTGGTTTGTTTGATAAATTGATTGATAATATGATTGGTATTTTTAACGATTCATGCATTTTGCAGTAAACCAAATTTAAAATGTGATATCAGCGTTAAACATTTTTGGTACATTTGACAGTGTTGCCGACGACCTTATCTATAACCTTGAACCTGTATTTTATATCTTCTAGTCTAGATTTCGTTTGCACTTAAATCCCAAATGAGGGATTATATATTGGCAAATTTCGACGACGAAATACGTGTATTCATACCCAGCAAAAAAGCCGTCCCGAAGCTTCTATACACCAAACAACTTAACGTAAATAACGCAAGACCACGTGTCACACGTCATGTGACGAATGGGCTAACAACACGTGACATGCCAAGTCAACTATGACTGGCCAAAACCGATCGATATACCTACGTCATAAGTCTACATAAAAGGTAAACATAGGTAAAGTTTGATATACTCGCTCTGTATAATTATATCGTATTTGAACTATAACGGTAAAGGTGTAACGTATTTGTAAACATACACAGATCTCTTAATTTGTAAACAAATACACAGTGCGTTAATACTGACGGAGGGGCGTTAAGATTGCATCATGGATAAAGGTATGTCAATTAATATTATTTTCTCAATTCTTCACTAAACGTAAAATGCTCTCATTGGAATAAAATGTATCAGAATCTGAGGAAAATGTTGTCCGCGAATTGGCCTATGGGCCGATCCGAAACAACTCTTGCCGCGCGCTGGGCCGATCTGCGCTGATGTTGTTATAGTCTACTTTTCGTTTCAAGGGTGTTGTTACAGTGTCTTTTTGCACACGTATAAACATATAACCATGGAAAATGGGCCGATTCCAGGAAGTTGGAATTATTTCTGCACATATATATGGACTTGAACAGGTCCTTCGTTCGCATTAACAACTTGGCAAAGCATCGTCTATTTGTTTGTTGGATGCGTTTCCAAAGTAGGAGAATTGGAAATTAAATCTCATGTTCATGTGTTTGTTAGAAGCGTTTCCAAAGTAGGAGAATTGGAAATTAAATCTCATGTTCATGTGTTTGTTAGAAGTGTTTCCAAAGTAGGAGAATTGGAAATTAAATCTCATGTTCATGTGTTTGTTAGAAGCGTTTCCAAAGTAGGAGAATTGGAAATTAAATCTCATGTTCATGTGTTTGTTAGAAGCGTTTCCAAAGTAGGAGAATTGGAAATTAAATCTCATGTTCATGTGTTTGTTAGAAGCGTTTCCAAAGTAGGAGAATTGGAAATTAGATATCATGTTCATGTGTTTGTTAGAAGCGTTTCCAAAGTAGGAGAATTGGAAATTAAATCTCATGTTCATGTGTTTGCTAGAAGCGTTTCCAAAGAAGGAGCATTGGAAATTAAATCTCATGTATTTTTGTTTGTCGGAAGCGTTCCCAAAGCAGCAGCTTTGGAAAACAACTCATGCGTATATTTGTTTGTCTTGGGCTTGTAAAACTGTGTATCGGTCAAATCACTATACATATGTGTTAACATGGTACATGTATTTATCGTCTGGCCATTTTCCAAACTAGGAAGTTTTTTATTTTCCTCATAAATGAATTAAATGTATCTGCATGTTTTTCACCGATTTCATGATTTGTCTTATTGTCACGTATTAACCGTGTTGTTAATTAATGGAAATCTATGCATACAACACTGGACGATACGGACTGGCACAATAGTCAGTCCGAGAAACTCATTTATATGTATATCGCAAAGGCATGCCCACAACTACTTTTTGCTAACCTAGGGTTATGGCGTAGTTAAGATATGAAGTATATGGCTAGTCACTCTATGTGCGGTCACGCACCAGAATTTAAGCTTATTCGAAAGACTCATCGGATTACGTACGTACTTTAAACATGTTTAAATACCTAATGCCTATTTTGGAAGTATTAAGGTAGAATACCTATAAGCCGACATTTTGATTTTTTTTTCCTTCGTCGGATTACTTCGATCGTTCTCGGTATACATCGGTAGGGGTCGGAACTGACCGGATGCGTATGTCTCTTTGAGAGGTTCATTTGCTCGGTTCGTTACAATGGAATGAAGATATATAGATCTACATGCATATGTTAACACTTTTAAAGTTTGAGACGGCTTTTTTCTCCTTCAGTATTCGGTTTCCGATATCTGAAGCAACTGACAATCTTTAACACTTTGCAATTGATTTAACACGAGGTAGCATTCTTGCTTTTGTTACATTGCATACTTCCCGATTCAAACCTGAAGATTGCCATTATCGTCTACTTATATTATGCCTATTGAAAATTAATTGAGTAAACCAATCGTTTTACTTCCTTGAGGATTTCGCACCCTTTTTCTTCAAAGTTAAAGCACAAAATTTCACATTGCAATTATGTACATGTACATTTCCATGCGCTTGTTACATCAGTGTTAATGTACTTGACGTTTGAACCTTTGATTTATTCTGGAAAGTTGCTGATTCTTCTGCATTATCATTGTTGTGTGTTTTTTTTTGTTGTTGTTGGTGTGTGCTTGTTTTATTTGTTTATTTTTTTGTGGTCATTATTAAGACAAACAACCATAATGGGTTTATGAATATTTGTTTAAAATACATAGTTTTTGTCAATAGACACAAATCAATCAAATTCCTCCAAACGAAGCTGAGTCGACAAACATATCCTCTTTGTTTGTTTACCAAATTTTGAATGACGTCATGCGATCGTGACAAACGATGCGTCCAGTTCGATTTATTCATACGTACTACGTTTCATTCAATACTTCAACGTCATTCTAAAAGAAAACAACACACCTTGCTAAATTTTGAGGGGGTGTATTGAATGGGATGATATATTGTACATCTGTAAAAAGTGTATAATAATAAATTCACCAGTTGGCTCTTGTTTACGTCTAATATGTCGTTCGCGTCGCGCACACGTCTACGTTACGCATAAACCGAGGCGCATTTGTATATTATTCCACGCTATTCACAGTCGTATGTTGTCTAGATTGTTCTTTACGCCTCAGATTCAATCTATTTTGGACCTTGGAAATATTTGTCGTGCTGCGTCGTTGTACCTTCTCGTCTATTGAACAGCTGTTTCTTTTGTCACAGTTTCCTCTTAAATCAACTGATGCTAGCCTAGTACTAAGGGGTCATGATCATGTGAAATACCATCGTGATAAAGCTGAAATAATCTTGAAAGGGCGTTTAAGGTAGAATGCCCATTATCCGTCATTTTTGAAACTAATTCTTTCATCGGATTACTTCTGTCGTTCTCGATATACATCGGTCATGGCCGGAACCTTTCGTTGTAAAGCGATTAGTTCCGGCACCGACCTGTGTATACCAAAAAACGACCGAAGTAATCAGACGAAAGATTAACTTTCAAGATGGCTTTTTTCGGGTATAATACCTTAACTCTTAGCCATTTAAGATATACTTCACTGGCTTGTTTGTCATCATACGTGGAATGATTTATGTCCGCCCACACATTTATAAGTAGTATACAAGTCAGAATGTGAATTTGGTTTAGTTATACATTGAAACACATCGGTAACTTTGCGAAACGTTCTGAATTCATTTCGAAATTTCAACCCATCTTCCGCCGTTTCTAGTCTATGAACCCTTTTCCGCATGGGTTCAAAGCCCGGCGACGGCACTTGAATTTACATGAGGTGTACCTTTAGTTAAAACATAATTTAGTCAATAAATAAACACCATTATATACATAACAAAGAATTCAGTGAAACGGAAGGTGTTATTTTGCGGTTTTCTTTTGGAATGCGGAGGGTTCTACTGACTTGACCAGCCTTTAAGGGCAGTTATAGTTGATCTGGCGTGTTACAGCCGTCACTCAAGTATGTCTACATATACATATGCTTGTCTAAGCCATATTTCGATTTTCAAAGGGACAAACACAGTTTTTATCGAATGTGCCGATAAATGAAATGAATAAAACGTGGAAAGTGGTCATCGCTACTTATGGGGTTCAAACTCAAAATTCTTTTATCCCGAGGCAGACGCTATATCCTTGGACCGCTGCCCTCTAAGGCGTTTCTACCACTGCACTCTAAGGAGTTTCTAAAGTGGAAATGTTTAGGAAAACTAATCTATGTTTGCAGTAGATCTAAATGTCAAGAGTTGCATTGATTTAATCATTTATTAGGGGGCGGATGAAAGCGTGTATTGGTCGACTCACTTAAAAACGTCAAACAAGTTTTATTGAACACTGGCTTCATTTCATTGATAGCATAGACCATAAATGATTATTTCTTTTATTGCTTACGAACCACTTAACCCTTAGAATGCTAGATAATTTTCTTAAAGTAGATTTGTGTGTTGTCTGCTTTCCAAAACCTTAAATATTTGCTTAATTTTGATGAGGTAAGATACTCAGAGTAGCAAAGGTTTACCTGGCGGCTGGCCTGGATACAACCTTTTTACATAAGAAGGCACAATTAAGTAGATGTTTAATGTTTTGGAAAGCAGACGATACAAATTATTTTTAGAGAATTACCCAGCATTCTAAGGGTTAATATTGAGTAACTGTTAAAAATCCCAATTCTAAACCTGGCACAATCGGATATAAACCAATCCGGCGTATCGAATGAAAATAACATTGTCCTTAAACTAGGTCCGACCAATGTCGCTTATCGAGCGCTGTATTATTTATTGCTCAGGTATTATTTGCCGATTTACATCTCGAAATCACTTAACCCTGAGAATGGTGAGTAATTTTCTAAAAATAGATTTTATGTCGTCTGCTTTCCAAAATATTTTAAAATGTCTGTTTAATTTTGTTGAGGAAAGACACCCAGAGTAGCAAACAGGTTAGATCACAGGCCAGCCGCCAATTTACTTGGCGGCTGGCCTGGATCTAACCCGTTTGAATAAGCACGAAGTCGGTTCCAGCACTATATGGGTTGAACTAGGTCCAGCCAATGTCGCCTATCGAACGCTATATTATATATTGCTCAGGTGTCATTTACCACTTTACATGCAAAGATTACTTAACCGATTATTCTAAATCGTTTTTTGAGACTCGTCCAAATACAAACATTTGCAGACGATAAATGATTGATAAGAAAAATGAAGAATTGAATAGTTCAGGTGCTTGTTCACAGATTGCAACGTTTGAAAATCAGCACAAAATGTTCTTGAAACAAGACGGTTTTAGTATCATTGCTTGATATACAGTTAAAAGTAGTTACTGGAAAAAATTCAGGAAGCATCAATTTATATTAGATGTACTGTGTGTATGCGCTATTTTTCAAAAGCGACGTTTCGCTTTTGAATTGAAATACATTTTAAACCACTGTATACACACTTTAAAGAATGAACAAAATTCTATATATTTTTTTTCTTCCATGACAATTCTTTAGGCGTATCGTATAACAAAACAGCCTTTGTGCAATTCTAAAGATTTTTTTTTATTTTCAAATTTCTTCACATCTGTGAACAAGCACCTTTAAGGTAGAAAGAAAACTGTGTGAATAGGACGATATTTTTGCCTATCATTTTCCTGCAATGATTGTATTGGCATTATCTTGCCGTTTGACTTAATGAAATAGTTAATTGATAATACGTTATCAAACCAGACATCTGCTTAGACATGCAAACGGCCTGCTAAGTGCATGAGAACCTGTCCTTGAACTTTTATTTTTTTTTTGTATTTTTAGTGAATAGAAATTCAAATGTTTGAAGGTAGATAGAATAGTCCAATTTATCTTACTGTTATCTAATAGTACTTTGTTATGTCAAAAATAAGGAGCTATTTGCACAGTGGCCCAGATAAAATCTTTTAAGGGGCTTTTTCACTGTAACGCAAACATCGTTTGTTTTTAACTTCCCTTATACAATCAAACTTACGTTATGAGGCCAGTCTAAGAGACAGAGTAAAATAGTTGCTTAAGACAGGTTGGCTGCTTAACACAAATTTATTTACACTATAAATCTAACAATAGGGCTTTCTGTAGTGGTTGTTTAATGCAGGTTGGCTGCTTAACACAAGTTGGACTGTATGTTGTGTGCAGGCTATTTTGTTGACGTCTGCAGTTAACATCAAGGAACCAAAAAAAGGGATGATAAATTTACCTTTCTGTTTTGCTGCTTATCAGCCGTTGTCGAATTAAATACTATAAATAAATAAACACGAATAGACTGTCAACGAATGTAATTTATACGAGTCATTTAGACGTCGGAAATATTTGCATAATATGGAGACCCGGTATGGTATGCTTAAATGGACTCTTAACCCTTACGGTTCTGGAACCGAATGCATGCTTATGCAAACAGGTTAGATCCAGGCCAGCCGCCAAGTAAATTGGCGGCTGGCCTGTGATCTAATCTGTTTCTACTCTGAGTATCTTTTTCCAACAAAATTGAGCAGATATTTAAGGTTTAAGGGTTTAACCAACGTCAAATGCATTGCAGCAAAAATAGAAGAGTTCATTTAAATATACATGTGGCGACATACTTGAGTCACACTTGTGACGAAAGTAAAAATTTATATCAAAATCCGTTGATAGGTCATGCATTTTTCTTTCCATATACTTTGTAATTTGACAATCTTCTTTAAAATGACTACCTCGTATATTGCGGATTTAACCTCTTCAAATTAAAAAATCACATTTTGAATGATTGTTACCTACTTGGCACAGTCTATGAGATAATCGCATATACTGATACTGGCAATGAAATTAATACAGAGTGATTTATATAATAAAATTGAAATCAGTGCAATAAAAGGGGAGATATACGTTAACAATTATCATAAAAAATATTATTTTGACAATGTTGTAGTTTTGTAACCTTATGTCGTTAGACAGAAAAATCACCGATCATAGATTGTGGCCAATGCCGTTTAAACCATCACCAAACAATAACGCCATTTGACCGCTTTGTTGCAGACGACTAAAAAAAAGCATTGTGGTAAAAGGAGAAATTGCTCGTAACAACGTCCACAATGTTTTCTGCCCTACCGGAAGATTGTTTTCCAATTTCATCATATTTTGAAATTTCGTCTGCAAACTCTTTCAATTTGGGACAATAAAAAATTTGGCGTTTGGTTAATAGTAGTTTTCGTCTGACAAGTCATCCCCCACGAATGTATTTGCTTGTTGAATATAGAACGATAGCTGCAAGATTATGTATATTGTTTACATTTATCCGTTATCGGTCATTACAAATATAGTTTGTTTACAACCAAGGTTGTCCGCATATAGGGACATATTTATCGTATATTTACCCGACAAACTGTCAGTGCTGATTATTTGGGAAGATCTATCGGTCGTTTGGTAAATCGGTATTTAGGTCAGTTTGTTCAATCGTACAGAAACTTCCGTTTTGTTTGTTTATGTTTTGGTTATATTGTATTTGGTTTAATAGTGCAGTGTATTGAATTTATTAATTAAGATATGACTAAATGTAATTTGACTAAGGATACGACAAAATATGATTTATGATATGATATGAGACGGTATGATATCATATGATTCTAAAGCGTGTGATTCGTTCACGTTACAAAGGAACACAAAACATGTCAAGCCTTAATCCTTCCATTTTGGATAGCGTTTTTATGCAAAACGTCTGAATATTCATCCGCAACCCAATGGAACTGCAAATTTAGTCGGGTAGTCGTTCAGCTTAGCATTTGCTTAAATATTTTTTAGGGATGTCTATCTTGTATTTATACCGCATCTCAAACTAATGTCTGAATGCAGTTTATAATTAAAAGTTTACTAATTTGTCAAAAGGGACTATTTTACAGTACAGCATTCGTAAGTAGTTCTCAAGATGTTACACATCACACAGGTTTCGTTATATTGAGTATAGGGCAACTTTGCATCCCTTTCGACCATTGCACCTATCTTGTAAATAGACCAATGGCTTTGGACCTTATATCACATAAAAGTATGTTAATCGTAAGACAGTTTATCATATTATTATTATCTGCGAATTTCGCTAGACGTCATTTTACCGAATATCCTTCGGATATTTAACCGGAACAAAAAGAACCCATCTGGTATATTGATCTTTAGTGTTCGGCATATCTTAAATAAATAACCCTGAAAATACAGATTAAAACACCAAGTAGGAATGGTGAAGGGTAAATGAAGTCTACTTTTAAAAAACGACTTTTTTTCTGATCATATAACATCTAGAAATGCACCAGAAAGGCACCATGAAACCGGACTTCTGTAGATTACAGCAACCCGGAAGCAGTTCCGATGAGGTGTGTCCCAATCCCAACGAAAGAAAACACTTCAAATGTCATTGCAAACTTTTTTTATTTGCTTTCAGATCAAATCGATAACCTAGTCCGACTGAGTCACGAGGCCAAAGAGAATGCCTATAGCCGTTATAGTAAGTTCCGGGTTGGTGCCGCGCTTCTCTGCCAGGACGGAACCATTATAAAAGGTACCAGCCAAGCCAATCACTACCAAGAGTTGTCTTTCTTTTATGAATGAACTTCTTTTTCAATCTTTCTTACATGTGTAACGTTTGCGAAACGTTTATGCAAATTTGGAAACTAATGCATTGTTATATAGAACATGCGGGTACACGAAAATACAACACAAAACTGACCATGAAGCGACAGTATTTTACACTGATCGGATGTAATTTTGCTTTTGGATGTTAATTTGCCCGTTTCGTTTCGCAGAGTTGTCGTTCTTACCGAAAAATACCATGCGTCGTTCTTGAAGAGCCTTTTATTGAATTGCATTAAGCCCATAATATGGACGTGAACAGAGATTTTATAAGCATTCGATTACGATGCCGGATTGTGTTTATCCTTGTGTTGCTGATGTAACTAACTAAATGTGGTACGACTCCCTTAATTCGTAGAAATGGATATGTTGTCTCGAAGTGTTTCCAGCAGTTTTTTATAATTTCATTGATTTGTTTCTTTGGTCGAATTACCAGTACTACATATTTTATTGAAAATTATCTTTCCAATCGTTTCCAGATATTATCATTGGTCAGGGTGTCAGGGAAGTTAACAATCTTAACCCATTTTTATCAACTCAGCTCAACGTAACTCAACTTCTTTGGCATTCGGCAACAAAACATGTCATCGGCCATTTATTAAACATTTCGTCAATGGTATCGGTTGTGTTTGTCTTTTTTGTCTCACTCATACGAATGTTGTGGATGAACATCCTTTTTTATCGCACTCTAGGCTGCAACGTTGAGAACGCATCCTATGGTTTGACGATTTGTGCAGAGCGTACGGCTTTGGTGAAGGCCGTATCTGAAGGTCATCGAAAGTTCAAGGCCATCGCCATATCCAGGTATTTATCAATGATTTACAGTTAAAAGTTTCTCCTCGTCTGAAGTCGTTTTAACTCACATGAGAATGATGATTATATATGGGTAATAGCTTCATCAGTCTTCTGCGTTTTGTGATATAACCTTTATCATGCATCCCCTCTAGTCAAATTTGGCAACTGTTCAACGGACTTGATATGCCACTTGAAACAAAATGAAACGCTCGTCTTGATTTCTACCCATCATTACAGGCATTCAGTACATTAAAGTTATTTTTCGTCTGTACAAAAGAGTTTCGTCGAACATTCTTTATTGTTATGCGTGGAACAAGACTTTTGTAACGACTTGAGCGACATGTCAAAAAATATTTATATTGTTTTAACCCTTTACCAAACAACAACGACGTTTGACCACTTTGTTGAACACGACTCTGGAAAACATTGTGGGAAAACACAATGTTTTCTGCCCTATCAGAAGATTACTTTCCAATTTTATCACATTTTGAAATGGCATCTGTAAACTCTTTCAATTTGGGACAGTCGAAAATTTGGCGTTTTGTAAATGGTTAAGCGACATGTCAATTAATATTCATATCATGAACTTATTGTGATATGTGTGTAAAAAACTTTTTAACGTTTTCAGTGACCTAGTTAATGAGATCATTACCCCGTGCGGCGCGTGTCGACAGTTTCTAGTTGAGGTAAGTATCTTTCTCTGCGATTTAGTAAGTTTTCATTTGTGTGTATGCTGTACTACGGATTTGCTTGGATTAGTTTGTTCCCGTACTCTGAAAATTTGCTACAATGATGCCTTCTAGTATTCACTCGTATCAATAAATTTATCAGTACGAAACCTGTTATTGTTCAATTTTATCTCATAAATAAAACATTGTGTCACTAGTGTATGTCAAAGATGACCAAAGCACCACCAACACCCTTTTTAACGCCTGATTTTTCAAAAAAAGATTTATATCGCTACACTTCAAAGAAGTTTTAAAATTGAAATCCAGGATTTTAAACGTTTTCACTTTAATTAATTGCTCACCAATATGCAATGAAAAGGAAGCCCCTGTCTAGGAGAAAGAAATTAAATACTTTAATAACAGAATAAAACCCATTTAAACGATTTCAGTTCGGAGTAGACTGGGATGTGTTCATGTCCAAACCGGATATGACGTACACGAAGATGACGACCGGAGAACTACTTCCGCTTTGTTTCACACCCGATGCTTTAGATGAAGAGAGGGTCAGTCATTCGGCGTAGGGATATGAGACGTCCTGCAGTGTCACTCACGGAACACAAGACGAAGAATGAAACACATAACTATACTGTTATAAGCGAGAAATCCATTTAACAACGATGTATGCCACATCGGTATCAAGTATCGAACTTGATACTCGCATGCTTTAGGGAGCGATATATCATGGGATTGCCATTCATTTGTGCTTTGATGTGTGTTTAGGAGATTTTTAAATGTAGTATTTTAAACAGGAATCTCAGTTTATTTAGATATTATGAATTGACTCAAATAGTATGCCTGTGTTGGGCAGCATATGTGAATTATACCATAAATTATTGTTTCAACCCTTCCCATATTTCAGACGGCTTGAAAAGTCATTGCAGAATTTCGGCGATATTTTGACGGAATGATTCCAACGTTTATTGATAAATAACACGCATCTTTCATTTTGGTGATACAATCAAACTTGTAATAAGAGGCCAGCCTATGGACCGAAGAAAATTGACAGTTTAAGCAAGTCGGCTGCTTGACACAAATTGATGTACACTATAAATTCAACAATTGGACTTTCTGTAATGGTTGTTTAAGGCAGGCTGGCTGCTTAAAAGGATGGTTGCTTAACACAACGTACACTGATATATGATTAAAGACTTGGACATATTTATCGTAAAAATAAGATCTCTTATAACATATAAAGGGTTAATTAGTAGCAAAAAAATCTAGATGCGAACGTGATTGTAGCGATGCATTACGTGGGTGTATCGAAATATCTCTTGTTTGCTCAGCGTATTTTGTGTAACTGAAAGCTGTGACTGTTTATCGACATTTATGTGCAAGACGAAGAACTTAATGTATTCTGGATGACGAGTATGTTGCCGAAACTGTGTATCTTTGTTGACGCACATGACCAAGCTTATTTATCACAACAGGTGATGTCTTAGCTTGGTATTACCCCATTTGATCGATTGTATCGTCTGTCAATTCACTGCCGTATCGTAATGTTCAAATATATATCGTTAACCACTGAGATTCGAAGTAAGGGTACTATTAGGGGGGTAATGGTTATGTATACATAGCCATTACCCCCCTAAGAGTACCCTAACTGCAGATCCCGGTGTTGTAAACTATTTTCTTTTCAAACACACGCGTTTATTTTTTCCCTCTGTATTTCGAGTGACGCTTGTGGATTATCGTTTCATCAGTGTTGTTTATAATATAACCTGTGATAACTGTTGACGTATCCAATGTGTTCTTGTTAGAACTATGTGTTTATTAGTCATTGTAAATGCAATCCCGACTTACGCCATGATATCGAAATAGGACCCATCTACGGCAGAAATCTTCAGAAACCATTGTGGTAGTAGAATGAATTGCTTTCCATGATCAACTTATTCTTTGTGTTCAATGGTTTATTAAAAAGAAAAAAGGGAAACTTATATTTTCATAAAGTTGTATCATATGTCAATGCTTTATATTTGGACAGTTACAAATTTCTATATAAGGGACTGTGTTAACTAAAACCAAGAGTTATGGATCTTTAGCACTATATGGATATACATATTAACATTTATATTTTGATATCCAATCAACAGTCCTATCTTTGTGTGCATTCGAGTTCAGGGTTTGGTGGGTGTGGTATTCCAAATAGATTCGTTTTTGAGCCACGGCTTCAAACCTTTAGTAAGTGGGATATTCAAAAACATACAACTTATTATGTCTGGCATCTAACACGCACTAAGAGGTGTCAAGTCACTGCACCTTTATCAGCCACATGATCTATATAGCCAGTTCAATAATGTCAGAGGTAAGAGAAATATCTAGTCTGTTCAAGCTTATGTTGGGTGTTCGATATTTGTTCATTGTTGGTTGCTGTTCGCTTTAACGGCAAACATTTAATTAATTCTGTGATTCAGATATCTGTTTTGCAACTTATCGAACTATGTTGAATAGTGAGCAGTTACGAACCAAAATAATGGAACAAATGAAGAAAACTAATTGGTGGATGCAGTGACTGGAAAAGAGCAAGTAGAACCCAAAATAACAGAAAATTGATAAGAAACAGGAAAATAAAAAAGAAACAATATGATGATTATTTGTAAATTCCATTTAGAACTAAGATTTACCGAAGAGACCAAAATGCCAGACATACCAAAATAAATTGAGTTTGTCTTTTATGACATTGCTGATCAAAACCTTATCAATATATACACACAAAGTGGTTATCGACAATTACTTTTTTATCCAATTAGTTGAATCTTGAAAGTGTACGTTTTTTTCTGTACGCTGTTTTATAATATTTAGAGTTGTTTGTTATTTGCAAATAAACAGTTAAAAAAACATGTGAGGTGTGTTATATCAGAGTTCATTCTCAGGTGTTATTTGAATTGCGATACCACAGATGAAGAGTGTCCACCTAGTGTATGAAAATGTAACGTTCTCGGAACGTTTATGCAAATGAGGGAGCATAAAACACTGTTATAGAGAATATGCGGGTATATAAACCCTTTCCCAAACAACAAATTTTCGACTGTCCCATATTGAAAGAGTTTTCAGACGACAATTCAAAATGTGATGCCAATCTGAACACATAGGGTTTATCCAATGAAAACGCATGAATTTCTCAGCTCACGGAAACACCCGAGAAGTTCCGATTGTATGGCGGCCTCTCCTCATGCCACGGGAGCTTTCAGCAAGCTGAATGTCTTGCCTTTGAAGGAGATTGGGGATCTGTTAAATTCGAGCGAAAATTCCAAGAAAACGAAATCAAACAATTTTTAAATCATAAAAACCTATATATACAGATGCAAGCTCCATACGAGAGTAAAGAATTGCAATAAAATAGCCTTGCATTAGACGTTCAAGATATAGCAAAAACAAGATCATATCTAAAAGAGATTCATAATTCATGGTTCAAGGATGTATATTCGTGTATGTATGTTATACCGACACTATTGCACAAAACCTTGAAGTATATTCATCACAAATGGCAGTTTAACGTCGACATGTAGGCATATACATTTTCACTTTTAAATAGGGTCACTGCATGGCTTATTGGATAACTTAACCCATTACCAAACAGTAACGACATTTGACCAGTTTGTGCAGACGACTCTGGAAAAATATGGGAAAAGGAGAAGTTACTTTAAGTGAGCAATTTCTCATTATCCTACAATGTTTTCTGTCCTATCATAAAATTGTTTTTCAATTCTATGGGATTTTGAAATGTCGTCTGCATTTTCTTTCAATTTGGGACAGTCGAAAAATTGGCATTTGGTAAAAGGTTAATACATGGAAAGGGAGTCTCGGACAAAAGCCCCTCCAGCGGTGCTGGCTTTGTGGAAGTGTCCTTTGCCTAGACACTAAAGAGTCCTAGCCTAGTACTGTTGAGTGAAAGGTAAGCCGTAATATATCTGATAATTGTTGTGAATCTGCAATAAGTGTCCACTTATATCGTCTTATTTCAGTCTGAATGTTCTTGAATTGTTCTTGGATGACACTTTGGTATTCAGAAGCACATATGTAATGTCCTCTTTGTCATGGCTTTCAATAAAGTTACAATTTGAGGCACGAGTATGATTTTTACTGTTTTTATTGGTACGGTTTATAACAATAAAGAACCATGACACATCATGCATACAGATACATACACACATTATGTAACACAGCATAGAAGGTACAAACATTCATAACATTGTAGGAGCATGCCAGTTTTGAAAATTACAGTTGGCATTTATTAATTCCTGCCAAATTGAAGCTCAACCACTTTGGTCTGAAGCTTTGTAGTTTCAGGAATTTAAGCTTCAAAACAAAGCCTTTCGTAAAATAGAGATTTGTCTCTTAACACAAAACTCCATAAATACTCATTTATGAATACAACAGATACATAGAAATTAACTTTGAGTAACAACAATAAAATATCTTTTTACCTGAATTGTTTCCTTTTACTACGATAAAGAATAAAAAAGGGTTATGTGTTTGAGTGTCGTCTGCTGTTTCTCTAAGTTTGGACTTGAAAAGAAAACCAATACTAGCCAAAGGGTTAGTGCGGTACCATAAACATATGAAGTGAGTATAAATAACTATAAGAGCCAGCTTTGAGTGCTTAACAAGCTTTGATTTGTTTCATAAGAACATTGTCATCACCATAAATAGTGTCTCTAGACACTCTTAACCCTTAAGGTGCTGAAACTAACTTCATGCTTATGCAAACAGGTTGGATCCAGGCCAGCCGCCACGTAATTGGCGACTAGCCTGTGATCTAACATGTTTGCTACTCTGAGTATCTTTACTTGTCAAAATTAAGCAGATGTTTAAGGTTTTGGAAAGCAGACAACACAACCATCTTTTTTAAAGAAAATTACCCAGCATTCTAAGGGTTAACCCATTACCAAATAATCTTGATATACTATAAATCTGCCCAAAATGTCTTTCAAGGTTATCGCTACGAAGGCATGTGAAACTCATAGTTAATGGTAGTGGGGAGAAAAAACATCCTGACAAAAGAAGAAAAAATCTCGTTATGAGGAGTTCCACTTTTTGCAAAATCATATCTTAAGTCATATACTGGTGGGGTGTAGGAGCAGGTATATTTAAACGAAAGGCTATTTCTTAAGTGGCTTAAAAATGAGTATCTACCGAGTAATTGTTTAATGAGCTCAAATACAATTTCTCACTGTTAATGCATTCATCAATAATTGTAATAAATGCGTGATAATTCCTCAAACACTCTGTAATGGGATACGCTCGCACGTTTTCATGAATTCGATGATGGACCGCGACAATGTGTCATCGGGATTCCCTTCGCTTGCTACTACAGCCTTTCTTCCGAATTCTTTGGCCTGAAAAGATAAAGTAAGGCTAGTTTAAGAAATGATAATAATGAAAATGTTACATTTGTAGAATGATAACGCAAATTTATGTGATAGTCAATGCACTTGTATAGAAAAAAACTGTATGAAGATGTCATAAATGTTCATTGATCAGCTATATTTTCCCTCCAAGAGAAGTAATTGTGCTGTGAGAGAGAGATATTTGAGAGATTAGATAAGTAATATAGCATGTTTCTTTGCCTTTAATGTGTATACAGTCAATTCTCCTTATTGGAAACTCTGTTAAACCCTTATTTTTATTGTCAACATTCTTTTCAGTTAAATTTTCATGACAGTTAATTCAAACTTCCTAAAACACAAAATAGTTAAAGGCAATGAGACAGTGTCTTGACCAAGAACATCTACAGTTGAAATATTGATCACGAGACCATTGAGGGGAAAGGGGGATCAAACCTAGGATGATTGGTCTCAAATCTCAAATCCCTTACAGATTAAGGTTTCGCACCTCTTACTGAGTACTTCCGCGTCTAGTACCCAAAAGTAGTCCCATTTAGAAACTTTGAGTTTCGACTTCTGGTGCATAGTTTTGCTGGTAAGAGATGAGCTGGTAGAACACTGATGTGTTTCCTGTATAGATTATAGTCCTGCAATGCTCCCAAAGTTTGTTTTGATTGCTTATTGCAGGACTATTTGTTTGGGATGTATGAACACAAATGGCGGTACCTCGGCTAGATTTGACAGCTAGTGCATTGATTTTCGGACGGTACTAATACACTTTGCTCCGTAGAACAAAAATGAGACGATTGAGGTGTCCATTTTATTACAGTTTCTGAGAGTTAAATGGCCAAACTTGATGTTCCTGTATATAGCTAAGCGTAAAAAACACTATTCTTCACTCAGCAGAGTCTTGAAAATGCATGATTCAACCTTGGAGTCAATGGGAATTCAAGATCTCAAAAGTAACAGGTGTATGACCACATATATGAAAGTCTACCTACCAATATTAAAATTTTAGGTAACTTTCAAAAATGTGTAAGGTATTGGGTTAGTACAAAAAACTGCTTGGTGAAAGCATGACAAACTGTGGCTTGGTGGACAAGTTATTGCTCTCTCATGTTTCAGGAGGCATGGAAGGATCAAACTTATGACTACTGGGCTCAAATCTTCAATCCTTTACACATTTATGTATGCATTTCACTTGTAAATATCGGTGAGTACAAAGTACAGCATGGCTAGAGCGTGACAGACTGTGGTCATATCCCCTGGCTTTCTATTAGACTGGTGCTCTCTTATGTCCCGAGGTGGAAATGGGGGGTAGGGGTTGATGGGTAGAAGAATAAAACTTAAGGCTACTGGTCTTAAATCCCAAATACCTTACACATTTATGTACCCCCTACCTTGTTAATATTGGTGAGTACAAAGTACAGCGTTGCTAGAGCATGACAAACTGTGGCCATAGATTCGGGCTGTCTATTTGACTGATGCTCCCTCATGTCTTGAAAATCACTTGTCTCAAACCCCCATACATTACTAATTTGTAATTTACATGATTATGAACGCCCTACCTTGTTAATATCGGTGAGTACAAAGTACAGCGTTGCTAGAGCATGACAAACTGTGGCTATAGATTCGGGCTGTCTATTGGACTGATGCTCCCTCATGTCTCGAAAATCACTTGTCTCAAACCCCCATACATTACTAATTTGTAATTTACATGATTATGAACGCCCTACCTTGTTAATATCGGTGAGTACAAAGTACAGCGTTGCTAGAGCATGACAAACTGTGGCCATAGATTCAGGCTGTCTATTGGACTGATGCTCCCTCATGTCTCGAAAATCACTTGTCTCAAACCCCCATACATAACTAATTTGTAATTTACATGTTTATGAATGCCCTACCTTGTTAATATCGGTGAGTACAATGTACAGCATGGCTAGAGCATGACAGACTGTGGCCATATCCTCAGGCTGTCTGTTAGACTGATGCTCTCTCATGTCTTTGGAATCAAACCTATGACTACTGGTCTCAAACCCCCATACATAAGTAATATGTAATTAACAAGTTACTGAAAGCCTTACCTTGTTAATATCGGTCAGTACAAAATACAGCATAGCTAGAGCATGACAGACTGTGGCCATATCCTCTGGCTGTCTGTTAGACTGGTGTTCTCTCATGTCGTAGATAGAATTGAGCACCTGTACAGCTTCAGCCTCTTGGGCCTCATCTATCATAGACAATGTTCAAAATGTGAGTTGATTTTATGTTCATGATTTTAACACTGTTTTCAACAATTATTTTAATTATAACATAATCTATGATTACATTTATTTTGCATGTTACCAGTAGCATTGAAGGGCCTTCTTTGCCTCATCCATCATAGAAAATGTTCAAAATGTGAGTTGATATTATGTTAATGATTTTAACACTGTTTTCAACAACTATTTCAATTATAACATAATCTATGATTACATTTATTTTGCATGTTACCAGAAGCATTAAAGGGCCTTCTTTGCCTCATCCATCATAGACAATGTTCAAAATGTGAGTTGATTTTATGTTCATGGTTTTAACACTGTTTTCAACAATTATTTCAATCATAACATAATCTATGATTACTTTCATTTTGCATGTTAATAGTAGCATTGAAGGACCTCCTTTGCCTCATCTATCATGAACATTGTTCAAAATGTGATATGATTGTAGGTTCATGGTTTTAACACTGATTTCAACAATCTTTTGGGTTATATCATAGTCAAGGGTTGGCAAAACCTGATTTTCCATGAATGTTAAATCTTTTTATAGCACCTATCTGTATAATGATTATCAAGTTATTGAGTAAAAAATAACCAGTCAAATAAGGCTTTTGCACAAGCTGGGCAAGACAGACAATTGATTTTGCTACCCCTGCAGTCTATGGTTGTATTAATCAAACATGCTAGTGGAGACAGTGGTGCAGTGGTAGAACCTCTCGGCCTCTTGTACCGAGTTCGAATCCCCGTTAGGAGAGGTGAGAATTGCCAGGGCTAACACACAAATCGGCGCGAGTACTGGTGCAGTATCCAGGAAGCAGTCATTGAGAGTGAATTTAATAAGCTTCAAGCTTCCGACAAAATCGATGTAAATTAAAAAATAAGTTTAAACTAAACTAAACATGCTAGTATTCAAGGCCATCCTTGGCCTCATCTGTCATAAACAGTATTCAGAATGCAAGTTGCTTGTAAGTTCATGATTTAACACTGTTTTCAGTAATCCTGCCAGTTAAATCATAGTCTATGTTCATATTTATCAAACATGCAAGTATTCAGGGTCCTCCTTTTACCTCATCTCTCACAGATTTGTCAGTGATACCATCAAACATGTTTGCATTGAACTCTTTCCCAAACAATAACAGCATTTGACGACTTTGTTGCAGACGACTTTAGAAAACATTGTGGGAAAAGGAGAAATTGCTCGTAACAAGCAATTTTTCCTTTTCCCACAAGGTTTTCTGCTCTTTCTGAAGAATATTGTTCAATTTCATTACATTTTGAAATGTTGTCTGCAAACTCTTTCAATTTGGGACAGTTGAAAATTTGTTGTTTGGGAAAGGGTTAAGGGCCTCCTTTGCCTGATCTATCATAGACAGGTTTTTGGCACAGAAACGAGTGAAATAATCATACCTAAACATTCCTCCGGCTCGTGAACAACATCCACAATTAAAGGCCCTACACCTTTAGGGGTGGGTGGGGTACGTGTCCTCACTTTCACAATTGTGTACAGGTGGTTATACCAGATTTCTGTGACCTGAATGATGTATAAAAAATACCATAGTTTAAATAGGGATTTCCCAATCGTTAATGTTGGATGCACTGATTTGAATCTTAAAAGAGTACTTGCAACAAATGTCACACAATTGATACAAAGGTCAGACAAACAAAAGGTGTCATAAGCTGTTTCTCATCTTATGATTACAAATTGAGCATAATTATTATATCTTTATGCATAGAATATACCTTCATAATGGAATTTACAATTGGTTCAGATTGGAAGCAACACCTGAAGTCAAACATAAAGCTAAGAACCTTTTAATAGAGACCATTTTGAAAACAGAGTAAATTCCTTGTTACAAGCAACTTCTGTTTTTGCATAGTTTCCCTAAGTATTCTGCTACAGGTGCATCAAATTAACCCTTTCCCAAACAATAACGACATTTGACCACTTTGTTGCAGACGACTTTATAAAACATTGTGGGAAAAGGAGAAATTGCTCGTAATGAGTAATTTTTCCTTTTCCAAAAATGTTTTCTGCCCTATCAGAAGATTATTTTCGGATTTCATCACCTTTTGAAATGTCGTCTGCCAACTCTTTCAATTTCGGACAGTTGAAAATTTGTTGTTTGGGAAAGGGTTAAGATATTCACTTAATAATGAATTTTGGATCTGGTTTCAATTGAATACAAAAGCATGCATCAAATATAAATCATGTTCCATTTTTTCTATGGTTTTTCACATATGTATAATGAGTAACAAAACGAGAATGTTCTATAATACATGATTACCAGCAATTTCACCCTTTAACATAATGGTTTCTTTCAGTTATCATTTAAGGTACACTTACTTTTTCATACTTTGTATTTGTTATCTAAAATTGCTCTCAAATCCAATACCAGGAAATGGGTTGCTATAGCTGAATGCTTATGGAAAATAGCACTAAAACTTATGTCTCTGACATTTAATGGAGTTATTGTATTACAATTTATTTATCTCATGGCACTGATCAATGCTGTTCAAGCTGGAAACACAGCAAGTGGCTAGAAAAGGTTATTGCACACATGTGTTAAGCACCAGGGTACCGTTTTACGACTTAACAACTTAAGGAAAATATTTTCGTAACTCATAACTGATAAACATGGATAGTATATTCAATGAAAGTACAATATTGCAATGTGATATGTCATTGGAAGTGTCTCGGAGAGACGATTCCAGTGATGTGTTACTTTGCAATATTATTTCGTCTAATATTGAAATAACAGGAATTGGTGTTTTGGACTTACGCAAATCTTAAGCGTAAACTGTTTAGTAAAACGGTACCCAGGAGCATGAATAGATAAGCAGCCAGCAGATTCTAAGTACAACTTAAATACTGTTGAAAACATTGTTAAACCCCTATCTAACCAATCAATGTAACTAACCTGTCTGTACAGAGTGTCTGCAACATCCATCCTTCCCTGCCTGAAGAAAACGTTGCCCATATGAAAATATCCTCCTGAGGTGCGGATATCGTGTGTCCCAAATGCTTCCGATGCATGGTATATCTGTAATGAAATAATTGAAATAAATATAACATTTTAAGCATGTTGTGGCAAAGTAAAGATTCGGGGGTAATTGTACATGGCATTTCACTCAAAAGTTTCACAAAAAGCTCTTAGTTTTCACTCATTGTGGTTCTTTTGCTACATAAAAGCCCATTGAATTTAAGATTTAAGTCCTAAAAACTCTTTTTTTTTTTCAAATGAAAAATTATCACTGAAGATTGCAAGAAATAACAAAGAATCTTATTCATAAGGTGGGCAACAGTGGTGCAGAGGTAGAGCATTGGCCTCTTGTACCGAAGGTCCCGCGTTCGAATTCCAGTTAGGCAAAGTGAAAATTGCGGGACCCACAAATCGGTGCCAGTACTGGTTTAGTATCCAGGAGGAAGCCATCGAGGAGTGGGTTTTAAAAACTTATCTGCCTATATGCGAGTACGCGGCTGAATCCACATGATTCTGACAAAATAAAAATCAGATTTTTTTTTTTTAAATCACAAAAATTTACTTCATTAATGTATAAGCCCTTGAGGCCTTAATGTTTTCTATTTGTCCATATTCTAATATATTTCGTCATTAATGACCCTGAATTACCTAGAATGCATCAGATTGCAACATCAAAATACCCCCAGTTTAATCCTAAATCAACATCCATGGAGGGCTAACTACGCACCTGACTGTAACTGGTTAATTGAAATATAAAACTTACATCATTTGCTAGTTGAGTGAGGGCCTCATCGTACTGCCCTTTTGCTGCATACAGTAGCCCCAAGTTTCTGAACAACTTAGATTTTATTGCATTTGAACATTCAGGCGTCTTCAAAACTGTCCATTGCGCTTGGGCTAAATATTCTTCAGCCTGCTCCAACCGCCCCAAACCTGTCAATGTAAAATGATTCCTTACATAATACTTAATAACCCTTACCCTCTTCATTATATTAAGTACTAAGTAGTAAGTACATGGGTGAAAGTTGAATAATTTCAAAGACCTGAAATCTGTAGTTCATTATCCTGAAAGGGCATGTTTGCTATAGCATTATACATTGTATAGGGACAACAAATCTTAAAACCTGAAATTCAGGAATAATCCTGAACACTTTTACCCATGTAAGTATGAAATGTTATTTGGATGGTGGATACAAAGACAAGCAAATACATTTAAATTGAAGCGAAATGTAACAAAATATGAATTTAGCTTGCAAACATTTTTTTTGTTAGATCAAATTACTAAATTTTGAATTGTTGATAATAGAGGTTTTTAAAAGTCATATATACATGAATGGGTAAGTCTTCATCTTAAATTTGGAAATAATATATATATATGTACAAGCAATTCTGATATTATATATGGCTATTATATATATTAGACATCCAAGTTCAGAAATAGGGGGAAATTTACAGCTAATTCTCACCCCAGCACAATTAGTGGTTTGCTTTTACTTGACTTATGGCTGAGTAAATATGGTAATTGGAGTTTAAGATTCTCTCAGCAATTTTTCATTTGCATTCTAAACTTTCATGGTAGAGGCAGACTCCTTACTTAACTGCACTACCCATCAAGGCTGGTCAAAACGGGACAAACTATTATCAACATCCTGCCAGTCAGCCAG
This sequence comes from Cerastoderma edule, assembly GCA_947846245.1. Taxonomy (NCBI): domain Eukaryota; kingdom Metazoa; phylum Mollusca; class Bivalvia; order Cardiida; family Cardiidae; genus Cerastoderma; species Cerastoderma edule. The sequence continues at coordinate 18,191,192 of OX401417.1, forward strand.
GATAATACCTCTTCTGAAAATTCCAATCTAGTAGTTATGATGTGAAGTTTTTGTAATAAACATGAATGGGTCTGACTGCAAATGTTTGCCAGGGGCCTCAATGGCTTAGTGTTTAGAGTGCCCAGTCTGATCTTGAAATCAAATAAATAGCTTAAAAGTTTACAGGGATGCATGATCTTCCATCCAGATTTCCCACATATTAAAAGGTACATAATTTCGTGATATGATTCAAATTGACTAATAAGAAAACCTATGCATACCAATGCTTGCCTCTCCTAGAATGAGATATGATGGTACCAGTTCTATGCTAGCAAGACCGTGCACATCTATGGCAAAACGAAGAGACTGCATCGCAGCCGGTACGGCCTGTTCATGTTTTCCTTCAAATAACAGCTTTTGGCCGGTAGTTCTCGTCAGATCAATCATTGTTCTCTGGAAAAAAACAACAACATAACACATCCATTTCAGAGCCAAATACTTATTTTGTTTAATTTGCAAAAGGAGGGGATGGTTGCATTCTCTTTTGGAGATAATGTTTCATAAATCCTTTGCATTGAACAACAGATCTAAAACAATCCACCTTTAACTAGCAATCCTTCCTTAGTTTATCATCTTGTTTTTAATGAATTTTTATATGGGAATATGGATTGCTAGTAACTCCAATTAAAACAAAAGCAAATGTATGTTTTTCAACAATTGGCATGAGCTTTTGTTATTATTCTGTTCATTTGATTTACACTAGCATGCAATCTATTTTTCTTTTCTCAATCTTTTCAATAGTCTATATAAGTATGATGTTTTTCATAAACTCCTTTCAAAACTATCCATCTATCTTTGAGTACTGACTTCGCCACTTTTGAGAATTACAGCCAGGAAAGATTTAACATCAGGGATTTGTTGAATGTTACTCAGAAACTACAACATTTGTGCCAATACTATTGGCCGGTATTTGACATAAAACAGAATGTTTGTAATATTTTGTGTATAATGAAAATGATAAACGAAATAGATAAGTCAAACTGATGGCACAAACCATTTGAAAACAATGGATTCTTTTTCATTTCAATAAGCAATAGGTTACATCTCCCATTTGAAACATTTGTCAAACAAAATCTAAAAGATGTCTGTCTTCAAATACCTTTTTCACATTAAGCTGCTTTTCTCTGTTCTGTCTCTCTTCATCTGATGGCAGAAAGGGGGCACTTTGACGTAGTGGTATCAAATTTTGACATATTTTCTCATGAATACCCAACCAGTCTGCTTTTTGGTGTTCTACCCCACTGAAAAAGAAAACACATTGTGACCAAAATGGGTTTTAGTTGTATGGGCAAATAGTGGGCTCATCTAGAAAAGCTCGTCAAAATAATTTGATGTGAAGATTGTTTTTTTATTTTCTGATGGGGCAATCTAACGTTGAAATTCAGACCGATCCAAATAATGTTGGACTTTTCAAGTTCTGGTTTTCATAGATAATATGTCGTAATTTCTTGTGGCTGATATCTGGTTGCCCTGACCGTCGTTACCATTCCACGCTCATCATTTGTTGGAGCAAAATCAATTTCAACAACCACATGAAAGATAACCCTTTTATGATAACCGTAGCATAGTATTGTCTGAAATATCAAATCAAACAGCTTGATATAAGCTAAAATTTCTTAATTAAGTTGTATTTCCTAATTTTTGGTGAGGTTTAGTGAGAAAGAAACCGTAAGTGGCCATTTTGATTTTTCGCAACTTCTCGCACTTTCTGCCTTAAAAATATGGTAATTACCCACTAAACATGAAGGGTTCATCCAATGAAAACACATGTTTTTTCCCCGCCATTTTTACAACTTTACTACAGCTTCCAAATATGGAATACTACTACAGGTTAAGCTCCGCCCAATGTGACCCAATTTGGTCGTCACTTGTTCCAGGATAGCCTTAGATATCCGCTTGATAACCGGAAGTGATGGATTTGAGAATTGGAGAAGTTTAGTTGCATTTAATTGCCCCATTTCTAAATTATCGTAGCGGTTGTGATACACAACTGGCCTACTCCAAAGAGCTAAGAGGGCAAAATTACTACCGTGTCCCAGACAGACACGGTAGTAACATTACTTCTAACATAATCATAGATCTTACAAGAGCTATGTTTTAGACAGCTTTCTTAACGAAACTGGACAGTGCTGTGCATTTCTTTTGAGGTTTATTTAAAAAAAAAGCCACTTGTTGTGTGTTTGTTCAGAATCTGCAAGCTCTAGTACCTCTAGAAGCTTTTGTTTTTCTTATTATTATTAAACAGCCCAGGCTCCTTATTTCTTCTGCTTTAAAACGGATAGAGTCACAACATTGATAAGTTATCTGTCAACTCGGGAGTTTTATCCTTACAATCGATAAATAAGGTCATGTGTGTCTTCTTTTAAGACTCAAATTGTTAATTCTAAACCATATTCTTTAGAGAAAAATATGCTACAAAATAAGAAACATTTTCTTACCAATAGTATGTTACTCTGCATTTTGTGCACTGTATAAACGCTGGTTTCTGACACAATTCACAAAGGAGTTTAATCCCCTTGGGATTTGCAAGGGGATTCAGCGTCATTTCGTTTGTTATTATAACCAAAGCATCAGCTGTCAAGAGAACACCTCACATGTCGGCCATTTGTATTGACTCGGTTGCTAGTCAGTCTGCGCATGCGTAGCAAGTAAATTTTACTATCGCACCGTTTCTGATCATTTCCGGTGTTTTGGCGTGGTGGACTCAGGTGCGCTGACGATATTCGATTAATCCAGCTCAACGGTAAAGTCAATGTTTAAAATTTATAGAAGACGTAAAAGCTGAATTATGATTTACTTGTGAAATAAGGTTAATATTTGGGATGCATTCGTATTTGGGACGAAAGGGGAAGTCTCAGTTCTTTGATGGAAAACGGTGTCGGTTGTTTTTAAACCTCAATTGGTTTGTCCTAGATGGTCATGCACCTGTTACTGTTACTTTTGAGATCTAGAATTCTCATTGACTCCAGTGTTAATTCAGGTATTTTCAAGACTGCTCAGTGAAGGACAGCTTTTTTTAAGCTTCATACAGAAATATCAAGTTGTTTATTCATCCTAAACAAAAATTCCTGCAATCCAAACAAACTCACAGGGAGAAAAATCATAATAGACCTTTATTAACACTATATATACACAAGGGAAACAACTTCAAAGAGAAACCAGTTCTGACGTTCCGCGCTTATCAGTCCGTAATTTTTTATACGAGCGCTAGTCTGTCAATTCTCTATATGTCCCGCATAGTCAAATGATTTCTGCGTCCAACAATACCACTCTCAACAAGATCGGTCCAGTCAACTCGGAGAAATCTGCGACGACACGCGACTTTTTTTTCGAATTTGGTTTTATCGGAACCGATCGTTGAGAACAGAACCAGCCGATCATTCGGCTCGTAATCACCTCGATGAACGTTATTTCAGTGATGGCACTTAACCGGCACATGAAAAAATACTATTGGTAATGATCCAAACAAAAAATTCTAACCTGCACACTATATACAATATGTAATCCACAATTTTCTTTCAATTATTCACTGATTATCGGCTCAACTCCATTTTGACAGTTCCAAAACGAGGCTTGATTGATCCTATCGGCCGTTTGTAAGAAGTGATATCATTGGTTTAAAAATTACAAGGCCAAATCACAGCTTGGTTCCGCGTTTTTCAGATTATTACATAAATAAAGCCTGCAGAGCGTGGTTCACAAAGCGTTACTTCTGTCATTTATCTGTCAATTAGTCGCCCCATTGAGTTTTGGCGGTTAAATTTTTGCGATTTTAATACTGTGTTGTTATTGATGTTGTGCTTTGTGTACATACGAGTATGTGGCAAGAGGAAAAATTGCATGATACAAGCAATTTTGCATTCAAAGAGAAAAACAATCAATCCCATGTATTTACTATAACTACAGTACTCAGAGAGTAATTAAGATTTTCGTCTGCTGCAAAATAAAATTTATAATCTGCAGGTGGTAAGTATTTTTTTTTATATGGGTTTTACATAGGGATGGGAACGAATATTCGAATATTCGAATAGCGGGTCGAATATTCGAATAGCAAAATAGTATTCGAATATTCGATTTTGATGAACCCATATTACTGTATGTTTATCATAAATTTTATTCAAAAATAATGTTGTTTTATTTTCATTTTCTTCCTCTAAACCGATCCCAAATATCGAAGAACGTGCCTAGCTCCCAGGTGCAGTTACGATGTTTTTACAACGTATGTCACACAGTAAAACACCTGTGACAAATTACCACATCTTTTGACAGTTTGCAAAACGATTAATTCCTAAGTGTGAAAATAGTCGATTTTAAGCCGCTAAATCTAACACCTTAATGATCTGCACTTGCTCCTTATTATCCAAAACAAGTCAATCACGCTAATTGACAATTGTCAGTGTCAACCAATCACATAACTTGTTTGTCGTGAAATTAAACAATTACTCTTTCAATAACCAATCGTAATCATGATTGCATTTGCACGAAGACCAATCAAATAATGTGTTAGAAAGTATATTTTTCTTCAGAATAATTTGTCAAACTTATCTCCATTCTAATTTCTACATCTATTCGATAAACATCACAATGTTTCTATCACGTGTCTGCAATTACTTTATATGTTCTGCCGACAAGTCGAAGGCGACCTGTAGCCTGTGTAACCAGGACTTTGTATTCAAGAATACAACATCCAACCTACTGAATCACTTGAATGGCAAGCATCCTTCCGTTTTGACGTCCGAACTGTAAAACAGACGACCATGAACGAAATAATGGTTATTACTGCTTTGATATTGCATGCACGTACATGTATACAGATATCGGCTATACACAAAAGGTTTGAACAGAGGACTAGTGTACTAGTATTCCGACATGCAGACATTCGGACATCAAAACGAATTCTAAAATCGAATATTCGAATATATTCGAATAGTTCTAGTCGAATATTCGAATAGTGATTTCACTATTCGTTCCCATCCCTAGTTTTACATCACATCAACATTATTTCAGTTATGTAGCGATGCCCGACTCTTAATGATGGAGGAAGACCCCATACTCAACTGCCCATAAGGGCTGGTCAAGGCGGGTAGAACCATCGGAATTCCGTAAGTCAGTCGGGAGACTGCCTCTCATGAAAATCCATATCCCTCTCAGGATTTGAACCCACGCGGAGAGGGGCCTTGTGATTTCAAGTTCACAAGTAGTTTATAGGTGGATTAAACTGATATCATTTCTCATGTTTGAGGGCATGTGTTGTGACACATCAAGTAAGCCGAAGGAAGAGACATGGTTTTGTCCAGGCTGTGACAGTGTTTCAAAAGGAAAACAAATAAGGAAAAATAAAAGAAACTGAATAATTATCAAAACCGAGACTTTATTTTGTTTTTCTATTGCCTCCATTAAATCTTACCAAGTGACAATCATTTTCATCGATTCCAAAATACTTTATTTAGTGCTTGTGTGAGGCTTATTCAATTAGATATTTCTTATTTCTGATCGTGCGCAAGATTCTGTGTGTTTACAATATTGGTACTCGACGCCGCAACGCCCAGCACCTGAAAAACACAAAGCTGGGGAACCAGCACAATTGACCTTCAACCTGTTAATCGTTTATCGTTCAGCCAATCGTAGAGAATGTTACAGTTTAATTAGCATAACAAGATGGAGTCGAGAAGAAGCGGGTTAGCGAGGTCAGTGAATATCGAAAGAAAATTGTGGATTACATGTTGTATATAGTGTGCAGGTTAGAATTTCTAGTTTGGTTCTTACCAGTAGTTGTTTTTCATGTGGAGGTTAAGTGTCATCGCTGAAATAACGTTCATCGAGGTGATTACGAGCCGAATGATCGGCTGGTTCTGTTCTCAACGATCGGTTCCGATAAAACCAAATTCGAAAAAAATGTCGCGTGTCGTCGCAGATTTCTCCGAGTTGACTGGACCGATCTTGTTGAGAGTGGTATTGTTGGACGCAGAAATCATTTGACTATGCGGGACATATAGAGAATTGACAGACTAGCGCTCGTATAAAAAATTACGGACTGATAAGCGCGGAACGTCAGAACTGGTTTCTCTTTGAAGTTGTTTCCCTTGTGTATATATAGTGTTAATAAAGGTCTATTATGATTTTTCTCCCTGTGAACAAACTTTGAGAGCATCAAAGCACTATATATAGCAACCCCTGATAAACCAATAATCAGTGTGGTCAGATTGGGAAAAATCAAGGGTTGCTGTCTTTAACAAAATATATATTGATAAATCTTTCTAGTAATCAGTGGGGCGACAGTGGTACAGTGGTAGAGCGTCGGACTACTGTACCGAGGGTCCCGGGTTCGAATCCCCGTTAGGCGAGGTGAGAATTGCCGGGACTAGCCCTCAAACCGGCGCGATTACTGGTGTATTCTCCAGGAAGCAGTCATCGAGAGTGACTCGATGGGCTATTAAGCCTCCTTCACAATCGATGTAAAACAAATTGGAAAACAAACAAACAAAATCAAAATCAATTTTATATTTAATTAAAGAGAAATAATTTCTCTTTAATTTGGTGGGCCTTTCATCAAAATCCATAAATGAGAAGGGTGTTCTTTGATAAGTTATTTATTGGTTAATGCCCAAATAGGGCAGTTTATTGCCCTACTGATAAGGATGGATTAGCGGATGGGGTTTATAACAGGTGATGTTTTAAACAGCAGATGCAGCAGGTCAAACAACAATGAATCCTAATGAAGTTATATTATCCAGTCAGGGAAAAGGGGGGGCTTCACAATGATATTTGAATCTAATTATTTGGCCAGAAATTGAAAACAGTACAACTCGCCAAAGTTCGCCGTCGATTGCTGAAAAACTACCAGGTTTGTACACTAGATTCATATATCATCATACAGCTTAATATCTCAGCTTTAAAATGATACTAATTTTGTGAAAATCTGTTGAGATTTAGCACACTGCCATGGGTAAAAGTTTTCCGTATTATGACGGAATTCCATATTTCCGATCTTCGTCAGGGCCGTTTTTCCAAATCACATAAATTCGAGGAGAAAATGGGGGGGGGGTAATTCTGCGTAAAATTTCACCATGACATTCCTGACGTCCAAGGACCGGCAGGTCAAATTGTTGTTGTTATCTTCACTAAACAGAGTAAATAAATAACGTCATCCCATTGGTTAAGAAAACAATGATGATTGCCGAATCAATCGAATTTTAATTTTGACAACCAATGGGATTACGTTATTTATTTACTCCGATTAGAATTTATTTACTCCGATTAGAAAAAGTAATGGCCGACTCCAAACGTCAAACAGTAAATATTTATTGTTAATATCGCAAATGTGAATTGTGTGTCCGATGCCCGATGTTGTAACCGCATCATATCGAAAGAGAATGGACATATCTTTCGAAGGTTTGTGGCTTTTGGATATTTTCGGGGAGGAATTAGTGAAAATTTGCTAAAAACTACCGGTTTCGTGCATCCGTCCGTGGACGTAAGGAATGTCATGGTGAAATTTTACGCAGAATTTTGTGAAACTCTTTGCTGTTTCTGATTGCATTGACGGATTTTGATAAAACAAAAAGTGTTTTTGAAAAGAAAAATCATTCCTAGACACGATTCAGTAGAGATTTTTGAGATCCTGTCAATTTTAAGTGACTTTTGGGTGATTAGTAACTTTCTCATCTTACAGTTACTGATTGTGAAAATAAATTGACATTGTGTAGATCAACTTTCTGCTTTTCTAACTTTTAAACCTTTGATTTGTAGTGTTGTCATCTATTTCACCTTCAAAATGTAGAGAATAATATCAGTGTTTAAGTATATTTAAAGGCCTCAGTTTGCACTCCAATATGCTAAAATCCAGGAGCTTCCGGGGGACTCCGGCCCCCTGGACCCCCAGCCAGGGCGTTGCCCTGTACCTACCGGGGGCCCTGCGGCCCCCAGCTTGAAATTTCAGTATTTTCACTTTTCTGAACTTTTACCCATGCACTGCATTGTTTTGTAAAGTTGAGAGGTCACACATTTCTAATACCAGGCACCGGATGTAAACAACTGTCTGCCATTTTTTGGATTTCTCTTATCGAGTAATCACCTGTGCAATATGATCAATAAAAGACCCTTAATGGATTTTTTCATTGACATTGCATTATAGAACTATGGTAAACATGTTACTGATGATTTAATTCACACACGATTAAGTTGTTTAATGATATTAAAGGAGAAATTCCTCCTCGACTTTGCACTGTCATCACGGTGAATTTTTACATGAATATCTGCTTCCAAATATCGCGTTTTCCTGCTCATTGGTATTATTTCCTCTAGTATTTCTTTCTAAAATTATGGAGCTACCTATTCAAAGTCAAATTATAACACAATTTTCTAAAAAAGAAGTAATTTAAGCTTTCATTTCTGACTCATTTGGGTGATTTCTTCCGAAAATTGCTTTATTTTCGGACAAAATTCCGATAAATTATTATTGATGTTAAAAGTTGTCAATTTTGTTTGGGGGTAGAAGGGGACTTAATGGAAATTTCAATTGATAGCATAGCTATTGTTAATTTCTGGGTTCAAATTTTAGATAGCATCAAATGTCAAAACTATATTGTGTATTTTTCCAATTCCATGTTTCAGATATGTGTGGCAGGCATTGATGGAATTGGTCATGTTCCCGGGTCCATTCTGCAAAGATGCACAGCTGCTGTCTTCAAGTTTGAGAGACAACAACATTTCCCCTCTTCGATGTGGGACCATTAAAAACGGGCATGTTCTTGAGCTTCAGAAATTTGCAGACAAATGTAACCTTTCAAGAACAAGGGTTTTTTCTTGGATACACCAACTTCAGCCACAATCAACACAAATGAATACAAAAACATAAGTCACAAGAATTTTACTGAAAATGAATATGTTATCGTTGCATATCAGGACTCGTGGTATCCTGGATGTGTTCAGAAAATCCATGATGAGATGTTAACGATAAAATTCCTTTCGCCAACCCGAAAACCAGGTTACTTTATATGGCCAAGAGATGATATGCAAAACGTATCCAAGGAATTTGTACTTTTAAAAGGGTTCATCCCAGAATGTGTAAATTCAGGAAGACAATGTTTCATACCAGATCATGTCACAATAAATGAGATGTATAAAAGATACTGCAAGATTTACTTTTAAATTGGTTATGCTTGGAGCCGATCGGTGTTCACACGTCGCTGCAAACACAGTGACACAGGCCCGTTGGCCTGACACCGCCTGGGCTAAAAGGCTGTTTGCAATAATGTTTACTTAGTTATATTCTTTAAAACTTAACAATTGTGATAACTTGTGTACAAGGCTTTTACATGAAGCCCGACGGTGTTCATACGTCGTTGCTGATGCAGCAATACGGGCCCATAGGTCTGGCACCATCGGGGTTTAAAAGTATGAAAAAGTAAAGAAAACCCACCACACACTATTGCTAAATAACGTATCAAACTTTCAAAACTAATACTTATACAACTATTTAATTTAACTTATTTATGCTTTTATGTGATAGTTTTTAGCATTTTTAATTGTAATTGATCTGATTTCACTGTATATTGTGCATTTCAGATGGTGATAATATATGTTGAAATTTAATTAAAAATTAAATGAAAAAAGTTTTCTTTTTTTGTTCATTTCTTCCATTATTGAAGCATTGCCCTTCCTCCTATCAAGAAAATAATGTCAGAAATGGATTCTGCATGTGAAAATACATCAACCCACCAAGTTTCATGAAAATATCTCATCTTTTGCAGAAGTTATTGTATTTTATCTATTAGTCTCAATTTTCTCGGTGCCGTTAATAAGGTACAGATATTGCGCGAATCATGGCTAAAAATTGCAACAAACTCAGATGTTTAAAATGCTGTAACTTTTGTTATAGTTGATGTATTTTCAGAAACTCAAAAGTTTTGAGATTGTTTCTTGAAGCTCCTCAAGATGGGATTAAAACTTGTCCATAAAAAGCAAGTAAAAAAATTAACTGGGGTTGCTACTATATATATCATCTATACAGTTAGTCATAATAATCTGATGTGATTATTATTTATTGCCTTTTATTTTCTGATGAGGCAATGTAACATTGAAATTTCGAAGGATGAAAATAGTGGTGGACTACCAAATTCTGATTTTCAGATTTAAAGCATAACATAGCCATTGTAAAGTCAATTGACTGGGATTCTATCATCATTTCTTATAACTACCCATGGTTTAATTTGTATTTGCTTCTTTTCAGATGCCCGGTGTTGATCCATCAACACCGAAGGGTAGATCACCAGTTCGGGGGCATGCAAGGGTAATAGTGGAAAATGTTTACCACACTGAGAAGGCCGTTCAGTCTGAAGATTTCTCTGAGGGATCCGTCACCACCATGAGTAATTCCTACCCGGTAATTTACAACCTCATGAACTATTTTAACCCTCATAGCAGGGAATGAGTTGTTTATTTTTCTTGTAAGATTCTTGAGTTTTTCTCTTAGCAGGGCTTATTTCCCATTAAATTGGGAAGAATTCTAGGCTTTCTTATTTTGAGATATTGTATTGATGGAAATTTGAATTGGGAAGCCAAAAACGTGGTGTTGCTTTGATATTTTTGGAAAACTACATGATTTAAATAAAATTTCCTTTTTGGAAGGTGCCCATTTTATATATCACAAAAAGGTCCTGCGTAGCCCAGGTCATAACTAAAATATTGATGGTTTGCCCTTTACCGACCCTTGATTTTAAAGGTGGGTAGGTAGGTAGGAATTCATTTTATTTGAGAAATTATATTTCTAATACAATTATTGTCTATGAATATTTAAACCACTGAAAAAACGAAAATAAAAAAAGCGTTCTCAGAAATTGTAATTAAAAACTTGGGGGTAAAAAGTGGGTCGGTAGGTCAATGCCAAACAAACTGAATTTTCTTTTAGGTCCCTGCTTTTCTGAAATATATCTAAAATGGATATCATCTTTTAGTTATCTAAAAAAAAGTTGAATATACATACATTCTTCTATTTTTTTGTCTGCAGCTAAAGATAATGATTCCATCCCATGCCAGTGATAACAACAGCACATGGGTCTATCCTATAACGTTTGGTGGAGGTTTGGTGGGAGGAGACGACCTACAGATGTCATTCCATGTAAAAAACAACTGCTGTATGTTAGTTACAGGACAGGAGTCTACAAAGGTTAGCCTTTTTTAAACTGCTGCCCCTCCAACCTGCTTTAATAGGCTAAGTTATAAACAAAACATGATTGTGAACACATGGATGATTAGACAGGCATCACAATATTACAATTGATAATCATGAGAGTTAGTCTCCCAGTGATAACTTTTGGCTAAAAAAACTCATTAAATTTTCCAAAAACTCATTACTTTCCTTCATGTTAATCATTTTTCTATAGAAAACCCCATTGATTTTGAAGTTTTGGTAAAAAAAATCTCATTGATTTAATTTAGAAAAAAATCACTGGTCTCCCGACTGACTTACAGAATGCCGATGGTTCTACCCAGCTTGACTAGCACTTATCGGCAGTTGAGTATGGGGTCTTCCATCCATCATTAATAGTCAGGCATCGCTACATAACTAAAATAATGTTAATGTGATGTAAAATTCATATTTAAATAATAAATACCAGGGCTTTTTTCCCTTGAATTGGGAAGAGGCCCAAGTCTTTTGAAGTTGGGAAATTGTATCGCTGAAATTGCTGAATTGGGAAAAAAGCCAAAAAACTGGTATGACTTTGATTTTTTGGGAAGACTGTATGATTTTAAAGAAATTTCCAATTGGGAAGTAGCATTTTATGGGCCCCTTTTATATAATGTGAAAAAATGCTGAATACAATTGATATACTTGTCTGTAAATGTCAAATCCTTTTCTGAACATACCCATACAATGGTTATATAGTAACTTTCAGTAATAAAAAACTTGTCCATTGATGTTTACAGACAGGCTATAGCGAGAATTGGTTTTGTCTCCCATGAATAGCAAGGGTCTGGCCCACAAGGCTTTGTACGAAAGATTTCCTCATAATTGTAAAGGGGAAACATGTACTTCAGAAAAGAGTAACGGAACGGATGTGAACGGAACAAGAGTCCTTCCTGTGAAATCTTAATCATACTTTAAAAGGCATCTCTATTTTTCTTTCACAAAAACAAAGTTACCTTATAAGTTCAAGAGTAAGGACAGTATTATTAACATAGACATACAGTTACAAATTTTCGCGAGACTGGCCCCTTGATGTATCAATCAGACAAAACAATTTTTTCTGTTCCCAGGTGTACCACTGTGAGGATGAAGCAAGGACGTTACAGACGACCACTGGGGTGGTTGAAGATGGAGCGTTGCTTTGTATACTATCAGACCCTGTAGTCTGTTACAGAGATTCAGACTTTCAGCAGAAACAGGTTTGGTTAAACTCTTATACAAACTTTCATATAGAGGACTATGTGCCTAGTCTGAGTTGAAAGCGACATGACTTCATCAGTATTAAACAATTCTGCCTCTTTTAATTGCTTCTAAAGAAAATAGGAGACTCCTTGGCCTAGTGGGTAGAGTACAGCATTTGTAATCACCTGGCCCCTTTCCGCATGGGTTCAAGTTGGATTTTCATAAGAGGTAGCCTCCCAACTGACTTACAGAGTGCTTTGCCAGTCCTCACGGGCAGTTGAGTATTGGCTCTTCCTCCAGGCTTTACAACATAACTGAAAAATTGTAGCATGATGTAAAACCTCATAGGAAATAATATATAAAATTAAGAAAGCCCTTTTAAAAATTTAACTCTCAAACTTCTATGGTATAATACCAGATATGAATAAGTATTTTGCAAAACTGAACAACAATCTCATTGCTATGTTATTTCATTTCTATTTTTGGATGCACTTAATTTATTTTGTTTTTTTGGAAATTGTCTTGCACCATTGTAGAGGATGGACATATTGACATAATCATGTTTGTCTCTTTGCCATAAAATTTTTCCCATCTCTATTCTAAATGAGTTTTCATCCAATCTTTGTCAAGTTTTAAAAAAAAGTCATGCCATGATGTTAATGATGACTATTGCATGATGTTTGGCTTAATTTTTAATTGTTCTTATCTAATCCTTACCAAAGTTTAGGATAATGTTTAATGCATTGATATCTACATCCTTTTGAGACCCAGCTAAGGCCCAAGTTACTTCAGAGATAAGATTAAAAAAAAACTTTTTAAGGCATAGAATATAAGGGACACATTTTATTCCTAACAATTTGCTAGAGTAATTAAATGTTATGTGTTCTTATCATATGTAGTGAATTGTGTGTTTATATTTTGATATAAATTTTTATACAGGTATTTCACATGACACCTAACAGTAACCTGGTCTACTTAGATTGGCTATTAGCTGGTAGGGTCGCTCTTGGAGAGCTTTGGTCTTTACAGAGGTAAGCAATTAGTTCAATCAGTTTGAGTTTGCCAAGTTTGAGATTATCACTTGGGAATTGCCCATTTTAGAAACATTCAGTCATGCAAAGTGTTTCTAAGAGAAGGTGGATATCAACTTTGTAATGGCTATAGTTTCATAGTCAAGCTGCAAGTGTTAAAAATATGAGAGTACAATAAGAAACATAGTCTATATAAAAGAAACTGCAGCAAACGGCTTTTAGAAATATTATATACAAATTATAAAATTGCTAATATGTAAATTTTTATTCATCTATTTATTTCTATTTTTCCTTATTCTATATGGTTACATTTTTGGCTTAAGGAAGTAATATTTGTGGTGCCTTTAGAGATTTGGAAGATTTGAATGATTATTTTCCGATTTCTTTAAGGTAAAAGCAATTTCTTTAATAATAGTGCTAAACAACATTGTTAAGAAAACAAATTCTGGTGGGTGGTAAACGTATAACATGCAATGAAGAATTTTGATATGAAACCATTCCCTTGATATATTTCATTCATTATCATACAGTTAATTCATCTTCTGATTGTATATATTCAGGTACAGTAATCAAACTGATGTATTTGTCAATGATTCCTTGGTATACAGAGACCGTTATGAATTAGAATCAACGCCCATGGTTTCAATACAGCAATCAATGCAGAACTTCCAGGTAAGTACAATTTGTTATATGGCTGGTGTGTGTAGTAAATCATGGTTTCAAAATCTCTTCCTTTGTTGGAAGTAAAGAGCCTCCGTGGCCTAGCGGGTAGCGTACAGAACATGAAATCACATGGTGCGTGTCCCTCTCTGTGTGGGTTTAAATCCAAGGGACGGATGTGGTTTTCCTTGAGTGATAGTCACCCGACTGCTTACAGAATACCAATGGTTCTGTCCAGCTTGACCAGCTTTTATTGTCAGTTGAGTATTGGGTCTTCCTCCATCATTTAGAGTTGGCTATCGCTGTATATTAAGACACAATATTTGGATATTCGTTTTAACGGTTCAAACCTTTTTGTGATCAACTTTAGCTAACATAAATATTGCAAATGTATATGACCATATTTTAGCTGTTTTTCAATTTATAATTAATTTAACCCTTTACCAAACGCCAAATTTTCAACTGCCCCAAATTGAAAGAGTTTGCAGACGACATTTCAAAATGTGATGAAATTGAAAAATAATCATCTAATAGGGCAGAAAACATTGTGGAAAAAGGAGAAATTGCTCATTAAGAGCAGTTTCTCATTTTCCCATAATGTTTTCCAGAGGCGTCTGTATCAAACTAGTCAAATGTCGTTATTGATGGGTTAAGATTGTATTGTACCTCCAAATCTTTCAGGTGATGGGGTCATGTGTTATATTGGGAAAGAAGCTTGAGCTCATCTCGCAAAATGTGAGCATTATTTTGGGCAAAAAGAAGAACATAGGTAAGTTATAACAGTTAATAAGATGTTTTCTAGCTAGCATTTTTTTGATACAGCTTAAAGGGACTCTCTCAGAGATGGATATTTTAACTTTGTGAAATAAATGGTCTGCTACATAAGAATTTCAGTAAAAATTCACTTGTTGGTTAAGGCTGGGTGATACATACAATTGATATTGTGCCACCCCTGATAGTTTTGATGTAATTTGTCTTGTACTGACGTATTACCAAAAAAATCTCAGGGTACAAACTGCCAAAATAAAACAAAACTAGCATTGGCACTTGTTAAATTGAGTTTAATACGTAATTCATTTATATGTTTTAGGTGAACATCATGATCCAGATGTTATATGCAGTGTAAGCCCTTTATCCTATACTGTAGATAATACTGAAGTTAAAGGTGTATATATCAGGTTTCTGGCAGCCTCATCTATGAAGGTAAGCCATGTGTATTATTTACTTGTAATCCACAAAATATCCTTTACATGCAAAACCTTTTAATTTTAAAACAGTGTAATTTGTGTTTGTTGACTTGGAAACTCCCTCTAGCAGGGCTCACACTGTCGGTCGCCAAATGCGCCAAATGCGCCAAATGCGAATATTTTTTCATTCTGGCGAAGGATTTCCTGATTTGGCGTATTTGGTTGGCGCATGTTTTTTTCATTCCATTTTACCTTATTTCAACCTGTCCGGATATTACAGACAGTTTAATTTTTTGACACAATTAACAGTATCTCCGAAAACCCAAAATTAATCCGCTAATTGTTATCCACACGCCTCAGACAATGCCTGAGGCGTGTAATTGTCGGGTCGTTTATTAATTGTCAACAACTCGACAGGCTTGATTGGTTGACAGACTTGATGCGGTTGTTCCACAAAAACCGATTATATTTACCACATTCCGTCCAGTGTGTTATGATGCACAGTAGAATGTGAGAATTAAAAGAGGGTTAATTTGTAAAGTATTTTGATATTGACAGTTTGCTACCTTCGCTGATGCGACGGTACTATTCATATTGCAATCCTCATTTATTAATCATTAAAATAATCAGACCGGAATCTTCTCGAGAGTTGAATCAAAGAGACCTAAAATCATGATAATCTTTCATTTATCTATCGGACATTTCTAAAATAATAAAACTGAGAATTCAGAAACAAAACAGTCTTGATGATGATCTAATGTTATCTGAGATAAAAGATTCGTTTTCTTTTGTCACTCACAGCAAGCGTAACCTTCTGTTATTATTTAAACCATCTTTTTTTAAAAAAATTCGGAGGGGGGGGGGGCTTTATTTTTTTAATATTTTTTTTTATAGCATTACATATTTATGATAATACAATTTTAATACAAATGGTGTAACATAACAAAAAGAAAACAATTTACCAGGAGGATTTAACACATATGTACATATAACATGAAAAGTGTTTAAAATCAAGTAATTTTTTTGCAGCCATTTGGCTCCTACTTCTTAGATTTGGCTCCTTTTTTTGTCATTTGGCGAATATGCTGGCGCAGACTTTTTTCAAGCCAGGGTTAGCCCTGCTCTAGATGCTATGTTCTCATTTTAAACTATGTTTTAAATTAGGGATTTAATATTGACAGTGATACTTGAATGTTTCTACATGTATGCAATGTTGTTTCAACAGAATCAAATGTCAAGCCTTTATACTTCATTTTGTAGCAGATCTTTTGAACATTGGATCATGTAGAATTTGGTACTCTTGTGTTCCAACCTGGGTTGGCCATAACTGCTTTTATAATAAGTTTTTCTTTTTTTTATACCAGGCATATGATTCTGTGGTCTCTCATATTGTTGCTGAGCTGAGAGAAACTATAGGAGGAAATCCATTTGACGATAAGTACGGTTGAAAATCTATGATAAGAGATCAGCGATAGTTTTTGTGTATACAGGTACATGTTTATCCAAGATTGTATTGAAATGTTACTGCCTTAGATTTAATCCTTGCCCAGAAAAACACAAAGAGATTGTCTCTTTTTGATTGTGGTTTAAAATGTTAACTGTTGTCATAGCCTTCACAGTTTCCTTGCACATGATCACATGAAAGCAAGTTATTAAGAAAGTTTTAGATACCCATAGAATCCACTATTATAGTGCTGGAACAGACTTCTTGCTTATGCAAACAGGTTAAATCCAGGCCAGTCGTCAAGTTAACTCAATACATTCCTACTTTTACATTTGAATAAATCTCTATATTTTTTTTTCCTTGTTAAGTCTTATGTTTTATACATACTCTTGTTGTCATACCTGCAACATTAGGCTAAAAGAAACAATTGTGGCAGATGGAGGACTTGCTCAGAAGGAGAAAAGTTCTTTTTGTCACAATGATTTCTACACAACATAACAAACAGCATGCAGCTTTCATTTTCGACCAATGAAAGAGTGAGGAGATTACATTTTTTAATTTGAATAGAAATGGAAGTTTGTTCTTGTAGGTTAGGACAATTTTGTTGGAAAAGGAGTTCTTACTCATTTGAAAACAGCTCCTTTTTTAGACAATGATTGCAAAAGGTATTTAAAACACCATTGTATGTTTTACCCTTTCCCAAACACCAAATTTTCGACTGTTCCAAACTGAAAGAGTTTGCAGAATGATGCATTTCAAAATGTGATGAAATTGTAAAACAATCTTCTGATAGGGCAGAAAATATTGTGGGGAAAGGAGAAATTGCTCATAAAGAGCAATTTCTCCTTTTCCCACAATGTTTTCTAAAGTTGTCTGCAAAAAATTAGTCAAATGTGGTTATTGTTTGGGAAAGGGTTAAGAGTTACATTTTATATCTCATAAGCCAACTAGAGATTTTTGAAGGGGACAGGGGCTATTGATTTTTATTGCAATCTTCAGTGATCTTGTTAAGGGCTTGTTAATGTTATAAGGGTCATTAACACACAGTTTTTCAAAGTATTAACCCTTATAGGGGCCGGAATCGACTTCATGCTTCTGCAAACAGGTTAGATTCAGGCTAGCCAACAAGTAAATTGGTGGCTGGCCTGCTACTGAGGTATTGAACGTTTTGGAAAGCAGAAAATACAAGAATCTATTTTTAGAAATTACCAAGCATTCTAAGGATTAAGTCAAATCCTATCTTGTTGATACTCATCAAGATGGCCTCAATAAATATTATAAGGAGTACCCACAACATAGGGTTTAGATCATCATTATTGAAATTTGCAAATGGAATCTGCCTTTTAAACAGACCTTCAATTTCTTTTAGTATTTTTGTATAAAAGCTTGTTATTTATAAGTTTTTATAAGGTCAAATATGGTTAAATGTTTATACTGTCCCTTTAAGTTAGTTAGTGTATTGTTTTTGAAACAAGGTTGACGAAATATGTATAAATGCGACAAATGTAGCATCTGTTAAGTGTACTCTTATAACACACCGACAACAAAATAATTGTTATTATTGAATAATGAAAACTATGTATTATAACTGTACCCTTTTAATTCACAACAAAGTGTTATTTCACTGTGTAGTTAAAAGAAGTCAGAATTTTTAATTTATACATGCCTTCATATTAAAAGATTTGTTTTAACAGGCAGCTGAAATCTTTAGAAGGTTCAAGCCATTGTGTTAAAGGTGAAATCACTTATAATGAGAAATTCATCCCTTATCAATATTGTTTCTATAGAATATCATGATGAATAGGCCTACCCATTTTTGCTTCAAAATGTTCACTCCGTTGTCAAAATTCATTCAGGACGCTCTTAGCCCATAGATTCAAATTCTCATCAAATGATTGCATGTCCTTACAGAAATGCTTGCTTCTTTGACAGGTAATGTAATTTTGTTAATGATCTTGTTCAAGTTGAAAAGTTGTTAGCATAACATATACACGTCATTGCTTACATACTAATACATCATCATGACAAGCACCATTAAAAAAAAACCTATACAGTAAAGTATTTTGATCATAGATTTGAAATATTTTTCACAGATATCAAAGATCAATGAATTAGTTGTAGAATTGCAATCAAGTTCTTGAAATGAATTGAACAGTCAGTGTAGAACAATTTTAATGGATGTTCCCCTTCATGTTGCATCTTTTCTTGTAAAGTGGAAAGGTCCCCCAGTCCCTTCTCTGTTATCTGATAGTAGTCTTCCATCCATTTTGATGAAAATATCTGTTGTTAACAGTTACTTCCGGTCTGTCAGAATGTTTTTTAAGACAAGGATGAGGTGGAAGGGAAGTTGAGAACAACCTGTTGTAGTAATACCTTATAGTCCAATTCCATACCTTTATCTGGTTGGTTCACAGTGTGTTTTTTTCACCAATAACTAAAGGGTCAGGTGCCGAGGCAATTGGAAAAATTTGCGTTGTTTTTTGTTCGTTTTCTTTTTATTGTGAATTTTGGGATTTGTTTTTAAATAATAGAAAACTCTTCATACGTAGCTTATTTCTGTAAAACTAAAATTATGGAGACTGCAGAAAGAGTACAGTAACTTTCTTTGAGTAAAGAGTCTACATTTGATTTCGAGTGTTCTGTTACAAATATATATTTTTTTTCTTTTAACTAATTTGGGGAAACACCTTGAATTGTTCCCTAGATTTGATTGGAAAAGGGTCCTTTAACAGACCCAGAATAAGAAGGAAAAAAACACTGAAGGTCCTTTGATCCTTTCTCTGTTATCTGATAGTAGTCTTCCATCCATTTTGATGAAAATATCTGTCTTTGAATTTGAACAACCTGTTGTAGTAATACACTGCAGCTCCTTTATTACGCGATCAGTTATATCGCGATATTCATTATAACGCGGGTCTCCTATGGCTCCCAATATTTCAAACACATTAGGCTTAAACAATAGCCTAAATCTCCCCCTTTCTGCAAAATGACGCGGTCTGCATCCTAAATAGAAAGTCTACCTACAATTGCACTTGGAAGGCGTGAAAATCAATAACTCCCTGGGTAATCCCCATTGTTTGTCACGGTCTTTAAAACAAAGCGCGTGGCCTTTATACGTACACAATCCGTGACCCGAGGGAAGCTTTAAATCTATGTGTACATAGTGTCGATAAATTACATAATATCATTAGTTTGTACACGCTTATTGTACCTTATAGTTCGTTTTAGATACCTTTATCTGGTTGGTTCAATTTGCTCTCCTATTTGGGCGCTATTGACTCATCCTGTATTGCTCTCCCAATGCAACCATGGGTCCTTGGCAGTTTTGTTTCAACAGTAATCTATATACCTGAATTTTACAATTTGAAGTGAATACGGAGAAGGCTTAACAGGTTGTGTTTAGGGTTTAATTTTTTTAGCATTATCGTATATGAATATTACTCTATAATTTTTTACACATTAGTATGGCATTTATTAGTTCTATTTGTTCGTTCTTTACTGGTGTTGATATTATTTAGGAAAAGGCTACAGATTGATCAGTCCATATTTTTGCTTTTATCCTTGAATTAATCCCCAAATGGACTGGGCGAGCCTTCTCCCCTCCTTTCTCTATGGACATGGAAGTCCTCAGAAGTTGTAGAATGATCTGGAGTTTGCTTCTGTTGTCTCTAGAGTCTCCTCCAGGGTCAGAGATAAGATTCTTGCTACGTCTCCAGCCACAAAGTCCAGTAAATGAGGGGTGTTACAGTTGTATCCTGCGGGAGAGAAGTAGGGTGCATCCGTCTCAAGGAGTAGTCAGTCTTTGGGGACTGCTCATAGGGCCTTCTTCTCTGCCTCCCTGAAATGTCAATAATGCTTCCTGGTCTCTTGATAATAAGGGCAGAAGACCCATTCACGAACAAGTGTTTAGTTTAAACATATTTTATTCAATAAAAAAAACACCAATTTATATATTACAAACAATTTTGTGAAACGGATTGAAACGAAAGCTAAAAGCTTATAAGGTTCCTCTCCTTAATGGCGACACGCAGGTCGTTTACAATATAATAATGTTAATTATTATTATTTGTGTATTGATGTATTACAGTGAAGAAATAAAGCATATCTAAATAGCATTATAATAGTAATGATAATCAAAACAACAAATAAACATTTGGAGTGACGAGAAATTGTTTGAACAAATACATGAGGCTGTTGATAAATAATGCAATAGTATCTAACAAAAAAAAAACTAATGTAACATCTTGGCTTGCTGTTTAGTATCTTTAAGCATACTCTAAAGGATTATGCTAATGATAATTCAAACGTATTCACAGAATCTCTTACTATCACGAATATAAATATGAACAGCACTAAAAATGGTTTGTTAGACCGAGGAAGTCCCTGTCAGGGAGCCTATGTGCTAGTGTATGGGTAATTACAAGAGAAGCAACTTCAAGATGGTTGTTCCAAATAAGAAGCAATATTGACCTTCACCTTTCGCACTAGGATGTCTTTATCAGCATTTGCTTTGATGATTCGGGCAAGCTGCCCTTGACACCTTGGTGGAGTCTCATCAATGACCAAGACTACGTCTCCAACTACGTAATTTAGTACAGGCCTTGACCATTTTCTTCTGGTCTGCATCGTTTGCAAGTACTCCTTGTGCAAACGTTCCCAAAACTGGTTTGCCAAATATTTGGATAATTTCCAAATGACTGTCAGACCCCAAACAAATCGACACCATTCCTGTGAAACTGAAGAAAGTATTTTGGAAGGATGTTAGCCATGTTTGAAGGACTTCCAGACTGCCGGTAAAACAATGTAGCTGGATGCGCTGGTTTGGTTGCAGGTACTGCTTAGAGAAGTGAAGCATCCTCATGTAAACCTGGCCTGTAGGGTCACAGTCTGCGCCTCCGACAAGCAGGACTAGGACCTTATTGATTATCAATGTCAGCAAGTTTGCCAGATGCTGCTCCTGACGATACTGTTACGGTCCGGCTTCTTATTCTGTTGGATGGCGAAAATAAATCAACAGTTTTAAACTTAACTCGCTGAGAATGACTTCCCAACAACTTTTAATAAAAAGGGAAAGCATTGCGTAATCTTCTTAATCTATTTGTCCTTAGATTATCTCCCTTTACTGTTAAAAATGAGCAGGACTGATGACAACGGAATAAATTACTAGAGGCCCTGAATATACGCTATCTCTGACAGCGAAAATATCCAGAACTTCTAATAAAGTGAGTTTTCCCGTATCGTACTTCAAAAGAAGAGCTGCGTACCACGGAGTATTAAATTCTGCACAGGTTCTTCTTAGTTGTAATAAGTCAGATGAAGGAACGATGGATGAGAATTGCACCTCTCGATTGCTGGAACAAAGGAAGACTGGCCCTGTGGCTAAAATACCGCCCTTATATAGCTGCCAGGAACGCCTGTGACCAGAATTGGTCACAACCGGTCACACTTGTGGCCAAAACGGTCACTGTGACCAAGATTCTGTCCACCGGACTGATGACGTACAAAATAAACGTCCAAGAAGACTAAATATCAATATAAATGTGCAATTTCAGTCCAAATTTGCTTCCTCCGTAATTAAAGACTTTAATTCTAAATACAATCGATCAACCATGAAAATAAATGCTCTAAATTATAAATCTATCGGACGACTAATTCATTGCTGATAAGACGGGTCTTATCATTACCCCCCTTTTAAATTGTCAGTTCTCCTGTAGCCAATCACTATTAATAACAAATAGTTAAACAACTCTTTAAAATCAACACACACATTAATTATCACAATTATAGGATGGAAAGTTTAGCAGTTGTGCTATAACTGCACTGTAGCACTAAATAAAATAAATAACTTTAACAAGTTTTAAAGCACCTTCATTTCCAGCATTGGAAAGTTATAGTCCATTGTCGCTAAGTTGAGCTGTAGAGAATTATTTTATTATCACCCGATGAGCAGCGGTTAATACACTTTAAATTAATATACTTGACTATTGATTAAAGAGAACAATTAATTATTACGATTGAATTTGAACACTAATGTTTTGAATATTAAGATTAAGTGATTGTTCACTGTAGGCTATCCAACGGAGGCTGTTAAGTCGAATCCATCTTCCTACCCAGATCGTGCAGTATTTGGTGGTTTAGCAGAATGTGGACTTGCTACAGCCATCATAGCAAGCGACTTATCCGTGCTGTACTGGCCAAAGGAATGTACAGGACGGACCTGCATTAAAGCAAGCGATCCAATGAAGTTTACAAGTTACGGGGTTTTTTTTGGAGAAGGTTTCTAATGTTTGTTGAATTGCCAGGATACAAATGTTTACAAGGATGTTGTTGATGATTAATTTTCTTTGTTCATTTTTGTTTTTTCTCTTTAATGGCTTTTGACTTTAAAGGGGACCTGGCTCGTTTTAATTCTGTCCACCTGGCATTTTCTAATAAAGAGACATTCCTTCTAATGTCCTTGACCTCGTCCCAAAGGTTGGTCACGTTTTTAGACAGCTGCCTTGTTTCGTTTGTATTCATTTTAATTTGAGCCAAAATTGCTTTGTTGGTCTCAAGCAAAGCCTTCATTGTGTCTAACAATTCCTTTCCCGGAACCTCCAGCTCGGTGTTGGCTTCAATTCCCGCGAGCTCCTGATCTCCAATATCATTCAATAAGGGGTCTTCTTCTTGTGTGGCCTCCAAAAGCTGTGGCAGGAGATTAACCTCTTCATCCTGAAGGGGTGTACCAGGATCACACTCGACGTCTTCAGGAAAATTTGGCATTGATTTTGAAGGTATAATTTGTCCCTTTTTTAATGGTGAAACCCTTTTTGTTGGCGTGATAGTCCTCTTTGGATGCAATCCAACTACCGCCCTGTAACCCTGAGACTCAAGCTATTTGTGTTCACAGGTGTCCGGGTAAGTCTCTGGATTGCAATTAACAGCCACACCGCCAGATACTTCCAGGCAGTACTCATTATGAGTGGCCCTCACTGGTGACTTGGCGTAGAACCGATGCAGGTCTCGGTCGATGTCCTTGAACTTAGGAAGATAGGAGATTCCTTGCGCCACTTGACCAGCCGCCAGCGCCAACCTGTGAGCCACACAGTGGTTGTTCAAAAGATGAGGGACCCGTCGTCGTAGCTGTGCAGCGACTCCATTATTCTTCCTCACCATAACACAAGCGCCATCACTTCCCAGAGCACACATCTCCTTGTGTGAGTCAACCTCAGCGTGACGCGTCACCGCCTTCCGCACGTTCCAAGTGTATGGCACATCGACCCACGTAGCTGACCCGATCTAGTAGCGCGCTGGTCGCCGTTCGTGTCTGATACAGAGGGAACACACCTA
Source organism: Cerastoderma edule (assembly GCA_947846245.1). Taxonomy (NCBI): domain Eukaryota; kingdom Metazoa; phylum Mollusca; class Bivalvia; order Cardiida; family Cardiidae; genus Cerastoderma; species Cerastoderma edule. Next base: position 18,215,252 of record OX401417.1, read on the forward strand.
TCCTGCAATATCAAAAAAATATCAGATTAAAGCAATATTTTAAAAAAGAGTGTTCTTTTTCATGTGTTCACTGCTGTCACTTGTTTGTTTGCTAAACCTGTCCAACTGCACAAAATCTGAACCCAGGTATAAATTTCAAACTTAGTTTATTTTTGGATAATATGAGGAAATGATGAAAAATTCAACTTCCAAAAGAAAAAAAAAACATTATTGCCAAAATACGGGCTGCGTTAACAGTTTCTTATATTATATTTGTAAATGGTTCGACTTGGTTGCATTTCAATTAAATAAATTTTGGTCATTTTGGTATCATCAGGCCAAGAAAAAAAATTCAAATTTCTTACCACCATCAACTGGTATAACCCATGGAAAATCTTTCTCCCATGCAGTGTCGAAACCACTGACACTGTCACTTACATACTCACTAGCAACACTGTTGGACTCACAAGTAACAGTGTCAGTCTCACTAGAACACTGAACTTCACTGGTCCTACTAGGACGGAAGAACTTTGTAATGGAACCAGAGGCTGAGAGAGGCCTCTTCTTCCCCCGAGGGGTACTCATAGCAACACTACTCACAAGAACACACAATAGCACAATAACAGTAATACAATTTTAATTCGCTTCGATATAATAATGAACAATGTTGGGAAAAGAATGAGAGACTCTAACACAAGATGTAACTTTTATTTCACATTTTTCACCTGCAAACAATAGGATTATCAAGTATATCATGTCAATTACCAAAATTAAAATCATCGTCTAATCTGTCAATTAAACTTGTCCACATACAGCGGCGCAGTAGGGGTCCGCTCATGCGGGGTGTAAGACAATTAGCAAAGCAAACAATGGCACTTAATTGACAGCCTCCTTGTGCCAATTAACATCAAGGCAGCCAGCGATTTCTGCGATTGTCAAGCGCCCCGGCAACGATGATCAAAGCTGTAACGCCCCTAGACGATTCAGAGTAAAAGAAAACAGTGATAACTATCTAATAGTACCATGCTTGAAAAATTCCAAGCGCCCCGGCGACCATGATTTCAAAATTCAAGCACCCGGCAGCGGGGCGCCAAAAGCGCCTGGGGAAGGCCCTGTCATTCTGTTCAGCAGAAGTGTGTCTCTTCTTGGAAGGGCTAGTTGCTTCACCAGACGATCCAGGTGGAAGTGGCTGTCAAAGCCATGAAACAGGGGTTTCAGGTCTCCTTCTGCGCAATTTGTTGTTGAGCCGACAGCGCGAAATATGAACACTGCTGTTAAAAGCCTCTTAAAAATAAGTCTGTTTGCCTGTGAAAGGAATGTCACTCTGTCATCATGTGCAATTCATCATTTTTACGTTAAGCACAGATACTGTATTTGGTTTTGAAGATGAATACAATGGAGGTACACAATTTTAATGAATAATAGTCCCTTGTATGTTTCTTAAATATTTTCTTTGACCCACTAAAGACATATGTACCCCATTACACAAGTTTTCTGCTTGTTTGAGTCCCTTCATCTTCCAATAGTGAATATTACTCTCAGAGACTATAACATTAATTGTGTTTTCTCACCTATGAAAAGTATCTATTCAATGGAACCATTGAAAGGGATCTTTGTTTTTGTCCGGAAAAGAAGCTTGTAGACTACAATATTTATTACCTTGAACCTAGCTAAGAATAGCTTACAAACTGCAACAAGCTGTGACACAAAGATGTCCACTGTAAAAGCATCACAATTCTTTCTATCTTAATCGTTCCCTCAAAACTTGCCCATATGCTGCCCGGAAGGCAGAAACAACAGATACTCAAGGGTTGGATAGGAGCTTCAAGGGTTCCTCTTTAGAAAAATTCCTGGTCTTGGTTTTTGGCCACCTTTCATCTGCCTCTATAAATATGCCTCATTTGGAAATCGTGTCTTGAGGGTATCTTTTTGTTCCATTGCAATGATTGTTTTGTTCTCTTTCTAGTGTATATGTACTGGTCAGCATCAATCATTTATATGAGAGGTGCAATATATAACTCAAAGAGGTAACCTGTTGTTTCTTTAGAGTATTCAATGACTGATGAGCAGTGCTATGGGCAGTGGTCAGTTGCATGCATAATCTATTAATAGATTTGATGGTTAGTAATCAGATTACGTTACATCATGACCTTAGCTGTCGATGCGCCTTAAAACACCATTCATTCATTCATTCATTCATAAGTTACATCAATGACCCCAAATACATAGACCACATGACCGAAAATGTCCCTCCCCGAGACCATGTGACCAGCCACAAAATTCTTACTCGAAATGTCCCATCCTTACACTTTTTTGTTTGTATCAGGAGAGATCACTATGTGCGCCCTTGCCTGGTACAGAGTGATCCCTCCGCAATGTAGCATGTTATGTTTTTGTTAAATTTTCAACTGTAACTGATGTCTAAAGGGCCGGTCAGACAGGCTTCCGCGAGTTGATCACGAGTGTATCGCGAGGAAAAACTGTCAAACGCGAAGTAAACGCGGTCACAAGTGAATGACACGCGAATGAAACGCGGATGACTCGCGAATAACAAGTGCGCACACGCGCGAAACATTTTACACGCGCTCGGAACCCGATTTTATTTTTGAGCTGCTCAAAAATTAGGCGCAATGGCCACCGCGTGTCGCACACGTGGTGTAAACGCGGTACAAACCCGGACCAAACGCGATAACACGCGGTACACTCGCGGATCACAAGTGGACGACAAGTGGTCACTCGCGGGCATACGCAAAATTTCTTCGTGTGATTGCGTGTGTAGCACTTGTCATCCACTTGTGTTCCGCGTGTCTACAGCATTCCTAGCACCTGTGATAGCGTGTGCTCCGCGTGTATAAGGCTTTCTCAGGGATTGTGTCACGAGTCATCCGCGGGCCATTCGCGTGTTTTCGCGTTGAATCGCGATTGAACCACGACTGATTCGCGTGTCGTCCACGACCCAATCTCGTTTGTACCACTAGTTATTTCTGCTATAAAAAGATCGCGTGTTGGCCATTTTCATCAGTTGTGATCAAGACGTTGAAGAGGCAACATGGATCCGGCACATCGTAATGCTTTGGTTATGCTGTTCCAGCAACATCAGAACCAGCTTCTTCAGGTTCAGCAAGCCCTAGATGGTAGAAGAAGAGTGAGGAGAAGACAAAGAAGAGTCAGAGCCATATGGATGCGCCAATGGATCAACCGCAGGCCACAGCTGGGGCTGTATGACAGACTGATGGTGGAGCTGAGGAACGAGGACCCCCGTGCCTTCAAGAACTTTATGAGAATGCCTCCGGTGATGTATGACGAACTGGTGGAAAGGTTGACACCAACACTGACGAAGGAGACAACCAATTGGCGAGCTCCCTTGGACCCAGGCTTAAAGGTGGCCATCACCTTGAGGCACCTTGCATCAGGCTCGAAATACAGGGAGATGCAGTATGGCTGGCGTGTCCCACACAACACCATAAGCCTTATTGTTCGTGAAGTTTGTGAGGCAATTGTGCATGTATATCGTGAGGAGATGCTGGCACCCCCAGAAACCCCCCAACAGTGGCAACAAATTACAGACGATTGGCTGAACAGGTGGAATTTCCCTCACGTGGTTGGAGCTATAGACGGCAAACACATAGCATGCAAGGCCCCTCCCAACTCTGGCTCTGAATTCTATAATTACAAGGGTTTTTTCAGCATTATTCTCTTGGCTGTGGTCACCAGTGATTACAAGTTCTTATGGGTGGACGTGAGTGGCAAGGGGGCCTCATCAGACGCGCATATCTACAATGCCAGTGAGTTTAAAGAAGGCTTACAGAACGGTGACATTCTTGGATTCCCTCAACCTACTCCCCTCCCAGGGGACACAGAAGATCTACCTTACTTCCTGGTGGGTGACGATGCATTTGGATTGAGAAGCTTTATGATGAAGCCCTTTGGGAACAGACAGCTATCAAGAAAACAAAGAATCTTCAACTACAGATTGTCAAGAGCAAGACGAGTGGTGGAAAATGCCTTTGGCATTCTTGCCAACAGATTCCAGGTGTTACTAACAACAATGATGCACCAACCAGACACGGTTAGGCTCATTGTCAAGGCATGTGTGGTCCTCCACAACCTGATGCGCACGAGGTATCCTGTCATGCAAAACAGAATTGTTGACATTGAACGCCCTGATGGAGCCCTGGTGCCTGGTGCATGGCGTCGAGGAAAGAATCTGGATGACACAAGACCTGAGAACCTACCAGGAACCAACAGGGACTACAAATTGGCCAAGGCTCAGAGGAATCTCATAATGGAATGGTGTTCATCCCCTGCTGGGCGTGTTCCATGGCAAGACAACATGCTCCTTGACTAGTTCTTGTGGAAGTGACAGTGTGGACAAGTGATTGTGTTTGGGGGCATTGTGACAGTATGTGTTTGGGCAGCATTTGTGGCATTAAAACTTTGATAAAACTTTTATATAATAAAATAAATGAAAAAATCCTGCAATAAAATAAAGTACATTTCAAATTGGAAAAGAATAAAAGTATGCTTAGGACTTTTAGTCCTCAACTCACTTTTATTTCTTTTCATTTGAAATGTAATTTTATTTTATTGCAATATTATTAACATTTATTATTTTCAATGTATTGTTACATTTTTTGTCATTCAATAATATGGTTATAAAATAAAAAATGAACGAATATTGCAATGAAAAATATTTGAAATGACAAAGAATAAAAGTTAAATAAATACATAAATTATTTATTCAACTTTTATTTTTGTCATTTGATATACATTTTGTTTTGTTGCAATATTCTCCCACTTTCATTTTATTATAATTACAACATCTAAGTCACATGGTGCAAATACTGTCTTCTGATTGACTGAGATGCAACATGCAATCCAAGTTCATTGGGCGATGAACACGGTTTTGCAAACAGACTACTTTTCTACGGAGTAATTTTGCTAGTTTTGTTCGCTATAAATCGAATGAATCAAATAAAATTAGTTTTAAATTTGTTGAGTTGTAATTATAAGAAATGAAATTAAATGTGTCGAGTTTACGGCGTGCGTTATACAAATAAGTGCACTTTTCCCCGACCCGACGTTCATAACGCCGTAAACTCGACAAATTTTAATTTCATTTCTTAAACCATTTCACAAAGTTCAATTTATTCACGAAAAACAATTAGTAACAGTTCAACAATTTTATTATCACGTATCACGTGTATAACAAGTGAAATAAAAGAAAGTCACTGCTAGCAATCCATGCTATGGCAAAAACAAAATACAAAATACATCAGTTCAAGGAATGTCACTGTAGCACCATGAACCACATCACAACACTACAACATACGACTGTCAGTGTAACATGAAACCTTCATGCATCCTCACCCTCACTGTCACTGTCACGAGTTCCCTGAGTAGCCACAGACTGAGTGTCACTCTCAACTGCTGTTGGTCCCACGGCTGGTGGTGTTGACAAGGATAGTGGTGCACCCAAACCTGCAGATGCCAGAATGGGAGGTCGGTGAGTTGCTGGTGACACTGTCGAGAATGGTGGGGTGTTCATACTGGCTTGTGAAACACGGCCGAAGTTGTTCTGCTCCATGTTGAACGACCAATCCCCACCTAGGGCAGTGCTCAATGCTCTAGACATCGATTCTGAAGATGCTCTGGGTTGACGAGGAGTACTGAGGTTGGGTTGTTGAAGCTCTTGCTGCTGCCCAGGGTACTGCTGCTGCTGTTGGTATCCTCCTCCTCCTCCCCCTACGACATGCTGCCAGGAACTGCAGGCATCATAGTTGGGCTGTGGCTGGAAGTACTGCTGATGCTGAGGGTACTGTTGAGGGTACTGATGATACTGCCCAAAGGAGGCGGCTGTGCAAGTTGGAGGAGCCGAAGTGGAAGCCGAGGGTCTATCGGATTCAGCCTTTATCTGTTTCAGTATATCCGATATGAGCTCTTTGACATTGTTGAAGTCTTGAAGACTGCAAGACCTGAGAGTCTGGGTGACATAGCTTATGAAGGGTTCACGCTGGCTCTTCTCCCTCTCCTTGTCCTCGAGCATTTTTTCCATAAGCTTTTCAAGGAGTGTCTGGTTGGTCTGAAGATTTTTACGAAGTTCGGGCATCCAGCTCTCCTCCTCGTCCTCCTTCCTCCTCCTCTTCCTGTTCTGGGAACTAGAGTTGACTGATCCGAGCTCTGCTGCCTCCCTCTCGAGGTCTTCGAGCACATTGCCTGACTGTCTCTCTGTCTCAGCTGGGTCATCCAAGGATAGCAGAGGGGGTCTGGCAGTGGACGTGGAGGCAGAACGAACGACAGAACTAGCAGTAGAGCCAGCAGCAGCAGTACGTCGGATCTGCATGACAGTGTCAGATTCTTCATCAGGTATGGCAGCTGAAATAAGGTAAACGTTTGTTAAGCGTTTTGTATTCACATTTTTCTGAACAATATTAAACGACTGTTATTAGGGACAAGTGAATTTCTGAATAATCATTACACTTAATCGTAGTAATTATTATGTTTTAAATTTTCAAATTAAATGTACAAAAATGCTTTTGAAAAATGGAAATGTTTGAAATAATTATCAACATATGTACTGACCTTTGTAGAAGGAGATATTATTCAGCACCCACTTGTCCCTGTCGGTGAGAAGCTTGCGCTCCTGGCCACTGGCAACCTTGATCAGCCTGACGTACCAGTCCTTCAAGTTCTTCCACCAGTGCCCGAGGTAGTCAGTTGAGACACCAATTTCTTTTGCTTTAGCTTCCCAGGCTTCAGTCTTTTTCTTGTAGTCACGTTGACTGCGCATCCACAAGTAACTTCTGTCTCGCATCCACTCAACCAGATCCTGTTCTGTTTCAGATGGCAACTTCCACTCCTTCTTGGGACCTCTTGGCTTTCTCGGCTTCTTGCCCTTGCCCTTGGCATGACCATCAGCCTCTTTCTGCTCCTCCACAGGTTCCTCCTGCTCCTGCTCTCGCACCACAACTTGGGGTGTGGGGTCATGTGACGCAGGTGAGGCAGGGTTCTCCAGTGGCACATGCTGTGGCTCGGCCTGAGTGTCGACGGGCATGGTGGCAGTGCTCTTAGAAGGACCACTCGTGCTGACTGAAGTGTTTGCAACTGTTGTACAGACTGAAAAGAGAAAAAAAAGGTATTTTTAATAAATAGTAAGGAATGTTGAAAAACATACATATCAAATGAACACTTCAGCACAAATAGAATTGAAATAAATAAATTTATTTGAATACTTTCTGACTGCCACGTAAAATAATATTTAAATGAAATAAATTTTGAACACGTCACGTTATAACGAGTATTTCCAAATAAAAAAAATAAAAAACATGTTACATAAATTGTACTTACCATCAGGAAGAAGCTCGTCCTCTTCTCCATTGCCATTGGCACCAGGGACACCAGCAGCGGCAGCAGCAGCATGTACCAGAGCCGTCACCTTTATGCCCACCTTCTTGGACTGCCTGTTCTTGCTGCCCTGGCGGGGCTCGGGGGTGCTGCTCTCTACCTCCTCGGTAGCAGTTTCAGGCTCCGAGACCTTCGCCCTCGGCCTGGGCCTTGCTTGCCCCTTCTTTTTCTTGGGCGTAGAGCTGCCCTTCTTTGTTTTCGGTGCCATCTTTACTCTACCGAATATGGATCAGTACTGATCGAGAACACCGGACGCGGCGGCTTTTATACACGCGGGCGGCAAGCGGAGCACAAGTGATCGGCACGTGATTCACACGCGGAGCACAAGTGATACACACGCGCTGCGTGTGATCACTTGTGACCCCATTTTCTGATCACAAGCGCTCACACACGGAGGACTCGTGGTAGACACGCGATGGACACACGGAGCACACGCGCGCGTGTGGTCCACTTGTCATTCGCGTGTCCAGCACGTTTGAGACAAATTGGCTGATTTTCACCGCGTGTAGAAAAAAATTGCAAAATTAATAGCAAAATTACACGTGATCAACTCGCGGAAGCCTGTCTGACCGGGCCTTAAAGGTTGGCTTGATCTTGCCTCTTGTAGTCCAGTTTTAACATAGTATGGTTAAATGGTTATATTGAGCTACTTCTCCCACATTTTGTATCTAGTAACAAATAAAATTTAAATGGATCTAGTCCAACATTTAGGTATTCATTTCTCTCCTCCTTGAGTGTAACTGATGTCTAAAGGTTAGCTTGATCTTGCCTCTTGTACTCCAGTTTTAACATAGTATGGTTAAATGGTTATATTGAGCTACTTCTCCCACATTTTGTATCTAGTAACAAATAAAATTTAAATGGATCTAGTCCAACATTTAGGTATTCATTTCTCTCCTCCTTAAGTGTAACTGATGTCTAAAGGTTAGCTTGATCTTTCAAAAATATAGTTCCTCCTTGAAATACCACAGCTCTGCCAGAGAGGAATTGAGCTGAGGAATGCCGGTGGGAAGGATGGCGTTAGTTGCATCAGCTTACTTTTTTTTCCTCAGCTTTTATTCATGTTCAGCTTTTATTTGTCAATTACTGTGGCTGAGTAGATCTTTTGCTATCATTCTATTACTTTCTGTTGTATTTTAAGCTTACATGCTGTCATATTAAGCAGTTTTTGTCCTTGCCCAGATATGTTCTGATGTACAAATTGTCTTTGCCCAGATATGTTCTGATGTTCAAATTGTCTTTGCCCAGATATGTTCTGATGTACAAATTTCATGATTAAGATGTCAGTCCTAAAGTTTGTCCAATCCAATAACTCTTCTGTGTTTTCTTCATCATCCCTGAATTTCACTCAATTGCAAAGGTCTTCCAAAAGTCTTACTGCTGTTGACGGTTTCTTGGACACCTATAAAGAGTGTAAATGAAAAGGATATTTAGATTTGAATACCTTTTCTTCTAAATTGTTAATTGCCATGTCAACATTTTCATTTATGTTATGGCTATACACAGCCAGTCATACCCCAGTGTACAAAAGCAATGGTATTCTACTGATATTTCATATGGTATGCTAGTGGTAACTTCTGCTGACATCCCATTGAAATAATACCGACATCCCAGTGAAACACCCTGTTATTCCTCAGCTTTTATTAATGCCTTAAATTGTACATGTCGATTTCTATGGCTGAGTAGATCTTTTGCTACATTATATTACTTTCTGTTGTTTTTTAGCTTAAATTATGTCATATTGGGCGGATAAAGATTGCAGTCTTTAAGTTCCTCCAATGCAATTAACTCCTCTGTATTTTCTTCATCATCCCTGAATTTCACTCAGCTGCAAAGATCTTCCAAAAATCTTGCTGCTGTTGATGGTTTCTTGGACACCTTTAAAAAGGAAAATGAAAATATTTTTTTTAGTATGAACACTCCTTCTTCTGAATTGTTAAATGCTATATCAACAGTGTTCATTGATATTATGGCTATTCACAGCCATTACTACCCTAGTGAAAACTATCACCTGGAGAAAGCTTTAAATAATCATGATCTAGTGCAACAGCTCTAGTATTTGCTGGTGTAAAAATTTGAAATATTGGCATTTTTGAAATACCTGGAAAATTCAAACAAGTATTTCTAAAATGATCTTGATAATTATCTGTGTTTCTATACTGCACTGGTCTTGGGTCAAAGTCAATGTTTGTAATCTCATCTGTACCTGGTATTTTCAATGAATAGGCCTTTAGGGGACTTCCTTTATACGGTTTGCATTTATGAAAACTTTGTAATTTTTGGGTACATGTTTCTTCTGTTTTTATTGTATTTTTCTTACAAAACAGGGCAGCACCATACAGTACTGTACAGACATGTTTGCAATGAGCTTGTGGCCCCATTCCAGCTGCACATTCACACTGGGCTTCTATAACAGACCCGATCTTGCTTAATTTGACATCAACAGTGTAGCATACACTTTTCTTCATCTCAGCATGGCAACTGGACTTGATAAACACACAATCATCTCCTGGAGACATCCGGAAATGTTTCAAAAAATGTTCATTATATAACCTTTGAATGTGTTCATCCAAAGTTTGGTCGTGCTGCGTCAGATATGCGTTTCCTTTGCCAAGTTGAGTTGTTGGGAACTTCGAGTCTGAGTTAACGTCGACATACAACTTGCTTTGAGGAACCGACATAGCGAATTCCGGCTCCAACGTCTCTTCTTTCCCGAAATTTGTGTTCTTCTCGTAAGACACTAATCTGAGGAGAAAAAGGAAGAAGCTAGACTATTAAATATTTTACTTTTACACACACACAAAAAATATATATAGAAGCAAAATTAATCCGAAATGAACTATCGAATCAATGAGTCCGTAACGAAGATACCCAACTCACCAATAGTAGACTACGTTGTTTGACGTAAACAAAGCAATTTTAGTGGCAATTAATCCGGTTAATTAATAAATTGTACGTATGATATACAAAATAATGGTTTTGTGGATCATATTTACGTTAGAAATCCCAAAATTCGTTGCGACTTAATGAAGTGACAGTTATCGAAGTCGAAATTCCCACGAAGGCATTTTGCTTTCGGATTTTGTTTTCATTAACGACGCTACTTTCTCTTTCTTATAATGCAAAATTAACAAACCTTTCAACAAATTCATTTTTACGGCCTCTTCTTTTCAATTCTGATTTTAATTCGGGGATTGTTAACGAGCCGAATTTTAATTCCATTTTTTCTTCGAGTCGGTACTTTCTTTGTTATTGATTTCTCTGCGATAGAATCGATCGTTATCAGGAACCTGGGACTGGGACTAAATACGCCACCTTGCGTTTGGTAGGGGAAGATAACCGACTATTATCTGCCATTGCAATGGTATTCCACTGGTATTTCCACCAGTATGACAGTGGATATTGAAATACCACTTGCATCCCAATGAAACACCCAGCTAATCCACTTGAAACCACTGGCATTCAAGCAATTTACCTCAGGTATTCTCAGGGCCCCATATATACATATTTATAAAATACTAGTGAATACAATGAAATATTAATGAACATGTAAAAAACGAAAACTTGAATAACTTTCTTCATGATAATTATATTAAATTTAATTATTGTCATTCAAATAGATTGTCATTTTTTTCGTTTTCATGAGGCTTGCCAAACCTCCATCTTTTTCTTCGTTTTCCTTATCTTGTGGTTCATTATGCGTGTGAGTTTATCCCAATCTGCATCTTTGAACATCTGAAATATGTGAGCTGAAAAAAAAAAAGATACAAAAAGTTATATCAAAGGCCTGAATGGCCTGAACTGCATCGCAGTTTGGTCTGAGAGGTTTGTGTGTATGAATGGATTTGAAAGAAATCTCAGAGATTTTTGAAGACAAACCATACATTTCTGTTGTATAGCAGAAATCAAAATAGAAGTCAAAATAGACATGTCCCAGTACTCCATTGGTACTCAAACCCAATGCTCTAATCAAATGAAAGTCTTATTCCAGTTATCAACAAAATAGATCTTGTAGACGAAAACAAGCCTTTTCAGTTAAGTTACCAATCTACCAGGGGCCACAGTCACAAATTATTTAAGAAACACTGCAGCACCAATATAGGTAAATACATCTTCAGTCAGAGATCATAGATTTATGGAGCAGTTTGACAGTGGAAGGAGTTTTATCCAATAGTGTGAAAAGTTTTAAAAGTGCATTAGATATATTTTGGGTTAAATGCCATATCAAAGGCTTGATACGATGTCGTATCAAGTGTGGCTGATATCTGGTTGCCACTGACAGACACGGTAGTAATATTACTTCTAATCAAAGGCATGCCCGAGTGTTACGAACAGGAACCGGAACACAAGAAAAGGGTAGATCAAAAAGGATCGGAGAGATGTAAGTCTAAAAATTGATCTTAACAACAAAGTAAACAAACATACATTCTAGTCTGGGTGATATTTTTAACTACTCTACAATACCTTCATTCAATGTTTCTTCCAGGATTTGAAACAATAGAGGTATTTCCCCCATACATTGGGTAAAATGTGATAATAGATCTTCTTTTTCCTTTTGCCATTTTAAAATGCACATGCTCACTTCACGGTCAGTAATGGTAATGAAAAAAACACGGTGTATTTCCCGGCTTTTAAAAAAACATCAGGCAATATATCTTTTTCTTTCTAATATTGAAAAAAATGACAGCAGGTTTTTTGGTTAGTATGAACCGTCCTGTTCAATTATAAAATCAACTTCCAAATTAAAAATAACAGCTTTAGTGTGATAATTAATGCCTTTTTTTTTTATTTTATAAGGATAAAGAATGGGGAGCCGTATTTTAAACTTCTCACTAATGCTAAGGTCAGACGGCCAGATACGCGCGATACGCATGTCTGCGGATGTGCATCCGTAAAAATCCGTAAAAATCCGCAGCAATCCGTATCATGCGTATCATCCGTAAGTGCATCCGTAAAAATCCGTGGGAGTGCGCAGGAATCGAGGTCTTCCGCGAAAAAGTTTTGAAAATCTCAAAATTATTTTAAATTTCCCGCGCAAGGTCTTTTGCGCAGAAGTTAGGTAGAATTTGCGTATTGTTCCGCATCATGCGTATTGATCCGTATCTTTGCGTAAAACGTCCGTATCTATCCGTAAAATTTAGGTAAAAGTGCGCAGGTATTCGATTTTTAAATGCCGTTCTTTGCAATACGCATGATACGTACATGTTACGCATGAATACGGACTAGATACGCAATATTTACGGAGGATATGGTACATTTACGGACATTTACGGATATTTACGGACTTCTGTGGAAGATAGGGAATGATAGGGATTTGTGGGGATTGCCGATTTCATGGAATCAGGTGTCAAGCGGTGTCAAGCGGTGTCAAGCGGTGTCAAGCGGTGTCAAGTGGTCTACACTGGGGTCTGCAACCCAGATATATAGGGCAGAGGCTGGTGAGGTGATCTTCATTCTGTTCCTGATTCTCGACGGCGACTGTTCTCTAGTACATCTGGTGCTGACTTGAAGATGGATCGTGGACAGCTGGAACTGCTGAACCTGGCGCTGGAACTGAAGACGGCCAACATGCGACTGGCTGTGCTGGTGGACCGCTACCTGAAGATGACGAGGAAGAGGAAGGCAAGAACAGTGTGGGTGCGCCACTGGATCACCCTGAGGCCACATCAAGGTGCCTACGCCAACCTCATGACGATCCTGAGGGCGGAAGACGTGGAGTCCTTCAAGAACTTCACCAGGCTGTCACCCCAGATGTTTGCAGACATGGTGCACAGACTCACTCCCCGTCTGCAGAAGTACCACACCTGGTACAGAGAACCTCTGTCAGTTGGTCTCAAGTTAGCGATCACTCTCCGCTACATGGCTACAGGAGACAACTACCGTTCTCTCATGTATCTCTTCTACGTGCCCCACAACACCATCTCCGTGTTGGTGAAGGAGACGTGCCAGGCCATATGTGATGAGTACTCTGAGCTGGTGAAAAACCCTACCACAGCAGAAGGATGGAAGGAGATTGCTGATGTCTACTCCCGCAGATGGAACTTCCACCATGCCCTTGGTGCCCTCGATGGGAAGCACATCCGCATCAAGACTCCACCCGATGCTGGCAGCACCTACTACAACTACAAGGGGTACAACTCCATCGTGCTTCTTGCCCTTGTCGATGGTGACTACAAGTTCCGATGGGTGCAGCTGGGAGCCCCTGGGTCCTGCTCCGACTCTCAGCTCTGGCTGGAGAGCTCTCTGCGCCAAGCCTTCATTGACAACACCGTCGACCTCCCACAACCAGAGCCACTGCCAAACGACGACCGGGACATGCCGTATTTCATCGTGGCAGACAACGCCTTTGCGCTGAGACTGGACATGGTCAAGCCATTTTCTGCGAAGCCACTGACTGATGAAGAGCGCATCTTCAACTACAGGGTGTCCCGTGCCAGACGCTGTGTGGAGAATGCTTTTGGAATTCTAGCGAACCGCTTCAGATGCCTCTTGGGTGCCATGATGCAGAACACCGAGACCGTGAAGACCATCGTCATGGCTTGCATCTGCGTCCATAACTTGCTGCGGATACTGGCTCCAGGTGACCAGAACGCTCTTCTCGACAGAGAGGATGACGACAACAACATCATCCCTGGAAGCTGGAGAGACGATGCACCCATGGACGACATGGAGGAGCGGCTTGCTGGCAACCACACCACCAGAGCAGCCAAGATGCAGAGGCTCTACCTCAAACACTACTACAACAGCCCAGCCGGGTCTGTTCCTTGGCAAGAGAGAATGGCCTTGAACTGAATAATGTATGTTTGTTTTTGTTTGTTTGTTTTAAATGCTTTAAACTTGTATGCTATAATAAAAGTACTATATTTTTGCCTTTAACTCAATATTGTTTCTTTGTGGGGGTGGGGGGGATTTAAATATTTAAAAAAACAAATTTATTTCAGAAATGCACTCGCCACTTTACAATACTTTGCAAAATATGCAAAGTATTATAGTGGCCAGTGCAATTCCGAAATAACTGGGGTTTTTTTTGTTTTTTTTGGGGGGGAGGGCGACTTTTATAATACTTGGCATAGTTAAAAAAACAAAGATATTTCAGAATTGTACTGGCCACTTTATAATACTTTTCAAAATAAAGTTACCAGTGCAATTCTGAAATAACTTTATTTCACATGTTCATGAACAGAAACTCTTTGACTACAAAATGACATTCAAAACAACAAATCTTTAATACTGTAATGAAACATATATAGATCAATATCACATTAATTCACCAGTGCACTGATACCTTCAGTTTACATTTAAATGAGCACAGTTAAACATTTTAATGAGCACAATATGCGGGACAGAGTTCCTAGCACAAGATTCCCGGAAAGAGTTCCTAGCACAAGATTCATGGAAAGAGTTCCTGGAAAGAGTTCATAGCACAAGTTTACTGGAAGTTTACTTATATGGAGGAATGGCTTCATCCAGATACTCCTAGAAAGAGTCCTGCTTGTCTCCTGTTGGTCCTGCCTGTCCTGTCTCTCCGGACTCACCGAGGGCAGGGCATGAAGTGGGCCGCCCGGTCTCGCTGGCAGTGCTCACTGGCAACAGGTCCCGCTGGGTAACTGTAGGGCTGGCTACTGGCCGTATCACAGAACGCATCCTGGGAGGAGGGTGCATCTCCTGGTATGTGGGCCGTGGAGGCTGGTAGAAGGCCGCCATCTCCTGCGCAGTGAAGGTCGTCTGGTCGATCGCAAAGAGGTTGTCGTGCTGTGGCATCTGGTAGGTCCTCTGCCACTCGGGGAGGTAGGGTCCGGACGACTGCTTAGACTGCTGAGACGTGGACAATGAAGACAAGGAAGTCAGGGCTGGCTGCTGCTGGGTGTCCATAGCCTTCATCAGGCTAGAGTAGGTGGCAGTGGGAGTAGATGGCACTCGGTACTGCAATCTTCTGGCTTCCTGAAATAACAGCAACAAACACAACAATTAAACAACTTGTAAAAAAACTAGTTTCAGAAAAATCTGATCAAAATTAAAGACTTTATCGCGTAAACAAGAAAAAAGTTAACGGACGGACAGACGGACAGACAGACAGACAGACAGACGGACAGACAGACGGACGGACGACGGAAACCACGCCATGACAATAGCTCTGCTGGCTGAAAGCCAGTAGAGCTAATAAGAAAACTTGTAAAATAAATAGCATATTTTTTTGAAAATTCTGGTATGAAAACTTGTACAAAAATGACCTATTCTTTTGAAAATTCTGGTTACAATTACAATAGTAACTGGTCACAAGTACATAACTAGACCAACAAATAATGCACGATTTACTGGTGCACCAACAATGAGAGACACTATAATCTGCAAAGGATAAAGAAGTCTACAAAGAAATCCTAATTACCTGCATAGAGAGGGTCTGAAACTCCTCAACTAGGTCATTGGTGCGGTGCCGGAACCGGGGCCACAAGGTGTCCGATATGGATGGCAGGGCAGAACGGAACCAATCCGCGAAAACATCTCTCTCTGTCTTGGGCCTCTGGGTACCAACGGCAGCTTCGACCCTTCCCGCAAGAACCTGGCTGCCCTGCAAAATAACAACATACAGAAAATGTTTAAAATAATGGCAACAATGTATGTTCCGATCATGAAATTAAACCATGAAATTACAGCATGAAATTTACCATTACGTCTACTAAAATATTGCATATTAGGATGTACTTTCCTAATTAACAGATGAGAGATGAATAACTGAACGGTCATACATGAAAGCTAATTACCTCCAAACTCAAACGGATGGTCTCCAAGATGTCGGCCTGCTCCTTGCTGCTCACACCGGAGGCGCCCTTCCGAGGATAGTGCCTCTTCTTCACGGACTTCGGGGTTGGCACGGGGGTCTCCTGCTCCTCATCCACCTCATCCTCCTCGTCTGTGACGAGCACCTCGTCTTGCTGCTGCTGCTGTTCCTGTTCACGAGCGCGGGGGTTTACCTGAAAAAAAGACAAAATAAAACAAACCATATAATATTTAAAAGATGAAAATTTACACTAAAAACATTAACTTTAGAGCATTGCATGAAGAATAATTTACATCCAGTTGATTGCTCCGTGTTACAGCATTCAATGCGAGATTATAAACTACTAGTTGTGTTCAATAGCTGGATAGTAAAAAAAAACACAACAAATGACATCACTTACCGCAATAGTGTCACGAGCGGCCCGGGACGGGCGGTGGACTACTCCCGCGACCAGAAAACCAAAGTGTTCCTTCGCAAACTCTTGTAGAGGCCTCAGCTTCTTCGGTGCTGACCCGCTGCTGCCCTGCCGCATGGCACTCACTGCATTGTCCTTCAGTGTCTTCACCCTCGCATGGAGCTGCGACACCCTCACACCTAGCTCTGCCGCCTTGTCGACGAAGCCCCCTGGCTTGGCGTCCCTAAGCTTGTAGTCTTTGTGCTGCAAATAAACAGAATTCAAAAAAATACATAAAAAATCTGCACACACAAATTACAAACACATAAAAAGACAGATTTCTTTGGGCGGGGGGGGTATGCAAGGTTGTCTGGCTCTTGGGTCTGGCACTTATTACGTCAAACTCTTGGGTCCAGCTTAACATTGTGTTAGTACGTAGGGGGATGTGGGCATCTAAGTCTAAAAAATCTAAAATAAACAGAGACAGTCACATAAGTCCCCCCCCCCCCAAATAAAAATGAAGTTTTTGAATAAACACCCAAGTTTTTGAAAACTTGCCAAAAACGTACGAAAAACCTATGTCTTTTGGGGGGCAATAGTTTGCAAAACGAACTTCTTTATTTGGAGTGGGAAAATGGGAAGTTTTCAACCAAATTTGGGAACAGTTTTTGACCTGTCTCTGTTTAATGAAAATGTTTTTAACTCACCCTACTCTGCCAGAGCCATGGGTTGTCTCGCAACCAGTCAGCCAACTCAACTTCCTGTGTGCGGGTGAGGCCGGCGGGGGTGGCTCTGTGCTGTTTCTTCTTCTCCTCCTCCTGCTCCTCCTCCTGCTCAATGACCATCGGCTCCTGCTCCTCCTGTGGCACTGTCAATTTGGCCGAATCCGAGCTGTCCTGTGTCTCCTCAGGCTCTGTCATCTCAGGGACCTTCTTGGCTGCCCTCTTGCCTCCTCTGCCTCCTCTGCCTCTCCTGCAACCTGTCATTATTTATCCTAGGAGTCGTAGTATTATTTAGAAGTGTTCTCTCCAAAGATCGAATCGCAACTGAAGTGATGCTCCAAAAGCCGCGGTATATATGCGGACGAGGAGAAAGCCGACATCCGTGTGACACGCATGCGTATCTCATGCGTATCGTGCGCAGGACTTCCGTATCTTCCGCAGAACATCCGTATCTAGTCCGCATCTTGCGTATCGCTTGCGCAGAATTTAAGTGACACTAGCGTGGCACATCCGCCAAAGGGGTGTCTTCCGCAGAACATCCGCAGGATTTGCGTATTTCATGCGTATTGCATCCGTATCTCATGCGTATCTACCGTGCTTTTTGACTTTTTACGCAGATTTTCAACAATTTCTGCGGATGAAATTAATTTTTTTTACGGATGCATCCGCAGACATCCGTACATGTCCGTCTGACCTTAGCATAAGGAAACTGGTTCCCAACCCTCTGGTAACAAGTCATAATGGCCTGAAAATTGTACATGCCACGCAGCTATCCCAAGATAATGTTATGAACTTCGATAAGATATTTCAATACAACTAAAACACGGTGTTTGTCCACCTAAGTGTCTCACCAAGTTGGAAAAATGAACTTCCATGCAGGGCCATGAAATTTTGTCCATTTTTAGTTTAAAGTTTCAGTCATTGGAAATGATATTTGTTTTCCTACAGTCGCTTTTATAAATTAATTTTTTGGCGACTTTTACATACAGGTCAGTGTAAGGTTACAGACACTACAACAGGCATATAACAACAAAGATTTTAATGGAAACAAGTCTGTATTATTCAGGTTAACACAGAAAACTAACAATTAGAATGTTAACAAACAAATGCATAAAATCTCTGCTTGAGATAAGCATAAAAAAAACATATTTCATCCCAGTTGCGATGAACTCTAAAAATTGACAAAAATGATCACACAACTTTAACTGTAACTTTTAAAGTTTGTAGAACCAAGTGCCCCAAGCACATTGTTTTTCTAAAATAAACACTTTTCCTATCAAGTATAGTCAGTTTCTGCTGTTTATATCAATAGAACATATTTTTTGTATGAGATAGAAATAGACTGCACTACGGTTACGGACTCTACACATTGTAAGAACCAACACATGCTCAACATTTTCTATTTGAAATACACATGTTTGTGTATTTTCAACAGATAAACTTTAACTTTGCTGAGTTCCTGTGTATTGAATTTAAAATGACCTCTTTCATTGACAAGTTCAGGAGCTTCTAGCTTTGAAATGATATGTTCTGTTGGCTCCTGAGAAACGTCTGACTTCTCAGGCCACACATATGCGTTTCCAGCTTTCTTCATATATTTTAGCCCATATTCTGTTTCAGATTTACTTGTAATTTCAGCAACGTAAACACTTATGGGTCCTTTTCTCGGTTTGAGCCCAACGGTAACAAAATCACCAGGTTGAAAGGCTGTATCTTGTTGGGATGTTGTTGCTGCTGTCTCTTCTATTTTTCTCCTCTTGGCTTTTGGTTGCTTGATCTCCGATTTTCTTTTCAAAGTTATTTGTTTCTGTCCTTTTGTTTGTTCTTTGCAGGTTGCTTTAGGCTGCTCCTTGTTAGATGGTTGTTTCTTCTTTACATTTAGTTTTTCTTGGACTTTACTAATAACATCAAGGTTTCTTTTCTCCCACTTATTAACTATGTCTACATTCTCACATTTTGATGTTACACCATTCACACAAGCATCACAGTAACAACTAAGTTTCCTTGAGTTCAGCTCATAGTCTTTACCAACAGACTTAACAGAGTGCAGATTCCGTGTTCCAGTTAATGTTTGTACATTTGTTTCTGGTCGGTTTCTATTCACATTTTCAACAAATACAAATTCTCTTCTCGACAGAGTGCTTTTTACAGTGTCCACTACTTCCATATTCAGAGTTTCTTGACAAAATTGGTAAACGTCTTCAGCATTACCAAGAACTTTCTTGTTACTTATTACAGCACGATAACAAGCATTCTTTACAACTGCACCCAACCCATCACAGACATTCTTTCCATGAGACGTTTCAAAGTAGTTTCGAGTCATTTTGGGCTGCTTTCTGAGACTGATATCAGCAAACGCCTTTTTCCCCTTGTACTGGGCTGCACACCCATCAGTCCACTCGTGGAGTTCACCAATCTTCACCCCTCTGCTTTCTAGTAATTTAATGGCTTGATTCTCGAAGACAATTGCTAAATTCGCATCATGTTTGGTTTCTTCACTTATTCCAATGATGGCATGTTTTACTGTAACATCTTTGTCATCAAGACTTTCTTTATAGTAGTACATCATTGGATGTACTATAGCTTATTAACATTTAGATCAGGGGATGAAATAAATGGATACCTAATGCTTACTTATTTTACAAGTAATAATTACATTGTAATGCCCTCCTCTTTTTGCCATCAAGGCGCTGTTGTTTGTTTTTTCGGGTATTCCCATACATTGTACAATTTGCAATTTTGTCTGGGGTTAAAACCACATAATTATAGCAGGTTCAAGGCCAATTTTTCAGCAGATTTTGCAATTTTCTCACATCTTTTCAGTGACTGCCTGGTCACTTGTATTCCGCAATATATGTCCCCAACATGTACGAGACATATTTAAGGATAAATCAAAATTAAAAATTTGCAAAACTATATTCCTAGAAACTATTACTGAACAGCATTGAGGGGCATACAGGTTTGACAAACATATTATGTTTGTCAAACCTGTATGCCCCTCAATGCTGCAAATGAGATATCTTTTTACATTCATTTATTATTTATTTTCTTGAAACCAAACACAATTTAACCTGATTTAAATTTTTTAGACAATTGTAGCATATCATCTTTAATCACTTTTCTTAAAGGAGCGCATGATATGGTTTCAAGATCATTGGACCCTATATGGATAACAATAGCTGTTGGCATATTATTATATGATAAAAGAGAACATTTCTAAAAGACATTGTTTCCCTGTCTTCCAGGAATGTCTCCTTAGGCATCGTTTTTTGCTTAGAAGCCACAGCAGTTCAAGGGTTCCATGCAATACTATAGTAAGTGCTTCATGTTTGTGAAGCACTTACTATAGTCTTGCATTGAACCCTCGACTGTTTCACATACCTGTACAGTGAACCCTCGTTTATCCGAACACGTCCGTTCCCAACAAAATGTCCGGTTTACCGAATTATCAGGACTAATGAAGCAGAGCATGTTCTTATTCACATTAAGACATAAACGGTCTGTATGAGCGGTGTATAGTTATAACCCTTTAGCAAACGGCAAATTGTCGACCGTCCCAAATTGAAAGAGTTTGCAGAAGACATATCAAAACGTGATGAAATTCAAAGATAATCTTCTGATATGGCAGAAAACATTGTGGGAAAAGGAGAAATTGCTCGTCACGAGCAATTTCTCCTTTACCCACAATGTTTTCAAAAGTCGTCTGCAATAAACTGGTCCAATAATTCCGTTCCCTTACCATTTTGTTCGGATTGCGAGACATCCGGATAATCGGTGTCCGGATAAACGAGGGTTCACTGTATTTATCTTGCCTGAAATAGCAGACTTTTCAGGAGTCTTTATTGCTTCCCCAAGTTTACGTTTACATCCTACAGGAGGCTTTTCCTCTGGCAGCACTATGTCTCCAAATGTCCCTGTCTGTACACTTGGTGCCAAGGCAACCTTTGACGAAGACACTATCCAACAAGATTCTCCTTTCTTTATCATGTTAATGAATTTAAATGTCCTACCAGGTGTTGAATTAATTCTTTCCTTTCTCAAAGAGATTGGAGTTTACAATAGATTGTGATTCCTTACACATTCTTAATATATATACATTTATCAATATCATTTTTTCATCACACACTATTTATTTCATATCACACATTCATTACAAACAATCTATCAGCAATCATTAATTTTTTACAAATTTTATATCTACTTTTGTTCATTAATTACACATTCTTATTTATTTTTTCTTTAAACAAATACATTTTGACCTGTTAATATTTTTATATCCATCCATCCACATCATCATAATGTGCGCTAAATGACCTTAGCTGTCGATGCGCCTTAAAACGCCATTCATTCATTCATTCATCTAAATTTCACATACCGGTAGCATCTTGCTTGGAGGTTTTTAAGTCTTCTTCCAAGTTCTTGTTTACATCTAGCTGGAGGTTGGTCCTCTGACAGGACTTTTCCAAATGTCCCTGTATATACACTTGGTACAAAGGCAACCTTAGATGATAAAACTATCCAACAAGATTCTCCAATATTGTCAGTGTATGCAGAATTTATTGGACCATAATAGATAACTGTCAAATATATATCTATAGATATAAGTAACTCTAAACTCTTTTGCCTGGAAATCCACTTAATTGGGTAAATCACGGTGACCAAGATAACCGACACGGTGTATAGACTCAGTAATGGATGCATACAAGCGATTTTCATCAATGGCTATTTGATCTATGTACATTGCAGACGTATTTTGTATATCGTTGTTCACAGACATAAAACAACAATGCAACTTATGCATTTGCTATACATTGCAAACCATTTAAAGAACAGAACATTTCGCAGCCTTGTTTGACATTCCCTAAAATCCCTCTTACCATTTTGAGGGACGATTTTTTTTTTTAAGTCTGGTGATAATTTTATTACCTAGAGTTCTTTAATGAAGTCTGGGCATCTTGATTCTCAATCTCAATCAAAATCACTTGAGTTTTTACTACAACAAAGCATAAATAAGTCTCTCTTACTGTTTATACACAAATCAACAAAGATAACAGATAGATGTGGAAAATAAGAATGAATACGATGATAAGCAAATGATTCTGGCAAGACATAGGCGATCATGAATTATGTAGACAGAGATGTCAATTTTGAGATATCTATTCATTGGTTTGAAGACGTCACATGATGATGAGAAATTTCTTGCTGTTGTCACCAATTGGTGAGACTGACCTTTGCCCTATAACACTAGACTTGTCATACATGTTGGTAAAACTTGTTGGCCTTGTACCGGTCCTCATTGTCTGCATCGTCTAACAATAGAATATCCCTTCCCTGAAGCCTTGCCAGTGCTAACACGGCAGGATCAAGCACCAGAATAGCAAAGTCCTAAAACTGACCCAGAAACGTTCCTTTTGAGCGCGGTTATCGTCGCAAGCTACATTAAATGACATCTTTTCTTTCGCAATAATGAGATATACATCATTCGAGAGATATTACGCGGCGGGTAAATGAGCGTGTCGCATCCAAATATCGCAGTCGCGTTTAACTTGTACCGGATCCTGCATAAAATTGCTAACGATACAACTTTTGTCAGTATTCGTAGTCTTGATGGGCTCTTTAATGTTTCATGCTTTCATGGTCGAATCACTGCAAGTTATTGCATGTTCTTCATCCAGAAGAATGTATTTTGTTCGGTCGGGACTCATAGGTAAGTAAGGTGCTTCAAGTTTATAAAAGGCTAGGATCTCCTTCTTAACCTTAGGCTTTTCACCAACCATGAACGGAACCGTAAGCGCGAATGCTTCGAAGACATCGTCCTTTTGTGTGTGATCGACTATGGGAGGTGGACTGTAACAATTACTCTACTCCCCTCGAATATCGTAACGCGTTTAAGATGCTTATAATAATCGAACAAGTGTTCACGTGGGTCGTGAGGTAAACCTACCGCATGTGGCAAATGTGATTGCAACTTAAGTAATGTATTTCTTAACGTTTCGGCAGAAATTGTGCTAGGCGACAGTCGTTGAGTCGTTATAGATTGCGCTTGCATTTGGAAGTGAAGATAGAAATACATAGATCTCGTAATCACATTTTTCGTACTCTGAATCATCGAGTCTATCCTTGACTTAAGTATTGCCATTCTTTCCAAGCCGTATACTTCCGACTCTAAATGTTGTGAGACACTTATAATGTTGTCTTCTATTGAACTAATAGTTTTTATAATGTCGTTTAACTTTTGTCTGTTTTGTTGCACGTTAAGCTGTGTTACGTTTAATACCGAAATTGACTCTGCCAAAGTGTGTGATACTTCTCTCTGATTTTTTGCTAATACCCTTACATTTCTTTGTATTTTATCAATGTCTGCTCGGTTAAGACTCCGAACAGTGAATTAATTGTGTCACCTACAAAATCGAAGATTCCACGTTTGCTTCTACCGGATGTGGATCTTAGTAATTTGTAGTCCCCAAAACTTACAATAATATCTGTATGCGTGTCCTTTATAGCCTCTATTTCGTTTCTTGAATTAACAAACACTTGTTTATAATTCATCTTGCTTATACTGTCATAATTTTTTATTATCTTATCAGTGAGTGATGATGCCATCTCTATGTCATTTGACAATTTATCTAGAAAGTTTTCATAAACCTCCAGATCTATAACAAAACTTACAAGCCATTTCGATCGAGACATCGAAAATTGACCCTTATGATGAAAATATGTCGATTCATGTATAAGATCATTTCCAAAGCTTAACAGGGGCGTAAGACATACTACTACTAATACAAACAACCTCATTTCTATCTAACCTTTATCTGTAATATACAATATAATACATAATATTAGTTTATTACTGAGATAGCCTATTACAGTCTTAACATACTGACTGATAAGCGCGGTGACGTATACCTAATTCTCTCTAAACAATGGCCTTAACAGAAAGTAGGTAATCTCATACCTAATACTTTATCTACAAGTACTCGCTATAAGTGCGACTTCCAAGTCTTTAAATAATCTTAGCTTTAAACAATGACCTTAACAGAAAGTAGGTAATCCCATACCTAATACTTTATCTACAAGTACTCGCTATAAGTGCGACTTCCAAGTCTTTAAATAATCTAAGCAAACTGTTTAGTACTGAGGCGATCCATTACGATCTTACACTATACCTAGTGCGGTTACCTAACCTACCTCTCTAAACAAGGATCTTAACAGAAAGTAGGTAATCTCATACCTAATACTTTATCTACAAGTACTCGCTATATGTGCGACTTCCAAATCCTTACTCTTGTTGCCTGACTACAATAATTCAATACTATCATGAAGGTGTCCAACCCATCTGGCTGTGACCCTTTTCTTAAGGTTACAAATGTTATCAACAATACTACTTGTCCAGCCGGACCTACTTAATTACCACTTAAGGGCAATGCGACCAATTACAACCCATGACCCGGTCGCCGGTTGGTCAATGGGCACTTAAAGCCTTAATTGTCGAAAAATACTAATAAGTCAACAGTTCAGATACTGCGTTTAGTAACCGTTTGACCCGATCAGTTTTCCTTTTCTTACAATGTTTTTTAACCTTGACTTGATTAACCTCCATCGATTCGGATGGTAAGTTGACTATTTCTGACAAACCTTCGTAGCGATAGTCTGCGTAAAATGGTTTAGTATCGGAATCTTACAGCCGGTTTGACTATAATTCCTTATCTGACACGGATTCATGTCCTAGAGGAATCTTACCATCTATACTACCACTACCACTACTATACACGTCATTACTTTTCCATGGTTACTACTATTGCTTAAAATTACTACTTCTACTATT
This sequence comes from Cerastoderma edule, assembly GCA_947846245.1. Taxonomy (NCBI): domain Eukaryota; kingdom Metazoa; phylum Mollusca; class Bivalvia; order Cardiida; family Cardiidae; genus Cerastoderma; species Cerastoderma edule. The sequence goes on from OX401417.1 coordinate 18,240,355, forward strand.
GTTCAAATTCATTTCTACCGAAACTTAGTACTACGACTTAGCTTAACTTTACTACTTGTTGGAATTATCCATTATTTCATTTATCATGGTCTCTTTTTTATTTCCTACTTTATCATTCTCTATTTAATCTTAAGTGTTTGCTTGTGTCGGCATATCGGCTTAAATTTGTCGGCACTGTTCATTTTTTTTTCCTTAGTACAATCAGTTGGACATATAACAGTCACTTTGTTTATCGGGCTCTTTTCTATTTGGATCCGTTCTGGATGGTGGCCTGTGTTTAGAATTCGTGCGACCCTTACGGTTGCAGATATTACGAAACTTGTGTCCCTCATTCCTAGCAATGTCGACTTTCACGGTACTCGAGATTATTTCAGCATCCCTAACTGTCCACGAATAGTTCTCCAGACATTGAGCGTTGCCTAGTAGAAGATGGATGTTTTCGTTTAAAGCTTTCGTTAGACCAATCAATTGTTGTTGTTCCTTTGACATTCTTACAAAGTACAAAAGCTGAATCAGTAGAACAAAATAAACGATTACTTTTTTCCCGTAGATGATCGTGTCTGTTGTACTTGTGGTCTAACGGCTAGTTGATTTCTAGTGGTTAGTTGATGTTCGCGTTGAGTTCAAAGTTCTTTATAATTTCTTCGCGTTGTGTTTTAATGTTCTTTCTTTATAGTTAATTAATCAATTTAATACAATTTAATAATTATACAATCCTACTTTATCATTCTCTATTTAATCTTAAGTGTTTGCTTGTGTCGGCATATCGGCTTAAATTTGACGGCACTATTCATTTTTTTTTTCCTTAGTACAATCGGTTGGACATATAACAGTCCCTTTGTTTATCGGGCTCTTTTCTATTTGGATCCGTTCTGGATGGTGGCCTGTGTTTAGAATTCGTGCGACCCTTACGGTTGCAGATACTACGAAACTTGTGTCCCTCATTCCTAGCAATGTCGACTTTCATGGTACTCGAGATTACTTCAGCATCCCTAACTGTCCGCGAATAGTTCTCCAGACATTGAGCGTTGCCTAGTAGAAGATGGATGTTTTCGTTTAAAGCTTTCGTTAGACCAATCAATTGTTGTTGTTCCTTTGACATTCTTACAAAGTACAAAAGCTGAATCAGTATAACAAAATAAACGATTACTTTTTTCCCGTAGATGATCGTGTCTGTTGTACTTGTCGTCTAACGGCTAGTTGATTTCTAGTGGTTAGTTGATGTTCGCGTTGAGTTCAAAGTTCTTTATAATTTCTTCGCGTTGTGTTTTAATGTTCTTTCTTTATAGTTAATTAATCAATTTAATACAATTTAATAATTATACAATCCTACTTTATCATTCTCTATTTAATCTTAAGTGTTTGCTTGTGTCGGCATATCGGCTTAAATATGTCGGCACTATTCATTTTTTTTTCCTTAGTACAATCGGTTGGACATATAACGGTCCCTTTGTTAATCGGGCTCTTTTCTATTTGGATCCGTTCTGGATGGTGGCCTGTGTTTAGAATTTGTGCGACCCTTACGGTTGCAGATACTACGAAACTTGTGTCCCTCATTCCTAGCAATGTCGACTTTCGCGGTACTCAAGATTATTTCAGCATCCCCAACTGTCCGCGAATAGTTCTCTATACATTGAGCGTTGCCTAGCAGAAGATGGATGGTTTCGTTTAAAGCTTTCGTTAGACCAATCAATTGTTGTTGTTCCTTTGAAATTCTTACAAAGTACAAAAGCTGAATCAGTAGAACAAAAAAAACGATTACTTTTTTCCCGTAGATGATCGTGTCTGTTGTACTTGTCGTCTAACGGCTAGTTGACTTCTAGTGGTTAGTTGATGTTCGCGTTGAGTTTAAAGTTCTTTCTTTATAGTTAATTAATCAATTTAATTAAGTATAATCCTGGTCTTAGGCGCCAAAATACAACTTGTTCCCTCATGGAATAACAAGTCAGAAGACGATTTTAAAATGTTAAGTATTTAATTTCACAAAACCTAACAAGTGATCCACAACGTTCTTGCAAACTACAATATTTCTAAAACGACTTTCGCTGAGATGATACGTCTACTACAATAGTGCGTCCAAAGATGATTATACCGCTCCCCGGATCTCTATTTATACTGTTCTATATTCTGCAGAGTCATGGCCTCTCCCTACATTTTGCAAAGTCATGGCTCTTCAGCATTTTGTGATTTTGTCATCTCATTGACCCTTGGTCAAGTGGTCATATTGACGGTGGGCTCCCCGGGCCGGACTAATGAGCATGACGTTGACCGAGAGGACTGCGCCACTAACAAGTGGGATACCGCGTCATAAATAGAGAGATCCGAGTAGCTGTCATAAGCCATATTATAACAAGCAGCTGGGCTAGCTCCCGAGGGTTCCTCAATATAGTGTCCCTGGTATTCTGCCGGACGGCTTCCAGGGAGCATGGCTTTTTGCGACTGTGGGGATTGAATTTATACTTTCCTAAAGAAATTGGAATTTACAATAAGTTGTTTTTCCTTACTCATTCAAAAATTCATGTATAAAATTACCATTTACTCATTACAAACTTTTTAATGAATATCATACATTCATTACAAACTATTTATTTTGTTAACTTATTACAAATTTTCTATTTAGTATCATTCATTCATTACAAATTCTTATTCATTTTTCTTAAACCAAAAACATTTTAACCTTTTAAAAAGTTCAATATATGTTTATCCACATCATCATGTAAATGTGTGCGAAATGAATCAAGCTGTCAATGCGCCTTAAAACATCATTCATTCATTGCCGCCCTGGCTCTTCCCCAACTCCACTTGTCCCATCAAAGTCTGGGCCCCCGGTCACCAGCTGGGCAAGCTCCTAGGTACCGATTTACTAAACAACTGAAGGAATTTATTTGGGTAAGTCAAGACTGATAAACATGCATAGAATCTTATATGAAAGTACAATATTGCAATGTGACACATCATTGGAAGCGTCTCGGAGAGGTTACTTTGTTACTTTGCAACATTGCTTGTACCAATATTGAAAATCATTTATTCAATCATTCATTTAATAAATATTTAATATCAGAAATTTGAATGTTAAATAGCTGTTCATGAACACAAAGATGTTCTTAACTTATGAATGAAATTTAAGTGCATAAAACAAGGTCATTCATTAACCGGTTCTTGAATTCATAAAAAAAATTGAATCATGATGTCCATGCATGAATGGGTTCTTGAGTTTTTGAATGGACCTTTTGTTTCTGGACAATTTAGAGAGGTAAATGTTAGTTTATATGAGAAAAACGTATATGGCTTGCAAGAATTTGTTTGTTAAAGGTTAATATGTTGTAGATATTGAATGTCCAAAATTTGATACTGTAAGTCTTACAGTTTTACTAGAAAAGTTTTAGATATTTTTATACAAATGTGTTCATTCTTTTGTCATAATTTGGTAGTTTTGCAATCTGTTCTGCAAATGTTTAAAAATTATTAAAAGTTTTTAGAGCAGGACCAGTGTTAGACTATAAGTGAATATGTTCAGGTTTTTCAGTTTAACCCTTAGGATGCTGGGTTATTTTCTAGAAATAGATTTTTGTTTGCTTTCCAAAACCCTCAACATCTGCTTGATTTTGATGAAGAAAGCTACTCAGAGTAGCAAACAGGTTAGATCACTGGGAGGCTGCCAAGTTACTTGGCGGCTGGACTGTGACCTAACCTCTTTGCAAAAGCATTGTGCTCCTTCATGTCTCCTGACTGACTTCTGGGATGCAGATTGTTTATCCCGGCTTAACCAGCTCTTATGGGCAGTTGAGTATGGGGGTCTAACTCCATCTGACATAAGAGTTGGGCATCAGGACATAACTCAAATAGTGTTCATGTAAAACCCATATGAATATAGATAGATACTGTACTACTGATATATTTTTGAAGACTTACACATTTAAAGAGATACTGTTTTATATGATATATGTTTTATATATATGTTGATTTTGTAACATTTTATATATATGTTGATTTTGTAACATTTTATATATATGTTGATTTTGTAACATTTTATATATATGTTGATTTTGTAACATTTTATATATGTATGTTGATTTTGTAACATTTTATATATGTATGTTGATTTTGTAACATTTTATATATATGTTGATTTTGTAACGTTTTATATATATGTTGATTTTGTAACATTTGCAAAGAAGTTGTAATTTTTTATATAGTTTTATATATTTTCAATGGTTAATATTCATTCATTAATAAAAGAAATTATTTCCTTGAATTATGTCTTTGTTGCATTTTCGTTTACCATAGAAGTGGCCTCTGTGGCCTGTTGGTTTGAGTACACAACTTGTAATCGCCTGCTCCATGTCTGGGTGTGTTCAAATCCTGATTTGGATTTTCATGAAAGGTAGTTTCTAGGTTTACTAACAGAATGCCAATGGTGCTACCTGGTTGGGCCCTTATTGGCAGACAAGTTTTGGGGTATTTCTTCATCATTTTGAAACAGGCATAGTCACTTAACGGGAGTTATGTTGAAGCGATGTAAACCTCATGTAAGATAAATAAATAGAATACCATTTAAGCAAACAGATAGAGATAACAAAGCTCGAGATCTGTGTTTGGATACATGGATCATGTCATCGTTCCAAATTGTAAGAGTTCGCAGATGACATTTCAATATGTGATGAAATTTGAAAGTAATCATCTGATATAGTAGAAAACATTGTGGGAAAAGGAGAAATTGCTCATTGTGAGCAATTTCTCCTTTCCCCAAAGTGTTTTCGCAGTCACAGTTGCCTGCAACAAAGTAGTTAATATCGTTATTGTTTTTTAATGAGTTAACGAAGTATCATAAAAACCCAAAGGAAGCGGTAAACTTTCATTACTGCCAATTTTAGGCAAGTCAACAAATGGGAGACAACTTGACACTAATCAATTTTCAATGCAAGTCAAGGGTAACCTCCCTTCTTGAATTTATAGTGGAAAGTGAATATGATTTAATTGTTATTCAGCCAGACTTAACTGTGAAAAAGTCACAAACTGCATTAACAAAGAAAAAAAATGCTTTTTCACATGATAATCAATAATGAGTGCTAAATGACTAGCTGTCGATGCTCTTTAAAAAACCATTTATTAATGTGATTATTCCAGCCTATGATTATGAAATGCATGTATTAAAGTACAGTACTTTTTCAAATATCATAAATTCATGTACAATAAATATGACAAATTTGCTTAGAAATGCCTTTACCTGATTTGTGCCTTTGGTCAAAATTGAAAGTAACAGCAGATGACAATAGAAAGCAAGAAAATGATACAATCTTCTCTTTATACTCTAGGGTATTTACTGTTTTGACTACTGAGTAATTCATCCTTTTTTTAATCTGTTGTTTCCTAAGACTTCTGCTGCAAATTTGGCAAAACGAGGATTTATGGAGTAAGAGGTTTAACCTTTATTGTGCTGGAACTGATTTCATTCTTATGCAAACAGAGCAGGTCAAGGCCAGCTGCTTAATAAATTCGTGGCTGGCCTGTGATCTTACCTGTTTTCTACTCTGAGTAGCTTTCTTCATCAAAATTAAGCAGATATCGAAGGTTTTGGAAAGGAGACGAAACAAAAATCTACGTTTTAGAAAATCACCAAGCATTCTATGGGTTAACCCATTACCGAACAATAAAGATGTTTGACCAGTTTGTTGCAGACGACTCTAGAAAGCATTGTGGGATAAGGAGAAATTGCTCTTAACGAGCAATTTCCCCTTTTCCCCACAATGTTTTCTGTCCTATCAAAAGATTATTTTCCAATTTCTTCGCATTTTGAAATGTCGTCTACACAAACTCTTTCAATTTGGGACTGTTGAAAATTTATCGTTTGGTAAAGGGTTAAACACCATTCCACCCTGCCCTCATCTAGCCCCAGTGTTGTGGAAAATAGATTCTCGAGGCAGTGAGCCACTGCTAACAGATCCAGCGTATCGACTGGTTCCAATAATTGAAGATTTGAGCTTGACTGGTTCCGTATCACGCATCATGTGACAGTAGATTGGGAACCGGTGCTTTGTCTTCCGGATCACTCAAAGGCTCTATTGATTTTTGCATGCCTGAAATTCTGACTAATTACTTTCCTGAGGAATGTTTGCCTCAATAAGGAGCCCTAAACGTTAACTATCGCACCCCCCACCCCCCATGGCCGTGTGAATGTCTTCAGGCTTTTGTCTCTGTCCATGCCTTTGTCTTGTCTCGTTAATTATGCTATTCCCCCCTTCTATTGTGTGGCCTTAATCCATGTGATTTTTTTACAAGGCAGAGTTTGGTTTCTTTGTTTTTTTAACTGAAGCATTATTTTTCGAGGAACATATTTTGATGCTGATTTTGGGGGGTGCTTATCTTGCAGGCAATAAGATTTAAATTTTACATTTTTTCAGATTTTATAATATTTTGGGATTTTTTTCCTTTCAATGAAAGACTTATGTCTTATTATAATTTCATTTATCGGTCTAAATTGAAAAAAGTTAAATTCTTGGTGGGAATATAGAAATTAACACCCAACACAAAAGCAAAATATGATTGCGAACAAACTATAGATTTTTCATTAACAGAAAATTTATCAACCACTATCTTCTTTAACATATTACCACCTAAAGCCATGTTTTTGCATCTCGCAACAGACGACTTTCAAAAAGCATTGTGGCAAAAAGAGAAATTGCTTGTGGCGCTTCCTGGATATGAAACGTAAGTACTCATGCCGATTTGTGGGTTATTAAGACCTCGGGACTATCTGTACAAGAGGCAGACGCTCTGTTGCCCACTCAGACCAGTATGGAGAAGTACATGAATATAGACTGGTTATGGAGTCCGGTTTGTTAAGGTGTTTGACCTTTAAGCCAGGTGTCATTGGTTCGAGCCCCAACAGCGCAACTGTTTTATTGGGAATGCGCTTGAACTTAGAGCCATAGCTTTTTATTGGTGCATTACAGAAAAGATATACATGTACTATGACTGAAAAATGTTGACACATTGTATAGCCCTATATGAAAAAAAAAGACCTCACTGGTTCACTTACTGCAATGAATCACTGTGAATATATAGTTTCATTTCATTTCAATATGATTATCAATACCAAATGACATAGTGTGTGGGTTTTTTTTTGTACCTTTACATTTGCTTAAATTTGAGGAATCCATAAAACAATTGCAAACACTCAAAAGAAAAGTACAGTACTGCATAACCACTGAAAATACTCTAACTCAATTAGAATTTTCTCATGCATTACTTAATTTATGTAAGATTTATCAAACAACAATTAACAATCAAACATCAATCTCACTTTGAAAATTAATGCTCAACATTCTGCTAAAAGTAGAAATTGCTTCCTTAATGAAATTTGTCCTTTTGTGACATTGTCGATAATAATTTCTATTTAAAAAAACAAAGGAAGAGAAATGGCTTAAATTTCAACTAGGGACATGATCAGAATTTAAATTTGTTGAAGTCATGAACTGAAGTCGTTTAACCCTTATAGTGCTGGAACCGGCTTCATGCTTATGTTAGACCACAGACCAGCCGCCAAGTAAATTGGCGGCTGGCCTGTGATCTTACCTGTTTGCTACGCTGAGTATCTTTCCTCATTAAAATTGAATATATATTTAAGGTTTTGAAAAGCAGACAACTCAAAATTTTCTTTTTTTTTAAGATTATCCAGCATTCAAAGGGTTAAAATCCATGAATACTACAGGAGAGGGGGGCTCTGAAATAAATGAAGAATACGCGCTTGATGAAGCATGGTTATTGAACTGCCCCGCGACACCACGCTCGGCTTGTACTGGTTATTGAAGTGATAGCACGGTATAACGGTATGTATTTATAGGCTTTCCATTATGTAACCTTAAATGGTTTGTTTTTTTTTACAAAGCGGAATTGAAAGCAGTTTCAGACAACAATTGTAAAGTGCCCGTTGGGAGAAAAACAGCCAAGTCTTAATTGCTCTGTGATTTTAAGAAGAGTGTATTGGGAGTGATTTCTGCTTTTTTTGGCATTTATTTGTTATGCTGTCTTTTGCGTATCCATTGATAAAGCACTATAAAAAGTATTCCATCTTATGGTACTTTAAGTCTGACCAAATTGAAAACATCAGCAGATGACAATTTTAAAGTGTGAGAAATGACATAATGTCAAAATTAAGTGACATTTGATAGAATCCATTGTGACAAGTTACAAGGGCCTCCGTGGCCTAGTGGTTAGAGTACAGAACTTGAAATCACATGGCCCCTCTCCACGGGGGTTCAAATCCTGAGAGGGATATGGATTTTCATGAGAGGCAGTCTCCCGACTGACTTACGGAAAACCGATGGTTCTACCCGCCTTGACTAGCCCCTAGTGGGCAGTTGAGTATGGGGTCTTCCTCCATCATTAAGAGTCGGGCATCGCTACATAACTGAAATAGTGTTGATGTGATGTAAAACCCATATAGATAAAAAAAGACAAGTAACAAAAGGATAACTTGATTGTTATGAGTGATTTTAGTCTTTCATTGTATTCAAGTTTCCCATGTTTTCTGCAGTGGGTATGTGTAGGGCTTTTTTTTTCATTAATTGGGTAAGAGGCCTTGACCTGGTACTGGTAATTTTGGGAAACTGTATCAATGAAATTGCGGAATTGGGAAACTAAAGAGCTGATGTGACTGAATTTTTGGGAAAACTGCATGATTTTAAAAAAAAATTCCAATTGAAGGTGCCTTTAATTGGCCCCTTTAAAAAGTGAATTTCTCTGAAAAGCAATTTATCCCATTTAAGTACTTGTTAAAGTAATGGTTTCTACCCAATTTTACATAAAAGTGTACATTATGTTGCTAGTTTTAATGTATGCAGCGGCTTTTTTGTCTTTTGCAATTTTTTATTTTGTTGATTGCTGTTTCTTTCAATTTGGAGCAGTCAGAAAGCGCCATATGAGGGAAGAGGATCCAGCAAGGAATTTGGTTGTACATTATGTTGTTATTTATGTTGTATGCAGCTGTCCTTTTTGTCGACTGCAGTTTCTTTCAATTTGGAGCATTCAGAAAGCGCAATATGGAGGGAGTGGGCCCAGCAAGGAACTATGGTGTTCCCTGCTGCATCATTAGACACCTGGGTGCATTAACCTCTGACATAGCTGATTGCTGCTCATGCAGACAATACAACGAAATACAATGATATCTGCTTAATGTTTTAACCCTTTACCAAACGCCAAATTTCTCACTGTCCCAAATTCAAAAAGTTTGCAGACGACATTTCAAAATGTGATGAAACTGTAAAATAATCATCCGATAGGGCAAAAAGTATTGTGGGAAAAGGAAAAATTGCTTGTCACGGGCAATTTTTCCTTTTCCCACAATGTTTTCCAGAGTCCTCTTCAACAAAGTGGTTAAATGTCGCTATTGTTTGTTAAATGTCGTTATTGTTTGGTAATTGGTTAATGTTTCGATCGTCTGCAGAAAACCCTCTAGGTTTTGTTGCAGCTTTCTTTTGGAAACATTGACGATTGTGAAGAGAACACTAATACTAATTCCAATTGAATTACTGCCATCAAATTTTACTATTCTGTATATAAGACATATCGCAACATTATTTTACAAGGAATTTTGTTTTAATGTAAGATTTTTTCTGCAATAGCAGTTGCCTTAGTCATAAAAGGCCTCCGTGGCCTAGTGGTTAGAGTACAGAACTTGAAATCACATGGCCCCTCTCCGCGTGGGTTCAAATCCTGAAAGGGATATGGATTTTCATGAGAGGCAGTCTCCCGACTGACTTACGGAATGCCGATGGTTCTACCCACCTTGACCAGCCCTTGTGGGCAGTTGAGTATGGGGTCTTCCTCCATCATTAAGAGTCGGGCATCGCTACATAACTGAAATAATGTTGATGTGATGTAAAACCCATATAGAAAATATAGAAATAGTCATAAAAGGTAAAACATTTTTCCAGACCTTTATGTCTACCATTTAAAGGTGGTTATTCATAGATCAGAAACAAATGAAAATCAACATAAACAGTCGTTTGAACAATACAGCTTTTGTATTGCTGTTTAATATACAATTAAAAGAAGCTAATAATTGAAAGCGTATTCAATTCAGGAGACATCAAGTTATCTAATTAGGTACAGTTCATAGGCAGTAGATCTCAAAAGCTTATAGCAACCAACTTACTCAATTTACACAGTAGTTTAAGGTAAGGAAATTTTCTAGTTTTAGGTAAGGACATTTTCTAGTTTTAGGTAAGGAAATTTTCTAGTTTTAGGTAAGGAAATTGACTGAGTGAATAGATCTTACAAGAATATGCTCTTATAATCCTCTGATTATCTGGTAATTAAGATTCCTTATTCTTAGAATGATGAAGAATTATTAATTTAATATTAAGTTAGGCTGAAATTTATTTTTTATAGAAAGCACTGTGAGAAACACTATGGAAACTACCTTTTTTGCCACAATGTTTTTTATATATTTATTAAAAAATAAACTTCTCTCGACCAATTGACAGAATTGATTATTTATATTAATGATAATGAGTTAAAATTCTTTTTGACTTTTATACAATATAACCACAATCTTCTTCGACTCAATACTGTTGACAGTTTATTAGTAAACTTCGGCTCACAGAGGCAGTCCAGGGACTTTGCCGATTCAATTACAAAATATCTGAGATCATTCAGTAACTACGGTAACAGAAATTCTGATATTCCTTCAGGCATGAAGATTTGGCAGAAACCATGGCAGCTAGCTTCCGCATCAGTTGTTACATTGATTAGAAGAGACTGGTTCACAGACGTGATTCTGCACTTGACTGGGGAGAGGACTGGTCCCCTACATTTATTTCTATTCATGCTTCAGTGTTTGCGCCGTAGACTGTGCCAGATATTTCTGTATTATTGACTCTCACTCTCAAGTAAGTTGGGTTTTAAATGTTTTTTAATGTTTGTTACCTTTTGCTTTTTTTATAATTTTTTTTAGCAGATAACTTCGGAAACGATTCTGATAAAAGGATAAATTGCTCTTGCAGAGCAATTTCTCCTTTTGTCACAATTATTTCACTTAATGTGTCATCTTGAAAATATCAAATTTCTTATTCAACATTTATTTGCTTGTGCCGAGCAATTTCTCTTTTTGTCATTATTGTTCTTCTTAGCATCATCTTGAAAAGATCATATTCTTAGTATACATTTGTTATCTGCCGATACTTTCTATTCATATTTTCATTTCTTTTTTAATTTCAGGTATTCCTTTATTAATGATTTTACATAATTTTTTATTTTAAAATCTGGTTTAAATGAGAGTTAACATGGTTTCATACCTTTTACATTGAATTAAAATAAATCTTTTTCATACCTTTATAATGTATTCATGCAGGTAGATTGAAGCATCCAAAGTAATATGACACAGTAATTAACAATTAACCAAACAATGCCATTATTCTACCAATCTGTGGAAGGCTGCGAGCCTTATAAGCCTAGTGGTTATATGTCTGTCTTATAATACAGATGTCCTTAGTTCGAAACCTGGCTGGTCCACTTTTCTTTCTGTCAAATAATAAAGCAATTGTGACATGCTTTCTCATACTATACAGTTATGTTCATTTTGGACAATATAGATGGTAGCTTGGAATATAATATTCTGCAGTACTCACTAGTGAGGCAATAGCAGAAGCATGAATAAGTTCTCTACATAATGCAATAGAATTGATTACTGTTTAACCCATGACAAAACAAAAACGACATTTGATCAGTTTGTTGTAGACAACTTTGGAAAGTATTGTAGGAAAAGGAGAGATTGCTCTTAATTTATCCTTTTCCCACAATGTGTTATTCCCTATTAGAAGATTATTTTTCAATTTCATCACATTTTGAAATGTCGTTTGCAAACTCTTTCAATTTGGGACAGTCGAAAATTTGGCGTTTGGTAAGGGGTTAAGATAACTGACCAATAGAAACCAATTTTTGACACAAATTATGAGAAGTAAAACTTTTTACATAATATTTATTTCAGTTGTAATTGGTAACCTGTTTACTTTGTACTAGTGCAATTAGTTCATTCAGTCAAAAAATTAAACAAAATTGACATATTTTAATCTAATTTGTTTAAACCAGAACATACCTTACCGGTATATAATAAACCCCATCCTTTTTCTTAATAGGATATACCAAGAATAGCTAGTGTAATTCTACTTTTGATTAGAATTCGAGGATTCAGTGCAATTCTGTTGTAAGCCCTTCACAAACATTGGGATCCTGCGTGGCCCAGTGGTCAAGTTGGCAGACATTAGAACATGGGGGTCCCAGGTTCGAGCCCCACGGACACCTCTGGTTTCATGGGAGTGACCTTTGGCAAGTCACTTCAGAGCCCTAGCCTAGTACTGGTGGATCCAGGAAAGCTGTTACATAACTTAAAAGTTATTGGTACAGTGTTAAACAACAAACAAACAAACATAATGAACTTACTACAGTATTTTCACTGAATCTCTGAAAGGCATCAACCAGAAAGGATAAAAGTCAATAATGTTTGTGAATTAGAATTGTTTAATGGTCTAAAAGAAAAGCATTCAGACAACAACTTGAATTTCCATTTAAATCAAAGATGTGGTTAACTGACAATAATTTTTTTATTTCAATTTTTTTATGTTGAACCCAATTAACCCTTTCCCAAACAACAAATTTTCGACTGTCTCAAATTGAAAGAGTTTGCAGACGACATTTCAAAATGTGATGAAATTTGAAAATAATCTTCTGACAGGGCAGAAAACATTGTGGGAAAAGGAAAAATTGCTTGTTACGAGCAATTTTTCTTTTTCCCACAAGGGTTTCCAGAGTCCTCTGCAACAAAGTGGTTAAATGTCATTATTGTTTGGTAATAGTTGAAGACCTCCCCTGCGAGGGATTCAAAAACTATGTTCTTGAACTAAATGCAGATATGAAAGAATCATATCCATTTATGGACACAATTCTATTTTTAACATATGCAAAAATTTCAAAAAACAAGTTCATGAACATGAAGGTCATTTTAACCCATTACCAAACAATAACATCATTTGACCAGTTTGTTGCAGACGACTTTTGAAAACATTATGGGAAAAGGAGAAATTGCTCTTCAATTTGTTCAGTAAAAAATTTGGCTTTTTGGTAAAGGGTTAATGAACGTTTTCATGGATGTGTTATTGAATACTTGCTCAAACTATTTCTTTTTTTGTCACATTGGTCTCTTGAGACTTATGCTGCTGGAGCTTTAGAGTGTGTCCAAATTGAAAGTAACCGCAGAAGACAAATAATGAGTTTGACAAGCCTTTGGTACAATTAACCCTTTTGTGCTGGAACCTCCTTTAGGTGAACAAGTATGTTTGCATGAGTAACCTCCCTTGACATTAAAAGTTTACAATTAGCGTACACATGTTTTTTTTTATTCCTTTTCCTGATGGTCAATGTTTCCTTTTTGCAACAATGGATTCTAAAGTCTTCTGTCGCAGGTAGCGGAATCAAATCAACATGACAATTTTTAATGGATATTTTTGTAAAATTATATCAACCCTTATAGTGCTGTAACCGACTTCATGCTTATGCAGTCAGTTAGATCCAGGTCAGCTGCCAAGTAAATTGTCGGCTGGCCTACGATCTAACCTGTTTGCTTTTCTGAATATCTTTTCTCGTCAAAATTAAGCAGATATTTATGATTTTGGAAAGCAGACGACACAACAATCTTTTTTTAGAAAATTACCCAGCATTCTTAGGGTTAAGAAACCACAGTTACAAAAGGAGAAACTGCTCCAATGCAGTATTCATCTGCAGACACATCAGAGGGAGTAAGAATGAAGGTATGGGAAAAATGGAAACCTCGCATCTACAGTTTTACCACTCAACCATTACGGCTGTATTGTAAAAATTCAGCGCAATATTCTCAGTTCAATAATTTTCCACCAGAGTTCCCCCCAGAAAATTGATGGCTTTTAGAAGCAGGCGGAATAAAAAAAAATGTTTGAGCCGGTTTCCATGGCAACTGAAAGGCTTGTCGACAGGTAATTACTTAGCCCGTGTCTCAGGTGTGTTGGAATTGATGTAAGCTATTACATGCTACAGTGGGTTTAAGCCATGGTTGGTGAAACTGTCCTGTTTCTATTGGTTCTGTCGCTTGAGACATACAGAAATGTAATATTATGTCTAAAGTTGGGGGGGAGGGGGTGTAGGGTTGTCCTTGTAGCAATTGTGATGACCGAAGGAGAATTTGCATCTTTTTGCCACAATGTTTGGGATGTGAGACCTACAGAAACAATAAAATAATATTATGTCTTAAGAAGGGGGAGGGAGTAGGTGTGTCCTTGTAATGTAGCAACTGTGATGACAAAAGGAGAATCTGCTTTCCTTTTTCCTTTCGCCACAATGTTTGAGATGGGTGAGTTGCCGTAGATTCACTTTTTGTTGTACAGATAATTTGTACCAGTTGAATTATCAAATTGAAACACATGGAAATGTTGATATGATCTTATTAAAAGCATAGTTTGATTGGTTGCAAGGTCATCAACAGCCATTTTGTCAAAATGTTTTAAAATGACATCTACTGCTTGTAGTGTCAATGTACCTGCAAAATATTAACCCATTCCCTTTAATGAAAATTAACATTTGGTCCAAATTGAAAACAACAGCAGTCGACAAAAACTCATATCAAAATGATACATGTTGAATTTCTCTATTATAATGCGTCTAAACCTTTGTGACACCAGGATAAATTGCTCATTTAAATGAGTAATTTATCCTTTTGTAACAGTGGTTAATTTCTATGGTCTTCTGTAGATGATGAAATAAGTGACAGTCTTTAAAGCTAAAAGGTTAACCCTTTTGCTCTGATACATAAGTGATTAAGCGTCTGCAGCAGATAATAAAGTTAACACAATACAACCTAATGCTACTTTTTTTGCGTTTTGCAGCAGACGACTTTCAAAAAGTTGTTCGGCAAAAGGAGAAATTGCATATCACAAGCAATTTCTCCTTCTGCCACAATGCTTTTTCGATCTATTCACATATCACAACAGCAGAACGGAAAGGTTTTTGACATGTTTACAAATCTTTTCTAAAGCCTTCTGCCTCATGCGAAGATTAACTTCTGCAGGTGGTAAAAAGTTAAATAACCATTCTCTAAGTGGACAGTTTAACCATGCCAATAGTAAACAATAACAACATTTGACCAGTTTGTTGCAAACAACTTTGGAAAACATTGTGGTAAAAGGAGAAATTGCTCTTGACGAGCATTTATACCTTTTCAAACAATTTGTCCTACCCTATCGGAAGATAAATTTTCAATTTCATCACAATTTGAAATGTCGTCTTCAAACTCTATCAATTTAAGACAGTTGAAAATTTGGAGTTTGGTAAAGGGTTAACAGGCCCAAAGTGGTGCTTCACAGCACATGACAAAAATGAAAGAATGTAAATGTTTGTGATATTTGGAAGAAACTTAGGAACATGCTCATGAACAGAAAGACGTTCTTGAACATGTTCATGACCATCAAGAATGTATTCTTGAAAGTTGCATGATTCATGGACAGTGTTCTCATACATGAATATGTTAATGAACATATATTTGTAATTCATGAACATGTTAAAGGACAACTATGTGCTCATGAATGGCCATTGTTTGTTCATTTCTGTAAATGAAGTTCATGAATACAGCTCTTGTTAATGCTCTGCAATGGATATCTTCAACTACAATTGCATTTAAGTACTCATTTTTATTTGGAGAAGGGTAAGTAGGAAATAGCTTCCATGACAGGTTATTCCACTAATGGTTTAAAAGAAATTTCAAGATGTTATTTTTGTGAAAAAAACTATGATTAAAGCAAAATGATGTTTTCCGATATGTCCATTTGAAGAGAGGTTATATATAGGTGGAATAAAGTAATCAGCAAGCGCAGTTGAATAAAAAAAAATGTAGAGAAAAATGTTGATTTCTTTTTCACTTGGAGTAGTCGTTTCTCAGTCATGCACAGGTAATTTTCTGTTCCGTTAGGTCTACTTACTTACCGTTACATCTAAAAATAATGTCTTTCAGATCAAAGCTGCGGATTTGTGATTTCCGTCAAATGAGTTCCCCATATGTAAGATAACGGCAATCGAGCCATGTCATAAGAACTTCAACCCATACATTTCTGCACTATATAGTATCACATGAAATTGTATGAGCCAGTGGTTAATATTTGCATTGAAATTAAGTTTTATGTCATTTTCAACAGTCTTTAATGATATCATTGGTGAAAGTTCAGGATTACTCCTCAATCTCAGGTTTTTGATACTTTTTGTCCATACATAATGCTAAAACAAACATGCCTTTTCAGGATAATGGACTACAGATTTCAGGTTTTTGAAATTCTTCAACTTTCACCCATGTGATATATACTTCAAGAGTTCAATGCAAGACTTAGAATGATAGTAAGTCCTTCACAAACTAAGCAAAAGTATTGCATTGAACCATAGACTTGCTTTCACATTCTTGCAGGAGTCTTTTGCTGAGATTGTGATAAATTCAAATTGATGGTTGTCGTCCGCTGTATTTTTTTGTATTTTTTTCTGTTTAACTTCACAAAATCCATCACGATAGAATGTGTTAATTATATATTCGTTAAATAGTATAGACTAGGAACTAAGTGTTGATTCATTGCATTTGCTGCAGACACTGTTAAATACCATACATACACAAATAAATTATTTCTTCTTTTTTAACAATTGTTTTTTACACACAGAAATTCATACCAGTTTGTAGCCTTTTTAGTTTCATTAGAACCTGGTCTGCTGTGACAAAACGTCCAGGTTGATTTCTAGATGAACCAGCTTGTTTGTTCTTATGCAAAATAATTCTGGAGATATCAAGATCTTCTACAAACAACTTTTGGAAGAATTGTAAAAAAAAAGGTTAGCAAATAGAAATTGCTCATATAAGTAAATTCTCTTTATCCCAGCAATAATTTCATTCCTAACATAGGAAAATATGCATCTTCAAATGTTATTTTAAGAATTTAATTTTCTATCCTCTAGCTATGAGAATTTGTGAAGTTTAAAAAAAAAATTGTTTGTTCTGGTAAAGTTTTAATTATCAAGGAGTCAGGACAAGACTATAGTTAGTATTTCACCTCAGCAAAAGACTTACAAATTAGTCTAACATTGTCCTCTTGTTATGCTCCCCTGCTAAAGATTCAAAAACTAATTCATGAACTTCATGAATATTCATGAACCTTAAATGGCCATTCATGAACACAGAACTTTTTTATTAAATTTAAGAACAGATGCATGAACATCAAGAACAGGTTCATGAACATATTCATGAACAAGTTCTTGATGTTCATGAGCATGCTCTTGAACATCCTGAACATTTGTATTGATAAGAGCTTTGTGTTCATGAATGACCATTATACTTTCATGAATGTTGATGATTGTTCACGAATAAGTTCTTGAATCTTTCGCGGGCACAGCCTGAGCCTCTCTTCCCCATCATGCGGCATTTCCAAGCTCCAGCGAGTTTTCCCTCACAGCTGACTGGGTGACTGGAGTTCTGTTAGGTTTTGCCTTCTTTGATAAGACCCGCCATTTCAAGGTTGAGCGCTGGAAGACTTTGGAAGGGCTGTTAAACAGGAGGATTTATGAGAAATGTGTGCAGTGACCATGGAAATGGGATGGAACTTTCTCTCTCTCTTCGCCCCCTCTTTAGTTATTTATTTTTAACAGACTTGGGTAAAGATTTACGTTATGAAACGTGAGGGGCCTCCGTGGCCTAGGTGTTAGAGTACAGAACTTGTGTCACATGGCCCCTCTCCGGGTGGGTCCAAATCCTGAGAGGGATATGGATTTTCATGAGAGGCAGTCTCCCGACTGACTTACGGAATGCCGATGGTTCTACCCACCTTGACCAGCCCTTGTGGGCAGCTGAGTATGGGGTCTTCCTCCATCATTAATAGTCGGGCATCGCTACATAACTGAAATAATGTTGATGTGATGAAAACACATATAAAAAAAAAGAAATATGAAACATGTTTGTGTAAGTCAAATGGATATACGTTGATATTATAATTATTTGACCCTTTATTGATGGAACAGGCTTCATGCTTATGCAAACAGGTAAGATCACAGGCCAGCCTCAAAATAAATTGGCGGCTGGCCTGTGATCTAATCTGTTTGCTACTCTGAGTGTCTTTCCTCAACAAAATTAGGTTGATAAAAATTTAAGGTTTTGGAAAGCAGACGACATAAAAATATATTTTTAGAAAATTATCCAGCATTCTTAGGGTTACCAAAAGTACAATATTGCCATGTGACATGTCATTGGTAGTTTCTAGCAGAGATGAATCAAATGATGTGTCCCTTAGCTTTTGCTTTTTTTCAAAATTGAAATAATATGGAATGTTGCTTTAAACTTTGGCAAGTTCTTGACATATAATGTCTAGAAAACTGAAACCTAGATATTTACATCTCTTGCAGAATTTGATTAAATGTGTGACCTGTAAGGGGAAAGATGGGGGAGGGACATTTTAAAGTTATAAACATGAAAACAATTCTTTTTTAAGTCTGTCTCTCTTATCAGGGAAACTGTTTTTTGTTCTTCTACCGTAGTTAATTGTCTTTGATAGCACTTTTTCTATGAATCAAACCTGCATCCTTCCTGTTCCACTTGTGATGCACTTTTGGATCAAGGGACCTAATGTTTGAAGCCCCCTCATTCCATCCCCTGCAAGGATTCAAGAACTTCTTGAACAGACATGAACAACAAAATTAATGGCCATTCATGAACACAAAGCTATTCTTAAACTTTTAATAACATTTTCATGAACTTAAGACAAAAAGACATCTTATTTTGAAAAAAAATAAAATCTTAATCTTCAGGAAAGTAGTTTTAATGAACCTGTAAGATTTTCTGTCTGGAAACAGTAAATGGGTGAGTGCAGATTGGCCAAAGTTTTGTCTTATTTCACAACTCATTAAGAAACTGGAGGGTTTGGCCAACAATCTTTTTTACCATTTAATGAAGTTAATTTGACATGATTCATTTGCCTTTCAACACTGATCAATTCACAGGTATACTATATATTGTTTATTTGGCAAAAAGAAGACAGTGGCATTGTTAGAAAATTGTGTAGCAATGATAGGGAAATAATATGGTACATGGATAAGTGTCATGATTGCCTAATCATAACTTCTCCGGTATTTCCGTGTCCTGGGGAAAAAAAAATCATTTTAAATCCCCGAAAAGTTCAGATTGATGACTGCCTTGCTATCATAATGCGATGACCAAAATGTTTTTGGGAAAAAAACTGAGTTAAAGAACACAATCTTACTCTACTCTTAAACCAAAATGTTTTATTAGAATTTAAGAAACAACTCCATATGAAGATATAAGGTGTTGGTGTAAGAAATTCTTATTGTGTTTTCACAATTATTTTTCCAATTGATATGAGATACTTGTTTCATATAAATTACCCCCTAAGAATAATAAATAGGGAGTCCCTGTGATAATGAGTGCTGTTCAGCATGCAGTCTTAGGTATACTTTAACCCTGACGTTGCTGGCTAATTTTCAAAAAATAGCTTTTGTGTCATTTGCTTTCGAAACCTTTAATATCTGCTCAATTTTGTTTAGGAAAGATACCCAGAGTAGGGAACAGGTTAGATCACAGGCCAGCTGCCGCTGGCTGCTGATTTACTTGGCAGCTGGCCTTGGTCTTACCTGTTTGCATAAGCATGAAGTCTGTTCCAGCACTATAAGGGTTGATATAAATTTGAATAAATATCCATTAGAAATTGTCATATTGATTCTTTTTGGTGCACTTGCGACGAGAGACTTCATTCCATAGAAATCATTCCAACATAAAGGAAACATTGACCATCAGGAAATGGAATGAAATTAAACACATTTAGGGGCAATCAGACTACTCAGGTATTTCCGTGAGCTGTGAAATACACCTCGGATATAAGTGTATGGTTATAATAATCGGGTTAAGGGGCCGCAGCGCATAACACCTTTTCTAAGCGTGCACACTAAGAAGTTCAATGCGTATGGAAGTGTTGGACATCCTTTTAAATCGTGTTTTCTCGGTAACTCATACGAAATGGCGAAATTAAAAGTTGTGACATAGTTATTTCCTTAATCAAATTAAACAACTTATAAGATTTCACATTTACGATTTATTTTTAAAAACGAAAGTAAAGTGACATCATTCCGCAGTAACAATATGGTGTCATCCCTATTTTTTCAGGTGTTTTCATTGGATAAACCTGATGTGTTCAGATTGATTTAGGGGAACACTTCCCAAATTGTAAACTTTTAATGTCAAGGAAGGCTACCCAAACAGAATTATTTGTTCACCTAAGGGAGGTAACAAACTATGTTTGAAAATGAAAGTGAAAGTAGACACAATCAGATCAGATTGATTTGAGTGAGTAGAAAACTTTCTAAGGAATTTGCAAAGGGATTCTGTAAAGATTTCATTTGGACTCTACAAAAATGCATGTACATCTATTGCAACCCTTTCATTCAGAAACAATGTTTTTTTAAAAAAAGATAATGAGACAAAGGGAGAAATTGATTTTGGAATTTAGATCTCCCTTTGTTTTAGGTGTTTTCACCCAATATTACAAAAGGCAAGGTGTTGTTTCCTTTTTAGTGATTGTCATTTGCTGTTGCTTTCAAACTTGATTTCCCATGAAATAAGGGTAATTCGAAATAAGATATGAAAGTTTTAAGTTAAAATGGTACATCCCAGAGATCTCTTCCCCTTTTTACTTTTCAGAGTAATTTGTGTCAGACACCAATTTTTTTTAACCCTTATTTAGTACTGGAACCAACTTCATGACTATGCAAACAGAAGAGATAAAAATATAAAAGAAAATTCATTCATTCATTCATTCATTCATTCATTCATACAAATATAAAAGAGAAAGTCTATGTCTCTCCCTCCAAAGATACTGATTATAATGCACAAATAAAAAAGTAATTACTCCTTTTGTCACAATAACCCCCCCCCCCCCATCTGAATCAAATTATATAATTTCTTATTCTTCATATTTGTTGTCGGCTGTTGTATTTATTTAAAACAAGCCATACAATCCAATAATAAAAGGGGGGTGGCTATAGGTTTAGGTGTTATCACTCTTTTTGTTTGTCCAAACCCCTGTGGTATCTGGTTCAGCCAGCTGTGACCCATAATCAGCTAGCTCTGGACGCCCTTTGACCCCTTAACCCTTTACCAAACGCCAAATTTTCGCCTGTCCCAAATTGAGGGAATTTGCAGACGACATTTCAAAATGTTACGAAGTTGGAAACACATCTTCTGATAGGGCAGAAAACATTGTGGGAAAAGGAGAAATTGCTCGTCTAGCAATTTCTCCTTTTCCCACAGTGTTTTCCAGAGTCGTCTGCAACAAACTAGTCAAATGTTGTTATTGTTTTGTTATGGGCTAATCCAATGACACGTTTTATTCAGGGAAAGGTTACATCACCATACAGGATGGTCACACTTCTCTTTTCACGCTGGACACCATGGGTGACTTCCTGTTTGCTATAGAAAATGGACCAAGATGCCACTGTTAACCCTTAGAATGTTGGGTAATTTTCTAAAAATAGATATTTGTGTTACCTGCTTTCCAAAACCCAGAATATCTGCTTTTTTTGTTAAGGAAAGATACTCAGAGTAGCAAACAGGTTAGATCTTAGGCCAGTTGTCAATTTACTTGGTGGCTAATAATAGGATACTACTTGCATAAGCATGACATCAGTTCCAGCACTACAATGGTTAATTGCACACTTTTTCCTCATTTGCAATTTTGAGTCTGGTCCAAATTATGAGCGACAGCAGATATTAATGATGTTACAATGTCTCCTTTGAGCCATTTGATATAATTTTATCCATTGTATAAAAAATGGAGAAATTGCTTGATTTGTACAATTTGTTCTTTTGTTTCGAGTTTATTGTGGTGATCTGTCAACGCAAAGATCTAATAAAGAATATTTTTGTAGGCGTTTTTTTGTATTAAGACGAGTCAGTTGTGGTGATTTTACGGTACACCACAATGTGTGTGCAGATAGGTTTCATGGTGAGACGCGCCAAAGTGTATTTGGTAATTATCTTGTGTCACCTTGGAATTTGATTGATGTTTGTAAAAAAAAGTAAAGATGTAAATTGCAATAATTGTCATGCAAATTTCACTATAGATGGTCGTTACAGTTGAAATGTTAAAGTTGTTCAATCAACTGACTGCAAATTTAAGTTCATTCAACTGACTGCAAATGTAAGTTCATTCAACTGACTGCAAATGTGCATATCATTTTACATTCACACCCAATGATGGACAAATTATTCTGTTGCTTGGCTTTAATAATGAGGCAGGCAATGAACACATGTGCTGTCCATCTTGCTAAGTTGGAGGCATATTTGAAAATATATATCTGTGAATCGAACAAGTCCAGAGAACAATTCAAGGGTTCAGTGCAATACTATAGTAAGTGCTTCATGTTTATGAAGCACTTACTATAGTCTTGTATTGAACCCTCGAATTGCATTCTCATCACATGAGCCCATAGATCAAGGTTAAAACCAAGAATGGAGATCTTATTTTCAGGCAAAAGTTACTTAAGTTTAGATATTACACAAAGAGATATCAATCCTGTTTAACTTTGCTATTGACTTTTTCATTTGGTAATGCAGAAATATTTGTAAAATTAATTAAATGTTACAAACATTTTCTCTTCATCTTTAAATAATTGTAATTTTCCAATAAGATCATTTGTGTCTATTTAATTATCTATATAAATTATTAGAGGTCTTTGAACTCACACTAAAGGGGAGAATGCCATAATCTTCAACCAAACAATGTTGAGATTGCATGCAGCTGCTGCAGGTTACTGTTCAAATCATCTTTGAGAAATCAGAAATTCAACAAAAGGGTTTGGCATCCATTAATTTAGCAAGTAAAGCTATTGTTTGCAAATACTTTCAACTTTGAATGATAAAGGACTTCATGATTTGGTAAGGACAGTGGAATGATTTAATTTGACAAGCTTTTCTTACATTGTTGATCTTTTTTAGATTTAATCAATTTACAATTTTTTTTTCATTTTGTTATTTTGAATATACATATATCAGTATCAGTTACTCATTACAAACTATTTATTTAATATCACACATTCATTACAAATAATTTATCTACAATCATTATTTTTTTACAAATTTTCTATCTACTATCATTCATTCATTACAAATTCTTATTTATTTTTTCTATAACCAAATACATTTTTACCTGTAAATAATTTAATATACATTTATCCACATCATCATAATGTGCGCTAAATGACCTTAGCTGTTGATGCGCCTTAAAACACCATTCATTACTTCTGTTAGGTGGGTTGATCCTTGCAATTTGGAATAAGGGCAAAACGTGCTTATTTTTTTCAAAACTTTTATAACCTTTTGAACAGCAGCAACTGCTTATATTATATCATGTCCCCAACAGGCGACATTTTTGAACAGTTAAATGAGAGGAAAACTGTGGCTGAGCTTTTTAACAAACTAATTCATACTATGGCACAATTTATTGACATAGATTTTTTTTATTTATTAAGGACATTTTCTACGGTTTTATAACTAAATAATCCTTTCATGGAATTTTCTTAATTTTTGATATGTTATTTAAAATTTTATTGTGAATTCACAAATGAAAAGAAAAATACCGGTCAACGAGTTAGTTCTTTTGTAAGATGGCAATTTCCATGGTAACCGTTTGGGGCAAAAATGTCAAAATGACCATACCATCTTCAAAGGTAATAAAATTATTTTTGGAAGATTTATTAACACAAAAATCATGTATTCATACATTCAATACTTTATAATTCAAAGTTGATTTGAATGATTACAATCCGAACATTTTTTGTAATCCAAATCGGTTTTTCAAATTTTTGTATTCGGCAAAAAACAATAGAATTTTTTTATTTTTCAGTATGTGAAGTGATATTTAATCTTGAAATAAAAAATGCAAAAAATGTATATGTTGACGAGTTAGCTTCTCTGTAAAATGACAGTTTTTATGGTAACTGTATTTGAAAAACATTTATAAAAACGACTTATATATCTTTAAACTTGAAAAATAGAAGCTGGAGACTAAATATACATGAGAGATATACAATTTCTTTAATAACCATTTATTGTTTTTTGGATAATATGATTATTCTTTGAAAAAATTGCATACGGTAAGGCTTCATCCGAACAAAAACGTTTATCCGACTACTATGCAAGCACCTCTTCGGTAACAGATTATGATTTCCCTTGGCTGCGCAGAGTAAGTGCGCAGAAAAAACTACCGCGAACATCCTTAAATGATACAAAGCTATAACGTTATTAAATGATAGTAAATGATCTTTGTATCGTACATTATGCAAATGGCACTGTAATGATTTTCTGAATAAAAGAATTGCTGTATGACAATTTGGGAAAAAGAAATAGAAGGGAAATTTCTCACTCATTAATTCCATTGATTTGACTCTTTCCAAAGTTTAGAATGACAATGTCAATAACTGCAAGATGTGTTCTATGTTGAAAGGATTAGTTAGATAAGGCTGACATAATTTCTCCCCATAGGAGGCCCCGCTATATTGATAAATAACCGGCTCACAGCTGGAGTCATTCAACTGATAACGGTGAACTATTCAGGCATAGATGTGACTGGTTATGCTTCATTTGTAAATAACGGAAAACTGGAACCAGATCCCCACTCCACCCTCCAGTACTACTTGAGTGTGTTAATGGTGCCTAACTGTACATTTTGGCAGTGTTTTATGTGTGGGTTTTATTGATTTTTACACCAGTGCCAGTGTACATAAAGTCATTGAGTAATTCATGCCTCATTGAATCTGGGTTCAGTGTTGTTCCAGTTCCGATGTGCTGCACTGCTGTGGTAAGAGAACTTTATTATTATTAATACTATTAGATCTATTATTATTTACTTAAAAAGTTCTCATGAACTGTCAGTTATGTTTCCATTTTGTTTGTTTGATTTCTAGATTATACTCTCTCCAATTCATGAATGCAGACGACATGTAGACTTATGATGCATTTGCAGCAGACGACTTTGATAGATAAGTTGAGTTATTTATCTCAAAGCCATGCCACCAACTGCAGATTTATTTGAAAAGGGTAATAATCATAAATGTGTCATAATAAAGACTGATTACAATTGATATAGCCGTGGATGTGTGTGGCTTTTTCACTATTTCAGCTATCTAATTGGCACCAAGACCTAATGATAGGTCTTTGGTTAGCAGTAAAAGATTAGATATTATGAAGCCTCCTTTTTGCTTTTCACACATTGATTTCTAAAGAAAATCTGATAGAGTCTAGAAATGTGTTGAAAATGCATAGATATGGAGGAAGAGCTTCACTTGTAATGCGTGTTTAACTTATTGTTATAAACTTTTCAACACAATCAGCAAACTTTAAACTTAGGCAGCCGGATGTGATAACTTTTGGATTCTTCACCAAATGCTACACATGAATGATGATGTATTATCCCTTATAGCGCTTGAACAACTTCATGCTTATGCAAACATGTTAGATCCAGGCCAGCTGCCAATTAAATTGGCGGCTGGCCTGTGATCTTACCTGTTTGCCACTGTGATTATCTTTCCTCATTAAAATTACGCAGAAATTTAAGATTTTGGAAAGCAGATGACACGTTAATTTATTTTGAGAAAATTATCCAGCATTCTAAGTGTTAAACTATAGACCCTTTAGTGGGTACATGGTGGACAAGTTTCTTTATGCTTGTCATGTAAGTCTTGGCATTCTCAAATATATCCCTTTACCAATTTACATGAACAAAGCTCATATTTTTACGTTTAATATGATAAATAAGCTCAATAAAATTAAATGCATTTATTTTACATCAATTGTGAAACATAAGTTCTTACAAGCTTGGATTAATCACTCTCGAATCTGCTTCTTGGATACATAAACAGTACTGCACTGAATGTGGATTGATGAAAGATCGCAAGGTTGATCCTGCTACTCATGGAATTCAAACCAACAACCCTTGGGTCCTTAGGCCGACACTCTACCCCTGGACCACTGTCCTCCACTAAATATACTCATGCTTTGCCTCATCAAACACATTTGATTCAAGTAACTGCAATATTAGATTTTAACCCATCTTGAAAACAGATGACTTTAAAATCTCATGGCCGACAAATTTTTAAGCCATTTTTCGTCTCATAACTTTATTAGGCATGTCTGCTATAGTTCTGATTTATTATTAAGTCTTTAAGAATTGCTGCCAACTAAACAGGGTCTTATTTAATTCCTTTAAATGGTAGGAGGCCTTAGGGCATGTTTAAGTATTGTGAAGATGTATTGCTGAAATTGCTGAATTGGGAAGCTTGAAAGCAGAAGCTGGTTTAACTGGTGTGAAAGAAATTCAATAATAATTGTACATTTAATTTCATCATCCCAAAATTAAAGACCAAGGCCTTTTTCAAATTTAAGGAAAAATATTGAGGGTTTGGTGCAATACTATCTCAAGTTCTTCACAAATGTGAAACACAGACTATACAGTCCAACTTGTGTTAAGCAACCATCCTTTGAAGCAGCCAACCTTACTTAGACAACCACTACAGAAAGTCCCATTGTTGGATTTATAGTGTACATCAATTTGTGTTAAGCAGGCAACATTTCTAAACCGCCACTTTTCTCAGTTCCATAGGCTGGCCTCTTAACACAAGTCTGACTGTATTTATTGCACTGAACCCTTGATTTATAAACTAAAAAAAATTAAATAAATTGAAAAACGAAATTCATTTGCACTTGGCTATCCTATCTGCTACCATTACATAACCACACACATTTAATACAAACTCAAGTTACGAGAAATTAATTCTGGTTATCCCAGCCGTTTTTCTGTGTCTATTCATGCATTTTTATGATTAATCCCGGGGGATTGAACACAACAAAAGACGCTTCTCAACTGGGCAAGACGTAAATAATTTTGTTTGATGTCAGCGATTTATTTATCTAACAGAGCATGCCTGCGTTGCCATGCTTCATTTGAACAAAAATCTATAATCCATGAACTTTATTATACACATGGTCCCTGATAACGTTATGACCTCATGCTACTTTGAAAAACTCTTTTTTTTTCTCCGCCTACAAAGGATTCAAGAATTGTGTTCATGAACAGACTTGAACAAAAATGGCCAGTCATGGCAAAAGTCCGGGATTCTCTGGAACAATAGGTCAATTAGAAAATTTTGCCGAGGCCGGGGATTTATCTGTACAGAATATGTTAAGGGTTCAGTGCAATACTATAGTAATCAAGTGCCTCGATCATGTTTATGAAGCACTTACTATAGTCTTGCACTGAACCCACGATATGCCCTTAGGATGCCAGAGGCAATATTAACCCTTACCCCAAACAATAACGACATTAATGACCGCTTTATTTTGTTACAGACGACTTTAGAAAACATTGAGGGAAAAGGAGGAATTGCTCGTGACAAGCAATTTCTCCTCTCCCCACAATGTTTTCTGGCCTATCAGAAGATTATTTTCCAATTTCATCACACTTTGAATTGTCGTCTGCAAACTCTTTTAATTTGGGACAGTCGAAAATTTGTTGTTTGGGAAAGGGTTAAAGCTTGGTGCATCAAAATGGATTGCTGTTGAAGAGCCCACTTCCTGTATGCAAACAGGAACATCAATTAATTCTTATAGTTCTTCAGTAATGTCTTGCCAAATTGAAAGCAACAACAGACGTCGAACGATTGCTGGACAAATAAATACATTTTCTTCTATGCTATTTGATAGAAACCATTGTAATAAATGGATAAGTTGCTCATGGGGGAACAATTTATCTCTTTGTCACAGTGGTTTCTAAAGCTTTCTGCAACCTAGGTATAACAGATTAATGACTGAAGCCTTGATAATTCTTATTTTAACAATACAGTTAATGGCTTGTGTCAGAAAATATTTAGATGTCTGAAATGTCTGAATCTAGCCTCAGACTACATTCAGACATAATTCATCATGAATGTAAGCTCCATGCCCAAGATGATATTATACAGTGAACCCTCGTTTATCCGGACACCGATTATCCGGATGTCTCGCAATCCGAACAAAATTGTAAGGGAACGGAATTATTGGACCAGTTTATTGCAGACGACTTTTGAAAACATTGTGGGTAAAGGAGAAATTGCTCGTGACGAGCAATTTCTCCTTTACCCACAATGTTTTCTGCCATATCAGAAGATTATCTTTTAATTTCATCACGTTTTGATATGTCTTCTGCAAACTCTTTCAATTTGGGACGGTCGACAATTTGGCGTTTGCTAAAGGGTTATAAGTATACACCGCTCATACAGACCGTTTATGTCTTAATGTAAATAAGAACATGCTCTGCTTCATTAGTCCGGATTATTCGGTAAACCGGACATTTTGTTGGGAACGGACATGTTCGGATAAACCAGGGTTCACTGTACTGTATTCCACTTCTGAACATTTTCATGAATATTGAAGCTTAATGCTCTACTCAGTAACTTTTCGTCCATTTTGAAAACCGGTTTAACTCAATCTAAATCTTTTCTGGCTCTCAATTCTTATATTTCTATTAGTAGTGTAAAGCTAATTAAAACAAATCGTTTGTTAATTACCCATGGATCAAAAAAAGAAAGGTTAGCATCACAAGAGATTACGCCTGGCTCGCTTAGAAGCTTGAATGTTGCTTGATCATGCCTCTGACTTGCAATGATCAATTTGATGGCCCATTGATTTTGGTTAATACATCAATTAGACTTTACAATCCCCGTTAGTTAATGAAGGTTGACTCAGGGGGGCATGCACAATCTTTTATGTGTCTGCCAAACTCTGCGGAACATTGGGAACAGGAAGCACGGAGACAAATGGGGAGGAACGTTGATTAACCTTGTTTACTTACAGTTACTCGATCTTGTCTACATAAACAAATTTCTAAAACTTTCCTTTGTGAATATAAACATTTAAACCCTTAAAGTGCTGGGACCAACTTCATGCTTATGCAAACAGGTTAGATCCAGCCAGCCGCCAAGTAAATTGGCGGCTGGCCTGTGATCTAACCTGTTTGTTTCTCTGAGTATCTTCCTCAACAGAATTAAGCTGGTATTTAAGGTTTAAGGTACTGGAAAGCAGACGACACAAAAATCTATTTTTAGAAAATTACCCAGTATTCTAAGGGTTAACACTTATCTGCTGCAGAAGGATTTATTTTTCCTTTATATAACACTTGTTTCATAATATCTGCAATAATCTAAGACTTAAGAATTATTCATTATGACAAAAGCATTAATTACATGCCAAGATTTTTTACACAGCAATATATAGAGAAACGTTATTCTTAACCTGTTAATTGTAGTCTAGTCTTTACTTGAAATAACATTGAAATTAAGTAATTTTTATAATGGGTTAACAAGAGCATTTTTCATCATTCATAATTGAAATCATTTGCAGGTGAGGATTGATATCATTATTTCTTATTACCCATTCCCCCCATTTGGGATTTTGCGACTGATCTGAAATGAAAACAGTGGCAGACGAAAAAAAAAAGATTAAATGATAGCATATCCATTTATGATATTAGGTAGAAACCATTGTAAATAACTTATCTAAAGGTATCTTTACTAATATTAGATGAAAGTTAAGTAATAGTTTTTTCCTTTCTTAACTTTATGAAAATTGTATTTAATGAACAAGCATGCAGGGACATGATTCTGATATGATCCAATGAATTTCAGAGCTAATCTCACAAGGCATCTTTAAAGGGGCTATCTCACAGATTTTTGTGGTTTGTGAGTAACAAACATTAAAATGATAATTTTAACACTCCTTGTCACTAAAAAAAGGGCCATTTTCTATTTCTTTATTCCAAAGTAACTGAACATCTGTGTTTTCAATAAAAAGAAAAAAATAAACTCTGGTATTTTTCAGAGTTTGATGTCAAATTCTTTACCATTTTGATAATTTCACATGAGGGAAATAAGGTATGCGCATGCAGAGGCAAACATTTGCAAGACCCAGATGATGATGATGGTATCTAAAAGTACCACTGATCACGTCACATAATGGGCAATTGAAATTAAGATTATTATTGAAACAGTTTACTAAATCTGCAACATAAATGTGCTATAAATATATTAAATTTCTCCACCACCCTGTTATAAAAGCTGATTAGAAGTGTATCAATAATCTTGTTTTCAAATTATTTATGGATAAAATGGCACCATATGTAATGTTTATATATTTTGAAAAAATAAAAATATGGTGTCGTTTTATCCTTAGAATAATACATTTTATTTTAGAAAGATTATAATCTCAGTCTGTATGATAGTCACTTTAAAGGGGTGAAAACTGCATGCTTCATGGTTTGGATGGAAACTTGATTTTGTAATTGACTTAATTTACATGGTGGAACAAGTAACTCTTTTCCTTAAGGACACATTGTTTACCCCCCTGCATGCTGCATGAAGTTCAAGGTTTGAAGGAACAACTGTGACAAAAGGAGAAATTGCTTGGGACAAGCAATTACTCCCTTTGCCACAACAGTTTCTCACTAGTATCAAGAATAAAGCGTTTTGTTTAATACTCTGATATTTTATCATTTTCCTATTCATTGTTGCTCTCTGTTTGAACCGTCACAACAGTCTATATATAAGGGAATTCGTTGAACAAGTCATGTAGTGTTTAGCATATTGATTGAATGATAAACGAATCTGCTGATATACTCAATTGAATGCAGATTTACCCCTTAGTACATTACTCCATACAGCTGACCTTTATAGACATATAGGGCAGTTAATATGAAAATACTAATTGAGACCAATTGGGAGAATTTTGAAGGTTTAATGTGCAAGACTTTTTAAGTTAGCACAAATAATAAACATGAACCACTAATATTAGATATCATAGATTATTGTTCTGAACCCCTCATTTTGGTCATGATGAGAAAAGTTTCCCTTTGTTTCAATCTTTTTAATGTTTCATTACTTCATACAGCTGACCTTAATAGGCATATAGGGCAGAAAACATACGAAAATCTTCCAAGACCAAAAGGCAAAAATTGATGGTTCAACGAAAGACTATAGTAAGTGTTTCATAAACATGAAGTACTTACTATAGTATTGCAATGTACCAGATAGTTTTTTTGGCCATGATGAGTAAATTCTCCCTTTGTTGCAAACTATTTAATGATTCATTTCTTCATACAGCTGACTTTTATAGGCATATTGGGCAGAAAACATACGATAGTCTTTCAGACCAAATGGCAGAATTTTGATGGTTCAGTTAAAAACTATAGTAAGTGCTTTATAAACGCATTTACTACAGTATTGCACTGAACAACTTGATTTGGCCATGATAGGAAATTCTTAGTTGCGATCTTTTTTTTTTCATTTTATTGTTTCATTTACTTTCTAATGTTGTCTGCTGTAATGATTATTTAGAACAGAAGAAAATATATACATAAACAGATGACTTTCAGGTCTGCTAAGTTAAACAGTTATTGTCATATTAATTCTTAAGAAGCTTGGAGCTTATTATAAATTTATTCTAGATAATTGATTCCTGGATACAATTGACCAGTACTCAGGCCAATTTGCTGTTTAGCATTTTTACTTAATCACTTAAGGGAATTGAACCCAGGACCCTCGGTACCAATTTTAGACTGGCAGTCTAACACTGCACCAAAGTCCCCCACAATATTCTTTTTAAGCTTCTTTTACAAGTGTGATATGAAAAACAACGTAATTAGTGACAAAAATGTGTGTTTGTGGGCTGGTTTCTTTTAAGTCTTGACCACCCGTAGACAACATTTTTTCACTTTAATCAGACGACTTTAAACAAGCTTTGTAAACATGTGAAAAGCCTTTAATCAGTTCTGTTGTGATACCTGAATAGATAGAAAAAGCGTTGTGGCAAAAGAAGAAATTGCTTGCAAGCAATTTCTCCTTTTGCCACAGCGCCTTTTGAAAGTGATCTGCTGCAAGACGCAAAGATGTGGCATTTGGTGGTAATGTGCTAAGCTTAAGGTTCATTCTATGCTTCATTTATAATGCATTAGAATATGCTTGAGGAAGTTAATTTTTTCATGGATGCACACACTGCACATGACCATGACAAATTTATGGGCATTTGTAAATGTAAATGAACAGATTTTTTTATTAAAGTATGTTTAACCCATTACCAAATGATAAAGACATCTGACCAGTGTGTTGCAGATGACTCTGGAAAACATTGTGGGAAAAGAAGAAATTGCTCTTAAAGAGCAATTTCTTCTTTTCCCACAAAGTTTTCTGCCCTATCAGAAGATAATTTTTTATAATTTCATTATATTTTGAAATGTCGTCTGCAAACTCTTTCAATTTGGGACAGTCGAAAATTTGGTGTTTGGTAAAGGTTTTAATGCCAATTTGAAATCTAGAGTTGGTTTTTTCAGATTAATGGTATAAAATATAAATAAATGAAAATATCTTAAACTAATCAATCAGCTTCATAAGACAAAAAAAGAATTGCTGCATTGCATGCACAGTGATAATGTCAAAAATGTTAAACTTTTGAAAATACTTAAAATTTTGAATTTCCAAAAGAAATTTAAAAATATAATGCAAAATATATATTATATCTCCAGAGAACATATCTTTCTTGTATCTCCAATGGTCAATATTACAACTGAAAACTCTGTCAGAAAATGTGAAAAGGAAAATGTGACAATCTTCTATATGTTTATTTTCTAGATTTAATTTAGTATGAACAATTTAGAACATGTGCTGATTAATGCAGACGTAAATATGGAAGATACATTAAAGATGAGATAAATCAACATTTCATATACAGCTGTAGATCTAGTATGACAGACAAGCTGACTAGTTTAGAAACCATTGTAACATACTGAGAAATAGCTCATAGCATGCACTTTCTTCTTTTATCACTATTGCTTTATCCCAATTCAAAATAAAAAGGAGAGCGTTGTCAGTTTTTTTCTCTTTTTTCATATATTTTTAAGATATCATCTTGAATAATTACTCTCAGTTTTTAGCTCACCAAAGCCAATTAGGAGAAAAAAATTGGTCAAAGAACATTACCGTTGAATCTCCATACCTCAAAGTCCAAGAGACCTCATGAAAATGTTCGAAAGAAAGCGACGTTGCTATATAAATGTCTGGAATGTAAAGAAATAGAAATAATTGACAAAAAGTGTGCGATCCCATATTTTCATTGACGTTAAGAGGAGTTTGACAATCATAAGTTCTTTAACCCATTACCAAACAATAACGACATTTAACCACTTTGTTGCGGGCGACTCTGGAAAACATTGTGGAATCAGGATGAATTGCTCGCAACGAGCAATTCCTCCTTTTCCAACAATGTTTTCTGCTCTACCAGAAGATTATTTTCCAATTTCGTCACAATTTGTATTGTTGTCTGCAAACTCTTTCAATTTTGGATAGTGGAAAATTTTTTGTTCGATAAAGGGTTAAGTATAGATAATCTACTGTGGAAGGTTATATTATTTTTTTCTTTCTTATTACAGGAAACTGGGAATGGTCCATAGGGTTTTAAGCAGTAAATGAAAGGTTAGTCTCAAATGATTTATTTCCTGTTTCATTGTTTATTTTGATTACACCTCTCTTTTAGAATCTATTAATACTTCAGTTACATTGATGTAAAGGAGGCAACTGCTTTCCATATTTAGTTATCTCCCTTTTTGTCTTATTTTTGGATAAATCTCTCAATCTGGAAGAAGAAAGTAGCACCTAGTTTAAATATTGTTTCCATTTTCTTTTATTTCGAAATTGTGTTTTCCGCTATAAACTTTCAATGAAGAAATGAAAAGATACATTTAACTGATTATTTATTTGAATTTACTTCCCATGGGTGGGTGGCTTAATCTGGTTCACTTGTCGGAAAATGCTAAATATTTATCTGAACTTGTCTGTAGAATGGACAGTAAATTTCATTAGAATTTAACTTGCCCTTTTAGGCTTTTGGACAAACTAGGTTATACAGACAATTGATTTTGTCACCCTTGCTTTCTTTTAAGAGATTTTTATTTGTTTCTTCCAACAAACAGCAATCAATCGATTTTGAGGGAGGAAGATACTCAGAGTAGCAAACGGGTTAGATCACAGGCCAGCCGCCAATTTTTCTTAGCGGCTGGCCTGAATCTCATCTGTTTGAATCACAGGCCAACTTATCAGTGAGTGGCAATGATCTGACATTGTGTTACGATTAACAAATTAATCCATTCCTTTGCATCGCCCACATTCTATCAAACATCGCACTACCGAGACCAGCGTGAAGAGTACCTATAACTGCAACTGGACAATATTGCTAAAGTTTTAAAGTACGCTGGGTTCCTTGGCATATCAGATTTGAATCTAAGGGAGAATAATTTCGGGTTAGGTACCTGCAGGTAACATTGCTACCTGTCCCAGCTCTAATTAGGAGACAATAATGGCAAAAGCATAAATTCCTCATACTGTAACCTTCTTTTCAATTTGACAAAGATTTTTCCTACCCTATAATTGTCGTCTGCTGCTAATTGCTTCCAATTTGGAGCTGTTACAAAATCCCATATGGGGGAGATCTACTCAACGTTTACAACATAAAATTTGAGGGTTAAATGCTAAACTATAGTAAGTGCTTCATGTTTATGAAGCACTTACTATAGTCTTGCATTGAACCCTGGAGTCATGTTGATTCAGGAAGTAGAAGGTTGGTTGAGATTATTGAAATAAGTTGTCAGTACTAGACGTTGTTGGGCTATTGATGTAAAATACGATAAACATGATATATGCGTGTTTAAACACAACTTTTTATTCTTAAGTTTCTCGCGCCAATGCACCATAACTCGTGCGTCAACGAGATTTATAACAGACCAAGGGTTTGTTGCAAGACTTGATCAAGAAACTGTTTCACAAACATTCTTAGATTTTTCAGATTCCGATTCAATTTTGAATCAAATTAAATGATGATCTGCTAGTATGAAAGAGAATTTTGGGTTTAAAAGAGAGAAATTGGTCTTTTGGCTATTGTCTTAACCCATTACCAAACAATAACGATGTTTGTTGGAGACAACTCTGGAAAACATGGTGGGAAGAGGAGAAATTGCTCTAAATGAGCAATTTCTCCTTTTCCCACAATGTTATTTTCCCTATTTGAAGATTATTTTTCAGTTTCACTACATTTTGAAATGTCGTGTGCAAACTTTCAATTTGGGACAGTGAAAAATTTGGTGTTTGGTAAAGGGTTAAGAAGTCCTTTAGAATTTAAGGAATTTAATTGGATGAAAAATTAAACAGGAGAATCTTAACCCCTTACTCAAGAATTCTGATTAGATAATAATATTGTTCCTAACATTAGCAACTTATCCTTTCGTCACAGTAGTTTTCACACAATTTCATTAAAAAATTACTTTTGTCATGTGATTTCTGTATCATCTGCTAGGGCTGTTGTCTTCAATTTGATATGATTACAATGCATTTTGGGGGAATAAGTAGACCCATTATATGATACAACAATACGTTATATGGGTCCAGTTCAATGGAGGATTGTCATCTAAAATATTGGTAGAATGCATTAATGAGTCATGGAGCAGCATTTAGAGCATTTTCTATTTGTTTCCAAATATTTTCTAACAACTGTTATTCACATAAAAGCATAGGGATATAATGTGCCTAAAAAACTTCCGCTGAAGATCATAGGAAACCGTGAGTTTGCCAAAATGAGAAATTTGATCTCTCCCAAGGGATTTTTTGTTTTGTCACAACAGTATCCATGAAACATGATAAACATTCTCTCTAAATCTCACCTGTTCTTACTTTCAATTTATGAAATACAATATGAAGGAGTCCGATGCAAGACTATAATAAATCCTTCACAAATGTGTAGGACTTACTATATAGTCTTGCATTGAACCCTCTTCGAGGTTTCCATTTATTTTTGTATATTTCCATGTGTGGTGAAAAAGAGTCGTGCATGGCCCAGTGGTTTAGTTGGCAGACGTAGAACTCGGGGG
Source organism: Cerastoderma edule (assembly GCA_947846245.1). Taxonomy (NCBI): domain Eukaryota; kingdom Metazoa; phylum Mollusca; class Bivalvia; order Cardiida; family Cardiidae; genus Cerastoderma; species Cerastoderma edule. Next base: position 18,276,402 of record OX401417.1, read on the forward strand.
GTCGTGGTTTCGAGCTCCACCGACACCAGTGGTTGCGTGGGAGAGCCTTGCGGCAAGTCACTTCAGAGCCCGACTCTTAAGTGCTGGTAGAATTTCCAGGAAGGTGTTACATAACTGAAAATTGTTGATATGGCGTTAAACAACATTGAAAAAAAACACCCTGAAATATGTGTGGAAACATGGGTTTTCAATATGGATGAAAGAGTTTTAAGTTACATTTAATGAGTAGGCTATACCTAATGTTTCTAATGTACCTAACAACATGTATCAACTAGATTTTGGTGACCATTTCCTTCTTTTGAAAGTTGACACAATTCTCCATACCTTATATAGGCATCAGGATGCGTCCATGCCCTAATGGTTAGAGTACAGAACTCAAAATCACATGGCCCCTCTCAACGTGGGTTCAAATCCCAGTAAGTGATATGGATTTACATGAGAGGTAGTCTCTCGACTGACTTACCAAATGCCGAGGATTCATTTCGGCAGTTGAGTATCGGTTCTTCTTCCTCCATCATTAAGAGTCTGGCATTGCAACATAACTTAAATAATGTTGATGTGATGTAAAACCCATTAACATAAATAAATATAATTGTCATCAGCTATTGCGGTAAAAAAAGGCAAGTTTCATTATGCCCTATATAATTATGTTGAAATGAATTAAGTTTTACACTTTTGTTGCTATTCATATTTCCATATAAGCTGTTTAAAATGCATTCTGTGACAGAGAGGAGTAACTGCCCATAACGAGCAATATCTTCGTATTGCAACAATGATGTTTTAACAGTTTCTACACAATATCACAAATACAATGCCATTTATCAAACAAAATAATTTCAAATTGTCGTCTGCAATAATGATAAATAATTTTAATAGATTAAAATTTGAGGGTTCAATGCAAGATTACAGTAAGTGCTTCACAAACATAAAGCGCTTGAAAAAATACCCACATGAGGTAATAGAGTCAACCATGCAGACTAACCAACCACTAAAGTTTTTCAATGACACGCTACAAGCGATAACCTTTTCGCCTGAATGCATAGAGACCAGGAGAGAGGAGCTTAACTCCTGTTATCATTTGTAAACGTGTTACATCAGTTTGTCGCTAAGCCTGTCGCTGATAAAACTGCTAGGCTCTCCCCGTTGTTTTAACAAACTGATAACTTGTGTTAACCCTTACAGTGCTGGAACCAACTTCATGCATATGCAAACAGGTTAGATTCAGGCCAGCCGCCAAGTAAATTGGCGGCTGGCCTGTGATCTAACCTGTTTGCTCTTCTGAGTATCTTTCATCGTCGAAATTAAGCAGATATTTAAGGTTTTTGAAAGCAGACGTCACAAATATCTATTTTTAAAGAATTACCCAGCATTGTAAGGGTTTAGATCCTTTTCCCCCTCCTCTCACATGTGCCTGACTGTTAAATTGTAAGTTAGTAAACAGCAGATGACATTTGGATATCTTATAAAGGAAAATAATTTTAATTCTTATTTGACAATTTTGGTAATAAACACTGTGACATAAGCTGAAATTGATTGTTTTAAGCAATTTCTCCTTTTGTCACAGTGGCTGATTTTAAAGTCCGCTGTTTCAGGCATGTTTGATTACAAGTATGTACAATATTAGGGAATGGGTTTTATCCATATGAGTCGAGATATCAGACCACACTCCACTTGGGATTTGTCCCGTTTTATTCAACACTTTTTCCTTATAAGGAGAAATTGTTACAGAACAGAATGAGATCAAAACACATACATAGCTAGTCTTTTAAGTCTGAATGGAAAATTCAATTTGGTTGTTTTTAGGAATGGTACATTTGACCCTTAACCAAATGCCAAATTGTCAACTGTCCCAAATTGAAAGTTTGCAGAGGCCATTTCAAAATGTGATGAAATTGCAAAGTAACCTTCTGAAAGAGAAGAAAACATTGTGGGAAACGGAGAAATTGCTCGTCACTTTTTCACGCCTATCTTTTGAAGAGTCGTCTGCAACAAAGTGGCAAAATGTCGTTATTGGTTGATAATGGGTTAAGCCTTCCCTCCATTGTGATTTTTGTGATTTATGGAATTTGAACGCTATTTCAGACAGCAATGATCAAGTATGAAATGGAAATCTTTATTCATGGTATTGGGAAGAAACCATTGTGATAAGTGGAGAAGTTGCTCATGATGAGCAATTTCTCTACTTGTCACAATGGTAATTCTGACTGAGTCATCCTCCTGCAGTTCTGTTAACAAGAAAGGATAAAAGCCTTTCTTATAAAGTATTAAGACACTTTCAGTCTTTGTGTGTGGTTTAAGTCTGTTTCAACAGTATTTAAGTTATGTTATTACGTTCTGAAAAAAATCAGTAGGATACAAAGTAATGCGAGTCTTACAAAAGGACACACCCACTAACACCATGGCAACAGCGTTGGCAGGAATTGAACCAGATAAGCACGAAAAATGAATCCTTCAATTTTTTGTTAATAATTGTTGCTTATATAATTATTCCATTGCTTCAAAGTTTGACCAATCACAACATTCAAATTTAGCAATAGATCATTGTTTTTACCTTTCCATTTCTCTGACACAATCTAGTCGTACCTTCTGTTTATGAAAAAGTTACAGCCCTATTAGTCTGACTTGGCATTTATGCTAAATTTTTGCATTTTAATTATAAATCAATTTAACTCCTTCAAATTGAAAATGTATCAAAGCTGAATGCAAAATGAGATGCAAACATTCTCAACCTACATAATTATTGAAATCTATTGCAGACGACATGCTTGAATAACATGATGTGAAATATTATTAGAATAGATTTTTGTGACATCTGCTTTTCAAAACCTTAATATCAGCTTAATTTGATGAGGAAAGATACTCAGAGTAGCAACAGGTTAAATCACAGGCCAGCTGTTAATTAACTTGGCGGCTGGCCTATGATCTTATTTGTTTGCATAGGCATCAAGTCAAATCCATCTCTATTGCAATATTTTTATGGTTTTAAGTTAAACATTATCAAATTACCCATTTTGAAGTTTATAACTGGTCTAAATTAATATCAACATCAGACAACAAACAATAAATATTTGTTTAAGATTTTTGTAAAAACCAGCGTGACTCAAGGATGAATTGCTCACTGCTAAGGAGCTATTTTATCTTGATGCCCTTATACTACATTGATCTTGTTGAGCAATTCATCATATGGGCCACGTTACGGGAAAAGGGGCACTCGGACATAGCAAACAGTGTAGCCCCAGACCAGCTGCCATGTCACTGACGTGGCGGCTGGTCTGGGGTTACACTGTTTGCCATCTTCAAGGACATCAAGTTTTACCTTTAAATAAATACAGATGATAACTGTCGTGACTAGATGCTGGCATAATAGCGCTAAGAAAGAGCTGAGTCAGTGGTTTTTATTTATATCCGAGTGCCCCTTTTCGCGTGACACGGCCCATATAATCACAATGGTTTCAAAATTCTGCTGTAGCAGACTTGGTAAAGAGATGCATTATGAGGGTCCTGAGTGGACCAGTGGTTAAGGTAGTGGACTTAGAACTTGGGGGTCCCTGGTTAGAGCCCCACCGATACCTCTGGTTTCGTGGGAGTGACCTTTGCAAGGTTGTCATTGATTTTTGGAGTAAGAGGCCGACTTTTGATTTGAGGAGTCCAATGAAGCAAGCACATCACAAAAATTAGGAGTTACTTATGACCACCTATCATTTCTTATGTTATGAGAGCTGGCCAAAAAAGTCATTTGAAGCGGTCAAATTGGCCGGTAGCTGGCTCTGATACTTACAACTCTGCCTTTGGCAAGCCATTTCAGAGCCCTAGCCTAGTACTGATGGATCAAGAAAAGAAAATACATACAGTCTAACTTGTGTTAAGCAGCCACCCTTTTAAGCAGCCAACCTGCGTTAAACAGCCACTACAGAAAGTCCCATTGTTAAATTTATAGTGTACATTAATTTGTGTTAAGCAGCCAACCTGTCTTAAGCAGCCAATTTACTCTGTCCCATAGGCTGACCTCTTAACACAAGTTTGACTGTAACTGGCAAATTGTTGATACGACATTAAAAAAGATGTATCATGGGGCAAGATTGAGATAAATTGAACAATACATTCTGATGATTATTATTATTTACCCACAATAAAGGTTTAACAGTTTTGAGATGGTAGAAATAACAAATTGAGGCTTCGATGCAAGATTAAAGTAAGTACTGCACGTTCGTGAAGGACTTACTTTAGTTTTGCATCAAACCCTCGAAATTAATCAAGGGGAAATACACTACTTATCTGAGGCCGGTGTATCTGCTGTAGATTGTTCGTTTTGTTTTTATGGTTCTCGCAAGCGTACAAAGGGTGTAAGGGTTAGAGTCGTTGAGCGTGACATTTTGGTCAATAATACGGCAGGCAATTTTACACAGGCCTGACTTATCACTGCACTTATTTCACGGTCTAGCTCAACCCACTATGTATAACTGGAAACGCTCCATGCTTAATAGTTTTATAGTTTATAGCAAATTGGGACGATTATGGAAAGCAGGTAGGACTTAATTTATAACAACAATTACCTTGTTCAAAGAGGATTTGTGCCTGTAAAGAGTTTTTATTATTCAATAAGTGTTTGATTCATTGGTTGTCAACTTATTTTTTAATTTTGATTTTTAGCTTCCTTCTATAATCTGTCTCTGTCTCTATCTTTTGGGTTTGTCAAGTAAATCTGTCTGGCTGTTTACTGACAAGATCATATTGTCTCCATGCAGATACAAAATATCATGGCTGTTGTGTCTGCTTCAAATTGAAACCAACAGGTCAGCAGACGACAATTATAAAGTATGAAAAATAACCAATTTCTCAATATCAGGATGTTTTGTATCCTTTAAACTGAAACCAACAGCAGACAAACATTATAAAGTATGAAAAATAACTTGTTTCCTTTTTATCACACAAATTGTTTTATCTGTTTTAAACTGACACCAACAGCAGACAAACATTATAAAGTATGTAAATTAACTTATTTCTTCTAATCAGAATGTTGTGTTTGCTACAAATTGAATCCAGCAGCAGACAAACATTATAAAGTATGAAAAATAACCAATTGCTCAATATCAGGATGTTTTGTATCCTTTAAACTGAAACCAACAGCAGACAAACATTATAAAGTATGTAAATTAACTTATTTCTTCTAATCAGAATGTTGTGTTTGCTACAAATTGAATCCAGCAGCAGACAAACATTATAAAGTATGTAAAATAACCTATTTCTTCTTATCAGAATGTGTGTCTGCTTCAAATTGAAACTGACAGTACAGACAAACATTATAAAGTATGAAAAATAACCTGTTCCCTTTTATCACACAGATTGTTTTATCTGCTTTAAACTGACACCAACAGCAGACAAACATTATAAAGTATGTAAATTAACTTATTTCTTCTAATCAGAATGTTGTGTTGGCTTCAAATTTAAAGCAACAGCAGACAAAGATTATAAAGTTTGAAAAATAACCTGTTCCCCTTTACTACACAGATTGTTTTATCTGCTTTAAACTGAAACCAGCAGCAGACAACAGTTATAAAGTAGGAAAACAATCTACCCTTATATCAGGATATTGTGTCTGCTACATATATATTGAAACCAACTGATAACCTATTCCTTCATATAAGGTGTCTGCTACAAATTGAAACCAACAGCAGACAAACATTATTAAGTATGAAAAACGGTATTTTTCTTCAGAATTTGTAGTCACATGGCTTTTACTTTAAATCAACAACAAATACTATCCAGTTACATAGGCGTAGGAGCGTTTTCAACATTGGGGGGGCCAACTTCAGATGAAGACCGGTCTAAGAAAAAGTGTTCCTAAACTTTTTAATGACTCTTCATGCATTTACAAATTCAATAACATTATGAGAATTAAAAGAAAGCGTATGAAAATGTGTATCTTTAATAATAATAATAATAAAAAAAAAGGGATATGCCAGGTCTCGATCTCACGCGGAAATCAAATGTATTGATTTAAACAAAAAGTAGCAGCGACCAGACTGTCACAGCCACGGATTCATCTACCTTAAGAACGAGCATAACTTATTGTTCAAGCTTTAGCTAACAATTGAAGACAATATTGAGTCTGACTCCTTAGAACAAATTCTATTACACCGTTGTTTTTGTCAATCAAAACTTCCCGGGTATTTTTGTGAGATGAGTTTTCATTGGATAAACCCGATGTGTTCAGATTGTCATTTGCGATGATGACGTCAAAAAGATTTTGGTTATTGTTCATTACAAAAGGCGAATTGGAATTAGATAAAGCACAAAAATACACATTTATTTTTATTCTGCTGTTAAATTTGGTTTCTTTTCTTTTTCTTTTCAAATATCTTGATTTGCCATTGTGAATATTGGGGGGGCCAAAGTATAGTCTGGGCCCCCCGGTCTGGATATTGGGGGGGCCAGGCCCCCCTGGCCCCTCCGGCTCCTACGCCTATGAGTTAAAAAATTAAAGCTGTAAACATATGAGAAGAAGAAAAGATATGTCACTTATAATGGGGATAGTGGGGTTGTTACTTCCTTTGTTAGTATATATTAAGAGAAAAAAAAACACTTTAACCCTTAGAATGCTGGGTTATTTTCTAAAAACAGACTTTTGTGCTGTCTGCTTTCCAAAACCTTAGATATCTGCTTAATTTTGTTGAGGAAAGATACTCACAGTAGCAAACAGGTTAGATCACAGGCCAGCCGCCAATTTACTTGGCGGCTGGCCTGGATCCAACCTGTTTGCATAAGCATGAAGTCGGTTCCAGCACGATAAGGGTTTACATTATCTTGAATGTTGCGGAAAATGGATTGAAAAAAATAAAGAGGAAAGCAAATAAATCTCCCATCAATGCCCTGTGTAATTGGCTTCCCCTGTTTGACAAAGATAATCTTTTGATAGAGGCTACCATAGATCACATGGAGACAACAGGCATATCTAACCAATGCTGTAACAGATTGGGAAAGCCCCTTTTGATGACTTCCTTTTACCAAAGCAAATTTTTCGACTGTCCCATATTAAAAGAGTTTGCAGACGACATTTCAAAATGTGATTTAATTGAAAAATCATTTTCTGATAGGGCAGAAAATATCGTGGGAAATTGCTCATGACGAGCAATTTCTCCTTTTCTCACAATGTTTTCTAGAGTCGTCTACAACAAAGTGGTTAAATGTCATTATTGCTTGGTAATGGGTTAACTTCCCTTTACTCCATTGATACATGGCTTCAGTGCATGGCTTCACAGCTTATAGGTATCGTTTTACTATACAACCTAGGAAAAATGTTTTCGAAAGTCAAAATTGATAAACTTTGATAGTATCTTCAATGAGAGTACATTCTTACAATGTGAAACATCATTTGAAGCGTCTAGGAGACGCAATACAATTTATGTTTTTGTTTTTGCAATATTGCTTTAATTAGCCCATCTAATTGAAAAAAGATGAACACGTAATTATGGTACTGTTGTTTTAAACTTAGGTAATTTTCAAACATGAAGTGTTTAGTGAAACAGATAGTACACTGATGATGGACTTTCAAAGTTCAAATTCAATTCAATTTAAACCATTAACTGTGACAAAGAATAAAATGTCCAAAATCAGGCAAGTTTTTACTGTTATCGTATTCTTGTTATATATTTGTTTATAATTATGTATTTTAAAAAACAAAAGGAACAAAAAGAAGCTGAGACAATAAAGAACTTTCCTTTAAAAAGCAAGTTCTCTTTTTTTTGACAAGGGTTTCTAGTTTATCAAATGTTAGAAATATTTTGTAGTCATATTTTTGTTTAAAGTTTATTGTTTTTTCTGATGGTCAGTTGTGAAATTTTATTGAAGGTAATGACCTCTTATTTAAATACTGTTGATATTGTATCTAATATTGTAACATAGTCTTGCAACAAAACGACTAATTTGTAACATTTCCTACTTTCAATTTTTTGTTTGTTGCTTTCTATTAGGGTCTTTTAACCTTTTACCACCTGCAGACGACAGTTTTTTACTTGAAGCAGACGACTTTAGAAAGCTTTGTAAACATGTAAAAAACCTTTCAGTTCTGCTGAACATTGTGATATGTGAATAGATTGAAAGAGCATTGTGACAAAAGGAGAAATTGCTTGTGACGAGCAATTTCTCCTTTTGTCATAATGCTTTTTGAAAGTGGTCTGCTGCAAGATGCAAAAATTTGGTGTTAGGTGGTAATGTGTTAAGAATTCTTTATTAGGGAACAAGTTAATTCATTCAACCAATGAAATTCTTATAAGATAAGGACAACCAAACAGCCGTAATTTGAGAACTATTGCAACTTGATATTCTGCATTATCCCGTTCCATGAAATTGGTGATATGTTACCTATTTGGCATCAAACAAATTTTAAAGGACAACGACAATAACCTTTAGTATATATGATGAATTGATTGTGATGGACAATTAATCCTAAAAATGCTGGGTAATTTTCTAAAAATAGATTTTTGTGTTGTCTTCTTTCCAAAACCTTGAATATCTGCTTAATTTTGATGAGGGAAGATACTCAGAAGTGCAAACAAGTTAGATCACAGGCTGGCCTGGGATCAAACCTGTTTGCATAAGCATGAGGTAGGTTCCATGCAGCACTATAAAGGTTAAGAAAAAATGAAATATGTCCTCTATAATTTGTAACCCAGATAGATCTTTCCTTTGACACACTTCTTGAAAAGTTTACTAAAGTCTTGAAAAAACCTATTAGTTTATAAATCTGGAACAAAGATAAAGTCTGTACTAGTAAGTCATTTACTACAGTTGAAGACTCACTCATTGTTTAGAACAATGCCCTAACACAGTGGTTGTAGTTCTCTTTCTAAGGAAATGTGTGAGGCAACCAGCCCATAACTTCTAAGATATTGGCCCAATGTTTCACTATACAAAGATAACTGACTTATAATAGCAGACTTATATCTTGTGGGTCCTGGGTTTGAATTTCAAGATCAGCGTTTCGTGTCACAAGACACTTTTGATCATTAACCTGAAGTACTGATATATCCATTTGAAGCTGAAAATTACTGGAAAACTGCTGATATGACTTTTAACCCCATACAAAAAAGAAAACTGACGTCACATATATCCGTGTTGAAATGCATATACACTGTACATGTACATATGTTAATGTTAAAAATGTATGAGTTTGCAAGACAAGATGTGTTTGTATGTAAAAGTCAATAAAATTCTTATCTTTTCTTTTTTATTCTTTTCATGAATTAGAAATTATCATAAAGAACATTAAAACCTTTCCAATAAAAGGATGGCTGCCGTAATATTTTGATATAGAGTGTACTATTACAATGGTCTAAGGGATTACACAATATGAGATAAACGGCTCACAAATTGATTTTCAAGTAACAGAGGCTTTTTTAGAGCATGTGTAACACTTCTATTCTGTTCAGCTCAACTGTGAAGTGTGACCATGCTAACTCGTTGTCACGGTGATGGCTCAATCAATGATACCAGTTGTCATGGTAACAGAGGATGCTGCTAATAGCATTGGTAGCCACCTGTGACCATCGGATTGACCCATAATGCCCCATGAAATGTAACTTTGAGACTGGTCCAAATTGAAAGGAATGGCTGCCGACGGCAAATTGGAAGTCTTAATCTGATCAGCGGGCAACAAGTGTAAATATAGTAAAAATGTAATTACAAAGCAATTTTGAGTTTCTGCAATGTGCATCTAAAGGTAACGTTTGCGCTGACAAGAAATATTGGTTCTTTTTTTTCCAAGGTGTACCATAATTTCTTTTTCTTCTTTTATCTCATTAATGGTCTATACAATATCATGAAGGATACAACATAATATAGTAGTCGGGCATCGCTACATAACTGAAATAATGTTGATGTGATGTAAAACCCATATACAACATAATATAGAATAATAAACTGATCTCATTAATTTGAACCTACAGTCTCTAAACAAGGAAATTTGGTCAACCCATGCACCTATAAGAAGATTTGTGACCAGCCCAAATTGAAATAAACAACAGCTAGCAGACAACAAAAATAGCAAGAAAATGTATACTATTCTGTCCTTTTATGACATTGTATAGAAACAAACTACTGTGACCAAAGGAAGATTAGTTCATTTTGAGCATTTTTTTTCTTTTGACATGATTGTTTCTAAAGTATTATTCAGCCGATGAAACATATTTCTTATGAAATATTTACAGAGTTCTGGAATTGGTCAGTCACAGTACAGGTAGTTTGTGGGTTCATGATAATGTAAGACTAGTACAGTCAAACTTGTGTTAAGCAGCCACCCTTTTAAGCAGCCAACCTGCCTTAAACAACCATTACAGCAAGCCCCATTGTTAAATTTATAGAGTAAATCAATTTGTGTTAAGCAGCCAACCTGTCTTAAACAGCCAATTTACTCTGTCCCATAGGCTTGCCTCTTAACACAAGTTTGACTGTATAATAAAAAAAAATTATGTGCTTCATGTTCTTTAGAAACCTTATATTGTATGTTCAATGCAAGACTATGGTAATTGTGCATCACAGACGTAAAGCACATGCTATAGTCTTGCGATGAACCAGTCTAATATAAAATGACGTAAAATTCATGCATGGGACTGTTCAGCTATCAGACCACATGGTGAGCATATACTAACGGCTTGTCACACGGGTATTTAATCAATTTTGAAGGCATTTTTATGACACAGACAAAACGACCATCACTCTCTGAGGACCTGATAAGAGGTTTTTTCTGCTGGCCAACTTTTGTATTGCCTCTATAAACCCTATGTTATTGGTAACTATTACAACCATCTGAAAAGGATGATTCTAATACATGCCAACAAAATGGAAAGGATCCATCAAATGATATTTTGAAATAAAATTTGAATGCATTAATTGTGTGTGAATGACCATAATACACACTCTTGATTAAGACCACAAAGCTTTTTAAAAAAAGTCAGGCCAAATTAGCTCATGTTAAAAAAAAATTGGTAGGTCATTTCTTAAATTATGGGAACAAGCATATATGCCTTATAAGAGGTATTCTTTAGCAAATAACTCAAGAACCAACCAGATTTCATGAACGTTAGATAGCCTTTAATGAACTCAAAGCTCAGATCTTAACTTGTTAATGAATTCCTAGAACATGTTCATGAACATCAAGAACAGGTTCATGTATGTATTCATGAACCTGTACTTGATGTTCATGAACAGGTTCATGTATGTATTCATGAACCTGTACTTGATGTTCATGAACAGGTTCATGTATGTATTCATGAACCTGTACTTGATGTTCATGAACATGTTCTTGTATTTCTTGAATGGCAATTAACATTCTTGACCAAGTTCAAATTTTTTTTGAAGGGGTGAACATTTTCAAGGCTTTTTCTGATGCATGTCTTGAAAATATTGAGAGACAAGGCTAAATAAAGTATTACTCATCATGAGCAAAAAAAAAAGTTACCTGGCTATAAATCTTCAGGCAGCATCAATATTTATTTGAAAAGGCCAGTGTTCGAAATGTACATTATGTCTGTAATTATAAGCTTAGAGGGATATACGAAGTTTTTGACAGTCACACTTGAGTGGAGAACAAAAGCCGAGCGGAGCAAGTTATTGAAGAACTCTAAATAGCGGAACATGGAACGTCAATAGGCATAAAATAAATTCATTGTGCGACAAAATACATAGAAGTTTGTTACCGCTGGTTTACACCCCATGAAAAAAACGTGATGCCTTGTCAGTACAATAAGAAATAGAATGCCTTATTTGGTCGTTAAGAATGGAGAAATGCATTTTTGTAATATAATGTGAGTATTTTATTAAAATCTAGAGACTAATTAGATCATTGAGGAAGTTTGTGCAAAATTTTAATTGAAGAATTATTTCCTTTGTCACATTGTCTCCAAATGTTTGGAGGAGAAGCTATTTACTAGCATCAAGTTGGTTTAAACTTGAAAAGGGTTTTTAAAAAATCGGTCATGCATTGATTAACCCTTTCACAAACAATAAACTTCCGACTGTCCCAAATTGGAAGAGGTTGCAGACGACATTTCAAAATGTAATGAAATTGAAAAATATTCTTCAGATAGAGCAGAAAACATTGTGGGAAAAGGAAAAATTGCTCGTCACTATGTTTTCTGAAGTTGTCTGCAACAAAGTGGTCAATTGTCGTTATTGTTTGGGAAAGGGTTAATTAAACCCGACCCTTTCTATACTAATATATATTAAGCGGAAGACCCAGCGAGCATTGTCGAAGAATAGCCCATTTAACATTAATGTGAACAAAAATGATATATATTGATAGTTTAAGACTTTATAAAAGTTTTAAACTGAATTAAAGAGTTTTTACTTGCAATTTGGAAGAAAAGTACAAAATTTTATAACAATTAAAAATAAATAGCCATAGAGAGCATATTGAGGGTTCAATGCAATACTATAGTAAGTGCTTCATAAACATGCACTGAACCCTCGATATTGCATGTTATTATATAGTTCAATATGTGAGCAATTGAAACACAAATTTTTCAAATGTTATATGCCCTTTGGCAAGACACTTCAGAGTGCCAACCTAGTCCTAATGAATCCTTGAGAGCTATAACATAATTGAAGAAATGTTGACACTGAATTAACCCCATATAAACAGACATACTTCTTGCTTAATAAGGGTTATTTGCCATTTGATCAAGGTGTTGCAAGACCAATCTTTTCATGCTGTCATTTCAGGGTTTACAAGAAATCTCTAGATATCTTTATATCAAAAAGCCTTAATCAGTAACCTTCTTGGCAAGAGTTTTTTTGTCACATTGTTACGACATTTCATGATGACCATTGCTTTCATTTGCTTTCATTGTCTTACTGGACAATACAGTTAAAGACGAAATTTAAAAGTTCTCCAAACAGGATACATATTGCTTGACTTTAATGAGCAGTTTGTAATTTTGCGCTGTGATTTCCTCCTTCATTTTTACCTGTATGGCTCTAAACTATTTCAAAATTTGTGCTGACAATTCTTATTCCAACCATAGTATAGGAATAATCAAGAAGAAGTAAACCTATTTCCTGAAATCAGATTTTGTAACTTGTCCAAATTCAAAGCAACAGCAGGCAACAATTATAGGTTATAAAATATAACATGCAGATACAAATCATACAAATGTAAAAAACCATTGTGACAAAAGAAGAAATTGCTCCATTTGAGCAATTTATCCTTTTGTCACAAAGATACATTCGTAAGAAGCCATTGTGACAAAAGGAGAAATTGCTCCTATTGAGCAATTTCTTCTTTTGTCACAATGGTTTCTTACCCCTTCTTCTCCAGGTGTGATAAACTGTATATTCAATTATAAAAAAAAGGGCTGACATGGTATTTATAACCTGCACCACAGACCACTAAACTCTCTTCTGCATGAGGATCAGATTTCAGAGAGAAATAAAAGGAGGTGAAAAGAGTCTTAACCGTTCCGTTGGGATTCCCATGAACAGTGTGGGCTTGTTCTCGACTTTCACCTCTGACTTCGGGTATTTGTCGGGGCACTGTCATGGAAAGCGGTTTTCAATTGAAGCGAGTAATGGGCAGTGACTCGAGTGAAACCGCAGTACTCGCCCGATCGGGTTCACTAGCATGGAACAAAAATGTCACTTGTGCCGAAGCATTTCGTAATTAGAGGGGGGAACAGTTAAGCGGAAAAGTCTCCATAAAGGGAATAAAGAGATTCGAATCTACGGGCTTGGGTACGGTCTACTACCCCTAAATGTAGATTAGAATAATTGCCGTTTCATGGGTATTATTTATTTTTACAACCATTTTCTCCCTGTTGTGGATGCCTTTTGATGCTGATGTCTTAGGAGGTCAGAAGGATGTTTTGAAACTCGGTTGTGGGTACCAATCCTATACTGTTGATACCAAGAAGAATTAAATAAAAAGTTAAATCTTTTTTAACTTTGTGAATAAAAGCAAATTGTGGATTGTTTAAGTCCAACTTTTTCAACTATGAGAATCAAAGTGCATTGAATAAGTCCGACTTTTTCATTTTTGAGAATCAAAGTGCATTGTATATTTTCATTTTTGAGAATCAAAGTGCATCCAACTTTTTTCACCCTCTTGCAGATCTATGACTTTTGATGATGAGGTATGGAAAGGATTTGTGAGGGACTGTTGGTAGGCTTGCCAACTCCTATATTGTTGATACTTTTATGAACCAAAGTCCAACATATTTACCCTGTTGCAGATCTATGACTTTTGATGATGAAGTCTCCAGTAAAAAGAATTCATAAGGATATTTTAAAAGTATTTTGTAGGTATCTTCTCCTATATTGTTCCTATCAATGATAATCATGATAAAATCCAACATTTAATTCAATCTGCTGTACATGTGGAACGACTTTTTACTAATTCTCCTTTTATCACAATATTTACAAAAGATATTCCCAATACCTTGTATGAAGATGACACACGATTTGAAAAAAAAAAAGTTTTTTGTTGATGGGGTGATGAAACAGGAAGAGGGAAGCAATTTTTTGATGACTCAAAACTCAAATGGAGCGCGAAGCCTCAAGAGAGCATCCGTGACATAGCTGTCATATAAAACTTGAGAAATTGAAATGTTATCACTGTTTGATCAATCTGATTTGGGCTTTTATATGATATAGTGACACTTTCCCTAATTTAAAGTGTTTTTATCACAACTGCAGCAGGTGATATAAGAAAGCATTGTGACAAAAGGAGAAATTGCTTGATACAAGCAATTTCTCCTTTTGTCACAATGATTTCTGCCAAGATCTCTAAGAATTCTTTTTTTTGCCTGAAATTGTCATTTTCTTTCGCTTTCAACATTGATTTATTTGGGAGGTTACCTATTCCCACAGAATATTGAATTGCCGAACCCCAAGTAAATGGAGGAAGACCCCAATTTGATCTGTTTGTAAGGGCTGTTCGAGACGGGCACAGTCATAGCTGATATCTGTGTGGCGCAGCGGTTAAGGTTGCAGTCTTAGAACTCACACGTTCTACGTTTGAACCAAACCGGTACCTTTGGTTCAATAGGAGTGTCCTGTGGCAAGAAGCTTCAGAGCCCTAGCCTTGTACAGGGGAATCCAAGAAAGCCCTAACAAAACTGAAAAAATGTTTACACAGCATTAAACCCCATATAAGCAAAGAATCACAAGCACTGCTTCAGTCAGCTGGGAGACTTCCTTTATTGAAGCCAAATTTGCCTATTTTGGGATTTGAGCCCACAAGTAGCCATAGTGGTACCAAGTGAAGAGTTGTTACCACTTGGAACTGGGACTTCCGTGGTAAAGTGGTAAGAGTAAAGAACCATTAATCCACATGGGCTTCAGGAGAGGTAAAATCTTATTCTAATTTACTGTTGATATGATGTAAAACCAGAACAAAACAACATAAAGACTAGAGTCTTTTCTACTTATTAATGTTCATCGCTCACACTTGAGCATTTTAGTATATGTTCCCTGGATGAGCTACCGATACAAGGCTAGAATATGTGTCTTGCCAAAGGACACTCCACATCGAGGATCAGACCCGGGTTGGCCGGTCTCTTGTCCTTGACACTAATCATTACACCAATGCACATCCCACTTGGAGATTGAGGCCCTGCATTTATATGAAGGTCCTCTTAATGTTTCAGATGCTTACCAAAGGAATTTAGAGAATGCTATAAGAGTGATAGTCAGATGTGTGTGAAAATTGTCTGAAATTACTCGACTGTGGTGAAACACTTTTCCTGTATGCATATTAACTGCTTCGAAAATGCAGATAAATTTACCGATTTCCCCACCACGGCACCCCCACACCGATTTTAGGAATATGATAATTTTCCAAATTGAAAGCATCATCTGAATTTTTTTTTTTGAAAACAAGCTTTTGAAAAATACTTTTGTGTTATGGAATTGGGTAGAAACCATTGTGACAAAAGGACAAATTGTTAACTATGAGCAATTTGTCCTTGTGTCACAGTGGTTTTCTTAACATCTTCTGCAGCAGATACAGTAAAGTGAGAATAGATGGTTGGTGTCCTGAATCGGAAATGTTATCGGGCAAGGCTTAGGAATATTATCCGGTGAGCCGAAGGCGAAATGGATAATAATCCAAAGACGAGCCCAATAATTTTTCCCATTCAAAGACACCAACCATCTATTCTATTTATCCTGTTACCTTCATGTATTCTTTCAAACAAACAATATGTAAATAAAACACGAGAAAAAAAGAAAAAAATTAGTAGAGGATGATGTAAACATGCCGTCATGTCGTCCTTATGATGTCATGAATCGTTACGTGCATGTGTTACATGGTTAGTGCCGGATATCACAAATGTTATACAGCACTTAGTTATCGGTCCCAAAATGACACTAGTGACAGGATAAAGTGATAATTGTTGTTAGTTATTATTATCTAGTAAGATATAAGATTTTAAGAAACAAGAAAATTGAAAAGGGTAGTGAATTTAAGTTCTACTTCGAACAACAGTCTTCGAGACCCGCTGGTAGCATTGGTCTTGTGGGAGGTTTTTCTTGGCCTTACCCTATAACCCTTAGACGCTTTTGAGCACTTGCCTAGTACTGATGAATCCTAAATAAGGAAAGCCGCTATATAACTAAAAATATCTGACATAACGCTAAACACCATGTATACTCAAACTTGTGTTTAGAGGCCAGCCTATGGAACTGAGAAAATTGGCTGTTTAAGACAGGTTGGCTGCTTAACAAAAATTGATGTACACTATGAATCAAACAATGGGACTTTCTGTAGTGGTTGTTTAAGACAGGTTGGCTGCTTCATAGGATGGTTGCTTAACACAAGTTGGACTGTAACTTAAATATTGACCAAAGTGTTTGTATGACGGAAGCGTTTAGCAAAGAATTTACAATGATGTTGCATTGTCCCATCAAATTATTTATTCACAAATTAAGTCTCTGTGTGTCTCTGTAACTTCATGCATGGGTGAGCCCTTGTTGGCAGGGAGGGGGAACAGTAAAATAAAAGTGCTTTCTAGGTCATCCATATCGCCCATCCTATCCTTCCTACAGAGAAATGTGACTGCTCCAAAAGGCGGGGTCTTGATGAGGGACCAAGTTTACCCTTTATCAAACGCCAAATTTTAGACTGACCCAAATTGAACGAGTTTGCAGACGACATTTCAAAATGTAATGAAATTGAAAAATAATCTTTTGATAGGGCAGAAAACATTGTTGGAAAAGGAGAAATTGCTCTAAACGAGCAATTTCTCCTTTTCCCTCAATGTTTTCCAGAGTCGTCTGCAACAAACTTGTCAAGTGTCATTATTGTTTGGTAATGGGCTGAGATAGTGTTCTTGTAGCATTGGGTCCTTGTTTAGATCCCAGACAATGACACAGAATGTGTCCTTTGGCAAGATCTTTTAGAACCCTAGCCTATAGTACTGATGAACTCAACAAATTAACTGAAAAATTATTAATGCTGTTTAGAGTCTTATAAAAATTTCAAAGATTGTCAGTAACAGGAGAAAAGATAAACAAAATAGCAAACAAATTAGATCAAGGGCCAGCTGCCAATTTACTTGGCTGCTGGCCTGGATCTAACCTGTTTGCATAAGCATTAAGTCCGTTACAGCACTATAAAGGTTAATAGGGTCCCTTAAATCAAGAGACATTCCTATAGTCTTTCGCCTTTTTTCGTGGAAGTAAATTCATACATTTGTTTTTTAGCATTAAACCATTTTATCTATAAAGTTAAGGGTGAATGTGACTTATTTTGATATGTTTGTTTTCTAACACTAATAGTTTCCGACAGTTGAATCATGTATCGCCTGAGGCTCTAACTATGGTACGTATCAGGGCCCCCAGGATCCGTGTTTCATGTAGACCATGAAATAATTGGTGAGTCAAACATCCCTTGCGAAAGATTTCAAAACTTATTCATGAACTTCATGAACATTTTTGAATGTTAAACGGCTCTAAGATTGTGAACACAGATAGTTTTCATGTACAGTCTAACTTGTGTTAAGTAGCCACCCTTTTAAGCAGCCAACCTGCCTTAAACAGCCACTACAGAAAGTCCCATTGTTAGATTTTTAGTGTAAATCAATTTGTGTTAAGCAGCCAACCTGTCTTAAACAGCCAATTAACTCTGTCCCATAGGCTGGCCTCTTAACACAAGTTTGTCTGTAATTCAAGAATGGATTCATTAACATCAAGTACTAGTTCAAGAATACAGGTTCATGAACAGGTTAAGAACAGCTTTGTACATTCATGAACATGTTCTTGATGTTCATGAACATCTGTTTGAAATTCATGAACAAGGTAAGTACAGCTTTGTGTTCATGATCAGCCATTTAGCGTTCATGAAAAAGGGGGGGGGGTCACAGTAGGGGTTACCTCCCTTCCAGTAAATTTCTTTTAAGATATGCATGTATCTCAAAATGCTTTGTTTTTTAGGTACATTTTGCAATTTAAAGACAAAAAATACAGTTTTAAAACCAAATCAAACATAAGGTTTGAAGCAAGTAGACTGGCTGTGGGACCAATTTGAAGCCCTGTAAATTTCTAACCCTAAGAATGCTGGGTAAATTTTAAGAAATAGAATATTGTGTTCCAAAACCTTTGTGATCTGCTTAATTTTTATGTGGAAAGATACAAATGTACTCAGAGAAGCAAACAAGTTAGATCACAGGCCAGCCGCCAATTTACTTGGGGGCTGGCCTGTGATCTTACCTGTTTGCATAAGCATGAAGTCTGTTCCAGCACTATATAATGGTTAAGCACAGGGAAGAATTATTGTGCAGAGAGTGCTAATGTTCAAATACAGCCGCTTAATTGGGCCCTACAGTGCTTTACAGGCCTGGGAAAGGCGCTATGAAGTTTTATGGAATAAGGGTGAAAGAAATGTCTAAATACCTACCTCCGATCATAATCAAAATGATCTGTGATAAGTCATGCAAATTAGGATGGTGTAATATTTCACCAATTCATAGCTTGGCTAAATGGTTGCATTTTGGAGGAGAAAGAAGTATTGGTTGTGTAAGAGAAAACTGTTTTCCCATGAAATAACTTAAGTTTGAGCCCAAGAGAAACTATTGAGATAATATAAATGATTTTGCTGCTTGACTGGTTTTGAAAAATGGTGCGTTTCAATTCCTTTCAGTTGAAATCGGTAGACTGTGTCTATTTGCTTTTTCTTTGATGCATTCAAACAGGCCATGGTGGCTTTCAATCATATGTATTTTGATAAGCCAATTTTTATTATATAAATTTTGATGACGAAAAGGAAAGTCCCATGAAAGGAAAAGTGGTACAGACAATCTGAAAATTTCGAATTCTCGACTTTTTTATTGAATTTTGTGAGCTGGTCAGAACTGAAAGCAACTAATGAGTCAATATTATGGAATAATTGGTCCTTTCTTATTGAAACAAAAGCTATGACAGAAAGAGAATCTGTTTAACTATACGCAAGCAATTCTTACATTAATCACCTTTTTAAAATTTACAATGTAATACTTTGGAAGCAAAAGCTTTGACGAAATAAGAAACTGCTTCGAATACACACAAAAAAATCTACAGTTATTACAGAAATTTACCTCATACATGTTTGGAAAAAAAAATCCAAATTAAGAAAGTATGTCTGCTGTTATTTCAAATTTAAAAAAGCACAAAACCAGGTTTGAGAATCCTGTTTGATTGGGAAGTGTTTTTTTCTTTTAAAAAGTCACAAAACCAGGTTTGAGAATCCTGTTTGATTGGGAAGTGTTTTTTTCTTCTAAACTATTCACTGACAGACGTTGGAATTTTGAATTGTCTAATTCGAAAATATCCACAGAGGACAACGATAGAATATGAAAATAATTTTTATGATATTTAGATGAAATTATTGTTCTTTTGGAAGAGAATGTTCAATATGCTGATTTTGTGAAATATACCCTGATATATTGTTTATTTGTCTATATGGGTTTTACATCGCATCAAAATTATGTTACGTTGCAATTCCTTAAAATAAACCTTAATGATGGAGGAAGACCCCATTCTCAACTGCCCACAAGGACAGATCAAGCCAGGTAAAACCATCGGCATTCTGTAAGTCAGTTGGGAGACTACCTCTCATGAAAATAATGCCCTCACTGGGATTTGAGCCCACAAGGAGAGAGGCCATGTGATTCCAAGTTGTACTATAATAAACACCAGGCCACGGAGGCGCCCATCCTGATAGATAAATTGTAAAGACTGTATAACTGTGAAGTAAGGGGGGTTTATTGTCAAATGAACAGACAGGAAATGGACACTTTGCTCTAGTGTTGTATTCTCTACCAAATTAGACTTTTTAACGGCCAAATTGAAAGGGTTTGCAGACTACTATTTGTATTGTGGTATGATAACAGGAAAGATCTTCTGGTTGCCTGGCTGGAAGTTGATGTTAGGAGTACGGGTAGAAATTGATTAAAATGTAGATTTTTTTTCATACCTTCCCCTGCAAACGATTATAGAACTTATTCAAAAACTTCAAAAGTATTTATGGACATTAAATGGCCATTCATGAACACAGAGCTGTTATTTACCTGTTCATGAATTTCAAGTGCAGGTCCATGAATATCAAGAACAGGTTCATGAACATCAAGAACAGGTTCATGAATGTACTCTTGAACCTGCTCTTGATGTTCTTGAATTTCATGAAAAAGTTCTTCACCATGAAACATTCATCAATACCATAGTTATTCTTTATTCTGCAGCAGGCAACTGTCCTAATAAAACTTTTTAAAAGATATTAAGGGGACTAATTGGAATTATAAAGTTGAAACATCACCTGAAATGTAGGGTTTAGAAAGCAAAAAAGATGTTTTCAGAGCCAAGTTATAAGAACACATGAATCCAGGAGAGCTGTGACATAAGTGAAAATTGTTGATACGGCGATTAACCATATATAAACAAACAATGAAGGAGTTTCTTTGAAGAATGCGCCCCTGCCAATGGTCTGAATGATTTGCAGCAGACAAAATGAAAGTTACTGAAATTTTCAATGAAAATGGCCTCATTTGATATAAGAAATTCAAATCATTGTGGGTTTTGTCATGAGCAATAATTATTGCTCCTTTCTTCACAACTGTTTATATTGCAGTCTGCTTAAGAGATTTTCAGCCCATTCTAACATAAATACATGTTTAAATAGATGTGATACAAATCACTCAAATAGGTTTTCTTTTATTATGCAATTTCTATTATTTATTATGCAATTTCTCCTCTTGTCCCAAATTAATTTCTATTTCTATATATCCAGTCTTATCAAACAAAATGTTGTCTGTTATCTGCTTCGTTCAAATTGTATCAGCAACACACTTCAAAATGATGGAACAGGTAAAGATTTCTTTGTGAGACAGCAATGAAATGAACATTATACTAGCAAGAAGACGTGTTTAACATAATAAAGGGAAATAAACGTTTTGACGATATTTAACGGTCGGTTAACTTTTGACAGATTATTTGTCCTTATGACTGCCGCGCGTATGTATAGTATGTATATATCTCCACGGGGCTTATCTCAGGTAACGTTGACCCCTGTTTGCATGGTCACGCCTCACAGGCTTGGTAAATAGTTACGCTCCACTTACCCTTTCACTTGTGATTCTTCATTTTGAATGCAATACAGTTCTTGTGTACCTGAGTTTACAAACAGGCATTCAGCAAGGGACATAAAGGTGTATTAATGACAATAGTGTTAATTTACAATTTTGTTATAACATTTTCTACCACTTATCAGATATTAGTCATATTACAAAGAGAATGTTTATCTTATTTGTAGTTTGTTCTTGTTTTTAATTTGGACTAGTTAAAAAAATCATTTCTTAGATATGAAGGAATTCGGTTAGCCTATTCCCTCATGTTTGAATGTTAGGTGTGACTGGCCCAATTTGAAAGCAACAGCATACGACAAAAAACTAGTGTGGCAATAAAACCAGAAACACATGTTATTATGAAATTGGGTTACAAACTATCATGTCAAAAAAAGAAATTGTTCATGATGAGCAATTTCTTCTTTCGTCATAATCGTTTTCTGTTCGAATATGTGTATGCTGGGGTATCCTTTGACATGTGATTGTCGTCTGCTGATGCTTTCAATTTGGGCCAATCTTTCTTGTTTCTGCTGCTTTCCCATTAGAATATAAAGTTAGGGTGTCCTTTCACATGTGTGATTGTGAATTTATAGGGTAGAAACCTGATAAGCAATTTCTCCCTTTAGTCATAGCAGTTTTAACATGATTTCACAATCACATGTCTTTATTACTATACTAGAAATTGTCGTCTGCTGTTGCTTTCAATTTGGGCCAATCTTTCTTGTCTCTGCTGCTTTCCCATTAGAATGTGTGTCTTCTTGGGGTGTCTTTTGAAATGTGATTGCTAAAGTGGGTAGAAACCATTATTGCATTATGTGCAATTCCTCCTTTTTGTCATGAGGATTTTAAACCGATTTCACAATCACATGTCTTTTTTGCAATACTTAATGATGCCGTCTGCTGTTTCTTTCAATTTGGGCCAATTTTTCTTGTCTCTTCCGTAGTATGTGAAGTAAATGGTTAATAAATATTATGAGATGCTGTTGCTTTCAATTTGGGCCAATCTTTCTTGTTTCTGCTGCTTTACCATTAGAATGTGTAAAATATACATGTAGTATGTGAAGTAAAGGGTTAATTAATCATGGTGACCTCTGTTTGCCATGTCACACACCATTGGGTTCTGTCACGCTACGCTCCAATGGCTACGAACCATTCAGGAGATACTCATTAGGGGGAATAAATCAGTTTGGATTCATCTGAACATGTCATGAAGTGTAAAACCAGCCGACGGAGGGAAAATACAGTTTAATTAAGTTTAATTTTTTTTCGTTTTTTCCAGTGTGTTTAATTTCTTTGGAATATAGCTTTGCGATTAAAATTTATATTTCTGAGTCGTCGTGAATTGAACCGTTAGATATCACTGTGCAACCGTTAGATATCACTGTGCGGTAAATTTGTGGGGGAGATTGACATGTGGAGTTTTGAGTGATTTATTCATACATACGTTCCTAATGCATGGGGTTTAGATATGGATGTATTATTGATATTAAGGATGGATTTTATTTTTACACCTACACACTGTGTTACACTATTAAGAGGTAATTATTATTTAATTGCTTTTCCTATACCAAACCTGCAGATTGCACTATATTGCTGTTTTTGTTTTTTAATTAACATTAGGTTAAAATGTTTACTGTAGACTATTTTTGAAACATTGTAGAAAAAAGTATTTTACTTTTTTTACAATGATTTTTTTATTGACAGGAGGAAATATCTTTAATTCAATTTCTGTTTTTGTTTGAAGATGCTTTCCAGCCTCAATATGAGAATATAATGTTCAATCGGTACTTTAGCACATTAGCTGACACTCTTCAACTGTCTAAACCATTTCCCCCCATTTGGGAATTAGTCATTTGTTCAAATTGAAAGCAATATCTTATACCCATGAAATAGAGAAAATATCGTTTTCTTTATGAGGTTAAGGTTAAAACCATTTAGCCGAAAGGAGAAACTGCTTATATTAGTAATTTTACTTTCTGTCTATGTGATTTCTATCTAATTTCTTGTGCAACGCATGCTGTTTAATTAGTCTTTATGGAGTTTTAGTGTTATGATACTGTTATGGTCTTTATAGGTAGACACTTGATTGATCAAACTTATAATTAGTATTATTACTTGACAAACAATTTAGAGCCCATAAAGCTAGTACTGGTGAATACAGGAAGGCCACGATATATTTGAAAATAATTGTTGACACAGCATTTAACCCCATATAAACAAACAATGTATAAGCATTGCTTGAAAAAGAGAGAATATAACAGGATACTTATTTTTTCTCATTGAATATTTTTTATACAAGTTCTTCTGAGAATTCTAAGTTTTCTTTTAGAAAACTGCTAATTTCCTTCATGAGGTAATTCCAAAAGAAAATCATATAACTCAGATATGGTTAAAGACAGCTCCATACAAACACAGCAAACAGTCATAAAGAATTATCCATGACTTCTAATGAACAGATAGGTTCCTGCTTTGCCCTTTGGTTAAGGTGTTTGACCTCATTTGTGACACAGGAGTCCTAGGTTCAATCTTCACCAGTGGTACCCTTTGATTTTTTTTTTATGGAAGCGTCCTTTGGCAAGACACTGCAGACATGCCTATTATTGGTGAAATTAAACAAAAATCCTAAAATAACTGAAATGCTGTTGACAAGGTTTTCAATCCCATTATAAGATATAACATTGATACGGTTGAAATTAGCTTGCATACAGCTCCATGCCTACAAAGCAAATAGGCATAAAAGATAATAGTTGTGCAATTTAACCCATGAATTTTCGTTTATAAAAGATGCATGTAAACTCTTGCTGTTTAATTTAGACTGTTGATAAACTCTGATAATTTATTTAACTGCCTTACTTCAATATAATTTACTTTGCTGCATCAATCCATTCCCCAATATAAGAATTTGTTTTAAATTTATTTCATTTATATAGTTTTTACATCAATTCAACATTATTTCAGTTATAAAAGTTTAGATTTCTGACTCATTATGATGGAGGAAGACCCTCATACTTAACTATGATATCAAGCCTGGAAGTACTATCTGCACTCTAAAACAGTCAGGTGACTACATACCGGTATTTCATGGAAACCCAAATGCTGTCACCGGGATTTGAACCCACGCAGAGAGGAGCCGTGTGACTTGATGTTCTGTATTTTACCACTGAGCATTTGTGAAAGGTCCAACAACAGGCAACAACAAAAATTTGAAAAAGATCCCATATTGATTTTGTTCTGCTTTTCTCATGTTATTGAATAGTTACTATTGTGACAAAAGGATACATTGCTCATTAGAATCAATTATGTCACAGTGGTTTCTAAAATGCGTTTCTAAGTGGATGAGTCAAAGTGCATTGTAATATGGAGTATGGGGTTTTAATCAGATCCGGTCCAGGATTCTAGGCTATTTATAGGAAAATGCAATGATTAAATTGAATAGAATTTGATCATTCTACCAAACAAATGTGAGTTGTACAATTCAATCTTCCTATAGCAGTGGTTATCTGATAACTATAAAACTGTCACATTAAAACCATTAAATTGTCACAGGTCTCCATGGTGTTTAAAGTCCCATAGATTCTGGCTCTGCTTAAGAGCAACCCTTTCTCTCATGATTTTAAATATGTGTGCTCTTTCAATGCATCTATGTAACAGTAGAACAAAGGAACAATTGTGGGAAAAAGGAAATCTGCTCAAATGATGGACTTTTTTTCGCCATCACATTGGCTTCGACCCCACCTTAAAGACTTTCATACAGATGTTGTGCATAATCAGAGACTTGTAACAATGGAAGAAAATGCTTAACCCATTACCAAACGATAACGACATTTGACAATTCTGTTGCAGATGGCTTTGGAAAACCTTGTGGGAAAAGAAGAAATTGCTCTTAACGAGAAATTTCTCCTCTTCCAACAATGTTTTCTGCCCTATCAGAAGATGATTTTTCAATT
Source organism: Cerastoderma edule (assembly GCA_947846245.1). NCBI lineage: Eukaryota > Metazoa > Mollusca > Bivalvia > Cardiida > Cardiidae > Cerastoderma > Cerastoderma edule. Next base: position 18,301,933 of record OX401417.1, read on the forward strand.
TCATCGTATTTTGAAATGTCGTCTGCAAACTCTTTCAATTTGGGACAGTCAAAAATTTGTCATTTGGTAAAGGGTTAATACAACCAATTTCTTCTATTGGTACAATGTTTTCCATTGCATGTCATCAATATGCATTTTTAATCCATTTTAGCAAAAATAGAAAAAAATGTCTTTACAATATAGTAAAATTCTTTTGTCACAATGTTTACTTTAAATTAGCCTATTAGTATAGCATAAACATCAAAAAGGCAAAAATGAAATCCCTTTGTATGAGAAATTTGGCCTTCTTCAACACTAAAACAATGGTTTCGGCCCATTACTACAGAGAGAATACAAGCATATAATTATCCAGGCTAGCCGCCAAGTAAATTGGCAGCTGGCCTGTGATCTAACCTGTTTGCTACTCTGGGTATATTTCCTTATCAAAATTAAGGAGAAATTTAAGGTTTTGGAAAGTAGAAGGCACAGAAATCTATTTTTAAAGAATTATCCAACATTTTAAGGGTTGAGGAAATGATCGTAATTAGCCAAATGTAAGTTTATTTACCTGCAGGTGCTGTAAAAGAGCAGTTTATTTATAGACTAATGGTCTGAGAACTATTCAAGCATAAAGAGTTCAATATATGCAACAGTCATCTAATCTTAACGGCTTTTAAAGTTTATCGTTGAGTTCCTTTTGATGGATTTATCGATTTATTATTCCTTTTATACGGGTTTGTAATATTGATACGGGTGGTTTAACATTTTGTAGTCGAGTAAAGTAAGTATTGGATTGACGGATAAAATCTGCTCATTTGCTGTTATGTCATGCACAATACATCTCCATATTCTGCTATCTCTTCTCCAGACTTAACCTTTTACTCTCTTTTCATTTTATGACATTTATGACGGGTTTGTGCTGAAAGCAAAACATGTCCTGACTGTGACCAGGCGATTATGGTAACAGTCTTTGAACTTGGGGGTTGGGGGGATGGGTCCCTTGGTTCATTTTTAGGCCCCACTGGTACTTCAACCGTACTTATGATTTTGTGGGAGTGCCCTTTGGCAACAATCTGAACACATCAGGTTTATCAAATGAAAACACCTCTGAAATAATAGGGATGACACCATATTGGTTCCCAGCGGAATGACGTCACTTCACTTTCGTGTTTAAAAATAGATCTTAAATGTGAAATCTAAAAAGTCGTCAAATTTGATTGAGGAAACAACTTTACATGTCACAACAACAATTTTGCCATTTGGTATGAGTTACTGATAAAAAGATTATTTAAAAGGATGTCCAACCCTTCCATACACATTGAACTACTTAACTTGCACGCTTAGAAAATGTGTTAATTGCCGGATGCCAATTTACCCGAAAAATTGTAACACTACACTTATATCCGAGGTGTATTTCACAGCTCACGGAAATACCCGAGTAGTTCCGATTGTTATATCAGAGGTGTATTTCACAGCTCACGGAAATACCCGGGTAGTTCCGATTGCTTTGACAAGACACTTCAGAGGCCTAGTACTGGTGAATCCTGGAACGCTGAAACATAACTGGAAAATTGTTGAAATATCTTTAAACCCAATATGAATATCGTTAAACCCACTATGATTAAACTGTTACTCTCTTTATACTTTATTACAATAAGTGACTGTTTGAAAACTCAAAGTATTTACAGCAAAGGAGAATCATAAGGCCTAGTGGTAAAAGTACAAACTTGAAATCACATGTGACATGGCCCTTCTCCACATGGGTTCAAATCCCCGGGTGACGGCATTTTGATTTTCATGAGAGGTAGTCTCACGGCTGAATTACAGAATGCCCATGGTTTTAACCCTACCAGCCCTTAAAGGCTGTGAGTAAGGCTTCTTCCTCTGCCATCATGGGTCGGACATCGCAACAAAAATGAAAAAATGTTAAAGCGACGTAAAACCCCATATAGATGATAAGGATGGAACCCCCCATGAGTTAACTCCCCTTCTTTCGGCCCTAAACATATCACATTGATATGCACACTCTAACTTGAAATGTGCATCAGGGTCACTATCTGGCATGATCGTGTTACACATATTTGAACAAGTCACGAATCTGAAGTGTTAAACCTCATACTTCATAAAGTACCCTAATTCTACACACAGCACTCGGAGGAGTCCTTTTAGGGATTTGGTGATTAAGGTGGTTTAATTATAAAGCTTGTAACGATGGGGTTGTTGGTTTGATCCCTACTTGGGGCTTTTTTCCTTGATTTGGGAAGAAGACAATGCCTGTTAATTTTGAGAAATTGTATTGATGAAATTGCAGAATTTGGGAAACCAAAAAGCTGATGTGTGGAGGCAGTGGTCCAGCTAGGGGTAAAGCGTCGGCCTCTCGACACAAGGGTTGTGGGTTTGAACTCCGTGAGTAGCGGGATCTGCCTTGCAAAGTTTCATTAATCCACATTCAGCATGAGTACTGGTTATGTATCCAGGAAGCAGAATCGAGAGTGATTGATCTAAGTTGTAAGAACTTGTTTCACAAATGATGTAAAATAGATAAGTTTAACTAACTAAACTAAAAAGCTGGTGTTGAATATTTTGGAAAACTGCATGATTTTCCAGAAAATTTCAATTGGGAAGCAGCCTTTTATGGGTCTATTATAAAAGGTGGAGAAGTCCAGATACAGTGGTATACCAGCCGTGTTATGTGTATGAGTCTTTGTCAATACACTTGACAGAGCAATAGCCTAGTTTAATGTTCTTGTGATTCCAAGAAAAAGCCTGATATCACTTAGATTTTGTTGACATCCATCTTAACCCCATGTAGAAAAAACAACATTGCACTTGCACAATAACAAGCAATTTGTGGATTCAATGCAAGACTAGTAAGTGCTTCACAAACATGAAGCACTTACTAGAGTCTTGCATCAAACCCTCAAAATTTTTATTTTTGTCATGATGATTTGAACCTTGTTCGGTGGTTGACCTTTTCGGACATTTTTGTGTGTCCCAGTTCAAATGAGACCGAGCATGGCATATAATAGTTAACACTAAAGATACAAGTAAAACATCCTCTACTAATAAACTAGACATTAAGCATATTTTTTAACCCCTTATTCCATACATAATCAATATGATGCAATTGCAGCAAAGAAACTTCTAAGGAAAACATCACAAAGGGTCGCCGTGGTCTAGTGGTTAGTCATTCGGTACACCTCGGCCATTTCTTAAAATAACCTCGGAGGTAATGGGGAGCCATTTTTGAAAGTAGGTCAGCAACGAAGGGCATGTCCGTTTGCAATCGTATCTACTCGGAAGTCGCCGGCACAAGCCGGGAATTGCCGAAAATGAGCCGATTGACAAAATATGAAACAAAGATGTATTGATATGATTATCTTTAATGAAAAGGGTAAAAAAAACATTCAATTGTGATATATAACTAATCTGTGTGTATTTAAATACATATTTAGTGCCTGTGTGCATTTTGCGTTATCCGCCGGAAATAAGGCGAATTACCCCAGGATTTCTGGTGTATTCATGTACTGCCTTCGAGGTATATCTACCGACTTGTTACGGGGATTGCCGAGTAGATACGATTGGTGGTTAGTCTAAGTATATAACTTGAAATAGAATTGCCCCTTTCCACTTTAGTTCAAATCCCAAAGACAGCATGGTTCAAATCCCGTAGACTGCACTTGAACTTTAATTGGATGCAATCATCATGCTAACTTATGCAGAAGGGGCCCGTTTTACTAAATAACTTACGGAAAATGTTTGCGTAAGTCATAATTGATTAACATGGATAATATCTTCAATGAAAGTACAATATTGCAATGTGACACGTCATTGGAATCATCTCAGAGAGACGATTCCAATGATGTGTTACTTTGCAATATTGCTTCGCCAATTATTGAAATAAAAGGACTTGTTGTTTTAGACTTGCGCAAATCTTAAGCGTAAACTGTTTAGTAAAACGGGCCCAAGGAGCATTGATGGTTTAAATATAACAGACTTGACCAGCCCTTATATGGACAGTAACAGAAACTCAACTGTTGATTAAGGGCTCTCCCTCCATCAATAAGGGATTGGCATTGCAAGTTGCAACATTAATTGAAATAATGTTGATGTGACATTAAATCCATGTACTGTACATAAATAAATCAATAGGAAACCACATCAATAAGGGGAGAATGTGCTGGTAACGAGCAACTTCTCCTGTTGTCACAATGTTGTTGTTTTTATATCAAAAAGCAATGCAGTTTTTGGGCTTTATATATAAATTGCCTTCTGCTATTTCTTTGAATTTGGACTAGCAATAAAATTTCATAATGTGGGTGTTTCTGAACAAATTTGTTCATCATGAATGCTAATTGCCTAACACTTCCACTATTTGAAACTGATATAGAACTGTCTAGTGAATGTTTTGCGGCGGGAAAGGAGACAGTAAAGGATGGCCTCTGGTGAAATTCAATATTTAGTGTGTATTTTTCTTTTTCACGCTTTTGAGCGTCGCTAGTCCGTGACAAATCATTTGAATAGCTGCTAAAACGGCCCATTTGTTTCTTTTTCCCTTTCAACTATGTTCTGCTTTAGCATGTGTTCTCTGAATAGATTTACTATAATGGATTATTCTTCATGCAACACTGAGGCCCTGTCATGGGGTGAGTAGACAAGGGTACCGTTTTACTAAACAGTTTACGCTTAAGATTTCCGTAAGTCAAAAACAACAATTCCTCTTTTATCAATATTTGGCTTAGCAATATTGCAAAGTAACACATCATTGGAATTGTCTCTCCGAGACGCTTCCAATGATGTGTCACATTGCAATATTGTACGTTCTTTGAAGATACTATCCATGTTTATCAATTATGACTTACGCAAATATTTTTCGTAAGTTGTTTAGTAAAACGGTACCAAGGTCCATAATGATGAGGGAATTAAGCAATTACTGGTGTCTTTTGTATCTTACAACCCATAGAATGCTGGGTAATTTTCTAAAGATAGATGTCTGTGTTGTCTGCTTTCCAAAACCTTAAATATCTCCTTAATTTTGATGAGGAAAGATACTCGGAGTAGCAGACAGGTTAGATCACAGGCCAGCCACCATTATGTACCTGGCGGCTGACCTGGATCTAACCTGTTTGCATAAGCATTTAGTCAGTTCCAGCACTGTAAGGACTATCTCAAAGATTGGTATTTTAACTTTTTAAAAACATATTTTCTTCTACTGATAAAATGGCAACATAGATTTCTAAAGCAACATAAGACTGGATTATTGATGTAGCTTTCCGTCCCTGTTCAAAACTATATAGAGAAGATTAAGAATATTTAAATTGCAATTTAGAAATAAGTGTTATTACTTTCATTATGTCTTATATAAACTTTATGAAATTGTTGTTACCATTCAAGCTCTGCCATAATCTACTTTAGTTAGGTTACTGCTGTAAAATTGCGTAGTCATTCAAATAAGGAAAAGGGCTTTTACAAAGTGTGGCGAGGTCTTATCCAATATGCTTTGCCACGAATCCCACTTTAGGTGACTTTAATTCAGCGGATACCCTGAAAACACAGATGTTATCAGGGATTGTGATAACAATATCTCGGCCCGATATATCACAACCCTTCATCCCTGTGATTAATCATTTTGCTTTTGCTTGCAAGTTGTTTCTGTGGTCTAAATAAGGGCATGTATCAGAGTCTTGTACATGCAGTACTTAAAATTCCTTATAGTGCTGGAACCCACTTCATGCTTATGCAAACAGGTTGGATCCAGGCGGCCGCCAATTCACAAAGTAAATTGGCGCTGGCCTGTGATCTTACCTCTTTGCTTCTCTGAGTACCTTTTCTCAACAAAATTTAGCAGATATTTAAGGTTTTGGACAGCAGGCTCAACAAAATTCTATTTTAGAAAATTACCAAGTATTCTAAGGGTAATAGTGTTGACAACGATGTTGAATTCCGAGGTAACAACATAAATTGTTTAAGGTATTTTTTATTTTGTCTTTTCAGGATAAACTGTGATGCTGATCAACATTTCAAGTAGCAGATGGAAAACTGAAATGGTTTCTATGACAACCTGGCATATTCTGATGTAACCATGGCAACGGAAATCATGATCAAACAGGAAGCAAAGGAACTAGATGGCGATTCCGTGACGGGGTTTTCCGAAACAAATTCCGCTGTCCACAGTATCTCTGTAGTGTCCTCTCCGTCGAACGTGGATAGAAAAGGCGCGCCGAAGAAGCAGACGGACAAAAATGGCGAGGCGACCGACGCATCTTCTCAAGAGACTTTAACTGTGACCGGTCCTGATGGTAACCTGATCACCATAGCAACTCCGCTGGTGGCAGGAGCGCAGGTGCTCGCCACGGGAGGGACGACGATGATGCTGCCGGCTAACTACCAGCTGTTGCTGCAGCAACAGTACTGGAATCTGCTGCAGCTGCAGCAATCCATGATGCAGGTATGTTGGCTGCCTGCTGTATTAATGATACAGTCCAACTTGTGTTAACCATCCTTTGAAGCAGCCAAACTGCTATTAACAACCACTTCAAAAAGTCCCTTTGTCGGATTTATAGTGTAAATCAATTTGTGTTAAACAGCCAACCTGTCTTAAACAGTCAATTTTCTCAGATCTATAGCCTGTTTGAATGTATCTACCGTCTAACATGTGTTAAGCAGCCACCCTTTTAAGCAGCCAACCTGCCTTAAACAGCCACTACAGAAAGTCCCATTGTTAGATTTATAGTGTAAATCAATTTGTGTTAAGCAGCCAACCTGTCTTGAACAGCCAATTTACTCTGTCCCATAGGCTGGCCTCTTAACACAAGTTTGACTGTATGTGCAATGAGAGGCAATCTTCCGACTTTATCAATGGTATGAAGAGAGGCAGTCTTCCGACTGTCTTAAAGAGTGCTAATGGTTCTACCGGGCTTGACCAGCTCTAATGAGCAGTTGAGTAAGGGGTCTTCTTCCAGCTTTTAAAGGTGGGGCATCTCAACATAACTGAAAAAATGTTGATGTGACAAAAGATTACAATATAATTTTTTTTTTTCAAAGTGACAATAATATTCAAGATATCTCTTGTTGAAATTTATCTCAAAATGATGAGTTTACTCATGATTTACTAAATAAAAAAAGGGATCATTTTATAATATTCTCTTTCCTCTAAAAATCAACTCCTTCAAAAGCATTACAATTTGCCTGAACGGTGAAGGTCACGGTATTAACCCTTAGAATGCTGCGTGATTTTCTGAAAAATGATTTTTGTGTTATCTGCTTTCCAAAACCTTGAATATCTGCTTAGTTTTTATGTGGAAGGATACTCAGAGTAGCAAACAGGTTTACTTGGCGGTGGGCCTGGATCTAATCTATTTGCATAAGCTTGAAGTTGGTTCTAGCACTATAAGGGTTAAAATCAACTTCTTCAAAAGCATTTCAATTACCCTGAAAGGCGAAGGTCACAGTATTAAAAAATGTTCTTTCTGACACAGGGACAAGCTATTCAACAGCAGCAACAACAACAACAACAAATACTGAATGCCCTTGACCTTTCCAAGGAGGGAGACAGTGAAGAAGAACACAACGGGGAAACCATAGAAACGGGTAGTGGGAAGGAATCCCTCGTCATACTGGAGAACGTTGAGAATGGAATAATCCCGAACTTCACCAACGACGATGCCGAAAATGTGATACTTTCTGCGGCGGAACAGGCGAAAAAGGATAAGGAAGCAGAAAATGGTAGGTGACACAATGTTTGTTTATTTTTGTCCAATTGGTACTTACTTTAAACCTTTACAAAATGCATTATTTTCGACAGTCCCAAATTGAAAGAGTTTGCAGACGACATTTTAAAATGTGATTAAATTAGAAAATAATCTGTTGATAGGGCAGAAGACGTTGTGGGAAAAGAAGAAATTTCTCCTTCTAACAATGTTTTTCGGGGTCGTCTGCAACAAACTGGTCAAACTTTGTTAATGTCTGGTAATGGGTTAAAGCTTGAGCATTAGGTATTGGATTCGTTAATTTGTTTTACACAAAGGTAATACAGAATAATTAAAATTGTCATACAAGCAATTTCCATTTTTACATATTGTTTATTTTTGCTGGAATGGTTTTAAGGGAATTGACCCAGAGAAAGTTATTGATTAAAATTTGATTCACATATTACACACTTCCTCTTTTTGGAATGTGTGTTGGTCCAAATTGAAATCATAAGCAGACTACAAAAAGAAAAAATATTTGCTATAAATGTTTGTAAAATCCATTGTAACAAAAGGATAAATTGGTCATCTTGAGCAATGTATCCTCTTGTCACACTTATTTCTAAAGACTTCTGAAGTAGATGTTGAAAAAAGGGGTATTATCGAGTAACCGCTCAAAATATCAAATAAAGAGAACAAAAGAGTTATTTTACTCGTAATTTTAGGGAATTCACATTGTCCCTTGAAATCAACTTTGAAAGTTATTGAAAACAGTTTCTTCTTTTTCCCTCAATAAATTTTATCTTAGCAGAAAGCTGATGATCCATTTTTGTACAAAATGTTTATATTCAACAGTTTCAATTTTTGATTTTTAAAAGATTTTTATAAATAAAGTTTAAAAAATATTTCTATCTCTCAGCAAAAAACATCAACCAGTACGGGCGAGAGTTCACAAACGGGCGACCCCTTCCTGATCACTTGCGGGTTCAAATCCTTCAGCTGGCTTTGCAGGGAATCAGACCGTGTGAGATTAGTCGACAGTTGCAGGTCTCGCACGGATGCGTGAGCAAAATATTAAACAGGTAAATTGCTAATTACAGGGAAGGTGATCACAATTAAAAATACTGAAATCAATTATTGATCCTACCACTCGTTGTGTGATCCAAGAAATTTAAAATAGAAAATTCCCTTAATCCCCTTTTTTAAATATATTTACTCTTTTTAATGCATCTGGTACAGAAAGTGCCTGTTCACAGAAGAGAGAATTTGAAAGTCAAAACGACGAAAACTTAAAGCTTATTGAATTCACTCTTGATGACTGCCTCCTGGATACTAAACCAGTCCTCATGCCATACTGAGGGCTAGTCCTGGTAATTTTCACATTGCCTAGCGGGGATTGAACCCGGTACTCTCAATACAAGAGTCTAACGCTCTACCTCTGCACTACTGATACTCCCTTGGAATTGTTGAATTCAATTTAACCCTTTACCAAACACCAATTTTTTTACTGTCCCAAATTTAAAGAGTTTTTAGACGACATTTCAAAATGTGATTTAATGGAAAAAGAATCTTCTGATAGGGCAGAAAACATTGTGGGAAAAGGAGAAATTGCTCATAATGTTTTCCAGAGTCGTCTGCAACAAACTGGTCAAATGTCACTATTGTTTGGTAATGGGTTAATCTGTACATCTGCTTATTTTCCCTACAACATCACACAGATGCAACAGAAGCTTTATTTGAAAACAGTCTGTTCATTTGCGTTAGAAATGTGCATTTCTTTGGTTACAGGTGGAGAGAACTATGTTTTTATTTATGCAGCTTTTTCAGTGGTTTACATTTTCTCACATCTGAAATGTATACAACAGGTATCTCTTCAAGATATTTCAGCAAAAAAGAGGAGTTGCTGGCTAGTAAAGGATTCTAATTTCTTCATAATAGCTGTATGATGTGAAATACTTATTCTTAATGAATTTCTAGCTTCATATCAAATGTGATCACATACAACTGTCAGTTAATAATATCTTATCGAATTTCGATCAAATTTGATAATTTGGTAAAGGATTAACCCTTTTCAATTAACACTTTATTTTTGCAGCCGAGAAATTTGAAAACACTGTGATAGTAGATTCTGCTTATCATATTTTATGTTTGTCACAATAGAGGAAGATCAATTCTGTATTCTTTTTGGAATATCTTTTATTTCTTTGACAGATAGATATAACCCAATTTGCCATGTGGTAATTTCGGGAAAGACGTCCAAATTCAAAGCATCAGCAGACGACAATCATGTAGAAAAATTAATAGAAATTCATTTTTCTTGGAATCTTGGTCAGAAGCTATTGTGACTGAAAGTCAAAATTGCTCATTATGAGCAATTTTACCTTTCAGTCGCAATTGCTTCTGAACTCTTCTGTTACATATGTGTCTTTATCAACAACCTATGATTCACACGGAACGGGGAGAATTTTGAGTTTGAAGTTGCCGTTCAATATTTCATGCATAGAAGTTCTTCAGAGCATGTCGTCATGGTTGAGAAGTTCTTTTTATGTAATGTCATTCCACTCCCTCTTTATACAATGTATTTATTATGATCTTTGGTCCAATTTGAAAGCAACCGCAGACGACAATTATATATCAATTAAAAAATTAATTTCAAACAGATCTTCTGCAACAATATTTCAAAATGTATCTGTTCTAGGTGCTTTTAACCCCCCAAAAATCTACAATTTTCAAAAATAATGTTTTTTGTTGTCTGCCTTCTTGAACCTTAAATATCTGCTTGATTTTGATGGGGAAAGATCCTCAGAGTGACAAACAGGTTAGATCACAGGCCAGCCGCCAATTTACTTGGCGACTGGCCTGGATCAAACCTGTTTGCAGAAGCATGAAGTTGGTTCAAGCATTGTAAGGGTTAAGTTGTCTGCTGTAAACGGAAAGTTGATGAGAAAGTAACTAGAACAGGGAAAATATTTAATTCAATTAAGATTTCCGTTCAATATTTCATGCATAGAATTTCACTGAAGCATGTTTTCTTCGCTTGACTTCTCCTTTTTTATGTGTTATAAGAGGTTTCAGATAAGAGGCGTATTTTATTAACTTCTTTACTCCTTTTCCGAACACTATATTGTTGGTACTCGTATTGATCGTATGGATGAGATGATTCGAAGGATTACCAACAAAAAGAGATTTGTCAATATGTTTTTGAAATGTTGTGTGTCAAAAACCCAAATATCCCTCTTATCTAATCCTAAGAATGCTGGGTAATTTTCTGGAAATAGAGTTTTGTGTTGGCTGCTTTCCAAAACAATTAAAGTATATGTTTAATTTTGGTGAGGAAAGATACTCAGAGTAGATAACAGGTTATATCACAGGCCAGCCACCATTTAGTCGCCTGTTTACATAAGCATGAAGTCGGTTCCAGCTTTATAAGGGCCGAACAACTGATTTTTCATTGGCATTCCGAATATGGATTAAGTATTTTCCATGCTTTGTTGTAGGTATCAACTACAAATTATGAGAGGATGAGATTTTTCTAATTAGACTCCCCAACAAAGTTCATTTGGACCCAACAGATATGTTCATAAGCCTTTTGGTTGTAGAAATTATTTCTGTTTTCTGGAACATCAATTTTATGCAGTTTTAATAGGTATGGTACGCTTCTCTGCACAAGCTAATTAGCATAAGTTGATTACTTACGTATGAAAATGAGCCTGTGGTTTTGTAACTCTTGACTTATAATAATCAAACTCTTATTTTATAACAATGTTTTCGAAAACATTTATGTATGCATCCTTTTCATAATTTACTATGTCGCTTTGACCGTGGGGTTTGACCAATTCCTTCACCCAGCACCTTGGAACTGGTCAAAATGAATGCATTAAAAAAAAAAATACATGACTGATTATTAACATTTGCACAAGCACATGTGGCACAAGCAATTTCTTCGTTTCCCACAATGTTTTCCAGAGTTGTCTGCAACAAAGTGGTTAAATGTTGTTATATTGTTTGGTAATGGGTTAAATTGTTCAAAGCACTTTTCTTAATCCTTATAGTATTGGAACTGATTTCATTTGTATGCAAACTGGTTAGATCCAGGCCAGCCGCCAAGAAAATTGGTGGCTGGCCTGTGATCTTAACTGTTTGCTTCTCTTGGTAAATCTCTTCTCATCAAAATTAAGCAGACTTTTAAGGAATTTAGTAGACAACACAAAAGTCTATTGTTCGAAAGTTTCCGAGCATTCTAAGGGTTAAAGCTTTCTAAAAGATTAAGAGAGCCTCACTCTAAATAACCTTTCCCACACTGTTCAGGAATGGTCACTGAAAACAAGATTGACTATACTCTGACCTTAATAATACCAATAACTGTTGAAAAAGACATTAATCCATTCTCCAACTCCATCAGATTTTAATCCTTAGAATGTTTGGTGATTTTCTAAAAATAGATTTTTGTGTCGTCTGCTGTCCAAAACTCAGAGTAGCAAACAGGTCAGGTCACAGGCCAAATGCCAATTTACTTGGCGGCTGGCCTGGATCTAACCAGTTTGCATACAAATGAAGTCGGTTCCTGTACTATAAGGGTTAATTAAACCAAAATACGGTTGAAATGTAAATCCATACCCCTACTCTAATAGATTTTAAGATAAGGTATGCAGAAGACATTTTGTTAACTTCATATGGGTGTGAGGAGGGTTTGATGATTAACGCTTTACCAAACACCATATTTTCGACTATCCCAAATAAAAAGAGTTTGCAGACGACAACAAAACGTGATGAAATTGAAAAATAATCTTCTGTTAAGGCAGAAAATATTGTGGGAAAAGGAGAAATTGCTCGTTAAGAGCAATTTCTCCTTTTTCCACATTGTTTGCTGGAGTCGTCTGCAACAAACTGGTCAAATGTTGATATTGTTTGGTAATGGGTTAAAAGTGGAGTTGATTTTGTTGTGGCACTGTCATTACTTTTCGAGACGCTTGTTCGGTGATGCATGCAGTAATAATTTTTCAGTTTACGAGTCTTACCCCTGGAGGTAACGGATTTTGATCCACATGAACGCACAACGCATAACGACGTAATTACCAGCTCTTCTTTGCCCATAAACCTTAAACGTTTTCACGTGTTTTTACGCCATAAACCTGTGCAATTGGGTATAAGAAGAGGGATCTTACAAGGAAAAAAAAGGGGGGTTATTTTTATATTGATGTGTTTTATTTCCTCTTATTGATATTTTTTTTGACAGATCCGGATTTAACCCTTTCCGAAACGCCAAATTTTCGACTGTCCCAAATTGAAAGGGTTGGCGGACGACATTTCAAAATGTGATGAAATTGGAAAAATAATCTTCTGACAGGGCAGAAATCACTGTGGGCAAAGGAAAAATTGCTCGTGACGAGCAATTTCTCCTTTACCCACAATGTTTTCTAAAGTCGTCTGCAACAAAGTGGTCAAGTGTCATTATTGTTTGGTAAAGGGTTAAAGCAAAAAACCAAGTCTTGATTGTACCTGTATCACAGTGTTAACCCTCCTCATATGAAAATTTGTGACTGGTCCAAATTCAAAGCAACAGCAGAAGACAATTTTGAATAGCAGCATGAAATGAAAACATTCTAACTTGTGTTAAGCAGCCACACTTTTAAGCAGCCAACTTGCCTTAAACAGCCACTACAGAAAGTCCCTTCGTTAGATTTATAGTGTAAATCATTTTGTGTTAAGCAGCCAACCTGTCTTAAACAGCCAATTTACTCTGTCCCATAGGCTGCCCTTTTAACACAAGTTTGACTGTACATTTTCTTCATGGTATTGGATAGAAAATGTAGTGACAATAGTAAAAGATGCTTATTGGGGGCATTTTATTCTTTTGTCACATTGGTTTCAATTATTCAATAGACTCATGAAGCAGATGTGTCAAAATGAGGTTTTATGGCGAACAGGTTATGCTGGAATGAACTTTCGTCTTCTTAACCCTTTACTTAATGCCAAATTTTCGACTGTCTTATTTTGAAAGAGTTTGAAGGCTACATTTCAAAATGTGATGAAATTGAAAAGTAATCTCCTGATAGAGTGAAAGACATGGTGGGAAAAGGAGAAATTGCTCATAAAGAGCAATTTCTCCTTTTCCCAAAGTGTTTTCCAGAGTTGTCTGCAGTAAGGTGATCAAATGGTGTAATTGCTTGTTAATGGGTTTAACCAGGGTGTGTTTAATCCTATATTACAGGGGTCCATAAATGGCGTCTTCCCAATTGAAAATTTCTTTAAAATCATGCAGTTTTTCCAAAAATTCAAAGTAGCACAAGCTTTTTGGTTAGCAATTTCATGGATACAATTTCCCAAAATTAACAGGCTTTGTCTTCATCCCATATCAAGGAAAAAGGCCCTGAAAACTGTTGATATGATGTAAGACCCTAACAAAATTACAAACATACTTGTTTTTGCTTTTATTAAGAAAAACTGGCCTCCTGCAAAAACGAACTAGATTCTTCTATATCATAAAACGAGGGTTCAGCTCAAGACTATAGTTAAGTGCTTCATAAACATGAAGCACTTACTAAAGTATTGCACTAAACCCTCAACAAGGTTTGATAATAATTCAATAAGTTTTTAAGTCCCGTAAGATCTATTGTGCACGACCACTCATTTGTGACACATCAGTGTTCGAATTAAAACCTTTTTACAGATTCAATACTTTAATTACAGCAGGCAATATCTATACCGTCGATCTTGCAGGCTTAAATTAAAGTGATCAATTGAAATTGCATCTTTGCTTAATAGGAATGAAATCAGTGTGATAAAAGGAGGATAAGAAGAAAAAGAAGCACACAAATTGTTGTTGTTTTTTTCATTTAACCCTTTACCAAACACCAATTTTTCATCTGTCACAAATTGAAAGAGTTTGCAGATGACATCTCAAAATGTGATGAAATTGAAAAATAATCTTCTGAAGGCGCAGAAATCATTGTGGGAAAGGAGAAGAAATTGCTCTTTACTAGCAATTTCTCCTTTTTCCACAATGTTTTCTATAGTCGTCTGCAACAAACTGGTCAAATGTCGTTATTGTTTGGTAATGGGTAAATAGGATGCTTAACTCAAAAGGAAAGTTGATGTTTGTAAAATATTAGATTAAAGGAATTACATTAACCCATCCTGAGCTTTTTCACGTTATATAACAGAGACCTATAGAAAAGGCACCTTCCCAATTGAAAAAAATTCTTTTAAATCATGCAGTTTTTCTAAAAATTCAATGTCACACCAGGTTTATGGTTTCCCAATTAAACTATTGAAGTCATAAAACTTCCCAAAATTACCCTAACAGGCCTAGGGGCCCGTTTTACTAAACAGTTTACGCTTAAGATTTGCATAAGTCTAAAACAACAAGTCCTTTTATTTCAATATTTGGAAAAGCAATATTGCAAAATAACACATCATTGGAATCGTCTCTCCGAGACGCTTCCAATGACGTGTCACATTGCAATATTGTACTTCTATTGAAGATATTATCCATGTTAATCAATTATGACTTACGCAAACATTTTCCGTAAGTAGTAAAACGGGCCCTAGGTCTCTTCCCACTTTCAGGAAAAAAGGCCCTGCCATTCATTCTACTTATGAATTTGTGACTGGTCCAAATCCAAAGCAATAGCAGACGACATTTTCAAAGACTAAACATTATTTTGTATCAATTTAGCTATACTATAAAGGAACCATTGCAATAACAAGAGAAATTGCTCCAGAGCAATTTCTCTTGTTATCGCAATGGTTTCCTATGGGGTTTTTTCCAAGCAGTTTCCCACTTTCAGGAAAAAAGGCCCTGCCATTCATTCTACTTATGAATTTGTGACTGGTCCAAATCCAAAGCAATAGCAGACGACAATTTCAAAGACTAAACATTTTTTTGTATCAATTTAGCTATACTATAAAGGAACCATTGCAATAACAAGAGAAATTGCTCCAGAGCAATTTCTCTTGTTATCGCAATGGTTTCCTATGGGTTTTTTTCCAAGCAGTTTCCTAAATATTTTTCTGCAGGTGCGTCAAACTTGATCATAATGACGGAAGGGTATTACTCAATAGGAAAAGGGTGCAACTCAAAAGCATATTTATAACTATTTATAACTGCATCACATCCAGGCCCCATTGTTGTTGGCGAAAATGGATGTCAGTTACGGTCGGTGAACAAGTTTGGCTTGCTTTCAAGTCTCTATTCTGCACTGGTGCAGTTAAAAATGATACCTTTTTTTTTTTTTTTTTTATTCTTGCATAAAAATGAAATATTGTTCTCACAGTCTTAATTATGATGTAACATAGTCTTCATTTAATCCTGAACCCCATTGTAACTGAATTATACAGATCTGCCCCAGAAGAAATTGAAAACCATTGTGACAAAAGGATAAATTACTCATGTTGCTTGAGGAATCCAGGTTTGAGGCCTGCTGACAGATCTGGTTTTGTGGGAGTGACCTTTGGCAAGGACATTCAGAGAGCTTAAGAAAATTGCATACTACTGATGGATCCAGAATAGCTGTTGCATAACTGAACAATTGTTGATACAGCATTAAACACTATAGAAAAAAAAATCATCATGTTGATTTTGTGATGTGCTGATGGTTTCAATTTGAACAAGTTGCAACTTCCAAATAGTGGGGGGGGTGAAATGTGACACCGTGTTTAAACTGAAAATCCTTACTGCAATGTAAAATTCTAAATAACAGTTCTGAGACAGCCACATTTTACATTAAGGCATGGAGGTACGTTTTGGCCATTCCGCAGTCATTGTGTTATTGTATTCCGAGCTTTTGGCATTTTATGCATGGTTGACTTTTTAGGGTTCAAGATAAATACAAATGTGATTTAACCCTTTACCAAACGCCAAATTTCAGACTGTCCCAAATTCCAAAATGTGATGGAATTGGAAAATGATTCCTTCTGACAGGGCAGAAAACATTGTGGTAAAAGGAAAAATTGCTCGTTACGAGCAATTTCTCCTTTTCCCACAACGTTTTCTAAAGTCGTCTGCAACAAAAAGGTTGAATGGTGCTATTGTTCGGGAAAGGGTTAAAGGCACTAACCCAGAATGTTGTGTGTGGGGGGGCGTATTTTATGTTAAAAATTTGATATTTACAATCACTGTCACTAATAATACCAAAATCTTTCTTGGTTTATTTGCAACTTTTTTCCATTAAGATTGATCAGACTTCACTAAATCGTTGGACACTAGATAGTTAGAATTGTCAGACTACACCAAATCATCGGATGTTAGCATGGTTGAAAGCGTTCAGAATTATTCTTGAATTTCAGGTTTTTGAGACGTTTTGTCCTTAAATAATGCTATAGTAAACATGCCTTTTCAGGATAATGAACTACAGATTTTAGGTTTTTGAAATTCTTCAACTTACACCCATGTGTTAGATAAATTTGTTCTTAGCTTGAGCATTATGCATAGAAAGAGTGATTAATATGGCTGATACGGTTGTTTTATTTTGTTCAGGTCGACTGGGCGTGAAGAGTTTAATTGTCTGTTCTCCATTATGGGTTTTTAACCCTTTAACAAACGACAAACTTTCAACTGTGCCAAATTGAAAGAGTTTGCAGACAACATTTCACAATGTGATTAAATTGAAAAATAATCATCTGATAGGGCAGAAAACATTGTGGGAAAAGGAGATTGCTTGTTAAGAGCAATTTCCCCTTTTCCAACAATGTTTTCAAGAGGTGTCTGAAACAACCTGGTCAAATGTAGTTATTGTTTGGTAATGGGTTAACCCATTCCCTTACACAGGGATTTTATTAGGTCTGCTCCAAACTGAAAGCATCAATAGACGGGCCGAACTGAAAGCTACGGCAGACGGAAATAAAATTGTAGAAATCTTTTAGGTTCTTTGTCATATTGTGTTATTGCATTTGTTACAAAGGAACAATTGGTCAAGATTTGTATTAAATACTTTTATAAAAGTAGTTTCTCATAATAATTGTCCACTGGCTGGGAGTATTTATAAATGGGTTTTTACGAATGAATGCTGGGACGTTTGTTTCCCCCATGCTGATGTGTACCTGTAACAAATTTTCTGTTTGTAACCTCATTACAACATATTGTGGCTAATTGTTCATTACCGCATAGTCTAATGATTTAATGCAAGACTAAAGTAACTGCATCACAAATTGGATGACAATAAAACACAGAAAGCCATAGATTGCTCATGACATATTTTTTTTCAATTTAACAAATCCTTAGGAAACAAACAAAACTTGGGTCATATTAAAACACAGAAAGTCAAACACTACCCATGGCACAGTTTGTTCACTTAAACAAATTCTTAGAAAACAAACAAAACTTGGGTAACATTAAATCACAGAAAGCCAAACACTACCCATGACATAGTTTGTTCCCATGAACAAGGAAGTCGTTAAAGCCAATAGAGGAACAGCAGATGACAACAATCAGTATATGAAATACGTTTTCTTTTAAGAATACTTGTAAGTTCTAAGACACCGTTTTGAAAAAAAGAGCAATTTTTGTGATATGATTTCGCAAGTTTGACAGTGTAACACATTTTTGCCATTATCATAGAGAAATCAAGTTGGTTTTTTGTGTGTGCGGTTTTATTGTTTAATCACTTTTTGTCTTCTGCTATTGCTTTCAATTTGGACCAATCACAAATTCTTAAGGGTCCTGCGTGGCTTAGCGGTTAAGCTGGCAGACTTAGAACTCGGGGGGACCATGGTTCGAGACCCACTGACACCTCTGGTTTCGTGGGAGTGACCTAAATTTGCAAGTCACTTCAGAGCCCTTAACCCTTTCCCAAACAACAAAAAATGAATGTCTCAAATTGAAAGAGTTTGCAGACGACATTTCAAAATTTGATGAAATTGAAAAATATTTTTTAGATAGAGCAGAAAACCTTGTGGGAATAGGAAAAATTGCTCATTACGAGTAATTTCTCCTTTTCCCACAAAGTGTTCTTAAGTCGTCTGCACCAAAGTGGTCAAATGTCGTTATTGTTTGAGAAAGGGTTAAGCCTTGTACTGGTTGATCTAGGAAAGCCTTTACATAACTGAAATACTGTTGATACGGCGTTAAACATCATACAAACAAACACAATTTCTAAAAGGGGATAATATTTGATGTCATAGAAAACGAAATTGGCCCATTGTAAGGTCAAATGGGTTGAACTATCCATGCATATAATGTGTACCTAACATATTTTATAACACAATACACAATTTCGTAAGATCCTGTTTGCTATCTAACTTTCAGCAAAGTATAGAATTACAATTGTGTTGTTATAACACACCCATATTTACAGTGTTGCATCTATGAGTATTTCATTTAAGGATAAAGATCAGGGGAGCATTTTTACAAAATATTTTACGCTAAGAACTTAAGAATTAAGTTCGAAAGTGCTTAGATATTCCCTCTCAACCCGTTATTAAACAATAACGAAATTTGAGGGCTTTGTTGCAGACGTCTCTGGAAAACATTTTGGAAAAATGAAAAAATTGCTTGCGACAAGCAATTTCTCCTTTTTCCACAATGTTTTTCTACCCTATTAGAAGATGAATTTTCAATTTCATCACCTTTTGAAATGTCGTCTGCAAACTCATTCAATTTGGGACAGTAAGAAATTTCGTGTTTGGGAAAGTGTAAAAACAATTATGATAAAGCAATATCGCAAAGGTACCATAGATAGAAATAAGAACTTCCTTGGTTACTTCTTTATTGATTTTCTATGCCCTATATTGTGGGTTCCCATTACAGTCATCTCAACAATATGGTTCTAATAAGTACCCACAAAATAGGCTTTGACCAATACATTTTTAAAATACAGTCCAACTTGTGTTTAGAGGCCAGCCTATGGAAATGAGAAAATTGGCTGTTTAAGACAGGTTGGCTGCTTAACACAAGTTGATATACATTATAAATACCAAAAATGGGACTTTCTGTAGTAGTTGTTTAAGGCAGGCTTGCTGCTTCAAAGGATGGTTGCTTAACACAAGTTGGACTGTACTACTTGTTATCAACCTATATAGGCCCCTTATAAGGACTACTGTCGCCTAGTGGTAAGAGTACTAAACTTGGAATCACAAGGTCCTCCTTCATGTGGGTTCAAATCTCTGTGACAGTATTTGGATTTCATGAGAGGCAGTCGCCTGATTGGCTTACTGAATGCAGCTGATTCTAACCGGCTTGACCAGCCCTTGACCCTCTGGGCAGTTGAGTTGGGGCTTTCCTCTTTTATTTTGAGTTGGGCATTGCAAAATAACTGAAATGATATTGATGCGATGTAAACATCCATAAAAATATGAAAATATAAAAAAGACGACTTTTTACCATCAGGGATTTTCTTCAAATCTTGGGATTAAAAAATTGGAAAACATCATGGTGTTTTTTTCTAAAATTTGGCATTTTCAGAAATAACTTAATTCAACCATAAGCTTTATTGGTATGGAAAATTGGAAAAAAATTGTGGCGTTTTTCTCTATAATTAGAAATTTTTCAGGAATATCTAAATTCAGACATAAGTTTTATTGGGAAATTTGGAAGAATAGTCAATTAATTTGATTTGGAATCGGTCCGTTTTACGGTACCAAACATGGAAGGAAAGAAATCACTGACCATATACCACTATCATTTCAGGTACAGAAAGACAGGCAGCATTAACCCAGGGCAGATAGGCGGCAGCAAGCCCAAGGTCACCACCAACGACGTTGTGTCCAAAGTGAGGCTCTACAAATCCCAGAATCCCCAGATGTTCGCCTGGGAGATCAGACAGAAGTAAGTAAGGCAATGAGATTGAACCATTCTTCGTCATACTGTAACATGCAATCTGTCACCGTGGCCTAGTGGTTAACCCATTACCAAACAATGATGAAATTCAACCACTTTGTTGCAGACGATTCTGGAAAACATTGTGGGAAAAGGAGCAATTGCTCGCTAAATACAGGTTAGAGGCTAGATAGTGAAATTTAAACGATATAGAAACCCCAAGGAAGGAGCGATAGCGACTGACGGGGTTTCTATGTCGTTTAAATTTCACTATCTAGCCTCTAAATAATTTAGTGTTTAACATACATTTCCATAGAGCGCTCTATTTGACGCTGGCAAACCACGCCTCTACAAGTATGATCGGCGAATGGCATAAAACTGCTGCTCAGTATTTTGAAATTCGACATAAACCACGCCTTCCGCGGCTGTCAATTTCATGCCAAGAATCTGCCATACCATATTTGGAAGAAGAAAACTGCACTACCCAGTGATGTAGATTGCAATGTAATTTTTTTACGTCACATATTATCAACTTGATAGCATTCAGTTTATGTTTGAGTTTTGTTTATCAGTGATTTAGACTAGTTTTGAGTTTAACCCGTTACTCCATAATTTGTTTCTCACCTACAGCAGAAAACTTGAGAAGCCCTTGTGACAAAAGAAGAAATTGAGCAATTTCTCCTTTTGTCACAATATTTTCTTTTCAATTTCAAAGAGAAACTGTGATTTTTCATAATGTATATATGTGTTGTCTGTTGATGCTTTCAATTTGTACCCGTCACATTATTCCTAATGGGGTAAAAGGTTAATATAGTTCAGTTTCTTTTTTTTCACAACGATGTTAGGATAAAGGATTAAACCCTATAACCCAGTTAATTGTAATTCCTTTTTATTTATTTCTGTGTTTATTTCTCCCTGCGACGTCACAGCGATCTTTCCATGGCTACCGTAGGGTAGGCTTACACGTGTCATTGTTTTGGAGGTGGAGCTTAAAACTACACATTTATGCGCATGCGTGATACCAGAGTAATAGTCTCATAGAGCCAAGATAGAACACTCGAATAGTAGGTTAAACACAAAGAGCAATTTCTCCTTTTCCCACAAGGTTTCTTGCTCTATCTGAAGATTGTTTTTCAATTTCATCACATTTTTAAATGTCGTCTGCAAACTCTCAATTTGGGACAGTCGAAAATTTGGCGTTTGGGAAACGGTTAAGGTGTCCGCATTGGGACGGGGAGGTTGAAGGTTTGAGCCCCACGGGAGGTGTTTGTCTAGAAAGTGTTTCTTGAGGGACTTGTTCCGAAATGGCCAGTTTTGAGTCAGAAGCTGATAAATTGTTGATACGGCGTTAAAAACTCAGGGCTTTTTTTTTTTCGTTATAAAACAGATACCCACGATTTTCTTTAAATCATTAAGTTTTCCCCTTAAAACAAGTTTACCAAGGTTTTTTTCTTTGCCCATTGGAAAAGCCTGCCTGATTTTTCCCTTAATAACCAAATTTTACTATTTAAAACAGGCCTGAACAAACAAACAAAGATACCAACCTGAAGCAGATAAATTATGTTAAAGGTGATTGTTCACAGATAACACAATTTAAAAGTCAATAAAATGTCGTTTAATCAATAATTTTTTCATATGGGGAGCGGTTAAGAAACTAATATAAATAAAATACTGTTGACAAAGCTTTTAACCTGATATGCTGTAGAAAACTATCGAAATAACTCTGTGAAAAGGATAAAGAAATTTATGATTTCATCACAACGGTTTCTACCCAGTTTTAAAGAAAATGTATGTGTTACAAAGTTGAATAAGAGGGATTGTGATAAAAAGATAAAAAATAATAAGCTGCAAAAAAGCGATGTTGTTTATGTTGAATAATTCATTTCAATTTATGACATAAAGATATCTTTGATTGTGATAGGACAATTTAAATGCAATAAATGATAGAGAAAAAATTGACTCACATTACATTATGTGATAATAAACCTTTCTGTATTGAATAAGTTATTTTCTAGTACTGTTTTATAGGTAGCCAATTTTAGGAACATAAAGTTTAACGCAACATTTCCAATGATCATGTCTATTTTATGATTATCCTGTCTCATGGTTTGGTAAACTATACTCTTTACTAACAAAACAAATTTTGTTTTTTCCTTATCATTCCAAATATTAAGACTTTCCTCTCATAGGCTGAGAAACATTGTTGTATCAATAGACTATTTGCTCTTATGAATAATTTCTCATTTTCCAAATATGTTGTGAAAACTTTCTTTTCCCAGACTTTCTAGGTAAAGGACTATGGAAGAACGAGCCCCTGAGAAAGATTAAAAAACTTATTCATAAACTTCATGAACATTCATGAACATTAAATGGCTATTTCTTAACACAAAGCTCTTCTTAACATGCTCATGAATTTCAAGAACATTTTAATGAGCATCAAGAACAGGTTCATGAACGTCTTCATGAACCTGAGCTTGATGTTCATGAACCTGTTCTTGAATTTCTTAGAAATGTTCTGTGTTCGGTTACGGTCATTCATCATTCACGAATGTCCATGAAGATCGTGAATAAGTTCTTGAATCTCTCAAAGGGGCAGGGTACTAATGCAAACAATGCTGAGAGTATAGATAAGTGCACTTACAGCTGTAATATAAGTGATCTAATGTTGTTAAAACCTACATCTCCATTCCGTTCCCAAGTCCAAAAGACCTCTCCTCTTGTGTGTGATGGGAGACCACCCAAACTGCATGAATGCATATATATGAAATATGCCTCTGATTTAAATGTTGGTTTTATTTGTATAAAATTTTGAATGTTCAGAAGTACTTTGTTACCAACCACACATTGATTAGTTATTAAAGCGAATGAATGTAACTATCATATATTGCAAAACATTTTAAGAATCAGTATCAGACGATTATTTCATTGTGGAGTGTCCTTTGGCAAGAAACTATATCCTATACTAGTCTTGATAGGCTGTGAGGAAACATTTACAACATCATTATAACTATTGCTGTAATATAACTGAAAATAATTGTTGAAAATGGCTTTAAGCCAACAGCAGAGATATATCACATGAGGTTATGGGTTGTAATGAAAAGATTAGAATCTGTATCTCTTGCAAAAAGTCTCTCCTGTGAGGAAACATTGACAACATCATTAAAACTATTGCTGTTATTGATATAACTGAAAATGAAATGTTGAAAATGGCTTTAAGTCAAGAGCAGAGGAATATCAAATGAGGTAATGGGTTGTAATGAATAGATTAGGATCTGTATCTCTTGCAAAAAACCTCTCCTCTGTGAGGAAACATTGACAACATCATTAGAACTATTGCTGTCATAGATATAACTGAATAAATGGTTGAAAATGAATTTAAGTCAAGAGCAGAGGAATATCAAATGAGGTAATGGGTTGTAATGAATAGATTAGGATCTGTATCTCTTGCAAAAAACCTCTCCTCATCACCGCAGAGCCGTCTCTGATACAATCGTTTTTTACGACCGTCGTCAAGAGTGCGTTCAATTGTAACACTGCGCTTGACTGGCTTTTAAAAGGATTCTTTATTAGTAATGAATACTCGGTATATTAAATATTTAGGAAGATGTAACGAGATAAAGATTTTATAGTCAGTTAGATGAGCCATGTATGCACAAAACACTTTAAAACAGGAAATTTAGATTCTCCATTGTGATAAGCGGTTTAAATATCGGAAATAACTGAGGTTAAATCACTTGTAACTTTACCATGTAACGGATTCGTTATTATACTTGGGGGTATGTTTTTTTCTTATGGTTTCTTTTTGTTATATCATCATTAATCCTTATAGTGCTGGAACCAACTTCATGCCTATGCATAAGTAAATTGGTGGCTGGCCTGTGATCTAACCTATTTGCTACTCTGAGCATCTTTCCTTAACAAAATGAAGCAGATATCTGAGGTTTTGAAAATGCAGACAACATGTAATGTAAACAGGTTAGATCAAGGCCAGCCGCCAAGTAAATTGGTGACTTGCCTGTGATCTAACCGGTTTGTTACTCTGAGTATCTTTCCTCAACAAAATTAAGCAGATATTTAAGGTTTTGAAAAGCAGGCAACACAAAATCTATTTTTAGAAAATTACCCAGCATTCTAAGGGTTAAGGAAGGACCCATATGCATTGATCTCCAAGGATTTTAGATGTATAATTGCTCACAAGGTTAGAATTATCCGAATCGTTTTCGGACACATCAACAATCTTCTAGACTGATTATTTGTCCAAAGTGTTTGAAACCTTTCCTTGAGTACTACCTTAATAGTCATTTACCTGAAATTGATTAATATGACACTTTTATACATAGACACTTGTTCACATGTTAATTTGTACAGGAATTGAAAGAGGGTGCACTATTTTGAATTGGTAAGAGCATGTCATCATTTAGAGAACACATTTATGTTGTTCATATAGGCAGGATTTGATTTATGCTCAATAAATTTTTGTCAGAAACCAAATTGTTCCAAGGAGCATTTTCTTGTGATCATCAATTTCCATTTTATAGAAACAACAAAAGCTTTCTGAATCAGTTGACTTTTTTTACAGTACAAATGTATTCCTACATTTTACATTTTCAGGCTTTTGGAAGAACGAATATGTAACGAGAAGAACATCCCAAGTATCAGTTCTATAAATAGAATTATTCGCGACAAATCCTTACTTCAGCGACGGAGTGTTGACGGAATAAGTTACACGGTGTCAGCCAGTGATCAAGAAGAGGTAGGTGTTGTTTAATTTAATCCCCGTTTTCTTTGTTGTTTTTTTTTCTCCATTTTAACAATAGGATTTCGGTAATATTGCACCAATTCAATGGAGCAAATACCTTGGTATTGTTTTCCTAAAACATTTACGGATATATTTGCGTAATTAAAAACTGACATAAATGGATAGCATCATAACTAAAAGTAAAACATTGTAATGTGACACATCATTGGAAGCGGTGTTAGACTTTGAATATAGTAGTTTAACTATTTTGGAGTCTGATAGTTTTGTCCATCGGTGGTATTATGATACTAGGGTGAATTGAAATCTCAGGTATTTAACCAAACGCCAAATTTTCGACTGTCCCAAATTGATAGAGTTTGCAGACAACACTTCAAAATGTGTTGTAATTGAAAAATAATCTTCTGATAGGGCAGAAACCAATGTGGGAAAAGAATTTAGGAGCAATTTCTCCTTATCCCACATTGTTTTCCAGAGTCGTCTGCAACAAAGTGGTCAAATGTCGTTATTGTTTGGTAACGGGTTAACCATGAGGGACTAAACCTTTTCCCTATGTTCTTTTTTCTATGAGAGAAATAATAAGCAATTTTGAATTTTGGTCAAAACATCATTCAATTTGGTAAATTAGGAAATTAATTATTTCCTTATATTTTCTTCTATGAGTTGGCACAATCAGGTATTGATATGTGGAAAATACATTTTCTTCTATTTAAGTGCTCACAATTACTGAATTTAATCAATATAAAACTTTTGTCCTCACAAAATTTTTCAATTAAGTTGATAGAAACTTATTTTGTTCTTCAATTGGCTTTAACACACTCATTCAGTTCAGTACTAGAGTACTCCATTTGGGATTTCTTATTTGGTGTAGTGGTTTGAGGGAGGTAACCATGAAATGTTATTACTTGCTTCAGATTGAGTTATTTCCCTTAAGAAATAGATATGTTCTTTCTTAGATGTAGTTTACTTGTGTGCATTTTAGAAATTTTCATTACTAAGTATTAAAGTTATTTATCAAACTAACAAACTGAATTGTCATTGACATTATTGTTTATACTGTGTAAAATTGGAATGTGGTCGTCTCATGCTTTTTATTTAGACAGGAACAATGTTCGTAAAAAGGAAAGGGGATGACTAGATTTATTTCTATCTTTCAAAGACTTTTTTTTTTTCAGTTTCCTTTTTCTATAAACACAATTTAATAAGATTGAATCCAACACTTGAAACTGAAACTAACTTAAGATTATTTTTTTAACTTTTTTTTCTTTTACAACTGATCCAAATTAAAAGCAACAGCAGACGGCAATAACAAAGTACTGAAAGTGATAGTTTCTTTGATGTATAGGCTAAAGATGTACCAAAAACGTTTTGTACTTCATTTTTTTCAGACATTGGACGAAATGCCCCTGGATAACAGACAGATACAGTTAGACAGCGAGGCCCTGCAGCGTCTCATGCTTGCTCAACCGAACATCACACAAGTCGCTTCTCCGCTTGCCACCAGTCAGGAGCAATCGACGAATTTGTCTCCGGGCGCAAAATCACCTCTTGCCCAGGCCATGCTACAGATCCACTCGCCAAACTCCTCACCCGATGCCGGAGCGGGCGAGACCGTGGTACTCCAGATGGAGGAGGGGAGGGCCACATTGGTTGCCCAGCCAGGGAGGCTTATGAAGAACTCGGTTGGTTCGATAAGTGAGAGTGACGAGGTGTTTGAAAAGAAGGACGAGTCTCAGAGAAACGAGCCGTCGGCCAAGAACACATTACTGAGTGTGATTTCAAACTTGGTAACTGCCAACACTATGAGACAAGAGGCAGAACGTATCAGGATCATGGAAAAGTCGAAAAAGGAATCCTCCCCAGAATCGCACAAAAATGGCTCCTCCCCCTCTCTCTCAGGTGGCTCCCCTGGCAACAAGGGAGCTCACTCTCCTGGAAATCAGAAAGCAGGGGAGCTAATCGTGCCAAGACCGGGTTCAGCCCACAGTTCAGGAAGTTTGTCATCAGGGAATTCCCCAGGTCCAGCATTATCAACGGAGAGAAAGAAGTCGACGAGTCGTTCATACAAACCACCGCACCCAGCATTCCCTATCCCATCACCGACGTACGATCAGTTGGGGAAAGGCATGTACGACTATAACCTTCCTGATAGGGGTCTTGGTACCATGATGGCTGGTAGGCAGCCTTCCGTGCCGACAACCACCTCGCCACCTGCGGTATCCGCACCACGATTCCAGTCACCGGGCCCTGCAGTCGTCGCACCAGGACAGACGGGACAAATCATGGGATTGTTTTCACCGTCATGGCCAGGGCCAAGACCTCTTAGTCAGAGTCCTGTGTCATCAGATAGCCGCAGCACTGGGTCCCCTCTAGATCTTTCTAGTGTGAAGGAAATTCCCAACAACGTCAATAAAGGCAAGACTGACAGATCAAGGGAGGTTTCGATTCGGCCGAAGCCGGTACCCGAGAAATCTGTTTTACATCAACAAATGTCGCAGCCACCTTTAGATACAAATTCAATCGTGCCATCGCTCATTGCTGAACCCTGTGTTGATCTGGACTCTGATGCAGTGAAAGAGAATGGGCAAGGGGAGGATATCACAGCAGGCACTAGCAAGCCGCCCTATGTAAGGCAAATGCTTTATTTGTTTGACAAAGAGCTGGAGATAATCTCCGTCGCGAAAAACAAGTGGATTGTTCGCAACGAGACTGAACTGACCGACCTTGTCCGAGAGAAACTTGGTCAAGACGGGTCACGGCCAGATGACCTCTCAGGTACACCATGTGACCAGTGTCAGGGGTCACAGAAAACAATTGATGATAAAAACGGTAATGGTGTTGGTGAAAAGTCTGAAAATCTGAAGCGACAATGTGAGACAGACACACCACATGAAAGAACGAAAGTGACAAAACTAACAAATGGGGATGTTCATGATGACCTTGAAAAAGAAGGTCATTCAGAGGTCGAGTTAGGTGAGAATGGGGAAAAGCTGTTGACAGAGGAATCTGATAATGTCAGGGAGGAAGAAACGTCAATGGCAACGGAAGCTGTCAATTAATAGCCATAGTAACTGATGATACAAAAAGGATACCTGCAACTGTCAACCTTGAATTTGTGTTTGTTTAAACTATTTTCAACAGCTGTTATACATGAATGCCATCTAATTTGCTCTTAAGAACAACGTGACAATACAGAAAAATCTTTTGCAACAATGTTTGAGCCCCACCGGCACCTCTGGTTTTGTGGGGGTGACCTTTGGTTTGGCAAGTCATTTCAGAGCCCTAGCCTTGTACTTGTGGATCCCGGAAAGCTGTTACATAACTGAAAAATTGTTGATATGGCTTTAAAACACCATACAAACAATATGAAGACATGGTTAAATTTTCCAAATTCTTTAGAGAGTTGATGTAATTTGTGTTGGCAAATTTAAAAACACTTTGTGGGCAGAAGATTCATTTTTATATGTGTGTATAGCTTATTGAATTATGATGTTTTTAAGTTTGATCAAGTATTAAGATATAGTCATTTGAATACATATTGTTTTTGTTTTTTTAATTAAGGTGATAGTAACCATCTTCTGCAATAGCTTGCAGCCTAGAAATGGTTTTGATATAAAATTAACTTTAGAGTCTTATGCTATGTGCTATATTGCTTTGTTGTAGAGTTTTAAGTTTCACTTCATGTAGGTTTTGTTTTGATTCTATTGCTTTACGTGTCTCCAAGGATTCATGTGACAAGTTAAAAGCATGAGTATTTTGTAGGGTCCTGTGTGACCCACTGGTTAGGTTGGCAGACTTTTAACTCGGAGGTCCCGGGTTCGAGCCCCAGCGAGACCTGGTTTCGTGGGAATGACCTTTGGCAAGTCACTTGCCCTAGCCTAGTACCGGTGGATCCAGGAAAAGCCATTACATAATTTAATAATTGTTGATACAGCATTAAAAACCATACAAAGAGTATTTTGTAAGACAAGGCATAGTTGCAGATTATGTCATGGTAGGAATGTCCATAGAACTGCTAGTCCTTTTCCTTATACATGTATTTGTTGGATTCCAGGCTTTGCCAATTTTATAGAGGAAAAGCTTTTCGGCTAGCTTTTAGTAAGTAGGTGAGTTACCTTGATAACTGGTTCCTACATGTAATTATAGACTGGAAAAGATTTTTGTTAGAAGAAATTAACTGTGCCATATTTATAAATTATTCTCATTAAATTTGTTCATTTAACTTTCTTTTGAATAGCTTGTTTGAGACAATTTCTTATAAGCCCAGAAATCAATGAGTACATTAATTGGTTTAATGCTAGCCAACAAAATTGCAAAAATATTAGTGAATTATTTTAACTCACATGTTTCACTGCTATAAGATAATGGCATCAACTTCATCATTTTTGGCACCACTTTGTAAGAATATGTCAAGGGTTCAATGCAATGCTATAGTAACTTCTTCACAAAATTTAATGTAAAGCACTTACTTTATTCTTGCACTGAACCAGCATTGTGTCGTTGAAATGATGTTTGAATGGTAAATACATGTATGATGTCATTGAAAGCAATATTTATCAGATACCCTTCCTTTCAGTGTCGGAAAAAACCTCAGAATGCTGGATAATTTTGTAAAAATAGATTTTTGTGTTGTCTGCTTTGCAAAACCTTAAATATCCACTTAATTTTGATAAGGAAAGATACTCAGAGTAGCAAACAGGTTAGATCACAGGTCACCCACCAATTTATTTGGCAGCTGGCCTGGATCTAACATGTTTGCATATGCTTGAAGTCAGTTCCAGCACTATAAGGGTTAACAAGTATATTTTGTATCTTATTAATTTTATATTGGAATTAAAGATGCGTCATTATTTAGGATAAATTACTAAAAAAATATTTTTGAATAGAGATTATTACCCTAAATTGAATATTATTTTCTAGGTTATGAAAGATTTTTTAGAAAAGCATTATTTATCAAACTGAATGTAACACAATCACTTGATTATTATGGGTGAAAGTGTTCAGGATTATTCCTGAATTTCAGGTTTTTGAGACATTTTGTCCCTATATAATGCTATAGCAAACATGCCTTTTCGGGATAATGAACTACAGATTTCAGGTTTTTGAAATTCTTTAACTTTCACCCATGGATTATGTATTTGTGCTTTTAACTCATCTTTTCATTTTTCTTCATTTTTAATGTATTGTTGTAAAGTTTCATTTCACGAAATTAATTTAGTTCATTATTGTTCATTTTGTTAAGTTTGATTTGGAGATAAATGTGATAATAATAGTTTTATGATGTTGTAAAGTGATTTAAGAAGTTAGCGTATATTTTATTTCAATGTTGTTGAGTTTTTCACTATTGAGATGGTGTGTAGTGAAGTTTGACATGCAAACAACTTTTCATCTTTTCTCTGAGTTCTTTTTACCATTTTCTTCATAGACATATTTATCAAAATTCAATTGCAGAATAAGACTTCATAAAAAATCTTGATGAAAGGATAAATTGCTATTAAGAACAATTGACCATTTTTGTCACTTTTCGAATTGTCATACAATATAACATGGAAAAAATATCTGTTCATATGTTGTATTTTTGTCTGATATTCTGCCCAACTTTGACCAGTAGTAAAATCCAAATAAAAGATAAATTAATTGAGTTAAAATCGAAATGCATTGAAATAAACATTTTCTGTTTACCAAGACCTTGATTCAATTAAATGCTTAAAGTTGGAAAAAACATTACAGATCTTATTCAGTTATTAAACATTTTGTTAGTATTTGTTAATGTAAGAGTTGAATATTTTTGGAAAAAGGTTTATCTTGACTTCAGTCAAAAAGAGCGTGATATATTAATATAACTTTTTTTCCTTTACTTACAGACAATCTTATAAAAAGAGACCGTAGATATTCTAGTTAAAGGCATCAGAATGTTTGTTTTTATAAGGCAACCAAAAACAGTCTAAAAACATCTCACACATTGTTTAAAAAAAGTCTCTTAAAACAAGATTGACTGGTATATCAGAAAGGCAAAATGGACTGTATCAAAGTGTCAACCTTAAATATATAACCCTTACAATGCTATACCTCTTTTCTTCATTGCACTCTTGAAGAGTTCTTTAGAAATCTGTGTAACAAAAGGATACATTGCTCCTTATGAGCATTTTCTATTTTTTGAGCAATGTTTACTTTTGTAAAAAAGTCTACCTAATATATTAAGGATTTTTTTTGTGGGGTTGCTTTATGTTTGTCATCTGATGTTGCTTTCAAAAAAGTTTAGTCACCCATTTCCATAAAGGAAAATTGATTAACCAGCCTTGAAATGTTCTTAAACATGTTTCATGTACAGAAGGCTTACATAAGCATTAAGCTTGAAGTTGACTGAATTCAAGAGACATTAACTTAACATAAATGCTGTATGTAATGGTATTTTTAAACTTTATTATTGTCAGAGTTAGTTTTGAATTAGCTCCTGTTCTTATTTGTGTATGCTGATTTTGTACATTTAAAATGACAATCAATTAAATAACTTGAAAAGTGATATTTCGTGGATTGTTTTTAGCTCACATGGCCAATCCTCGCAGTGACAGTATTTAGATTTTCACGAGAGGCAGTCTTTTACTTTTGTTCAGTCTGCAGGATGACTACTCTGAAAATTTAAAGCTACCGTAATGTGAACCCGCAAGGAAGTGGCTTGGAAATTTAGGCATTATGGCCCTCACATGCATTGTAAGTTCCGTAGAAATTGTAACTACTCGGGTATTTCATGATCTGAGTTTTCATTGGATAAACCGGATGAGTTCAAATTGGTTCTGTTTTATAACCACTAATCCATGGGGGCCCCTCGAATGCAATGTAACTTCAAGTCCCTTATTTTAACCACGAAGGCCCCTCGCATGGCATTGCGGGGAAAGACGTCGATATGGAACTTTGTTGCCAACAAGGGCTGGGCAAAGCTAGGTAAACCTTTCTCGGATGATCCAAGCTGTCACTGCTGTGTAGAATGAAATATCTATCTACGTCTGGACCATTCGTACTAGGTACAATCATCGATATTCGGTTTGCCAAATGGGAGACTACCTCTCGTGAATATTCAAATATAGAGTTGACGGGGGTTTTGCCAACGCAGACAAATGCCTTGTGAACTCTAGCTCTGGGTCCTGGGTACCGTTTTACTAAACAACTTAAGGAAAATATTTGCGTAAGTCAAAACTGATTAACATAAATGGTATCTTCAATGAAAGTACAATATTGCAACGTGACACGTCATTGGAAGCGTCTCGGAATTGCTATTGAAATAAGAGGAAATGTTGTTTCAGACTTATGCAAATCCTAAGCGTTACCTGTTTAGTAAAACGGTACCCAGGTCCGTATGTATGCACCGCACTAGCCTAGTGCGGGGTATACGCACGGGCCAGTACCCCAGGCTACAATTTATAGGGTTTCAAGATCAGTAGGCCCTACTCGGCCAAGAATGCCTCGAGAAATACAACGGAAGGTTTGAATAAAAAAGGGAAAACGCACGTAAAGTAACAGAAATAATTTATTCATTTGTATGATATACAGATGATTGACACTTAATCCATGGAGATCATATCAAGGGTCCAATGCAAGTCTATAATAGTAAGTGCTTC
This sequence comes from Cerastoderma edule, assembly GCA_947846245.1. Classification (NCBI taxonomy): domain Eukaryota; kingdom Metazoa; phylum Mollusca; class Bivalvia; order Cardiida; family Cardiidae; genus Cerastoderma; species Cerastoderma edule. The sequence continues at coordinate 18,334,726 of OX401417.1, forward strand.
ACAAACATGAAACCCTCCATATTGTCTCGCATTGAACCCTCAACATGTGAGTTTGTGGCGTTGCTAACATGACCACTCATATAAACATACGGTGTTGCAAATATCATTTTTGTCTCTGAACTAGCTGGAACAAGAAATTTTTGTCACTTAACCCTTTCCCAAACAATAACGACATTTGACCACTTTGTTGCAGACGACTTAAGAAAACATTGTGGGAAAAGGAGAAATTGCTCGCAACGAACACTTTTTCCTTATCAGAAGATTATATTCCAATTTCATCACATTTGAAATGTCGTCTGCAAAGTCTTTCAATTTGGGACAGTCGAAAATGTGTTGTTTGGGAAAGGGTTAAGGAAGGAGAAAATGATCGTAACGAGAAACTTCACATGGCCGTCCGATGGTTTGTTTGTTTTAACCATCTGTCGCATGCTGCATAGATGATTTCATCTCATAGCAAGACACACTGTCTTCTCAATCATATAGTTTGGGTATAAACCATTGTGACAAAAAAGGATAAACTTTCACCTTAACCCTTTTCCAAACAATAACGACATTTGACCACTTTGTTGAAGACAACTTAAGAAAACATGGAGGGAAAAGGAGAAATTGCTCTTGACGAGCAATTTCTCCTTTTCCCACAATGTTTTCAAGCCTATCAGAAGATTATATTCCAATTTCATCACATTTTGAAATGTCGTCTGCAAACTCTTTCAATTTGGGACGGTCGAAAATGTGTTGTTTGGGAAAGGGTTAAGCCCTTTATCTCTTTTATACAGTGGCGTTACAGCAAAAATATGAAAACATTGAATGACAAGTTGAAGAACGCACTTTATAAATACAAAGTTTTTCATAATCTCTGATTAAACAATGCAAGTGCCAGGCAGATGGACACAGCCATGAAACATGTGAGAATAAAGGAAATTGAGCAAATGTTTTAATTTAGTCCATAAATCAACTGCAAATATTCATAAGTTGGTGTCTTGTTTAACTTCAATGAAGTATGAGAGGCCTATGATATGTATGGTAAGAGATGTTGAAATTTATTGAATGTATTGGTTCTGGTTGTAGATCCAGGGCACGTGTGTGTAATCGTCAAACGAACATCCTGGCATCTGCAAATGATAAATAGAATTTGTGATTTTTACATCCATATAGAGACATTTATTTTATCGATCTTATCTATGTCTATGGTTCATGATCATATTTGGATCATTTACCTTTATCGCGTAGTTTATGTTTTAGTTTAATTCTTGTCATATATCATAGGCGTAGGAGCTGGGGGCCATGGGGGGGTATACTTTGCCCCCCAATATCAACAATGGCAAATGAAGATATTTGAAAGGAAAAATGGAAGAAACGAAATTCAACAGCAGAATAAAGATAAATGTGTATTTTTGTGCTTTATCCAAAACCACTTTGCCTTTTGTTACGAACAATAACCAAAATCTTGTTGACGTCACCATCGCAAATGGCAATCTGAACATAGCGGGTTTATCCAATGAAAACTCAGCTCACAAAAATCCCCGGAAGTCTTGATTGACGAAGATGGTGGTGTAAAACGTGTTCTTAGGAGTCAAACTCAATTTTGTCTTTAATTGTTAGCTAAAGCTTGAAAACTTATTTAATTCTTTTCTTAGCGTTTGCATGAATCCGAGGCTGTGACAGTCTGGTCGCTGCCACTTTTTGTTCTAGATCAATACATTTGATAACCGCGTGAGTTCGAGCCCTGGCATATCCTTTTTTCATTTTCTTTTTTTCGTTTTTTCCTTTTTTTTATTAAAGATACACGTTTTCATACGCTTTCTTTCAATTCTTATTATATTATTGAATTTGTAAATGCATGAATAGTCATGAAAAAGTTTAGGAACATTTATTCTTAGACCGTTCCTGATCTGAAGTTGCCCCAATGTTGAAAAAGCTCCTACGCCTATGTATATGTAATCAAGCTATTTCATCACACATCTCATACATCTGTGAAAAAATATTCAAAATAATGTAAAGGCAAAAACAAAGCGCATGGTTGGGGCCTGGTCCCATCCTTCAAGCGTTCGTAAATATATCTACATATATCTGTATCGGTGGTCATAAGTTGTGTTTAACCCTTTCCCAAACAACACATTTTCGACTGTCCCAAATTGAAAGAGTTTGCAGACGACATTTCAAAATGAAATGAAATTGAACAATATTCTTCAGAAAGAGCAGAAGAAATTGTTGGAAAAGGAAAAGTTGCTCGTCACGAGCAATTTCTCCTTTTCCCACAATATTTTCTAAAGTCGTCTGCAACAAAGTCGTCAAATGTCGTTATTGTTTGGGAAAGGGTTAGGACAATTCGTATATGGCAAAAGCCGGTAGCCTCAATGCATAGTTAAATAACCGGTTATATGAAAATATTATATATAGATTATATACAAATTCTTCTATGACGTTTATTCTGTCTCAGAACGTATGTGTTCTTTTAATTATTGAAAAAAAGTCAATGTGCTGTCAACCATTTATCGTTTCACGCTGTCTCCATGTCTGTAAACCCTTTTCCGAACATTCTCAAAAATTAATTCGTCGTCTGCATACGACATTTGAAAATATCATCGATAAAAGACAACTTGGTCATGTAAGAAGTTTTTTCTGAGTTTAGATCAAAGAATTATGTCTTGAGAGAAGACAATCTTTCAATTATTTTACGATCATGGATATCATCTGCAAAGACTTTAACCCATTACCAAACAACAACAAAATTTGACCAGTTTGATGCAGACGACTTTGGAAAGCATTGTGGAAAAAGAAGAAGTTACTCTAAACGAGTTATTTCTCCTTTTCAACATTTTTTCTGCCCTATCAGAATCATATTTTGAAATGTCGTCTGCAAAATCTTTCAATATGGGACAGTCGAAAATTTGGCGTTTGGTAAATGGTTAAATTGGGGACGACGATGAAAAGAAAATTGTAGGCGCATAAAAATAATAACGTTGGTATTTCTTCAGACGTCCAGACATCGTAAAGTATCGCTCGTTAGCATAATTAAGACATGCAATTATTACGACATGATGCTAATTGGTATAATTACGACATTGACCTAGCATTGACCCAGCTTTGGCGACCGTCGTCGGATATACACGACGTTTTACGACTACAGTCGACAGCTAGCGGGAAAAAACGACACAAGACGGACTTTAAACGATTAATAACGGGAATAGCAGACATTTTACAAATAAGACCAGATAAAAGAAATGTGATTGATAAAATCTGCGAAAGTTTTTTAACCTTTCCGACTTAAGAAATATATTAGAAGATGGCATGTCATTTTGGAACAGTTTAAAACATAATCATTGTAACAGTAAATGGAGTTGATTTGCTTTGAAGACACTCTATAATATTGAATACATATAGTCTACATGTTTTTCAATCATCACCACACGGATAACTTAATAGGCGCAACGTTTTTTAATCAATCTTTTTTTCCTTTTTTTTTCTTTATTGTTGTTATTTTCTTTAATATTTTAATTATGACATAAGAAAAATGAAAGAAACAAGCGACGGATTCATTCTGTTAACAAGGCTTCCTTTTTTTATGATGTTTTCTTAAGCTTATACTGCGTGTACGAAAAAATGAGAGCATCTGGAAAAATGTCCTGAACACGAAATGGAAATGGAACTCAATCTATAAATATATCACGCTAGAATATTTAATTTAAGTAAAATAACATCATGAATATCTGCCAAATCTGCCATACCTTCATTGTAAATCACATGTCCACCACTCAGAAGAAGTTGTTGTAAGCACCATTGTTATACACGTCATAACCCATACCGTAACCGTTATCAGGATAATCACGATCGTACGTATCGTATTGATTATCGAATCGATTATCGTATCGGTTATCGTATCGGTTATCGTAACGGTTATCGAAGCGATTATCGTATCGGTTATCGAACCCGTCCCCTCGGTCCGGGGTGTCGTAGTCGATGACGCAGCAGTAGCTGGGTCTCGCACCTCCCCACCGCCAGTAATCGCTGTCGCTGTCGTAACAGGTGCCCGCGCTGACCCCGTAACTAGGGCAACTGTAGCTGCACGAGCACTCGTAGTTGTCGGAGCCCACGCCTTAAAAACAGAGAATGGGACAGAAACGTTACCCTAACCCCTCATTCTATAATACCAAACGTTGACACATTTGCTGCAGAAGAATCTAGAAAACCTTATGTAAAGAATACATTGATCATAATGATTAGTTTCATTCGGAACACCTCGGCCATTTCTTAAAATAACCTTGGAGGTAATGGGGAGCCATTTTTGAAAGTAGGTCAGCAACGAAGGGCATGTCCGTTTGCAATCGTATCTACTCGGCACAAGCCGGAGATTGCCGAAAACTGCCGATTGACAAAATATGAAACAAAGATGTGTTGATATGATCATCTTTAATGAAAAATGGTAAAAATCATTCAATTGTGATATTAAACCAATTTGTGTGTATTTAAATACATATTAAGTGCATGTGTGCATTTTGCGTTATCCGCCGGAAATAAGGCGAATTACCCCAGGATTTCTGGTGTATTCATGTACTGCCTACGAGGTATATCTACCGACTTGTTACGGGGATTGCCGAGTAGATACTATTGGATTAGTTTGTCTTATGATGGTTTCTCCCCCATATTATTAAGGAATTATACTTGTTCATGTTACCGTTTATGCTGTAAGTTATTGCTATAATTACAGAAACGCTGTTTTAGATTTCCTAACAATAGTATTGCCGCCTGCAAACACTTTCGATCGTGCCCTTAAACACTACACAATCAAGGGAAATCCTGTCGTGTTCTAGGACACTCCACAATTTAAGTAATTTGCCGCTTTCGTTAATAGAACCCAACTCGATCGGCCAAACCCTTCGAGGCTTACCAATGATCCACGATGGGTTCACTAAACTAAAATTTGTAAATAGGTATATAAAAAAATAAATCAAAATATAATAAACAACACTGAAGAAATCTTACGAATTCTAGCCGATGGTGAAGACGATGTCCCTCTGATTTGTGCTGACGTCACGAGGCAGGTTCCCAGCACCACCAATCCCACACAGATAAATCGATTCATTGTTAACAGTACGGCTAGATCCGGGTACCACTACTCCGTACAACGCTCGAATTCGACTTGAGAACGGGACTGCTTCAGGGCGACGCTTTATATAGGAAACCATACTCTCCCTTTGACCCTGCCCTCTTTAACCCTTTTGGGGATTTCTGGGCTGGCCAGAGTAGCAAACAGGTTTGATCACATGTCACAGGTTTGGTCGCCAATTTACTCGGCGGATGGCCTGGATAAAACCTGTTTGCATGAACATGTGTCGGTTCCAGCACTATAAGGGTTACGAACAAGTTTTCTTTTACAAAAATGTTTTTCTTGTGTAAACTGATGCATGTGCTGCTTAACGAGTATATATAAGGGGGAATTGATAACCCTTTCTCGCCATATCCAATGTGATACAGTATTCAGCCATCAAATGACCATTCATCAGTGAGAGAAAAGCCTTGAGATCAAAAAGGCTAAATACATAAAGGGAAATGGGTTGAGTTTGGGGGTATTTGCTTGGCGGTCGCAATGGTTTCTTCAATTTTTGTTTTGTCAATTTATCCGCAAATATAACGTCTCAGTATCTTTTGAAAGTACAACGTTACACATGTGATGAAAAGGGTAATTAATACATCCTGGTCATTTTATGAAAATCAGAACGAACTATTAAAGAGACAACTGATCGCATATCTTTGTAATGATTGACAACCGGTCATTACCCAACAATCGAATTGACTAATTACCTTCACCAATGGCGCAAAGGTAAACTGTCCTTCTCGAATGTTATAGGTGAGCTGAAGTTAACCCTTATAATGCTGGATAATCTTCTAAAAAATAGAATTTTGTGTCGTCTGCTTTCCCAACCCTTGAATGTGTGCTAAATTTTGATGAAGAGAGATACTCAGAGTAGCAAACAGGTAAGAGCACAGGCCAGTCGCCAATTTACTTTACATGGGTTAATATAATGCTGAAGACGTTTGTTTCAACCCAACCAAAATTTGAAATAACCAGTATTACGTCAATCTAAACACATCGGGTTTATCCAATGAAAAATGTATTTCTCAGCTCACGGAAATACCCGAGTAGTTCCGATTGACATTCCGTATGTTTGAATGCTTTAACACAAAGCTTAGTTTATTCAAACTCTGGTGCCAGTTCATGTTTTCTAAGAGGAAACAATGTCACTAAGTACAAAAATGTATTCTTGGCGACCATTTTTTGTCAAAGGGATTTAAGATAGAATACCCTTAATCCGCCATTTTGGAAACTCATCCTTTCGTCGGATTGCTTCGGTCGTTCACGGTAAACATCGGTCTGGGCCGAAACCTTTCGCTTTACACCGAACAGTTCCGGGCCCGACCGATGTATTCCGAAGAATGAACGATTTTTCAAAATGGCGGATCATGGGTATTCGACCTTAAGCTGTTTACTCTATGTGCGTTAGGATGTGAATCTTCATCCTAATTATCCTAATTTCTCTCGCGCAATACGGTGTCGAACTGTCAATAGTGTCAACTAGTCGAGATGATTTGCCGATTAACCTCTCATGAAATATGTCACTTATACGTGCGTTTATCTCACTGAACTTGTTATCTCTAATTATCCCATCGGGTTAAGGCTACCTCTCTAAGCTGGCCTTTGGCAAGTCACTTCAGAGCCCTAGCCTAGTACTGGTGCATCCAGGAAAGCCGTTCCCAAACTGAAAAATGTAGGTACGGCACTGACGAAGAGGACCCATATGGGGCATGTGTCAGTTGATGACTCTAATCTAATCTCAATCTAATCTTAAAAGGACGTTCTTATGTTGCAGATATAGTAATCCGTTTAAACTGTTAACTTCGTAAACATTGAGACATGCTAGAAAGAGATATTAGAGACAGAGCGTGGCTTGATTAGGACTTGATAAATTAGATGTAAGACTTTGAAAAACGACAGACAGACAGAAAAGTAATGAAAAATAAATTAATATACGAGAGCTAAAGGAACACTTGATAAACGGGAGGCAGTGTATGTGTGTGTGAGAGAGAGAGAGAGAGAGAGCGAGAAAGAGTCAGCTGATAGATGGAACACAGTGAGAACGTTTAAATGGCTATATAGCTTGCACGGTAAGTTGTCATGAATTTGAGAGTTCAATTTAACTTCAGAATCTCGAAATTCTTTGTTCGTTCCCGCATTCGCTCTCAATTTGGATTTTGCCGCCATTTCATTGTGGTTTCTGCCTCCAACTGACAGCTAAGATAGTGCCGAATCCAACTTTGGGTGAAATGTCGAAAACTCGGATGTTCAAAAGTGTCAATACGCAAGCCGTAGTTCAGGGTACCGTTTTACTAAACAGTTTACGCTTTAGATTTGCGTAAGTCTAAAACAACAATTCCTCTTATTTCAATATTGGACGAAGCAATATTGCAAAGTGACACATCATTGGAATCGTCTCTCCGAGACGCTTCCAATGAAGTGCCACATTGCAACATTGTACTTTCATTGAAGATACTATCCATGTTTATCAATTATGACTTACGCAAATATTTTTCGTAACTTGTTTAGTAAAACGGGCCCCAGGAGTTTGGGGCTTCACCTCATGTACCACGCGTTCCAATTCAGACATGATACCTAAAGGGATTTGGACTGAATTATTCACATAAACACATTATGACTTCTTTTAAAAATAATGCACACTTGATGAAATACGAAATTTAAGACTATATGTATCAATCTTATATTTTAAATTGCAAATGTTGCACATTAAGTATTTAAACAAATGAATATATCACAGTATTTGAAGGGAAAAGAGAAGTCGTGATAATATACTAGTGTATTCTTCTACAAGTACTTCCGATCTTCAGTAACTCATTAGACAGATCGTAAGCATTAGACAACTTGTAAACATCAATACATCACTTGCATACGCCATTTAGTGCTCAGCGTATGAGAAAACAACAGCACGAAGTATGTAAGCTATTTTGTTACAATTGGTCATATAGTTAAAATGTCGTCGTATGGCAGAAACCCCCATTCCAAAAAAAAAAGTATTATATATGTCAAAGATGTCATCTGTAAACAGACCATACAGAATGCATGGATTGATCAGCAGTAGAACTTTATGTCAACGTTTCATAGAAATATCCCGGAAGAGCGACAAGAGTAGAAAGTCCGAATCAAGTTACGTTGTTTCAGTAACAGTTAGCCCGCCGTATGCGCAACTTCCGGATTGCGTCGGGTACTCCAGTATCACTTTCCTTGTCCCCTTGGAGAGAATGTAAAGTTGTGATCCCGTCTATTTGATATTCCGCACTGTATACAATGTTGGTCCTTCTGCGAGTCACACGCCGAAAGAAACGAACGAACTTCCGGAACTTGGATTCGCCTTAAATAGATATAAAAAAGGCTTCTTAAGAACCATATAACCGGCTTTATAGGAGAGTTCCATTGAAGTTATTAGGAAATTATACGTTTCTGGGGCCATTCGAAAATGCGAACAATAAGGTTGTTACAATAAAGGTGCCTTGATTTGACACCATGGACACTCTTTAGCCTCGTTGTATTGGTCATTATTTATCTGAAACATACGTAACCAATCAGGAGTGAAAATAACATTGCTTTGGCGTTTGGCTGTTTTAAACGTTAGCGTCTTTGTCGCTACATTGGCAGAGAAGGCCATAGAAACAGACATTTACGTTGTATCCGAAACGATTTTAGATAATAAGTGGTCTACTTATTCGCTACCAAAGGATAAGGAAATGTTTAAGATTTACAAATCTAGGGTGAGTGGATGAATGGCCCGAACGCAAAACCGCCACATCTTCGTAAAGGTAAACATATGAACAGCTAGTCTGGCTCGTGTTTGGAAGGTAGTTGATTCCAATGATTCAAGAAGAACCAACAAAGTCTTACCAACACCCAAAATACAATGATTAAACATGACAGTGGTTATCTATGTGTCAGTTTAAGAAAATAGCATTCCAGCCAAAAAGACAAACAAACATATCGAGAGTTTACCAAAAAATGTAGTTTCTCATTATTAAATCAAATTGAGTCGCGGCAGATTTCCGTTCAGCCTTCGATTTGACAGAATACAGACCTTGTAATCGATCTTTCTTGAATTCCTGATGATCGATTCTCATACAAGGTCTAAGGAAGTCCGGGTAAACTTCTTCAAGTTTGAGCTCTTTCTCTTTCTTCTTTTTATTATCTCCCTTGTTCGAGGCTTTGTTGCCATTGGAAACGGGCGGTCGCACTCCGTACCTGTACACACGGAATCGGGGTTCGAGCGGGTACACCGGTCTTGGTCGCTGATAAGCCTCATGCGCTGTTGGAAGCGAGTGAGCGGTCTTTTGTTGGTTCTCGGGGTCTATGGAATCGGGATGGTCCCCGATGGCGCTGGCTTCGTTAGCCAAAGCGGAGGTCTGCGATATAAAAGAGCGGGGTACCGTTTTACAAAACAGTTTATGCTTGAAGTTTCCGGACGTCATACAATAAAAATATGTAAATGTAAAATGTAGAAAATCCCCGAAATAGCTTTAAAAGGGCAGATAATTACGGAAAAACCCTCAAAGCATCGTCCCCTGGATGATGCATCCGATTTATTGTTATTGGTTACGGCATGTGGTTGTCACGTGACGATACACACCGAACTTAGAAGATAAACATGGCGGACACGAAAAAGCAAAGGGCTTAGTCTAGAATCAAAATGGACTTAAGATACCATACGTCCATATCATAAAGCACTTTGCAGTCTTTCGCATGCATGTTTTCTTCGAATTTTTATTTGGTGGTCCCAAAGTCGAGCCGTGCCCACAAGACGATTCAGACTTCTAGTCTCACTATAATCGCTAGAAAAAAAAGTATTGAACCCAGCTAACCGTCTTCCGGTCTTATTCTGTATTCTTTCTGAGGTTTTGGTTAATCAACTCACTTTGAGTATTTCATCATGACGACTTCAAAAAAACACTTTTTGTTCGTGCTGCCAGTAATTTGCAATAGATACCATTGACAATGAATTTTCCAAGATATACTCTCTTGTTTCCTCGAAATAATTCCAAGCTTTGCATACAAGCATTTGTATTTATACAGTCAAATCTTTTGGTAAAATATATGAATCTTTTGCAAAGGCTGCATGTCTAAAAGTAAACTTGGTTATGTGGTCTGGATTTAGAACCTACTTGATATCGACGAAGTCTCGAAACAGGCGTAAATCCATCGTCCAACTCGATTACGTCTTTATCTTTTTTGCCGCGATTCTTCTTAGATCGCGCTGGTTTTACTGTTGATGGTTCTTGTTTGTTTGTAGATTGATCGTTGAAAAATCCTGGAAAAAACGAAACTATCTTGTACGGTAGCTTTACTACAAGGTCATTGTAGTGTATATGGTTGAACTGATACAGCGTACCAGGTTACCAGCCGACGCTCTAATAGGCTGATGCCTCCTGGAGTTTGGGATAGTGAGTGATAGTCCACTGTAGAATATAGACGTATAATAAATAAAGTTTATAGCAACTGACTTTGCCTCCTTTATATATACAAGACACCACAGTCATGACACTGTAAATAGTTTTTAAAAAATTGACATGATAAATTGTGCACCATCACCAATTCACCATGCTCATTTTATCAAATTCCGTTACCTTGAGAACCCAGCTCAGTATTAGGAAAACAAAGTAGAAGACATTGCCTTGAAATATGGATGGGTAGGGCCAAATTATCTTCTTTTACTTTTTTAACTACGGCAATCATTGGTGGCGTTATGGTTAGTGTCGGACAGCGGTCGAACACTGGTCGGTGTCTATGATTCCCTATGACACTAACCATTTCGCCACTGCAGATCATTGTTTGACGATAGAAATTGTCGATTGGTGATTAGTAATTACACAGCGGATCGTCATTTTGCATGGGGAGCATGTACATTATTTCTGAATATTGAGAAACGAATAATAAGGAGTTACATTGACGTCTCAGAACATGTGCATTATTTCTGAATATTGAGAAACGAATAATAAGGAGTTACATGACGTCTCAGAACATGTTCATTATTTCTGAATACAGAGAGGCCATGATGATAGTATTAATTTGCATTGGCGTCTTTAAACAAATACGGTGTTTGCTAAACACTGAGAGACGAATGGTATCGGGTTGCAGAAGCGTCTTATCTAGAATATGCACATTATTTCTAAATACAAAGAGACGATTAACAACAACATATCGTTGTCTTAGAACATGTAAAATATTTTTAGATACTGAGAAAAGAAAATGTAAGTGTTGTTATTGCGTTTGCGAATTTGTGCATTCTTTCTATTTACTAAAAGGCAAAAATTAATGCGTTGCATTGGCGTATAAGAACAAATACATTATTTCTTAACACTGAGAATATCGCCTGATTATAAAGTCTAATTCAAAATGACCGTTTTTCTAATAAAACAAAACACATGAGAAAAATAAATGTGTTTACCCATTTTGCCTTTTTGTAGAACTGTGTGCAGTTTGCAATTGATCGTCTGATATGTTTCTGGTAGTAACGACGTAACGTCAGAACGTCATGAGCAAATAGATAACGTTATTTTACGTCAACGACGTCATTTTAAACATGCGTGGCTTTATTTTCAATTTTTCTATATGAAAATAATAGGCCTATTCTATGCACGAATAGAAAGTTGTTGTGATATGATGACTTGTTTGTTGCTTTTTTATACATGTTTTACATCACATTAACATTATTTCAGTTATGTAGTGATGCCCGACTCTTAATGATGGAGGAAAACCCCAAACTCAATTGCCCATAAGGGCTGGTCAAGGCGGGTAGAACCATCGGCATTCCGTAAGTCAGTCAGGAGACTGCCTCTCATGAAAATCCATATACTTGAACCCACACGGAGAGGGGAACCCACACGGAGAGGGGCCACGTGGTTCCAAGTACTATACTCCAACCACTAGGCCACAGAGGCCCCCTGTTTGTTGCTTATTTACTCGTTCATTTTCTGGTATCCAATATTGAACTGACGTTATAGGCACATCAAAGGAGAGGAGTACAAACAAATTACTGAAAAAATATATGGAGTTCTTTTATTATGTTCATAAAAGTCATGATAATTAGTTTAGGAATGCATTGAGACCCTATTAGATAGACTCATTTAAAATAAGTTATTTTGTGCTTGAAATATAGTTGCCTCCAATTCAATCATGTTTATCAACAACCTGTTTGTTTTGCATATTCAAAATAACGAATTCTGATTGGTCGGTTCAAAAATGTGTGTATCAACTGTCAAGGTTAGAGGTGAAGAACCAGGAAATCTGAATTATAAAACTTGCTAATCTGGGTTATTTCTGGTTTACTTTCACATTTGAGTTGTGCTGATGGTGTTTACTGGTGATAACTATTTGAATCTGTCCAAAAGTTCACCAAATAATACAGTTTGATATAGCATTAATCTCCTTTAATGGGCCTTTAAGCTACCGTTGGACAACTTCTCACGTCGTCCACATGTTGTGCATAATTGAAATGCTTCGTCTTTAGCCAAAGGATGGCGCACTTTTCCACGGCGTATTCTCTACTTTGTTGACCAGCCCCTGTTTGTATGTCGGCCTACTGTCCCACTTTCTTCTGATCGTCTTTTTCCCCCACCATATTTACACGATGTTGAAACGGTGCAGAGACATCTCTGGGTAGTTGTTGACTAGAATGTTATATTTTGAAATATTGAGTCTTGAATGTAATACTTACAAGGTGTTTCTACTGAGAACTGCTATACATGTATATCCACATGTACATTTTATGTAATGATACTATCAAAAACTTCTATAGTTATCCTGATGTCAGTCACTATTTAATTTACTGTACTATAAAGTATAGAATAAATTGTATAATAGAAAGTACTGACCCCGGGATAACTATAGGACCCTTTGATTGCATCATTACATACAATGTATGTGTAGACCCCTTTGATTGCATCATTACATACAATGTATGTGTAGACCCCTTTGATTGCATCATTTACATACAATTTATGTGTAGACCCCATTGATTGCATCATTACATACAATGTATGTGTAGACCCCATTGATTGCATCATTACATACAATGTATGTGTAGACCCCTTTGATTGCATCATTACATACAATGTATATGTAGACCCCTTTGATTGCATCATTACATACAATGTATGTGTAGACCCCTCTGATTGCATCATTACATACAATGTATGTGTAGACCCCTTTGATTGCATCATTACATACAATGTATGTGTAGACCCTTTGATTGCATCATTTCATATAATGTATGTGTAGACCCCTTCGATTACATCATTACATACGATTGCATCATTACATACAATGTATGTGTAGACCCCATTGATTGCATCATTACATACAATGTATGTGTAGACCCCTTTGATTGCATCATTACATACAATGTATATGTAGACCCCTTTGATTGCATCATTACATACAATGTATGTGTAGACCCCTCTGATTGCATCATTACATACAATGTATGTGTAGACCCTTTGATTGCATCATTTCATATAATGTATGTGTAGACCCCTTCGATTGCATCATTACATACGATTGCATCATTACATACAATGTATGTGTAGACCCCTTTGATTGCATCATTACATACAATGTATGTGTAGACCCCTTTGATTGCATCATTACATACAATGTATGTGTAGACCCCTCTGATTGCATCATTACATACAATGTATGTGTAGACCCTTTGATTGCATCATTTCATACAATGTATGTGTAGACCCCTTTGATTGCATCATTACATACAATGTATGTGTAGACCCCTTTGATTGCATCATTACATACAATGTATGTGTAGACCCCTTGATTGCATCATTACATACAATGTATGTGTAGACCCTTTGATTGCATCATTTCATACAATGTATGTGTAGACCCCTTTGATTGCATCATTACATACAATGTATGTGTAGACCCCTTTGATTGCATCATTACATACAATGTATGTGTAGACCCCTTTGATTGCATCATTACATACAATGTATGTGAAAACCCTTTGATTGCATCATTTCATACAATGTATGTGTAGACCCCTTTGATTGCATCATTACATACAATGTATGTGTAGACCCCTTTGATTGCATCATTACATACAATGTATGTGTAGACCCCTTTGATTGCATCATTACATACAATGTAGGGGCCTCCGTGGCCTAGTGGTTAGAGTACAGAACTTAAAATCACATGGTCCCTCCTGGTCCCATGGGTTCAAATCCTGAGAGAGATATGGATTTGCATGAGAGGCAGCCTCCCGACGGTTCTACCCGCCTTGACCAGCCCTTATGGGCAGCAATCGTATCTACTCGGCAATCCCCGTAACAAGTCGGTAGATATACCTCGTAGGCAGTACATGAATACACCAGAAATCCTGGGGTAATTCGCCTTAATTGCGGCGGATAACGCAAAATGCGCACAGGCACTAAATATGTATTTAAATACACAGAAATTGGTTATATATCACAATTGAATGTATTTTTACCCTTTTCATTAAAGATGATCATATGAACACATCTTTGTTTCATATTTTGTCAACCACCTCTTTCCGGCAATCCCCGGCTTGTGACGGGGATTGCCGCGTTGATATGATTGGCCCTTCGTTGCTGACCTACTTTCAAAAATCGCTCCCCATTACCTCCGAGGTTATTTTAAGAAATGGCCGAGGTGTTCCGAATGTATGGGCAGTTGAGTATGGGGTCTTCCTCCATCATTAATAGTCGGGCATCGCTACATAACTGAAATAATGTTGATGTGATGTAAAACCTATATAAAAAGAATTACATACAATGTATGTGTAGACTCTTAATGATGGAGGAAGACCCCATACTCAACTGTCCATAAGGGCTGGTCAAGGCGGGTAGAACCATCGGCATTCCGTAAGTCAGTCGGGATAGTGTGGGAATCGTTTTCTTTATAATACTTGTCTTGTTTTAGCCCCTCGTCTTTTTCCTACATGACAAGAATCTATCCTATAGATGTTGTGAAGGGACATTATTTAGTGTCCATGTTATAAATACGACGTAGGTTCAAATCCTGAGAGGGATATGGATTTTCATGAGAGGCAGTCTCCCGACTGATTTACGGAATGCCGATGGTTCTACCAGCCTTAACCAGCCCCTATAGGCAGTTGAGTATGGGGTCTTCCTCCATCATTAAGAGTCGGGCATCGCTACATAACTGAAATAATGTTGATGTGATGTAAGACCTATATAAAAAAAAATACGAACATTGGGTGTAATAGGTCATGCTATACAGTTATGCACAAGTCTGTGAGTAAACGGATTGTGTTTGTGTCGATAATATACATTTTGAACTCCAGAGGGCGCGAATCGTGGGCCCAATTCTTTATTTACTAATTATAAATGATGGAGATATAAAAACTAGATTTTCTATTTAAATTCAACTTGGATCAGTTAACCCTTTCCAAAACAACGAATTTTTGACTGTCGCAAATTGAAAGAGTTTGCAGATGACATCTCAAAATGTGATGAAATTGTAAAATATTCTTGTGATAGGGCAGAAGACATTGTAGGAAAAGGATAAATTGCTCGTTACAAGCAATTTCTCCTTTTCCTACAATGTTTTCTAAAGTCGTCTGCAGAAAAAAGTGGTCAAATGTCGTTATTGTTTGGGAAAGGGTTAAACAATGGCGTGTATGGAAATAGGTTAAAATACCATGTTAGAATATTTTTTAAAATGTTTACATTATCAGAGACATAGAAAACATTATCTTTGTGTCTGACACTGTTAATTAAGTACATAAGTGTAAACTCAACGTGAAGTTAGTTAATTCTGACTGGGACAATCCAGGGCTTTTTTTTCAATTGGGAAGAAGCCGAAGCCTGTTGAATTTGGAAAATTTTATCGCTAAAATTGCTGAACTGGGAAGCCTAAAAGCTGGTATGACTTTGATTTTTTGGGAAAACTGCATGACTTTAAAGAAATTTCCAATTGGGAAAGTGCCTTTTATGGGAGTCTGTTATATAACGTAAAAAGCCCTGCAATCACATAGATATCTATAACACTAGCCAAAAAAAATCGACGTGAAGATTGTCTTTTGTTTTCTGATTGAGCAATCTGACCGGAGATATTGCCCGATGCAAAAATTTCTCAAAATTTTCAGATCGCGTCAAATTAGTTTGACCAAAGACCTAATTAACAATAGGTCTTTGGTTTGACTCAGATCTGTGACTCTGGTTCAAATTTTGAGAAGGAGAATGAACTCAATGAAACATTCTATGAGCTCAAACATCCCATCTGTGTTTATATACTGGTATGGTCAAACTAATTTGACGTGATCGGAAAATATTGAGAACTGTTTGTATCGGGCAATATCTCCCGTTAGATTGCTCAGAGACATGTAGATAACACTGATTATCTATGTCTCTGGATTGCCCCATCAGAAAATAGAAAGCAATATTCACGTCGAATTATTTTAACCAATTCTGGTAAACACTTGATCCCAAATCGACGGGAAAGTTCAAAATTTGATACAAATTATCCTGTGCAACCCTTTCTATTCATTTATAATTACGTCCAGACAAACATTTTTTGTGGTTACCGGATATTTCTGATACGAGTGACAAATGTCACTGTCCTGCAATGAAAATCGGAAACCAGCCGAATTATATATAAAACAGCAATCGTATCTACTCGGCAATCCCCGTAACAAGTCGGTAGATATAGTTATTTTAAGAAATGGCCGAGGTGTTCCGAATGATAAAACAGGAAAAATGGGTTGTTTCCCTTGACTAACATACGCCATTTTACATGAATCTCAGACGGACTTCTTTTCCAAGTGTAAAAGTGGCCCTGTGTCCAGCTTGATGCACATGCACCACCAAAATTCACTCCTTCGTAAGTAATTTCTATTTAACCTCCATTGTCAAGCTCTATGACATTGCATATGTTTGACGTAAGATAAAGATATCGAATTGAAACATGTTCAATGACATGAAACATTATTTCGGATGGTCCAGTTATTTCGGATATGTGTCACCAATCTTAATCAAAGCGCTGATAGCGCTGAAGGTCTAAAGTGCGTTTAAAGCAAGATGATTGAGGATACATTTGCAATTTTCTTTTGGCAACATCACGAGGAAAACAGATGCTCCTCTTACCACCGTTACTAGAATTATTGTTTATGTAAACAGAGACTGATTGATAGTCTATTTTTCGAACATCTGGACATTTTACGATTTCCCATGAGGCAACAGTTGTAAAAATATAGAGCAAAACAAAGCGAGTAAATCCGGACTACATTCCTAGTTCCAGGAAGGTTCTAGTCCGCACAGTGAAGGCGGATGGTTTATGAGTAATCAGGGTCAGACTGCTGTTTGTGAATAGATAAAGTACGGTCCCCCAAAAAGTGGTATGTAAATTCAATGGCCTAAGGTGCTGACGCACCCTTAGTCCAAAAATGAATCACGCACAAAAAACCAATTGACAAGTGTTAATTGATGCACAACATGATGAGTATGGTTGTTTAATAAAGTGACCTCATTATATATGGACACTATCTAATCTTCAAGGCAAAAAAGTGTTTCAATAGAGTTAGATTTGATACATTCTCCCAGAGATCTATTTATTTATGAAAAAACTTTCAAGAGTCAGAGGACAATATCAGCAGATAGTCTTAACAGTTTAAAACACTTCTTAACAATGAGAACTGGAATACTAAGAAATTCAAACCAACCTGTTATTAGTACATGCCATCAATATACTTATTTAGACATTCACTAAGAATAGAAAATTCAATAGAGAAAATTCAATATAGGGGCAAAGACAGAAACTAAGATGAAGGCCAAAAGATCCAGGTATTCAAGCATCTTAAAGTTTTGACTCCAACAACACTGTCCCAACAAAATATATTTTTGCTCATTTCTGGTCAATGTTCAACCTTTTTAGGCTACATCATTTCAAACAATGCTTTAAAAATATTGTTGTTAAGTTCTTATCTCATTTTAGTTGCACAAATGTAAAAGAAAGAGATGTTAGTAATTGGCAGATGAAATGAAAATAATACAGAAAACTGTAAAATAGGGTAGCCAAACTAATTTGACGCAAATGGAATATAGTAAGAAATCTTTGTGTTGGGCAATATCTCCTGTCACATTCATTTTTCGAACAGTTCATTAAATGGAGGAAAAATGCGACCAAAATTTTGTTGCAATGTTTGAAGACCCATATTGCCATTCTTATATTGAAAATTATCAAAAATTTACTCACAGTTTTTTGCTCCCGATAATTTTTTTCTGCGCATGCACACTGACTGGAATGGGAAAACCTTTTAAGGCTTTTTTTAATTGTTTAACGGCTATTGATGCCATTGTTTGGTTGAATATAGGTTTATTTACATATCTTGTCTTATGAATTGACTTTGAATAGCCATTTGTGCTTTAAATCCGAAAATCAGAATTTACGAAGTCCGACATTATTTGGATCGTTCAATATTTCGACGTTAGATTGCCCCATCAGAAAATAGAAAGCAATCTTCACATCAAATTGTTTTGACTTAAACTTGGGTAAAGGGGGTTATGCCTATCATTGGTCCAGTTAAGTGTGGATATAAGGATCTTTTACCCCCAGTATTTCAAAAACACTAAGTTAGTTCCAGGGTTGGTGAAATCTAGTTTGATTTACTTGCCTGTAATTGCCTAAACCAAATAATTCAATGTGAAGATTGCCTTTAATTTTCTGAAATTAAAGTTCATTGATTTAGGATATACGTTAAGTATCTTCATTGAGTTAAATGTACATTCTATCGAATAGTATGGCATAATCTGTGTACGACTGACTTACTTTAGAAAGTTGTGGCAGATATTTTCGCAGTTGAGTACCGTGTGTTATTTTTAGATAAAGGTTACAGAAAGCAATAACATATTTTATCTACCATGCATCATGACATATTGGACGAAATATGGTAAAGATCAATTTTCATGGAGCAACAGTTTCACGTCTCTAAATACTCAATCAAGCGTGCCAAGTTGTTTACATATAATAAAGACTCGATTTATACACGCCTCAGGCATTGTTTGACACGGGGATTACAATGAATGAACTAATTATGGTATTTCATAGATACTGTTAAGTGTGTTAGAAGACATTATCTGTCTATAACATCCGGACAGGTTGTAATAAGGTAAGGTTGAATGAAAAACATAGGGAAATATTTCGCTAGAATAAGAAAATCTTCGCATTTAGCACCTGCCAGCATGATCCATGCTTATGGGCAGTTGAGTATGGGGTCTTCAAGTTCCTCCATCAATATAAGAGTTCGGAATCACAACATAACTGACACGATATTGACGCAATGTTAACCCTTATAGTGCTAAAACCGACTTCCTTTATGTAGACAAGTTAGGTTTTAGGGCAGGCGCCAAGTAAAATAGTTGTTATTACTTTTTAGTCCTCCTTGACCTAGTGATTTAGAGTACCTCTTCGGATACGAGGGTCATGGGTTTGAATCCAATGTGGGTAGCAGAGTTCTCCCTGCGACCTTTCATTGGTTCACATTTGACATGAGTACAGGTTGTGTATCCAGGAAGAAGAATCGAGAATAATGAATCTAAGTTGTAAGGACTAGCTTCATAATTGATGTTAAAAGAGTTAACCCTTATAGTGCTTGAACCGACTTAATGCTTATGCAAACAGATTAGATCCATGCCAGCCACCAAGTAAATTGGTGGCCGGCCTGTGATCTTACCTGTTTACTACTCTGTTAATCTTTCCTAAACAAAATCAAGCAGATATTTAAGGTTTTGGATAGCAGACGACACAAGCATTTATTTTTAGAAAATTACCCAGCATTCTAAGGCTTAAATCCTATATCATTTTCTTTCAGGGTCTTGAATCTCCACCAGCTTTCGTGAATTTGGTCACTTAACCGAAGAGATGGAAGAAAATCCCAATTTGACAGATGATCCAGGTGAACCAGACTCAGAACAAAATAAGGATCTTGATTTTCATCCAAACATGTATTCCATAGGACACCCACGTAAACGGAGCATAGGGGTCGCAAGCTTCTCAATCAGAAATAAGCTTGTTAAGCATAGAAAATCACAACAAGAGGTGAACAAATTCAATCTTTGTGATCAAGAATTCGAAAAAGCAACTGAGCTATTTAATCATAAAACTGACCATAGGGTTGGTGAATTTGGCAGTAGTTTTTGTAGTGTAGTTTTCCCAGGTCAAAGCAATCTCAACCAAGATCAATTAAAACTTGAAGGCGAGTCTATTCATGGTAGTTTATATGATAAAGATTCCAAAGAGAGAAATCTACAGGATGATGCGAGTGAAAACCTGAACAGCCACCAAAAGGAAAATACAGAAGAGGAATTCAATAGAACCTTTTGTAGTGTAGTTTTTCCAGGTCAGAGCACTCTCATTTATGGAAATGATGACAAATTACACTGTAAAGTGGAACATTCTCATTTGGGCTTATGTGAAAAAGAGTTAAAGGAGGGAAATAAACAGGATGGCAAAAGTACTGCACTGTTCGATGAGAGAAATTCAAAATCTAGCCCCCAAAATGAGTCTTGTTCAAGCCAAGGTCAACCTAATGAGCATGGCATACAAAATAGTGGTGTGCCCTTGAAATCTAACTTGCATGATGAGGAGTTAAAACAGTTTAATGAGGAAGAAAATGAACTAACCTTCGAAAAAGAAATAAAACAATTTGTTGAAAAAGAACTTCCCCGAAAGGAAATGAGGAGCTTACAAAGGGAAGAAAACCTTTTTCCAACCGACTTGCGCAATAATGATGTTAAAAAGAGAAGTTTATCGCTTGATGAGGAGAATGAGAAATTATCTGTCGGCGATGTTAATTATAGTATTAATAAAGCTCCTATTACCATTCGAGATCAGCTTGCTATACTTGAACGCTTACAAGGTCTCGACAAAATGTATAGATGTGACCTGTGTGATAAATGTTTCAAGCAGAAGGGCCACTTTATTGTCCACCAAAGAGTTCATACAGGAGAAAAACCATTCAAGTGCCAGGAATGTGGGAAAGGCTTCACAAAGAAGAACAATCTCACTGTGCATATACAAAGTGTGCATGGCGGTGAGAAACGCTTCGAATGCTCTAACTGTAAAAAGAGTTTCGCGCAGAAGTGTCACCTGATCATACATGAAAGGGTGCATTCCGGTGAAAAGCCTTTTGAGTGTCCGACCTGTTTGAAGGGTTTTGCAAAGAAAAGTAGCCTTACCTCCCATGTTAGGATACATACCGGGGAGAAGCCATTTAAGTGTGACAAATGCAACAAGAAATTTACCTCGAAAAGCAGCTTTATTCATCACACAAAGCAACTCAAATGTGAAAAAACACCCCAAAAGTGACAAACTATATGTTGGCAAAAAAAAACCCCGGCAATAACAGATTTATGAATAAATGTGTTTGCAACAAAAATGGCCAAAAAGATTGTATAAACAAAAATGATTTTATATTTGTTTCATTACAAAAAGAAATATTTTCTCATAAAGTATACAAATGACTTCAAAAGCCTTTATAGCAAACGAAATTGGAAACATGATTATAAAAATGTACTTAAGATGGACAATGTTTCCTTTATTTGTAATGATTTGTAATTTGTAGTTTCACAAATTCAAAGAAAAGCAGGGCTCAATGTAAGAAAGCAAAGTAATTGCTTCTACAAAGGAAATTTCTTATTTTCAGAGAATACTTAACTTCAAGCCATATGCAACATATCCCTTTTATTCTGGGAAAAAAACCTGTTGCCAATCTCCTTCGCATTTAAAGTTTCTGTGTGTCATAGGATTATTTTTTGAAACTTGAAAATAAAGGAATGTAGATTAATTTAAAATTTTAGCAGAGAAACCAATAGCATATAAGATGAATTTTGACATTTTTCATTTTATAAGGGAAATCTGACATAATCTAAATATAGTGTCAAGCTATGAATAACTGGTCACGTGACGCTCACGTGATACTAAGACTACACGCTGAAAACAAAAATGGACGCTGAGGCTAGTATCTTCTAAGTAAAGTGTACATCATCATGTGACAGGCACTTGACAGCCCACGTGAAGTAACTAATTACCATATAGCTGTAGTAACATACAAAAGTCGAGGTGGTGGGGGTTTTCCGTCAATATCTTCATTTATACCGCGATTTCCACAATTTTTGTTTTAATGAATATTTGTTAGAAGCATAGCTGAATACCTACTTTTTACCTATATATATTTAGTGTATGACATCCAGGCTCTTTAACCATTTGTAACTATTTATAAATGGAAAGCAACATCAGATAACAATTACCCGTACACAGTGTAGAAAATATTTGTTTTCTTACGGAATATATTTAAAAAGCACTTTGACAAAAGGATACATTGCTTGTTTCAAGCAATAGATCCTTTTTCACAGTGATTTCTAAAGTTCTATTTAACAAATGAAGAAAAATAAAGTTAAATGAAGGTTTATAAGAAGTCTTTTAAAGATACAATGCCTTTCTTTGGGGGTTCAGGCCAGTCTTAAAGAACTCTTTCACATGTAGTTTAAACTTATTTAAGGTCAATTGATGAAGCAAACTCAAGCAAGTTTTAAAACTTATACTATTCTAATTACCGGTACTCTTGATTCTGATTCCTTGATAGATTTTCAGTTCCTTTGGCAAGACACTTCAAAGCCCTTGCATAGAATCCTGCAATGAATCAAGGAAAGCTGTAATGAAACAGAAAAATTGTTGGCACAGCTTTTAAGTGACTTCAAATGACTTTTTTGTTGGCTCAAATAACAA
This sequence comes from Cerastoderma edule, assembly GCA_947846245.1. NCBI lineage: Eukaryota > Metazoa > Mollusca > Bivalvia > Cardiida > Cardiidae > Cerastoderma > Cerastoderma edule. Next base: position 18,357,557 of record OX401417.1, read on the forward strand.
AAAATATGATTGGTGGTCATAAGTAACACCTAATTTTTGTAGGATGTTTGCTTCATTGGCTTTCTCATATCTGAAGATGGCCTTTTACTCCAAAAGGCTATCATCTATGGTGCTATTGTCTGTCCTTGCTCAGAAAATGGAAACGGTTGCACCGAATTACTTAAAAAGGCACTGGGTCATCTAATTGAATCTTCAACCCATCTGTTTTTTCCTAACTTGGTTAAAAAATAATCATTGTCTCTGTAAAAATGCCAAAAAAGCCCCATAAAGTGCTTCCTGGATACATCTTGTATTCATTGTGATTCAATTTATTCTCTCCTTTGGAAAAGTTGGACTTTTCCTAATTTAAGCAAACAGCAGACAACTCAAACTCTGTGCAGGATTACTTCCCTTTGTTGCACTACAGTACAGTACCACTGCCTCCATAGAAATCACGTGACGACAGATACAGTCATGTGACCCAAACAAAATAGCGCAGACACCAAAGAAATGGGTTCTTTATGATTGAATTCAACATGCTATTCTTTGAAAATGATTGCATCAAATGTATTACATTGACAATTTCGTTAGTATTGTCAATCATGACTATGTAATTTGTTTTCAAAATGTGTATTATAGATTCTACCTCGAGACAATCTTTTTTTATAACGAAAATACTCTGTTGATGTCCGTTACTTTGAGAGCATGACCCTATGTATTTTATTGCTTCATTATATTGAATAAACCTTTCCTTGGTTGACTGTTACGACACCTTGTTGTGAACAAACAAGAAAAAAAAATAAGGTTACAAACTGGTTTGATTACGATTTTAGCAACCTCTGTCGGTTTTTTTCTTATATATACATATTCTCTGCCATTACTTTTTTGTAGTGATAAGGCCAAAGAATTCCAACTCCTAAAATTGAAAAAAAGCTGTATTCAGATTTCAATTCAAAATTTGTAATGAAAAAAAAACATAATCCTTCCAGATCTGGAAGGATTTTTTCTATGATAGCAGAGGTCCTGACCAAAATGAAAAGGGAGATCACTGCGAAGGGGAAAGCAGACAACTGTGTCCAAGTAAGGTATGATGAAGCAAGGGGCTAGGTTGAAGATAGAGAAAGAAATGATACATTCCTAAATACAAACCGAAAAAGATTTTTTGTTATTCTGCTGTTGCCTCTTGTTTTTTTTTTGTCTAATGTACATTTATTGAAGACGAAATATGATGTTTGTTTTGCTTTATATGTTTTTTTTTTATTATTTAGACATTAATTTGTTATGGCAATTGACTAATAAACATTTCAGACCTTATAAGACAATCTTCTGTATTTATATCTCGGTCTATTGCCTATGACTTTTTAAACTATTGTTTGAAAATGATAAACTAGATTATTATACAAGCAATTTTTGCTTTGTCAGCAATGATTTCCACCTTTACATCTTGTTGTTGGAAAATGTCAAACTAGAAGCAATGTAAGCAATTTATGCTTTGTAAACAGTATCTATTCTTTACTATTTTGATGCTTAAAAAGTCAAGGCCTGGGAAATTATTTCGTTATTTAACCAATTATTCATACATCATGTAAATGTTAACCCTTGCATTGGAGAAGCTTCCTTTAGGCTCTTTAACCACGTGCCAACTGTTTTATTTCAAAAAGTAATTTTCTGCTTAACCCTTTACCAGATGCCAAATTTTTGACTGTCCTTAATTGAAAGAGTTTGCAGAGACATTTCAAAATGTGATGATATTGAAAATAATATTCTTATAGGACAGAAAATATTGTGAGAAAACGAGAAATTGCTTATTCAAGAGTCGTCTGCAACTAAGTGGTCAAATGTTGTTGTTGTTTGGTAATGGGTGAAACCAAATAGATTTTTGTGCTCTCAAATAGGCCTACATTCCAGAATACAGCTGAGTGATTTCAGAGTGTATTTTATTCGGGTGCGGGGGGGCATGCTCCGGGACCCCTCCTTGGAATAATGTGCCTTCACGTTCATTTCACTTAAGCTATGTCCCCTGCCTTATAGTGCTGGAACCGAGATCATGCTTTTGCAAACAGGTTGGATCCAGGCCATGTCCAAATCAGGGGCGTAGCTTCATCAAAATCAATGTGTAGGCACCCTTATTCTAGGGGGATCCCGGAATTTTTTTAAAATCTACATCGCTTGAGAAGCATTCTGGTGCGTTCTGGTGCGTAATTGAATCATAAAAAATGTACTTTTTTTGCGTTTGTAGAGCTAAATACGTATATTTTGTTATTATATGTTAATGGAAAATCAATCCGCCGAAATGTAGACCTAAAATGAGCCAAAGTGTAATTTTCAAATATTCATTTTAATAAAAATAAAATTCAGTCGACAAGTAATGTCGACACACACGACTTAAAGAGGGGGCATATATATGTGCCTTTGTCGTATATTTACCACAGTAATGATACGATTTTTAATTCAGAAAAACTCAAGATTTCGGCATTTCCTCGACGCAAAGGTGTTAATCACACCGTCGATCGATAAGACCATGTCTTTGTGTATATGGAGCATGGCCAGGGATGAAAGTCTTTCTGTGTTCATGGTCAATCTTAAGTAGTTTCTTATTCTCTTCATGGCACTGAATGACCGTTCACACGCTGCGGATGTCGGCGGCATTGTTAGCAATACTGAGAGGATGCTGTAGATACAGGGGTTTAGATCCCTGCTCGTTTGTTAGAGGGTATCCTGTATCGTAGAGGCTTGTTTTCTGCAATGTTCCATCGAACTCTCCACCTTGTAACTTCATTGCTAAAAACTTGGAATGAGTTCTCGAGGTCTGGAGCATATGCCGCATATATATATTGACGGTAGCATGTCGTCTAGCAGGTCTGGCAACCGGTTCGGCAGCAGGTATTGTGCTACGAAACGTTCTTCGTTGCTGACAATGCGCGTTTCCATTTCTTGTATAAGGTGATCCATAAATGTATTGAATAATGTTATTTTCCAATACTCGGAGACGGTATCTACAGCCGGGTTAGCACGATGAATTTGCATGCCAGCTCTACGCGGCCGTGAAGCGGGTATCTCAAACTCAGCAGCGATGTTGGTAGCCTTTTCGTAGAGAGCGTTCCACACTTCAGGGTCATTTCTTTCATCGTTCATTAGCTGATTGGCTTCACCAACTGCATGCAGCAGATCGTTGTCTTCTTTCTGTAGCAGGTTTGTCAGATTAATTGTAGAGTTAAGCATATGCTTTGCTACTACCAACGTAACAAGTCAAACCGAAGTACACTATGGAGATACTGCCCTGCCTTTCCATCGTGATCCTGTTCCAGGGTCTCCAGCGCATGAACGACAACGGGAAATGCGTTTTCGAATGTGGCCAGGGCATCTGCACGGCTTGACCATCTGGTCTCACATAGCGTTCGCAGTTTCTGTCTTTGATCCATTTGCTCTTTAGTGACAGCATATCGGGATAACTCATCAGTGAAAGCTGCTAGTCGTTTTGCAGGGTAACCGAACATGAAACCTATGTCCTGGACTGTAGCCATCATTGTTCGAACGCATGGAATATTGGAATTGTGCACTAACGCAAGGTTCAAGCAGTGTAATTTTAATTTACAGTGCATATAATTGGCATGAGGAGATCTTTCGCGAATAAGTGCTTGTACGCCTCGATATTTTCCTGACATGTTTGACGCTCCATCATAACACTGTGCACGCAGTTTTAACAAATCAAGGTTTGCTTCTTGTAGAAAAGATAATATTATGGTACAAAGTTCCTTTCCTTTGATAGAAGAACACTCAACGAACCCCAAAAATTCCTCTCGAACGGCACCCGTACCATCAACGAACCGAACACATAGCGATAACTGCTCCTTTGTTGCCTTGTCGGTGGCCTCATCTGCCATAAGGGCAAAAAATGGACAGCTTCTCTCGACACCCCAAGTTTTAACAAAACAAGGTTTGCTCCTTGTAGAAAAGATAATATTTTGGTACAAAGTTCGTTTCCTTTGATAGAAGAACACTCAACGAACCCCAAAAACTCCTCTCGAACGGCACCCGTACCATCAACGAACCGAACACATAGCGATAACTGCTCCTTTGTTGCCTTGTCGGTGGCCTCATCTGCCATAAGGGCAAAAAATGGACAGCTTCTCCCCAAGTTTTAACAAAACAAGGTTTGCTCCTTGTAGAAAAGATAATATTTTGGTACAAAGTTCGTTTCCTTTGATAGAAGAACACTCAACGAACCCCAAAAACTCCTCTCGAACGGCACCCGTACCATCAACGAACCGAACACATAGCGATAACTGCTCCTTTGTTGCCTTGTCGGTGGCCTCATCTGCCATAAGGGCAAAAAATGGACAGCTTCTCTCGACCCCCACACACACACACACCCTTTCGATTTTTATTGCGTTTTTGGCATTTCGATTTTTTCAATCTCTGAAAAAAATATGTAGGCACGTGCCTTAGTGCCTTATAGGAAGCTACGCCCCTGCAAATAATGAAAAAAGCTTCGTTCACGGATGATTATTGAGACTAGCCACCAACTACATTGAGTGTGATCTAAGCTGTTAAGTGTTTTCTACTGTGAGTAATTATCTTTCCTCATCAAAATTAAGCAGATATTTACGGTTTTGGAAAGCAGACGACACGAAAACTGTAGTTGTGTCCTTACGACAGCGGGATGGTGATTAAACAATTCATCACTTGGTTAACTCTGGAGGACAGTGGTCCAGAGGAAGAGCGTCGGCTTCTAGACACTAGGGTCGTGGGTTCGAATCCCGTGAAAAGCTTCGTTCACGGATGATTATTGAGACTAGCCACCAACTACATTGAGTGTGATCTAAGCTGTTAAGTGTTTTCTACTGTGAGTAATTATCTTTCCTCATCAAAATTAAGCAGATATTTACGGTTTTGGAAAGCAGACGACACGAAAACTGTAGTTGTGTCCTTACGACAGCGGGATGGTGATTAAACAATTCATCACTTGGTTAACTCTGGAGGACAGTGGTCCAGAGGAAGAGCGTCGGCTTCTAGACACTAGGGTCGTGGGTTCGAATCCCGTGAAAAGCTTCGTTCACGGATGATTATTGAGACTAGCCACCAACTACATTGAGTGTGATCTAAGCTGTTAAGTGTTGCAAACTTTCATCAATCCACATTCGGCGCGAGTACTGGTAATTAATCCAGGAAGCAGAATCGAGAGTGATTAATCTCAGTTGTAACAGAGACATAGATAGTGTTATCTATACATGTCTCTGGTCGTGAGAACTGATGTAGCGATGAATAAGTTTAAACTCTGTGTTATACACTGAACATAATGGTCGTACACTGTAAAACAGTTCGGTATTCAATCTTCTTTGCAGAGTTATGCGATGAAATCGGTTTTCTTGAACAAACTTTTTGGTGTCAACGGTTGTCAAACAAGAGCGACAACTATGTAAGAAACTTGATATCATTCAGTACGAGTTACTTCCCTTGATACATTATCCGCCATTTACATTCCACTCCCTTAGTTACTTTCTTATTATCCTACTTAAACTTTTTAAGTGTTTTGGTTCTCAAATACTTATCATCGCAAAATTCTCAGTTATTCGGATTGTAAGTATGTTTTTTCTGACATTATACATACAACTGGCATAAAGCGATAAACTTTTAACTTTGTGTTCACTTTAAAGACATCCATGGGTGAAAGTGTTCAGGATTATTCCTGAATTTCAGGTTTTTGAGACTTTTTGTCCCTATATAATACTATAGCTAACATGCCTTTTCAGGATAATGAACTACAGATTTCAGGTTTTTGAAATTCTTCAACTTTCACCCGTGGACATCTATCAGTAGTGTTATTATATTCGGACAATCTTAGTAATTCGGATAGTATTGTGAAGTTTAAGTTTAAAATTATTTTTAACATTGATTGTGAGAAAAGTTTATATAAATAAGGCTGATCACTCTCAATTGATTCTGCGTCCTGGAGATATCGGTCATATTACCTGTATTAACACTATATATACACAAGGGTAACCACTTCAAAGAGAAACCAGTTCTGACGATCCGCAATTATCAGTCCGTACCTTTTTATATGATCATGAGTCTGTCAAATCTTAATATGTCCCGTGTAGCCAAAAGTTGTTTTTTGTTTGATGGTAAAGTGTCATTGCTGAAATAACATTCATCGAGGTGATTTAGTGCCGAAACATCGGCTGGTCCTGTTGTCAAAGAACTCTTCCCAGTGACCCAGATTAAAAAAAATGTCGCTTGTTGGCAGAAATCATTTGGCTATGCGGTACATATAGAGAATTGACAGACTAACTACATATAAAAAATTACGGACTGATAAGTGCGGATCGTCAGAACTGGCTTCGCTTTGAAGTTGTTTCCCTTGTGTATATATAGTGTTAATACAGGTATTATGACCAATATCCCTGTGGGATTAATAAAAAGTTGCTAAGTGGACCCTTAGTCAAAATAATTCGACGTGGAGATTGCTTTCTATTTTCTGTATGGACAATCAAATGTCGAAATTTCGAATGATCCAAACAGTGTTCGACTCTTTGAATTCTGATTTTCCGATTTAAAGCACCAAATGGCCTTTCAAAGTCAATTGATAAGACAAGATATGTAAAATAAACCTATATACAAACAAATAATGGCATCAAATTGCTGATCATAAAACAAAACAAAAAAATCCACTTAATAGGTTTTTTCCCTTTCAAGTGTGCATGTGCAGAGAAAATGATCTATTGCAGCAAAAAAGCATCACATAGCGTTATTTAAACTGTTCTTACAATATAATGATATGCTTTTTATTTATTTCAGTTAGTTCTTCAAGGGATGGAAGGAGAAACAAATATTACACCAGAATCCTATAAAACATCTTTTGTAAATAACCTGGAAGCAACCGAAAGTGAAGACACCCAGGCAGAAGATGGACCTTATAAAAGAAAACTAGGGACTGCAACATTTTCAATTCGCCATAAACTTGTTAAACAGGAACACTCACTTAAAGATGGGATGAGAAACAAAACTGAAAACCATTTAAATGAATATGATTGTAAACAAGAACAGATAGATGCTGAAGAAAAATGTTCAGATGAAATGGAGAGTCGTAGGAAATATGTAGTAAAGGAACAAAGTGTAGACGTGGCAATAATTGATTGTGTATATAAGGATGCATCTCCAAGCCAAAGCCTGTCTGATAAAATTGAACCGTCTTTGAGTAAAGAAAATCCCTTAGTGTCCAATTTGTTTAACAATAATATCACAAAAAATAAAGAAATTAGTTTGGAAAAGCAGCTACACAACCTGGGAAAACATCAGCCATATGCCAATTTCGGACGACAAACTTTGTCCATTAAAGATCAGCTTGAGGTACTGGAACAAATACAGAAGGCAGACAAACCATATTGGTGTAGTTTCTGTGATAAGGGCTTCAAACAGAAGGGTCACCTAATGGCCCATGAAAGAACCCACACCGGTGAAAAACCCTATAAGTGTGAAAAGTGTGACAAACGATTTACGAAAAACACTCACCTTTCCGTACACAATCAAGGTGCACACATGGGAGAAAAGAGGTTCATTTGTTCCACATGTAATAAAGGTTTTGTGCAGAAATGCGAACTTGTAAGCCATGAGCGTGTACACACTGGTGAGAAACCGTTTCAGTGTGAAATATGCTTTAAACGATATCCGAGGAAATGCAGTCTTACAAGACATCTAATGTCGCATACTGGTGAAAAAGGATTTAAGTGTGACAAATGTCGACGAATCTTTGCATTGGAAAGAAATTTGAATCTACATAGAGAAACGAAACATTCGGGAGCAATAGTTCAGTGACTGTGATAGAAAAAGTTGCATTGTTAAATTGACAATGTTTTTTTAAAGAAACTGATTATGCAAATTGCTATAACCACTTACTTATTACTCAATCATGTAAGAATGAAAATGTGTTGTGCCTTTTTTTTAAGGTATTTTTTTTATATTATGAAGCTACAACATAACTAAAGAATTGTTGAAAATGTTAAACCCTTTTAAGAAATAGAATCCAGATTAAGTTGATAAGTTGGTTAACTTATTTTTAAATATATTTTATTCTGTTTTTATTTGGCATGTTAAAGCATTGGCTAATGCTGTTTTAGAATTAGTTTAATTTTAAAGGAAAGACTCCCAGAAGACATTTTTGTAAGGGTATGTGATAGAAGCCATTATGACAAAAGGGTAAACTTTTGTAACAAGCTATTTATCCTTTTGTAACAAGTTATTTATCCTTTTGTAACAAGTTATTTATCCTTTTGTAACAAGTTATTTATCCTTTTGTAACAAGTTATTTATCCTTTTGTAACAAGTTATTTATCCTTTTGTAACGAATGGTTCCTTAAACTTCTGCAACTTTTTTACATCTGTGTTAGTATAATGATGTTATTGGTTTGAAGATACTTGCATAGGAATTGTCTTTTTTTTTTAAATTTGTTAGATTTTTTGTTAGAGGAGTTTAATGAGATGTATTTTTTATTATTAGTATCAAAGGAATTATCTTTTATTAGGCCTAAAGAAATAAATTGCTTGTTTAGGGTAAAATCTTCGAAATCAGTAGGTAGGGTAGGTAGGGATTTATTTTTATTTTTATTATCATTTTTTTTTTTTGAGCTTCACTTTAATGTGATAATTTCTTTTTAAAGAAAATAGTTAAACAGTATAGAACTGTCCTCTGACACAGACCAGTATCCATCAAAATGCATTTTCAGAAGTATATATATATATAGTGGATAAGGGAAATGATTTACCTGTTATTATATAATGATCACTTGCAGCAGAAAACCTAAGAAGCACTGTGAAAATAGTGTAAAGTGCTTTTAAGGAGCAATTACTCTTTCTACTACATTGATTTCTTCCAAATATCACTATGCAAATAATTTTGTCCATGCTGTTGAATAAATTCCTTTCAGAGATCATCTATTTCCCTTACATTGATTTCTTCCAAATGTCTCAATGGAAATAGTTTTTGTCTGCCATACTGTTTAACCCATTATCAAATAATAACGACATTTGACCTGTTTGACCAGTTTGTTGCAGACGACTCTGGAAAACATCTTAACAAACAATTTCTCATTTTACAACAATGTTATCTGCCCTATCAGAAGATTATTTTTCAATATTATCACATTTTTTAATTTCATCTTATTTTGAAATGTTGTCTGCAATCTCTTTCAATTTGGGACAGTCGAAATTTTGGCATTGAAATAGAACTAGTCACAAAATTCAGTATATATCAGAGTAGGCTCACTAAAAGACAGAACTCTCGATTTGGAACAGTCCGAAATTTGGCGGTTGGTAAAGGGTTAACAAATTCCCTACAGAGATCTTCCCTGGTTAAGCTGATCTTCCTCGCTTAAGAAGTACATAATGATTAACTTGACTATTCAGTCTGTTGCTGGTCATCAGTGGTGTAGTAAAGGGTGTTTTACCTGCAAGATTTTAACCCTTAAAACGCTGGGGAATTTTCTAAAAATAAATTTTTGTGTCCTCTGCTTTCCAAAACCTTTAAATGTCTGCTCTTTTTTTGATGAGGAAAGATACTCTTAGTAGCAAACAGGTTAGATCACAGGCCAGCCACCAATTTACTTGGTGGCTGGCCTGGATTCAACCTGATTGCATAAGCATGAAGTTGGTTACATTACTATAAGGGGAAAAAACTATCAGACACAATCGTTTTGGGTTCTTGTTAATAATGTTTCAGCAAACTAATTGTGAGGAGTACCCACAATTTAAGGCTTTTAGAAGCAATAAACCAATTGGCTCTTGGTATAAGATGATTACTTTAGCTTCTGTTAATGATTAACCTTCTGTGTTAAGAAAATGATTGTTTTGCTAAGAAAATTATCAAATGTCAATTTATTACAAGAATGGTAAGTTCTTTTGAAATATTATTAAAACGAACAGCTTTGAATATGAATTAATTCTGCATGAATAGCAACATTTGTATTTTATGGATACTTTTTTTAGTCCTCCTTGACCAAGTGGTTTTGAGTACCGATGTTGAAATCACATGGCCCCGCTCTTCGGGTTACGAGGCTCATGGGTTTGAATCCAATGTGAGTAGCGGAGTTCTCCCTGCGACTTTTCATTGGTCCACATGTGACATGATTACTGGTTGTGTATCCAGGAAGAAGATTCGAGAGGGTCCTCCGTGGCTTAGTGGTTAGAGTACAGAATTTTAAATCACATGGCCCCTCTCCGCGTGGGTTCAAATCCTGAGAGGGATATGGATTTTCATGAGAGGCAGTCTCCCGACTGACTTACGGAATGCCGATGGTTCTACCCGCCTTGACCAGCCCTTATGGGCAGTTGAGTATGGGGTCTTCCTCCATCATTAAGAGTCGGGCATCGCCACATAACTGAAATAATGTTGATGTGATGTAAAACCCATAAAAAAGAAAAGAAAAAAGAATCGAGAATAATGATTCTAAGTTGTAAGGACTTATTCCACATTCCATGTAGAATAAACAAGTTTACGCTAACAACATCTCTTTATGTAATCCAAACCTCTGTACTCCATAAAACCACCAGCTGATTAACAGAGCCAGTGGTTTTCTCCAGGCCTCAGCAGCCCTTGTAACAGTAGGGTTGGGGTCGTCCGCCATATTTAACCCTTAGAATGCTGAGTAATTTTCTAGAAACAGACGTTTGTGTGGTCTCCATTCGAAAGCCTTAAATATCTGCTTAATTATGATGAGGAAAGATACTGAGATTAGCAAACAGGTTATATCATAGACCAGCAGCCAAATTACTTGGCGGCTGGCCTGGGTCCAACCTGTTTGCATAAGCATGAAGTAGCTTCAGCATTATAAGGAATAAAGAGCATGGTATCGGATATCACAACGTAACTGAAAAACTGTTAACCTTTTCCCAAACAATAACGACATTTGACGACTTAAGAAAACATTGCGGGAAAAGGAAAAATTGCTCGTAACGAGCAATTTTTCCTTTTCCCACCATGTTTCCTGCCCAATCAGAAGATTATTTTCTAATTCATCACATTTTGAATTGTCGTCTGCAATCTCTTTCAATTTAGGACAGTCGAACATGTGTTGTTTGGGAAAGGGTTAAATGCAACGTAAATTCCCAACAGATAAGTCGGTTCGATTGTTTAATTTTACATAAAAGTAAGAGAAATTTCCCAAACACCATTTAATTCCCGTATAGCCACATAACACCACATTGATGGTAGTGGCGGCAGGAGGGCGCTAGTGGTGCAGGGGTAGAGCGTCGGGCTCTTGTACCGAGAGTGCCGGGTTCGAATCCCCTTTAGGCGAGATAAAAATTGCCGGGACTAACCCACAAACCGGCGCGATTATGGTTTAGTATCCAGGAAGCGATCAGCGAGAGTAGCGTTGAACAAGCTTTAAGCTTCCTTCTTAATCGATGTAAAACAAAACAAAAACAAAATTTTAGTAACTTACTTTAGCCTTCTACCGTTGTCTTGCCCACGTATCTCCCACTTGTTAAGACTGGGGACGAGTCTTCCCTGAGATGACGATAATGTAATGTGTGTTGAACGATAATGCAGAGAACATAGAACATTGCATGCATGTTTCTAAATAGACAGCTGAACCGATCAGTGGACGACAATGTTTTTCACCGATCGGATGTGATTCGTGTCTTTGAGAGGTCAATTTGCTTGGTTCGTAACACAACAAGGGACAAATATCTGTGAGACAGATATCGGTAACGCTAATAAAACACGAACACTGACTCGACATCCCTGACACCCTATTTTACCAGAAACATGGGTCAATCACATTTAGAAAAGTTCATTTAAACACTCTCACCTATCAGTCACATCTATGAATAACTGGAGCTGGTACGATATCCGCCAGCCTTGCGACTATAAGTATCATAAATGAATGCATGGGGGAAAAGAAATAACAAACAAATAGCGTTTTTTCTGTGTTCCATTACTTATCAGATACAACAAATATCAGATATATTTATAAACCACGTGATGTTATTCAACATACGTTATTATCAGTAGCATACATGTGTCACAGAAAAAGAAGTTTGATCAATGGGTTCTCACACATATTCATTGCACATGTAGCTATAACGAATGATATCGGTCACGTTAATCAATCAAAGAATTTGACTGGCATTCGGAAACTATATCGTATTGATCAGTAACATTACAATCTGAACACATCGGGTTTATCAAATGAAAACACCTCTGAAATAATAGGGATGACGCCATATTGGTTCCCAGCGGAATGACGTCACTTCACTTTCGTGTTTAAAAATAGATATTATATGTGAAATCTAAAAAGTCGTTAAATTTGATTGAGGAAACAACTTTACATGTCACAACAACAATTTTGCCATGAGTTACTGATAAAAAGATTATCTAAAAGGATGTCCAACACTTCCATACACATTTAACTACTTAACTTGCACGCTTAGAAAATGTGTTAATTGGCGGATGCCGATTTACCCGAAAAATTGTAACCCTACACTTATATCCGAGGTGTATTTCACAGCTCACGGAAATACCCGAGTAGTTCCGATTGGTAACATTAGTAAATTACAGAGTTAAGTCTGCGGAGATACATTAATTAGTCGGGTTAATCACGTTACCAATGTTTGAGATCTTATGTTCGAACAAGGTGATCGCTTCACAGGTTTATTTGATCTTTTCAGCTACTTTTGCCAATGATAACCACATTGTGTACCCCGCATGAGTTGACCACCAACTTTCCGGTTCTGGTGGTTTATGATAACCCATGGTTTATAACGGCGTTACGTCTAACACTCGGCAGAGAAATCGCTGTCGACGGTCGTGAATGACCTAAATACATCCCCCGTCGACTGAGACTTCTCATTGACATAAAATCACCCGTATAAAACACCCGTATGGGCGTATCACATAACCCGAATGGATCAAAGAATAGAAATGGTTCATATAAAATCGAACGATCACAGTTGTAACTTTTAGAAGCGAAACATTACACTCCGGAATATTTTAATAGTTTTCATACCCACAAATACAAGTAACGATAAATATTTGTAACATATTTTATGAATCACAGAAACTGGCTCGATATTCGGGCAACACCAATCAACAGCAGCATGGTCTCAATTTCCCAGGGTCTAGAGGTGTAACCTTTAAATAAAAATATTGGAATAAGCACCGATTATCATTGTTTTACTAAACTTGCCCTCGAACTAAAGATACAATACATTCTATATGTATATACATATACACGTATTGCCTTGAAACCACATGACCTTAATCTGAGTGGGTTCTAAATCCCGGTGACGGTGTAACGTTCGTTGAACGTTTATGCGAATTAGGAATCTAATGCATTGTTTGAGAGAACATGCTGGTATATATATATAGACAACACAGCCGCTCAGTGTTTTTCGCTGATAGGATGTGTTTGTGTCTTTCAGAGGTTCATTCGCTCGGGCCGTTACATTGGTGACAGCGGTGGGATTAAGACTTCTCCTTCTATCGGAGATGCCTTCCCCACGTGTTTTCTAAGGGCCAAGACTCGGGAGGAGTCTTCTTGGAAGTGGGAGTTATGTAACGTTCATTGAACGTTTCTGCAAATTAGGAACCTAATGCATTGTTTGAGATAACATGCTGGTATTTATATAGACAACACAGCCGCTCAGTGAACGACAGTGTTTTTCACTGATCGGATGTGTTTGTGTCTTTAAGAGGTTCATTTGCTCGGTTCGTTACAACGGCATCTGGATTTTTAAGAGTGGCAGTCTTCCACTGACTTAAGAAATGCCATTGGTTTACCAGACTTAACAAACCGTTATGGGCAGTTTTGTAAGGGTTCTTCCTCCATTTTCCCAACATAAATAGAATATTGCGGTGTAAGGCGCATAGCAAGCAAATAAAACGGCTCAACACAAGGTTTGTGTGAAACTGAACCAATATCAATATCTTGCTTACCAGCAGCACACACGGCAAATTGACATTCTGCAAGTGAACCAATTTAGTTATGCTTACCAACAGCATATACGGCCAAATGATATTGTGCAGTTGCACCAATTAAGTTATATATACCAGCAGCACATAAGGCAAATTGACACTATGTAATTGAACCAATTAAGTCATGCTTACCAGCAGCACATACGACCCATTAATTGTATGTTATAAAACCAACTAGGTTATGCTTACCATCACCAGTAAAACATACGGGCAATTGACATAGGTCGTATTCCGACTTGTCTCCTTCACATATCTGCATGGAACAGGTTCTGTCACGTGACTTAAGGGCACACCCACACGTAGCACCACACTGACTCCATGAGCCCCACGTTGACCATGTACCTATAAAAGGATTTCATTTGAGATATTTTGCGGTCAGTTGGGATTTCATGTTGTTTCATGCATAGTTCTACAACTATGAAATGTACCCAGAATTGAAAATATATAATAAATATACAATATGTAATTAAACAACAGTTAGTAATGATCACACTTTCCTTCTCTCACCATGTTCCTATAGAGGGAACTCGTTTGAGATATTTTGCGTTCAGTTGGGATTTCATGTTGTTGCATGCCAAGTTGTACAACTATGAAATATACCAAGAATTGAAATGATATTTACAATTATATGGTGTCAAATAACAGTTGAAAATGAAAACACTTTCCTTCTCTCACAATGTACCTTAAAAAGGAACTCATTTGAGATATTTTGCGTTCAGTTGGGATTTCATGTTGTTGCATGCCAAGTTGTACATCTATGAAATGCACCCATAATTGAAAATATATAATTAATATACAATACGTAATCAGTTGGTAATGATCACAATTTCCTTCTCTCACCATGTACTTATAAAAGGAACTCGTTTGAGATAGTTTGCGTTCAGTTGGGGTTTTATGTTGTTGCATACCAAGTTGTACAACTATGAAATATACCAAGAAATGAAATGATATTTACAATTATATGGTATCAAATAACAGTTGAAAATGGAAACACGTTCCTTCTTGTCTGTCCCCCTTTTTTATGAAATCCATAACCCATTTCCTTATAATAACGACTTTTGACCATTCTGTTGCTGACGACTCTTGAGCAAATTCTTCTTTTCCCACAATGTTTTCTATCCTATCAGATTTTTCTCCCAATTTCATTACATTTTGAAATGTCGTCTGCAAAGTCTTTCAATTTGGGACAGTAAAAAACCTTGCGTTGGTAAAGGGTTAAACCGCAATCAGAACTCACCGATACACAATTGTTCACTACAGAACAAGCTGTCTGTGAAGTCGCTCTCCCAGGGATGTGTGCTGTTTCCATAACAGTTTCTCGTTCGCGTCTGGACGCCTGTACCGCATGTTACACTACATCCACTCCAGGCAGTCCAAGGATCACAATGCTCTGTAAGGTTAAAGGCACACGAAAGGATATGGGTGCAATTAAATTACTGAAAAAATATATGGAGTTCTTTCATCATGTTCATAAAAGTATGAAAATTAATCAATGAATGCTATATATTTAATAAACTCCTTTAACATAAGTTATGAGGTGTTTGACATAGTCTATATAGTTGTCTGCAATTCAATATTGTTTATCAAAAATATCCGTTTGTTTACATATTTAAAATAACGATTTCTGATTGGTCGATTACAAAAATTGTGTATCATGTAACCAGGTTAGGGGGGAAAACATGCAGTCTGAATCATCAAACTGGCTAATCTGAGTGTTGACGACGCACCAACATGGCGTTGACGACGAAATCAATTGCCTAACTTTTGGTTAAGCGTTTTTATGGTAAGTATTTGCTAAATAGTTTTCTGTATTTTCAGAAAAGTAATCAAAAATCTAAAAACATGATTCAATCTTTATTGAATCCAACCGCCTATAGATAGTCTCAGTTTTTTTACTTGAGGAACTGGCTGAGATTTCGTTATTTTCCCTCTGTTGGATTCAATGAGTGTTGAATCATGTTAAAGTAATGTTGCCAATAGTAACCAGGTCCAATAGAGCACATGCATGCATTTCATACCATCCGGAAGTAGGGCTATATGTGTATGCGAATGCATGCACATATAATTAGTGATAGACTTAACATACCTGGTCGTAGCACACATTCCCCCTGATGACCTTTATTATTGTTCACAAACAATATAATCACGGCTACCAACAAACCAACGACGATAGTAACGATAAATCCCACCAGAAGCCACTTTGACACACATTGCTGACTTATTCGGAATGAAACAACATGGCCGTCTTCTTTTTCCTCAGACCGGTTCCCGGTCTCGTTGCTATTGCGATTATCTCGCGCGAAGTTTCGTTCCCTTCGACATTCGCGGTTCGTTCTGCGATCGGTATCGTGAACAAGTCTAGTTCCTTCGTCACCGGGGTCGGTCGTAGCTCGACGGTTGTCATGATGCGGAATGTGATTATACGGACGGCTATTCTGTCTTATGGATGTTCTTTGTGTGTTCGGTGAAGACTTGGGAAAATAGCTGGAGGCTGGATTACTAGTAGGAGTGAATGGCTGGTCATCGGCATCGTCTGAATAATTGAAATTGTCCTCTTCGTCCGAAGAAGTATCGTCGTCTGGATGGACGTTGTGGTAGCTTCTAGAGACTTGCTGATAGCTTGCCATACTTGTTCTCTCTTACACAGTCACTGAAGAATAAACAGTTGTAGTCTTATAGAGAACATCATATGCAAGTGTTAGTCAAACTAATGTGACGCTATTAGAAGATATTGCGAAATTTTTGTATCGGGCAATATATCCCCGTTTGATTGTCCCATCAAATAATAATAAGCAATCTTCACGTCGAATTATGTGACTAGTGCAAATGTATGCTAATGTATGCATTTCTCAATCAACCTTTTCTGTTAGGAATTGAAAGTTGGCTAGTACACCTATTGCTGTATCGTTGCTATAAGCCAGGGTTTTAAAGCTATTAGAGAATTGTACTTCTTCCACAGATTAAAATAGAATTTCATTTAACCTTTCTTAATGTTGAATGATAATGTTTAAGTTGATTCTCAGAATCAAACAAAGAAATGGGTTCTACAAAAAGACACCCGCAATGGTTTTTTAAGCCAAAGAACTTATTTTGGATTCGTCAGACTTCCCTGGCATGTTAAATCACTTTTTCCTTTTGAACATCATTGAATATACATAGATAATAACTTCCTTTGTCCAATATTTGATTCGTCCATTTTCAAATGGTACAAAATAATCAGCAGTAGTTTCATTACCTGTGCACAGAAGAAAACATTTGTCAAAATGTGTTCACAGTGAATAAACAAGTATTTTGATGCAAAAACGTATATCGCTTTTGAAATCTTCTTCACGTTAACGGTACAGAGTTGAATTGACGCTTCTTGAATTAATGATACTTTCAATAGCCACTTCTTATCGGATATCAAGCAACATTACAAAAACTGCCTTGCTTCAACGACATTTAATTTTGACTAATACATGTTCTCTTCTCAATCTGATCACTTCGGGTTTATCCAATGAAAACACCCTTGACATAATATGGAAGCCGCCATATTGTTTCTCGCGAGACTTATTTCAATGTACTTTTGTTTTCAAATAGAGCTTAAATGTGCAATCTAAATTGTCATTCAATTTGATTAAAGACACTGTTATAAATATCAAAACTTATAATTTAGCTTTTATGCATGAGTTACCGTTCAAAAATAATGATTTGATATGGTGTTCAAAACTTCCATATACTTTTAACTACTCAACGCGGACAGTAATAATAAATGTGTAATTAGCCGGGGACGATTTACCCAAAATGTGTAACCTTACGCTGAAGTACAAGGTGTATTTCCCAGCTCGCGGAAATGCCCGAGTAATTACGAATGATTCTCTTCTGTGAACAAGCACCTTTAAAGGTGTTATCGCTCATCACTCCGAGCTAACTACATGTATTTCTAGATAACATTTTACTCTAGTTTGCCTCAACTTACAGCATATTCTGACCACTTTTAACCCTTTACCAAACGCCAAACATTCGACTGTCCCAAATTGAAAGAACAGACGAGATTGAGACGAGACGAGATTGAAAAGTAATCTTCAGATAGGATAGAAAATAACATAACAATTCCTCATTTTCCCACTTTGTTTCCAGAGTCGTCTGCAACAAACTGGTCAAAAGTCGTTATTATTTGGTAATGGGTTAAAAAACTACTGTTACAAAAGTAAAGATTTCTCCTTGATTTTGTTTTTGCTCTTATTTTGTATGTCCTTGCTTCAATACAGAGCAGTAACGAATTACAGATGAATGAATGGTTTTGAGTTACGATAATCGTTCAACCGACTTTACGTCAATCTGAACACATTGGGTTTATCAAACGAAAACACAAATGTATTTCACAGCTCACGGAAATACCCGAGTAGTTCCGATTGACTTTACGTAACTTGATAATAGCATACCTCTTGCTCATATAGCCTGGAGTCCTGGCCTATGTTAACCCACATTAGGTTCGGAGTATACGAACGGGCCAGGCCTCCAAGGCTATTGCTCATATACATTCGTCTTTTTCAAATCATAGACTATGGGTACTTTTTAGAAGCAACGTGTCAATGTAATTCCATAGAGATTCCAGACAATAAGAATCACCGATCCGATTTAAGTTTTGTTTAAATTATTTATAGAATAGAATCACATGTATACGCAGTAGCACTTTGGCCCCCCCTTTTATCCACGTATAAACTGTTCATGAGAATTGGTGATTTGTAACAATTCTTTAAACCCATTACCAAATAGTAACGACATTTGACAAGTGTGTCACAGATGACTCTGGAAAACATGGTGGGTAAAGGGGGAAATTGCTCTAAATGAGCAATTTCTCCTTTTCCTACAATGCTTTCCGTCCTATCAGAAGATTATTTTTCAATTTGATCACATTTTGAAATGTCGTCTGCAAACTCTTTGGATTTGGGACGGTCGGAAATTTTACGTTTGGGAAAAGGGTAACACGCTAAAATGCATATGGCATTGTGTGACAGCTCCGGCAAATTTCAATATTGATAATAGAAACGACATTCGGATACACTTACGCCCCCCTACCCACAACCACACACATAGCTTCACAAAAACAGTCACAAACACACACAACTCACATTTACCTTTAATCTAACATTCTTAAAAGCATACTAGCGCTCAGAAAAACTTGGTAAAATGAGTTATGATTTACATATATGAGCAGTTTATATGATATGATATGTTGAAACATAGCGATACACCACAGGACCATGACAAAATAGCGTCTTTACTAGTAGGTAGTATCCATGTTTCTAAGCGCCATTTTCACAAATTATGTACCCACCAATTTAACTTATTTGTTTACATTCGAGTCACATCTAAAATAGCAAAGAGTGATCGGATTGACGAGTGGCGATCACCTTGTTTGAAAACTCGCATGAAACACATAACAATACCGTCATTTGTCCCTTTTATCCAATGCTAACAACGTGAACATTCAGAATGGAAAATTTCTCGGGTTTCTTTGATCCACTCTCGATGACTGATTCCTGAATATACGACCAATACTCGTACCTAATTGTGAGATAGTTCAAGCATTTTTACATCATCGCTAACGGTGATCGAACCCATAAACCATCGGGAATAGTGACTGACACTCTACAACTGCACCACTGCCGCCCACTTGGGTAAAGTCGAGGCCATAAAAACACACATATAGAAAACAACCAAACAGAAAACAACATTATATTACCGTATGATACATGTGTTCACGCCTCAATCAACATTCCTAGCCAGAGTAAGTCTTTTTCCAAAAATAAACATTCATGATACATATTAAGCATAGGTCAATCGCCCTCTAATGCGATATTTATGTTTCAATCGAACGATACCATACCTGAGCTAAGGGGGGATTTGAGTATACACGGTTATCTACCTGCCGTCGCAATTAGCCTTAATCACATGTGCAGATTTTTTGAACTCGGAAATTTACTGCGTTGGACCTATATCAACACACACATTAAACTGTTTACATATCAATGGAGCATACCTAATATGTGTACATTATAATTAAAGTGATAGACCACTCACCGTGAATCCCGTTTAATCGATTCTAGTAACATGTAAAAGTGACAATTTGAATATAATAATATATTCTACCCGAACAAATTAATAGGTCACACCCCGTGACGAGATTGTTGTTCACAGCGAGAACAAAGAACGATAACTCTATACGTAATATTGTGTAACAAAACCGAAAGTGAAAGTACAATGTGACTTCACCAACGTTTTCCCAGAAAACGTTGTGTCATACGCGGAATTGTAATTGTTATAACTTTGGCTAATACCGACAAAGGGTTAGATATTTTGTTGTAAGACTTGTCAAAGTGTCAGGTAAATGGCGATAACATTGCTTTGAACTGCTCATAGAGTTCCAGAGGTAGGACGTCGGCTTCCGGACACGAGGGTCGTTGGTTTAAATCCCTTAAAAAGCGGGTCCCGCCTTGCGACCTTTCATTACTGGTTATGCTCAAGAAACAGAATAATTGAGAGTTAGTAATCTAAGTTGTAGGCCTAAGAACTTGTTTCACAATCGATGTTAAATGAATAAGTTTAAACGAACTAACTGCTCAATTTGACTCACCTGACAGATGGACAGGTGGACAGACGGACAGACAGACGGACGGACGGACGGACGGACGGACGGACGGACGGACGGACGGACGGACGGACGGACGGACGGACGGACGCACAGACAGATAGACAGACAGACAGAATGCCAGACAGAATGCCAGACAGAATGCCAGACAGAATGCCAGACAGAATGCCAGACAGAATGCCAGACAGAATGCCAGACAGACAGACCACTTGACAGACAGACAACTAGACAGACAGACCACTAGACAGACAGACAGACCACTAGACAGACAGACCAACAGAAAGACAGACCAATAGACGGAAGATCAGGATGGCGTTTGGCGAGCAGGCCTGCGGGCGGGCTGGCGGACGAACAGATACACAGACATGCTGCAGGTGGATAGAGAGACAGACAGATCTCCTCAAGCATGGGTTGTGAACTTGTGAGCTCCATTTTCCAATATCTTTTCTGAACGCATTTAAAGGTATAAAGCCTTTAAAGTGTATCGGTGTTGCGAAGTTTAGCTGCCCCTATAGCTCAGTGGTTAGAGCACTGCTCTCGTAAAGCAGGGGTCGTGAGTTCGACTCTCACTGGGGGCAAATGCTCTGAATTGTTTTTTTCTCTTCGTTGATAATTTCATGTACAGAGAACAGCCACGTAAAACAGCAAAGGAACTAACACCAGCACCTGCCTATATATTTCAATGGTTAAAGCACTACTCCCATAGAACAGGGCTCGCAAGTATGAATCTCTCTACGTGAAAGACCCAATATAAACAAACATGTTGCAGATTTGAATTGAATATTACGTCAGTAAGGCATATCTGTGACTTGATAGATGGTTTAAACGAGTAAGTTGCTGCATGGGAAATTGGTTGATTACCGCTAAATTTGATGAACAGGAGAAACGTGTTTTTGATGGGCTAGTTGAAAGATGTGAAAGCAAGTGAGTAGGAAAGTGAGTTGATAGATAATAACCGACCTGTTACTGGTTACTAATGTAATCAAAGGACTGAAGGCACTGGAGATGGGTGTAATTCAAATGAAAGAGAGTTTTGATTGGAACAAAAGCGATGTAAACACTAATCCAGTTACGTTACGACTTTCCTGGATTTTATCCGAACGGGACTTAAGCTTTGAAGTGACCTGTTTAAGTAAACCCCCACAAAAAAATCAGACCGTCACTTGTGATGATAGGACCTGGGTACGTAGAGAGACCCATACTCGCGAGCCCA
Source organism: Cerastoderma edule (assembly GCA_947846245.1). Classification (NCBI taxonomy): domain Eukaryota; kingdom Metazoa; phylum Mollusca; class Bivalvia; order Cardiida; family Cardiidae; genus Cerastoderma; species Cerastoderma edule. The sequence goes on from OX401417.1 coordinate 18,379,355, forward strand.
GGGTACCGTTACTTAACAACTTCAGAAAAATATTTGCGTAAGTCATAACTGATACACATGGATAGTATCTTCAATGAAAGCACAATATTGCAATGTGACACGTCATTGGAAGCGTCTCGGAAAGACGATTCCAATGATGCGTTATTTTGCAATATTGCTTCGCCCAATATTGAAATAAGAGGAATTGTTGTTTAAGACTTACGCATATCTTAAGCGTTAACTGTTTATTAAAACGGTACCCTGTTCTATACAGCTAACCATAAGGCCAAACAGGAAATTTAGTTTGATGCTCAATACATTCATATTGGTTGCTGAAATGGGAATAACAAAATCAAGGCATGTCCATCATACAGCGCGCTCGACTATTCGATAATGTCGGAGAGGTGTGAAGGTCAGTGTAATATAACTTATTTTGAAATATGAGGATGCAAACAAAACTGAAACCAAGATTTCTTAAGAACTGAAACTGGTATAATTTTATTCAAATCAAATTGAACCAAGTTTTTTAAGTACACAAAAGGCAATAGGCAAAGTTATCATTTTGACTAGTATTGGTTTCAGTTTTAGCCTGTAACAAAGATCAAATATATCAGCAAGCAATTTCTCCTTCTTGTCAAAAGTGATTTTAATCAAAGAAAACAAAGAACCAGAGAGTTTAAGTTTCCGAGTTTTATTATTGTCCTCTGATACTGCGCAACACAAACATCACACATAGATACAAGCAACATCAGCTTTTTGATAAACGTGATACACATTCAATCAAATAAAGTCCCACTTATTTAAAAACATATAAGATATTAATATATCATCTTCGTCTAATGTTCCTTTGAATTTGGACCGGCCATAAAATGGCAGCATGAGGCGAGGCATATATTTAATCTGTCATCCCGGTTGCCCCAGAAAAAAAGTAGGAATCGGATCGAATAATCGAATATTTCAAATATTCGGCTTTGGTCCGAATACTCGAATGTAAATGACTATTCGAATATTCGTTTTATTTGGCCAATATTACAGTATCTGTAAATTAATACAATTGAATATCATGGTTTTTCCCCCATTTCTCCGTACCTTCAAAACTGATTCACTATATAACACCATTCAACATTTAAACGTTAGGCATCAAGGTACAATTGCCATGTTTTGATAAAAAAAAAACCACACCATAAAAAGACCAAGAGACCAGAAGAAAAAAAATGTTTATGTATAGTAAGTGTAACGAACCGAGCAAATGAACCTCTTCAAAGATACAAACACATCCGATCAGTGAAAAACACTGTCGTTCACTGAGCGGTTGTGTTGTCTATATGTATACCAGCATGTTCTCTCAAACAACGAATGCATTAGGTCTCTAATTTGCATAAACTTTCAACGAACGTTACATAACTCCCATTTCCGAGAAGACTCGTCTTTGCCCTTGGGAGACACGTGGGGAAGGCAACTCCGATAGAAGGAGAGGTCTTAATCCCACCGCTGCCACCAATGTAACGAACCGAGCAAATGAACCTCTCAAAGACACAAACACATCCGGTCAGTGAAAAACACTATTGTTCACTGAGCGGTTGTGTTGTCTATATATATACCAGCATGTTCTCTCAAATAATGCATTAGGTTCCTAATTTGCATAAACGTTCAACGAACGTTACAGTAAGCTCAAAGATCAAGAATTACAACTTATTCGTTCAATAAAGCAACAGCAGTCGACCGAAACATATTCTTGAACGAAAAGTATCTTCACGATACTGCGAAGAAATCATTGTGAGTTAAGGAGAAACCGCTTGTCACAAACAATTCCTTTTTCAGTCACGAATGTTTCCTATTTGTCTAAATCTAGATGCGCCAAAGAATGTTATTACGGAGAGAATGCTTAAATTATAATCCTAAAATGGGACAATCGGGGATGAAACCGCATTAACCTATTACAAAACAATAACGACATTTGACCACTTTGTTGCAGACGACTCTGGAATCATTGTGGGAAAAGAAAAAATTGCTCGTGACGAGCATTTTTTCCTTTTCCCACAATGTTTTCTGCCCCTTCGGAAGACTATCTTCCAATTTCATAATATTTTGAAATGTCGTCTGCAAACTCTTTTAATTTTGGACAGTCCTGAATCTGGCATTTGGTAAAGGATTAAACTAGTTGAAACAGCGCCCTCTCGTCAGATCGGTTGTTGGTCGTCGTCACGAAATTGTCCGAGTCCAGCCGAACGTATCTGTTGGTTGCTTTAGATTTGATGAGGTAGGTGGCGGTCCTCTTGTCGGCGTAAATGTAGAACCGGAAGTGGTCTTCGCTCGTACACATGGCCGCCTTCGTGTGCAGCGCGTTCATTGTCGTATCGTACCCGTCACAAACGTAACCGTCGTAGTCCTGGAAATATATAGATGTGTAACGTTCGTTGAAAGTCTATGCAAATTAGAAAACTAATGCATTGTTTGAGAGAACATGCTGGTATGTGTGCATGTGTGCGTATGCTTGTTTACCATTCCCACCAGCGTATGCGAAAATGAATTTATTCTTATATTCTTTGTCAACCATGAGCTGTATATTCTTCATTTGAAATAAAATGTTGTTGTTATTATTCTTCTGCTAACGATCTTGCCATTAACAAGAATCATTTTAACCCGTATAGTGCTAAGACCAACATCATGCTTATGCAAACAGGTTAGATCACAGGCCATCCGCCAAATGAATTGGTGACTAGTCTGTTATGTAACCTGTTTGCTACTCTAAGTATCTTTCGACATCAATCTTAAGCAGATATTTAAAGTTTTGATAACCAGACGACACACTATTTTTAGAACATTACACATCATTCTAAGGGAAAATCAACTTACCCAAAGTTTGTAGGAGCCGTCGGATTGATAGGACAGGTCGAAAGTAACAAATGAATCGTCGGGTTGGTACCTAACGGATATCTTTTTGTCTCCCCACCCGTCGTTGTGCCAAAACTTTCCCGTGATGGGATTCACGAACCTCTTATTCTGCCCATTCAGCTCTGAAAAAGATGTGCATACATCTATTATTCTGTTATCAAATCCTTTAAAGAAAACTATTTCTAATCTATCAACGTACATGTATTATGCTCAACGAAATCGTAATTGAATGACACCTTTAAATGAATGAAAAGCTCTTCTGTAAATCCATGTCCTTGTTGAAATGTTTGTTAGAATTGCTAGATAACATGTTATTTTATGTTTATAATGCAATATATATTCCTTGCCAAGTATTTCTGATACAATACAAAGGGAACATTATGTTATACAAATCCAGAATTATAGCACTGTTCATTAATTGAAAGAACAAATCTCTTTCGCCCGGTTTAGGCTTTGCCTATTATCATATTAATGTATAGTTTAAAATTATTCACTTGCAAACCCATCATATAGGAAGGCAATCGGAACTACTCGGGTATTTCCGTGAGCTGTGAAATACACCTCGGATATCAATCTGAACACATCGGGTTAGTCCAATGAAAACGCTCACAGCTCAAGGAAATACCCGAGTAGTTCCGATTGCTCGGATATGAGTGTAGTGTTACAATTTTTCGGGTAAATCGGCATCCGGCAGTTAACACATTTCCTAAGCGTGCACGTTAAGTAGTCCAATGTGTATGGAAGTGTTGGACATCCTTTTAAATAATTTTTTATCAGTAACTCATACCAAATGGCGAAATTATTGTTGTGAGATGTATAGTTGTTTCCTCAATCAAACTTAACGACTTTTAAGATTTCACATTTAAGATTTATTTCTAAAAACGAAAGTAAAGTGACGTCATTCTCGCGGGAAACAATATGGCGTCATCCCTATTATTTCAGAGGTGTTTTCATTGGATAAACCCGATGTGTTCAGATTGATAGGAAGTCTGTTTCTGCTATGTTAAACTAACCACTACTCCACGTAAATCATTGGGCTGAATTTGAGCACACAATCGGGACTATTCGGGTATTTACGTGAGCTGTGAAATACATCTTGGATATAAGTGTAGGGTTACAATTGTTGGGTTAAATCGGCATCCGGCAATTTACACCTTTTCTAAGCGTGCACGTTAAGTAGTTCAATGTGTATGGACGTGTTGGACATCCTTTTAAATCATTTTTTATTAGTAACTCATACCAAATGGCGAAATTGTTGTCGTGACATGTATAGTTGTTTCCTCAATCAAATTCAACGACTTTTTAGATTTTACATTTAAGATCTATTTTTAAAAACGAAAGTAAAGTGACGTCATTCTCGCGGGAAACAATATGGCGTCATCCCTATTATTTCAGAGGTGTTTTCATTGGATAAACCCGATGTGTTCAGATTGATAGGAAGTCTGTTTCTGCTATGTTAAACTAACCACTACTCCACGTAAATCATTGGGCTGAATTTGAGCACACAATCGGGACTATTCGGGTATTTCCGTGAGCTGTGAAATACATCTTGGATATAAGTGTAGGGTTACAATTGTTGGGTTAAATCGGCATCCGGCAATTTACACATTTTCTAAGCGTGCACGTTAAGTAGTTCAATGTGTATGGACGTGTTGGACATCCTTTTAAATCATTTTTTATTAGTAACTCATACCAAATGGCGAAATTGTTGTCGTGACATGTATAGTTGTTTCCTCAATCAAATTCAACGACTTTTTAGATTTTACATTTAAGATCTATTTTTAAAAACGAAAGTAAAGTGACGTCATTCTCGCGGGAAACAATATGGCGTCATCCCTATTATTTCAGAGGTGTTTTCATTGGATAAACCCGATGTGTTCAGATTGTTTGAGCACATTTCCGAACAAACACGAGTCATCTACGAAGTTTGCCAAGTTATATATTATTTGTTCCGAATGATTTAAGAAATGAATAAAAAGCCCGATAGTTGTTTTTTTGTCTGACTGCAATTCCATTTTGAATTCGACGTGACAATTCGGTTAGTATTGAATAGATAAAAGCCACGTGACGTATATGATGGCAATCTGAACTCATCGGGTTTATCCAATGAAAACAAACACCTCTGAGATAATAGGGATTCCGCCATATTGTTTTTCGCGAAACATACGTCGTTTTACTTTCGTTTTCAAATATAAATCTTAAACGTGAAATCTAAAAAGTCGTTTAATTTGATAAAGGGAATAGTTTAATGACTCACATCTTATGGTTTCGACATTTCGTACGAGTTACCAATAAAAAATGATCTTAAAGGATGTCCAATACTTCCATACACATTGAACTACTTAACGTGGATGTTAAGAAGAAATATGCTATATGCCGGGGATGATATACCCGAAATATTGTTACCCTATATTCGAGGTGTGTTTTCCCAGCTCACGGAAATACCCGAGTAATTCTGATTGTAGTTTCAGTGGTTCTTGCCTAAAATTGGTAGCAAAGAGACAATTTTGTACATCGCTTACCATTTTTGACACGGGTCCAGCACACTTTTCTTACTTCGCACCAATTTTTTGTTTGGGCCTGGGTCACTGAAACAAGATCTGCAAAAAAGACAAGAAAAAAGGCTGATTTCAAACATGATATCAAACACGACAAAGGCTGTAATAACAATAAAGATGACTTTTGCTTTACATTTGATTTGGGTATCAAGAAGGAATTTAATGGTTCTTGATCATAGGTGTTAAAAATGAAATAAAAGCGTAAACTTTTACGATTTCTATACTAGTACTTGCATATTCGACGGAATTAAAATCGCTTTTGATAGCTAATTTGGTTCGAAGAGAGCCATTACATTTTCGTAATTGCGGTCCAAGCGATGTCAACTTTAAAACCGATGAATCGCTTTTGTATATTAATCTAATCTAAAAATAGACAACCTTTTCACTTTTACATCATGTGATCAATGAAAACTATGCGCGAATTCGGGGAAATCAAGTCTATTTATATGGCGTTATTTCCAAAACACAGAGCGTGTCAGGAATGGTGTCAGATATACATTAAAAGCTAATTTTTTCATTTACACACTGGAATGGTTTTATGAAAACTGTCTTGATGCAAAAAGACTAAACGGATAAAGGACAGTGATACCTTGTCAAATTTTAATTTTATTGCTGTAAGGCCTAAATCTCGGAACATGCACCTTTAAACACATTTAAGCTCACATAAATACCAAATTACGAGTGCTAAGTAGTTTTGCATGTTGCTTATGCATGGACAACATGTATTTGATTGTATTTTTCAAACAAAGTAAACTTTTTTTTGTGCATCCAGGAGGCCTACAGCTGCGATAAAAAGTTCATAATAATGGATTATACGGAATAAAAGAGCTCAGCCTACAGGCTTGCACTGTCGTCGTTATAAAGAATATGTTTGCTAGCTGCAATAAATTCTTTTTTGAATCATCAAATGATAAAAACAAATATTCAAATTTGACAGCCATCTCTAAGTTGTTTTACAAGTGTGCTAGTATCTGGTATAACGCTGGTGTCAACTGTTAAAAAAACCCTTTAAATAAAAGAAAACATTTGAATTAATATAGACTTACCGAACACGTTAACGACCGCAAGAACTAACGCAAGTTTAGCTAAGATGTTCATGTTTTGGTTAGATTCAAAAGCTAAACAGTTGTATTGTTAATTTGACGTCTGAACAACTTTTTCTGAATGTTTGGCTTATAACGTGGATCGCCCTTTTTATAGCAAAGTTATACTATCCATACATACTATTAATTATAATGTGCCTCAAGCCGTTGCGTTTGAAGTGTTGACGTTTACGTTAACGTCGCCGTCAAAAACGTCTTTTTACCCAATACCAAACAATAACAACGTTTGACCATTTTGTTGCAGACCACTCGGGAAGATACTGTGGGAAAAGGTGAAATTGCTCTTAACGAGCAATTCCTCCTTTTCCCACAATGTTTTCTGCCCTATCAGAAGATTTATTTCCAATTTCATCACATTTTGAAATGGAGTCTGCAAACTCTTTCCATTTATGACAGTTGAAAATTTGGCGTTTGGTAAAGGTTTAACCCTTCTCTTTCCCTTTTCTTTCTTCCAATTAATGTACAGCACCCACGTTTGAGCATTACAGTACATGTTCCCTGTCTACTAGGCTAGGAAATGTGTCTTGTCCAAGGACACTCCACGGTGAAATAATTGATCGCCCTCGGGGGATCGAACCCGGGTTGACCAGTCTCTAGTCCCCGACTACACAACACCTACGTAGAACCTGCTCTTCGTATATTCACGTTTTTACACACCTTAAGCAGTCGATTAAACAAGTGATTGTGACGCAAAATGTCTCCTTTCGCCATAATGATTTTATTCAAGGATAACAAAGAAAATGTATTTGATTCATACAAAAGTACGTATATATGTTATAAATAAAACGTTTCGCTTTCAAATTAAGGGGGGGGGGGCAATAACCGGTACCAACCTTGACACTGAGATACTACTACCGTACTACCGTTGTTATTAGAACATCCGCCTAATTAATATTTCTCTTTTGACATGTTGTAAATAAAGACCAAAAAATGTTGTTTTTTCCGAGAAGTACTTTAGTTGTGTTTTCAAACTGTGGCTAAAGTAGGTTAGATAACTTGGAAACAAAAACAACGTGTTTACCACCAAGGGTCGAAAAGTTATATATGTCACCACCTGTGAGGTAAAGGTATAGTGGGGACAAATTCACCTGACGTTGACCTTTATGCAAGAATAAAATAGAGAAGGATGACGCGGTATAAATCAATACTCGCCAAGAGATCGTACATTGTCGGGTTTGTTCGGTAAACTCCGTGAATCTATACCATGTGTGTTGTCGTGCAGATAATTGACGGACTGTCCTTAACCCTTTCCCAAACAACAGTTTTTCGACTGTCCCAAATTGAAAGAGTTTGCAGACGATATTTTAAAATGTGATGAAATTGGAAAAATAATCTTCTAATAGGGCAGAACAAATTGTACGAAAAGGAAAACTTACTCGTTACGAGCAATTACTCCTTTTCCCACAATGTTTTCCAAAGTCGTCTGCAACAAACTCGTCAAATGTCGTTATTGTTTGGGAAAGGGTTAAGATACATAGAAATCAAACGTAGTGTGAAATTATGATTATAGAGGTCATCAATGTCAGGTGAATTTGTTCGCACTATACGACTTGAGAGACAGTTTCAGGTCAATGACTGGTCTTACTGAATTTGGTACCGGAGTCGCCAAGGTAAAGCTTGAGAAATGGTTGAAAACAACGTTCAACCACTAACAACACATTAATTCGCTAAACCTTTAGTGAAAAAATTGTTTGTATGAATGGTATATTATTTATTTTGAATAGGGGTTCTAAGTTTTCAACATGTTGAAACATGTGGGTCCCGGATTCGATCCCAGTTAGAGGTAGGGTGATTAACCCACAAATCGGTGCGATTACTGGCTATGCAGCCAGGAAACAGAACCTAAGTTGTAAGAACCTGATTGAAAATCGATGTAAATTAGTAAAAGTTCATCGATAAAGGTTGGAACATCATCAATAACAGCGAAAAACATGTGGAAATAGATACGCCAAAATGTGTTTGTTAATACAGTCAAACTTTTGTTAGGAGGCACGCCTATGTAATTGAGAAACTAGCTGTAAAAGACAGGTTGGCTGCTTAACAAAAATTGATGTACACTATACATCTAACAATGGGACTTTCTGATGTGGTTGTATAAAGCAGTTTGGCTGCTTATAAGGGTGATTGCTTAACGCAAGTTGATGTACACTATAAATCTAACAATGGGACTTTCTGAAGTGGTTGTCTAAGGCCGGTTGGCTGCTTATAAGGGTGGTTGCTTAACACAAATTGATGTACACTATAAATCTAACAATGGGACTTTCTGAAGTAGTTGTCTAAGGCAGTTTGGCTGCTTATAAGGGTGATTGCATAACGCAAGTTGATGTACACTATAAATCTAACAATGGGACTTTCTGAAGTGGTTGTCTAAGGCAGTTTGGCTGCTTATAAGGGTGATTGCTTAACGCAAATTGATGTACACTATAAATCTAACAATGGGACTTTCTGAAGCGGTTGTCTAAGGCAGTTTGGCTGCTTATAAGGGTGATTGCTTAACGCAAGTTGATGTACACTATAAATCTAACAATGGGACTTTCTGAAGTGGTTGTCTAAGGCAGTTTGGCTGCTTATAAGGGTGATTGCTTAACGCAAATTGATGTACACTATAAATCTAACAATGGGACTTTCTGAAGTGGTTGTCTAAGGCCGGTTGGCTGCTTATAAGGGTGGTTGCTTAACACAAATTGATGTACACTATAAATCTAACAATGGGACTTTCTGAAGTAGTTGTCTAAGGCCGGTTGGCTGCTTATAAGGGTGATTGCTTAACGCAAGTTAGACTGTACTATAAATGTACATGTAGTCCAAATGATCCAAAAGTATACATTTCATTCTACAGCTTTAACACATTTACAGCTTGGATCACCCGAGTTATAATACATGGTGAAACAAGAGGTGAAACACAGCTTCTGGAGCATGGATTAACTAATTACCAAACAATAACGCCGTTTAACCACTTTGTTGCAGACGACTCTGGAAAACATTGTGGGGAAAGGAGAAATTGCTCGTAACGAGCAATTTTTCCTTTTCCCCAAAATGTTTTTTGCCCTACTAGAAGCTTATTTTCCAATCTCATCATAATTTGAAATATCGTCTGCAAACTCTTTCAATTTTGGACAGTCGACAAACAGGCGTTTGGTAAAGGGTTAAATGCATTCGGACACCTCTGCCAAATTCGTGAGCGAGTGTACGTCCACAAAACTGCGGAATTTGTTCATGGGGGCGGTAGTAACCCTTTCCCAAACAACAAATTTTCGACTGTCCCAATTTGAAAGGGTTTGCAGACGACATTTCAAAATGTGATGAAATTGGAAAATGATCTTATGATAGGGCAGAAAACATTGTGGGAAAAGGAGAAATTGCTCGTTATGATCAATTTCTCCTTTGCCCACTATGTTTTCTAAAGTCGTCTGCAACAAAGTGGTCGAATGTCGTTATTGTTTGGGAAAGGGTTAAAAGCGCCTTTCTTTGTACAGTATCTAGATTTCCGGGTTGCTTCGTGGAAATGTTGACACCAAAAGGGCCCGGATTAATAGATCTTATTTCCGAATAATTTACAATGCCTTTAAAATTGCTAGAACTGACTTCATGCTTATGTAAATAGAGAATAGATGGTTGGTGTCGTGAATCGGAAATGTTATCGGGCAAGGCGTAGGAATATTATCCGGTGAGCCGAAGGCGAAACGGATAATATTCCGATGCCGAGCCCGATAATTTTTCCTATTCAAAGACACCAATCATCTATTCTATTTATCCTGTTACCTTTATCTATTCTTTCAAACAAACAAAATGTAAATAAAACACGAGAAAAACGGAAAAAATAAGTAGAGAATGATGTAAACATGACGTCATATCGTTCTTATGACGTCATGATTAGTCGCGTGCATGTATTATATGGTTAGTGCCGGATATCACAAATGTTATACGGCACCTAGTTATCTGTCCCGAAATGGCACTAGTGACAGGATAAAATGGTTTGATCCAGGCCAGCCGCCAAGTACATTAGCGGCTGGCCTGTGATCTAACCTGTTTGCTACTCTGAGTATCTTTCCTCATCAAAATTAAGCAGATATTTAAGGTTTTGGAAAGCAGGCGACACAAACATCTATTTTGATAATGTTGCCTAGCATTCTAAGGGTTAAATGACAGGGACTTCCAAATGACAGTTGTATATGTTTACTTTTGAGATTGAGCTAGAAATTCATTAAGAATACGTATTTCAGCTATTACGAAGAAATTATAATTAGTTCTCGTAACTCAACGCAAAAAAGTACATCCGGGTTTGTTATTTGTTCTGTTTTTTTTATATCTCCGTCATTAAGAACATCAATCATATTTTGTCACCGCACTTAATACAGTATGATGACCTTACAGTATACAAATTTGGATTTTCGTAGTTCTAAGTACTGTTACTTCATGTACCGTGTGCTCGTTGTTGTCTGACAATGAAATATCAGCTACAATACGTTACGACATCATATCTAGGGTTTACGGGGTAATGGTTATCGTAGGGGGCTACAGACCGGGCAACCCGAGTTCGATTCCCGGGCATTATTACTCCATTTTCCTAAGGTACATTTCTAGGACTGGTTGTAGCCTAGTGTCCTGGCCCGTGCGTATACCCCGCCCTAGGCCTAGTGCGAGGAATCTGAACGAGTCATGGTACCGTTTTACTACCTCTCATGAAAATCCAAATGCCATCATTACCCTGGGTACTGTTTTACTAAACAACTTAAGGAAAATATTTGCGTATGTCATAACTTATAAACATGGATAGTATATTCAATGAAAGCACAATATTGCAATGTGACACGTCATTGGAAGCGTCTCAGAGAGACGATTCCAATGTTGTGTTACTTTGCAAAATTGCTTAGCCCAATATTGAACAAAGAGAAATTGTTGTTTTTGACTTACGCATATCTTAAGCGTAAACTGTTTCATAAAACGGTACCCTGGACCCCAGGCGCGGACTGGTTGGTTATCCAGGGGATGTTTACTTGATCGCTCAAGATTGATCCCCGTTAAGATAATCAATGGAACAAGAAGCAAACAGTGCCTATTCACTTATAACATTTGTCCATGTTGGAAAACTGTTTGTGTCTTTGAACCTGTTTAGGGCATGTAGAGGTAAACTAATATCCTTTATATTGAATTTAGTTTCGATGAAAATAGCATAAACTGCATTCTTACCAACCAAACAATGACGTATGGTAACGGTGTCTTTATTTATTGTGATGTTGGGTTCATGTAGATTTTGCTTCAAAGATCTCTGAGGCTTCTCCGGAGACTGAACTTTCGACGTGTGTCTTACCACAGTGTTCAAGATTCATCGAACAAAGGAACATATTGAAGCACCTCTCCTCAACTTTTACATGCTAAATTCAGAAAGAAGGAAAGAAATTTAAATAATTAATGATCCTATGTTTCGGGTGTATTTGGAAATGGTCTTCAAGAAACGAGTCAACTGAACACACACAATATGTAATTGTGAGTTTTTGTAGTATTCAAACACCAAACAACAATATCTTAAAGTCACATGAAAATAGATTTATGCTATATCAACTCTATTATTTGGGAAACTTTTGGTCAGTTTCAAATAGTTATCACAAAACAAACAAAAAAACAAAAAAAAACCAAAAATAATCTAGACCGGCTAGTTAAATAATTCAGAATAATTCTCCTTCTTTGACCTGGTTACGTGATACGGACATATTTTTTAACCGACCAATCACAATTGTTATTTTGAATATGTAAACAAAGAGATCGTTGAAAAATATGATTTATTGGGATACAACTAGCTATATTGCAAGCGCAAAACAACTTATGTTCAAGGAATTTATCAAAGAGGATCTCACAGCACTCATATAATTAACTTCATGACATTTATGAACATAATAAAAGAACACCACATATTTTTTTCGGTAATTCGTTTGTACTCATATCCTTTCATTTGTCTTTAATATCTTGCAAATGGGTACTTCAATTTGTGATACTGAACTTCTTTTAAAGTCACTTTGCTTGTCATAGGCATTAACGAAAGCAATCGTCACCATCTTTATTTTGCCATTGGTGACAGTTGGTGTACTGTGGAATTTCTATGCCACGAAGTTGAAGGGATCTCCTGAAAAAAAGTTCGACAGAGAGAGAGCTCGATATATAGATGTCTGGAATAATAAGACCTAGAAATAAAGAGCAAATATTTTGGAGTTCGTTTTTCTTCGACGAAAAGAAAAGTTTGACAATCAGAAGTTCGAGGTAAAGATATTCGTCTGTGTATATATATCAAACCACGATCTACCACACGATAGTGAAACTACCCCTAATTTACAGCGTTTGAGGGTTTACGCCATAAGGACCAATGTCGTTTGACATACATGTCTATATTATCAATAAATTTACATGTAGGCCTAGTTATTGATATATGGGTATGTCAAACGACATTGATCCCTGTGGTTTGGGATAGGCCTAGTGAGCAATGTTACCATACAGTAGCCTGATGCCAGGACCCCAGACTAGCTAACCAGCAAGGGAAATTCCGCGTCTTTTTGAAATAGATCTTAGTTGCAGCCGCATACCAGAAAATGTTGATGATCCAGGCGAGTATATTTCATTTCCGTTATTCAATTAATTTACTGCTTAGATTATTCGAGAAACATACCCTCTGACATTCTTTTAAGGAATCCATTTCGTTCATTTCATTACTACACTTTCATTCCGTTAGGTTGATTTTTACTTCCGTTCACTGCGGAGCTGCTTTATTTACTGGATGCCAAACAACCGAACGAAGAATTTGTTTTGATGCTGGTTTAGATAAATTAAGACAGCGGCATGATTTGTTATCTATGTATGGTACGTTTAAACAAAGGAATAACGACTTTGTCTTGTGGTTGACAAACAAGATCCGATTGTATCAACATATCGGTGACCCCATACCTGCTTGTGCATGTTAAGAAATGGGTGGAGTTTCGTATTTACGTTTTAATTTATTGATGTGAGGCGTTGTTAACATTTGCTGTCAAAGATTTGGTTAACTTAAATTGTGGTTAATCAGACCATACTCTGCTTTCTGACATTGTCATTAGATTGTCTATCCGCTTAAATTTTGCAGAAATGCACTGCTTTCTAGACATGGATTGAAGATCATGATGTAAAAACTCTTGTCAAAGATAAAGGATGTTTTTGTAGTTAGATTGTTTGTTTAAAAGTAAATAACTTTTCTGACTAGAATTCTGTTTCTACATTTGAACACTATATTTCTATTATTCCATCAAAATATCAGAACATGACTCCCAGTTGTAAATTAATCTCTTTCTTATCAATTCATTCACATTACATGTAGATATGCCGCAAAATTAATTTGTAAGAACAATTAAGTTAATGCTAGGTGACCATTTCTGCTTGCCTTGCTAACTGATAAATCTAAATAAAAGCTATTCACTTATAAGAACCCCTCATTGAGAGTAGATAATCTTCTCATGTTTGATCATAAATGGAGACCAAACTGAAACAGTGATAGTAAAATCTATAGAATTTGGTTACGATATTTCCCAAACTAATAGGTAAAAAGTTATATGCATGTTATTGCAAATTTGGACTACTATGGTATCACTGTCTGATATAGTAACAGCAGGTGGTTAAGGAAATGCCAATACAGGGCCTTTTTTTCTTTAATTGGAAAAAGGCCTTGGCCAATGGCCTGTTGATTTTGGGAAACTGTATTGACAAAATTGCGGAATCAGGAAACCCAAATGCTGATACTGAATTTTTGGGCAAATTGCATGGTTTTAAAGAAATTTCCCATTGGGAAGTGCCTTTTATGGGCCCCTGTTATTTAAAAATGAAAAAGCTCTGCAATAAGGATGTTTTTTTAGAAAAATATCTTTCTTTGTAAAAAGTAAGTGAAACTTTTTATAAATGTTATTTCTAATTTCTTTTTTATTTCAGAGATTTGAATAAATAGAAACAATGTCTGGATCTTTATCAGTCGTAGCCTTTGAAGGTGAATTGAACTCCATTGTCAGAGAGGTAAGGGTATGCTTATAGAATTTGAAAAAAAGTGTGTACTTCAAAGTTCTTTTGAATTGCATTTACAGCTCTATCTAATAATTGATGATAAGTGTCAAAATGATATTGAAATGATTTGGCTATAAAGCAATGCATGTTTTATGTTCACTTCATATTCTCACTTAATATATGAACTGTTTATTCTTATAGGAGAAATCATGTGGTAATGGTTCTGTTCTGTTTGAACATATAAGTGCCAATGGACATTGCAAAGATTTCAGAATGATTTCAGGCTATTTTTTTTAACTTCTTTTAAATTAAAACTTATTTATTTTACATCAATTGTAAAGCTTATGTTTATCACTCTCGATTCAAAGTTCCTGGATAAACTTTTTAAGCAGTTGTACATGATCAGAACTGTCCTGAAACTATTAGTAATTACACCTGTGCTACAAAATGTTTGTTCTCTCAAAAACAATCCATGTAATATAATACATTTTCTTTCTATTTTGCAGTACTTAGACTTTGGAGGGTTTGACAAAACTTACCAATGCTTTGATAAAGAGATATCTTCCAAGGGAAAACCTTTATCTGCCCAGGATGGGAAAGGACCTGTGTCACAGAAGCAGTTACAATCACAGGTATGTACTATTATACTGTATTCTAGGGGACCATCTCACAAAGTTTCGTAACTTTACATCTACATTTACAAAATTGTCTTAACCCTTCAGCCTCAAAGGTTAATTCGTTTTTGCGAAAGAAAAATACCAGTGTGTTAAAAGTAAGATAAATATTTCATCTTATTGGCTTTATATCCTATTCTTTATATTTATTATTTTTCATAAGGACGACCATATTCCAAGTCAATCAGGCTCATTTCTTTAAAGTTAAAGAAAAATTCAGTGAATGCCACTGTAACCATTGATAATGTTTCTTTTGTATTAGTCCTAGTACTAATACTTTTATACTTAGGCAGACACTACCAATACCTTTGCACCACAGAGATAATTTGTAAAGCGTTATTCAATATATTTAGAATGAGCTGATGGAGCTATATCATAATGGGAAAAGGAAAAAGTTCTTCGGTTTGTGGGCCCAGAGTCTACCAAAGGCACTGCGGGATTCTGATCAGGTGGCCCAGAAGCTTGAGTTCTACCTGAACATTTACTTTGCCATCTACCCACTGAAATTCGGCAAAGGAAAGGTAGGTTGTGATATCAATACCTTTTTTATTTTCTTTATTTTATTTGCAGGCATTTAACCCATTACCAAACAATAAACGACATTTGACATCTTTGTTAAAAACGACTCTGGAAAACATTGTTGGAAAAGGAGAAACTGCTTAGAATGACATAGTTTTCTGCACTATCAGAAGATTATTCTTCACTTTCATCACATTTTGTAATGTCTTCTGCAAACTCTTTCAATTTATGGACAGTCGAAAATTTGGCGTTTTGTGAAGGGTTAAGCACAGCTGTATCAGAAAACCCAAATGAGACTATAACTAGCAATTAATCATTTTTGTCAGAGATATCTACTTACCCAATACCATAAAGAAAATGTTGGTAACTTTTCATACTTTATAATTGTTGTCTGCTACTTTTTTTACTTTGGCGTGGGTTGATCCTGTAAGATTTGGACTTTCGCTACAGGCAGTATCCCAGCTGACTTACAAGTTGATAGGATTGAAGTCATTCTAGAGTGATCCAAATAATTTTTTAAGCGTCGCGTATGCGCGACTGCTTATAGTCATCGATCTGAATCGTTCTTTGTCCTTCGGGGGCTGATCACTCAGATAAAACTAATCCTACGCGAATTTCGGCGGGAAAAATCAAGTAGTTCTCCGCGAATTTTGGCGGGAGAATACTCCCGCGCTCGCGCATGTATACCAAGAAACTACTTTCCACGTTGAACCGCAGAGGCGAATTCAAACGTTTGTTTATTCTTTTTAGGTATTCTCGATGGAATGGGATACAAATATTTGATTCTAGCATTGGGTCGCCTTGTCAGGAAAAATCATATGATCCATGGTTTGATCGCTTGAAGATTAAGTTCGAAGTTCCATGTTTATATAATTGCTGTGGACTTATTTTGCCTCCAATACACACTCACTTTATATATACTCTTGCCAGGGCCTAACACACTCGGTTTACATAAATATATACTCCTGTCGGGGCCTTTTGCGGGGAATTTACGTTGTAATAAGTAATTGTGAGCACTGCACACTGTCTGGAGTTATCTTGGAGTATATTGTTTTTATTTCTGGAGAACATACTAGAGTCGATACAACTATTTGGTGCTAGAGTTGAGATACGGTTTCATGTCTGGAAAATTACATGATCGCTTCCAAACGTTCAATGTTTACATCCAGAGACATGTTGTTTTATCTATTCACTTGCCGGGGCGTTTAGTGTTTGCGCATGCTGAGCGGCATTGTTCAAGATTTCGAATTTCCGGCTATCTTGTGCTAAGACTATGCTTTAAAAAGTTCGACTTCGTGTACAGTGGATTCACTAACCTTTTTGAAAATGAAGGGAGATACTGTTTTGAGTTGCATGGCACTATTATGTGAAGAAATGGGGATTAATGTTAATCAGTGGATGTTGAGGATAGGATGTTTTTGTTTACGACTGCAAGCCGGTAAACTTGATGGAGATGAGGACACAGACTGTAAACCAAATTTTATCTTAGTGCTATTTATGGTCTGTCATGCTAACAGAAACCTCTTACTTATTATGTTACTTTTGATGATATGTGATGATGTCGAAACGAATCCTGGGCCAGAAAGTCAGATTAACAAAATGTTGAATGAATTTCCTATTTAGGGAAACATCCACCAGGGTAATGAGATGTTTAGTGTGTTGTCAAGAGGTAAGCAGTGTGTACCATACTTTTTACACATCCATTTGATAAGTTTTCTTGGAGGAATTATGATTTGGATCAAGTTTTGATTGCAGGAGATGATTTGTATATTGATATAAGAAAATATAACAACAACTCAGTTGAGTTTCTTGAAGTACATGACTTGCCTCCCTACATTTGTTTGTCTAGTGAGTATTTTGTATGCAAAGTAAAGAAAACGTACAGTGGTGCAATGAACCCGAATTACACAGACAATTACCCCCTTGTTAAACTTGAGATGGCTATAGGAGTTGGATTGCCTGCCAATCAAGGAGAATTTCAGTACAGCATATTTATATGTAAGGGAAATGCAAAAGCAATTTGTTATCATTTAGATTATTTTTCATTTTTGATTCACATGCAAGGGATGGGGATGGACGTAAAGAGTTGAATTATGTTCTTGAAATCTTTACCAACTTTTATCAGATTGTCAATATCAATGAAAATTTAGTCAGTATTTCAGGACTTCATGGGTCTCTTGTTATGTCGTACAAAAACTTAATACTGTAGTTAATTTCTTACTTATTTTTTATTACGTTTTTCATAGAATACATTTAAAAGCATTTGCACATTGTTTATATTTACAGTTGTTCTTTCTTTAATAGATAAGATATACAACAGAGTTGTGTGGTTTATCTGCATTTTATCTTCTAGATATTTTTTAAATTCAAACACACAAACAGTCCTTCAGACTAAGGAATACAATTCCACTGCGACGCAGTTTGGCCTTTCAGGCCTTTGATGATCTAGTATTCAATGTAGAGCTATCTTACCTCAACAATCATTTAAAGTTGGTTTCTATTGATTCAGGTTCATAGTATATTTAACCCTTATGGTGCTGGAACCAACTTCATGCTAATGCAAACAGATAAGATCCAGGCCAGCTGCCAAGTAAATTGGTGGCTGGCTTATGATCTAACCTGTTTGCTACTCTGAGTATCTTTCCTTCTCAAAATTCAAGCAGATATACAATGTATAATGTTTTGGAAAGCAGACGACAGAAAAACCTATTTTTAGAAAACTACCCAGCATTCGAAGAGTTCCATTCATTTCATGTTGTGTTTTTTTTACTTTACCTCATCATTTTTTTTTCAGAATGTAGCAGAATCTAACATGGCAGAGTTTAAGAATTACCTGGAGACAAGAGGCTCCACTCTCAGTCAGACTACAGAATTTTTGCCCTTCTATGCCCTGCCTTTTGTGCCAAATCCCAAAGGACACCCTTCATATAAAGAATTGTTTACAGTAAGTAAAGCCGACCTAACTTGATTAAGTTCATGAAAATACTCCCAACATGACTTAAATTGTTAGTTTAAACCTATTTATTGTATGTCGATTGTGAAACAAGTTCTTACAACTTATTTAAATCGCTCTCGATTCTGCTTTCTGGATACGACACCAGTATTCTGGCTGATTGGTGGGTTAGTTCCGGCAATTTTCGCCTTGCCTAATGGGGATTCGAATCCGGGACCCTCGGTAAAAGGGTTCGGCGCTCTACTTCTACACCACTGTACTTTAATTGTTTAGTCAATAGAAGTTAAAACTTGTAAAGATATATATATAATATATATAGGATCTTACATATGTGCTTTGTGTACTGAATTTGTTAAAAGATTTGACTAAACGAAAAAGAAAGAGGCAAGTCTTGTTTATTACTTTATTCAGATGGTTTGTTGAAAAAAATTCAATACAAAAAGGTCATGAAAGCCTGTTTATAACATAAACAAACTTTACACGAAAATAACAATGAATCTATTTTGATCAACACCATTTGGTATCCCTTATAGGGGAAGCTCAAAGCTATGCCATTACAGTAAAGGGATCATTTTGTTTACTTGGGCATTAATTCTAGTTCTTAATGTAAGCTCTTATTTAAGGTTTTCATTTGATAATGCCACAGCTTGAATTGTTCATGTTGCCATAATAAACGCTATATTTTTTGCATCAAAGAATATATATTTATTTAATAACATTTTATTTAAAATCATGAGGTCACATATGGGGTAGGCCTATTGTCTGTTATGTTTGCCCAGATTTTATCTAAATGTTCACCAGCTTTGAGAACTGTTTCATCAAGACATTTCTAAAGATTATCCACAATAAATGGTTTTCAAAAGACATAGAAATGTTTTGTTTTTTCTTACATATACATCTGTTTATGTAGAGTTTTCTCCTTGCAGGATATGTGGGTCAAAGACCTAGAGGTGAGACTGGAGAAGTTCCTGACGTTGGCACTCAAGTCCACTCCACAACCACGCCTATTTGATCTTTATGTATCCTTTTTACAGTTGTTATTTTGGGAGATTGTCCTTGTAAGACATTTGTCAAAATTAGAGCGTTTTGTATATAACTTAATGAAAATATGTGTTTAATTTTTTTGTTGAGGCACATTGATTTTGTGTCATGTCTTTGTACTTTGTTAAACACATGTCCAAAATACTTTAAATGTCAGTCATACGAAAATGAAAGAATTTATCCTTAAACAGTTATAAGCGTGGTGTTAGCTCAGATGGCAGAGGTAAGAGAATGTTATATTATGATATATTATTATTATATATGGAGGTTCAACCAAAAACAACCACATTATATAGACCAAATAAATTTTAGCCGATCGCAAATTCTGTTTTGTTTCCATGTGTAAACTTCCCTTTTTCACCATTTTCTCAAAAGCCAGCTTTATAAACTTGTACCTCTCTGCAAAGGTTCAAATTCCAGTAACTGCTTCCAGATTTTCATAAGAGGTAGTCTTCTAGCTGGCTGACAAAATGTCGATGATTCTACCAGTCTTGACAAGCTCTTATAAGCAGTCAAGATTAGAATCTTCCTCTATCATCATGAGTTGGGCATCACAATATTCATTTTAACTGAAACGATGTTGATTCTGAAACCTATATACATAAGCAAGCTGTTGTTGGGTCCTGCATGGCCCAGTGGTAAGGGTGTTCGACTCATAACACAAGGGTGTCATGTTCAGCCCTCACCAGCGGCACTGGAATGTTTTGTAAGAGTTTCCTTGGGCAAGACAGTGCAGAGCCCTGCCTAGCACTGGTGAAATCCAGAAAAGCGGTAAAATAACTGAAATACTCAAAATCCTTATATAAACCAACAAACAAGGATTCTGTCTCCATGAACTATGATTGTTTAACCCATTACCAAACAGTAATGACATTTGACCAGTTTGTTGCAGACGACTCTTGAAAACATTGTGGGTAAATGAGAAATCACTCTAAATGAGCAATTTCTCCTTTTCCCACAATGTTTTTTGCCCTATCAGAAGTTTGTTTTTCAATGTCATCACAATTTGAATTGTTTTCTGCAAACCCTTTGAATTGGGACAGTTGAAAATTTAACATTTGGTAAAGGGTTAAAACATGACTGACTTTTTAATCATAAAATTACATCTTTGATTGTGTTATACAGATCACTTCCACCAAGTCCAGGTCTACCAGCAACAGCTGGTGGACTCCGAGAAAAAGACCATGTCTTATATCAAGAGACACAATAAAGTTCAAGTAAGCACATTCATGTTTTATTAAGAACAGTGAACTGGCTTATCAAGTATTTCTTTCTAACATCGAATGAAGCCAATGTGAAATTACTTTTTAGTCAACAGTGATCTTTTATGTTTAAGTTAAGACCTGGGTAATGAAAAACTGGTGATTCCTTTAGTAATAGAATAAGTTTAAATGTAATTCATGAAATATACATCGCTTCGAAGACATTCACCGAGCCAATTATCAAAATTTTCTGATTTTGAATTTATATTTACAAAATGAATATCAACGATTTTGTTATTCATTTCATATAAATTACCTCCCTTTAAACTTTTATTTTCACATTGAAATTAAAATTTTATAAATGAAGTTGGCAAATACAAATTCTTATCCAGGAAAGATTCTTACAATATAAAACTTGATTTTAAAATGGCATCTGCTTTGTTTAATCTTTAATTTTGTTATTCTGACTTTTCCTCATTACTCAGGTCTTAACTTAATTGTGAAAGGAGTAGGAGGCTTTGAAAAAATATTGTGTAGTACTAGTGAGGATATACTAGAAGCATGGATAGGTGCTCTGACTGCTGCCAAATGACTGAAATATTGTTGAAGATAACATAAAACTGTAATCCAACTAGCCATCAAATTAATTAAAAATCAAAACTTTTATTTATCATAGGTGTTCTTCCAGTGTGAATTTGATAGCATGCATGATATGATATGTGAAGCGCATGTCAAATCATTTGCATCGAAATTTATATTTTTATTACTTTTTTGACTGGAAAGCTATACATGTTTGGATTAAGGATTGTCCTGATGTTACAGAGAAATTGTTGAAAAAGGTTAAAAGTTACTAATCAACAAACACATCTTGTATGGGCCACAGTGGTGCTGTGGTAGAGCATTGGCCTCTGGTACCGAGGTTTCGTGGTTGGATCCTTGTTAGTGGCAAGTTGAAAATGCTTGGACTTACCCGTAAATTGGTGCAAGTACTGGTTATATATTAAGGAACCAGCATTGAGAGTTCTTGATCTAATATGGAAGAACTCGTTTCACAATTGACGTAAAATGAATAAGTTTGAACTTAAAAAAAGATCTATCAACTATTGTGTCTTAAAAGCATACTAGTGTTCAGAAAAACTGAGAAACTTGATAAAATGAGTTATGGATTATGATAGAATATGTTGAAATACATATAGCAAAACACCAACGGATCATGACAATATAATGCCTGCACTATTTATTATCTATGTTTCAAAGTGATATTTTCACAAATTATGTACCCACCAATTTAGCTACATTGTTTTCATTCGAATAACATCTAAAATAACAAGGTTTGCTGCGACTAACATATTCACTCTTTTAAAAGCATCATGTGAATGTGTCACCGTCTCAGTTCCTCTGTAAAAGGAAATTTAACAATTTAAGTGTAAATGAAGGAAGGTATGGCTTTCATTATTGCAGGCAGACTATCACAACCTTATAGGAATTACTGCAGACCTTGTGGATGCGTTAGAGCAGACTGTTCAAGGGAAAACAGTAAGTCAAACATATGAACCTTTACTTAAACCTTCGAATGCTGGGTAATTTTCTGAAAACTGATTTTTGTGTTGTCTTCTTTCCAAAACCTTAGCATCGGTGAAAGTGTTCAGAATAATTCCTGATTTTCAGGATTTGGAGCCTTTTTGTCTATATAATGCTATAGCAAACATGCCTTTTCTGGATAAAGAACTGTCGAAAAAGGAGAAGTTGCTCGTATGAGCTCTCTCTTTCTTTTCCTCTTTTTAGCAATACTTCCTATCCTACCAGATAACATATCCCTCATTTCGGAATGTAATGTTAACACTATCCCTGTGATAGAAGGAGAAATTACATAAAACAAGCAATTGTCCATTTTCTCAAAAGTTTTTTTTACATATATTTGTGAAAAATTGTTGTTTAAATACATTATCTATGCCGGCTTCGGTTGATGTTAATTAAGATCAGGCACAAAGTCCCATATGAAGAAATTGGTTAATTGATTGAAATTCAGACGTTTCTGTTAGTAATGATATTGATGACTTAGTGGTTAAAGTACAAAACTTGAAACCACATGGTCACTCTCTGTGTGGATTCAAATCCAGGTGACGGCATTTGGATTTTCATGAGTGGTAGTCTCCCACTGACTTATGGAAAGCTGGTGGTTTTACCGTGCTTGACTTGCCTTATGGGTTATTGAGAATTGGGTTTACCACCATCATTAAGAGTCAGGCATAGTAACATAACTCAAATAATGTTGGTGCAAAGTAAAAGCCCATATGAAAGAATAAATGATATCGATGAAACAAAAGACTGTCTCTTGAATTTGAAATAAAAAATAGATGCATGGCACTGTTGTTGAGGTGTTAATTTGACCTCTCATATATATGTAAGATGTGTAAAAGAAACTTAACAAGGGAACTTTTCCTTTATTGTAGGTGAGCCCGGAGTATTTACAGCATGTTTGTGGGCGACTGTTCAACGCCCACCTCACTGGCCAAAGTGTAGATCTGACACGCCCGGGTACGGCTGGGGACGCTCTTAGGAAATCTATTGCTCCACAGTGAGTCTCATACCCTTTTAACATATATGTAATGCTCTTATATATAATTATCTACTGTCAACACAATTTTATTGATGGTAAATTAGTTTATTTATCAATTATATGAATAACTAAGAGTTTTTTTTAAGGCATTCTGAATAAAAAAAAATTGGAATTTCCTAGACTACGTACAGAACTGATAGGGCCTTGCATGGCCCAGTGGTTAAGGTGGCAGATTTAGAACGCTGGGTCTTTAAAACATTCTTTATACTCTACAGGCCAACCCCAAGACAGGAGTCTGTTGAAGAGAAACCATTGGTGCTAGACTACACACGAGTAAAACATGACATGCATGCTGCAGGAATGAGGAAGAAATGCTTGCTCCTACAGGCACTGAGATGGGTAAGGCGTTTCTGTACACAACCTGCTGGCCATGGCAGGCAGCTTCTGCTTAGTGGTTAGAGTATTGTATTTATAATATCATAACATAATTTAACATAATTTTATTTCAACATTAAGCACATAGGCTCATAGTTATTACATTTATATATATATATATTTTTTTTTTACATGCATGCTATGAAAATGACATGTACATTTACAACTTATACATATGCATAAAAAGCAAAATTTGATATCATGGTACCCTTTTTGCTTTGGTGTAAGTCTTTGTGCTAAGTGTGTTTGACTTGGAAAACAAGGGTCCTTGGTTTGAGGCCCTGCTTGGGCAATATTCTTTCCAATAATCAAGTCTTGGAATGCTGGGTATTTTTCTAAAAAAAGATTGTGTTGTCTGCTTTCCAAAAGCTTAAATATCTGCTTGATTTTCTTGAGGAAAGATACCCAGAGTAGCAAACAGGTTACATCACAGGCCAGCCGCAAATTTACTTGGCGTCTGGCCTGGATCTAACCTGTTTACAAAAGCATGAAGTTGGTTCCTGCACTATAAGGGTGAATGAAGTCAATGTGACATGATTATATTTAACCCTTGCCACAGATAGATTAATGTTCATGTGGGAAAGTGTGCAATATTGGTGATGAAGACGCATGTGTAGCTGTGCTGACAGCTAAGATATGACTTGATCACCATTGGAAATCCTGGTGATGTTAGATGTGGAATTTATTTGGAAGAAGTATGTTAAGAATGCCAATTAATTGGGTATTTTGATGATATGGTAAGTCTTATAAAAGTGTCACAAACAACAGAGAGATATGTAAACAACCACATAGGATGCAGTGATCAGTGTTTTTTTTATTGTATTTTCACAGAGACTAACACAAGCCCCACCTATGTCTAGAGACGGGAACATTAATGGGTTTATTCAGAACGATTTGCTTGGTTGTGCAGCTCCAGGGGCACACAGGGTGAGTTATTGTCTTATCATTTAAGTAAAATTCACTTATTTAAGTTGATTTTTTTATGATCATGAAATGATATCTTTCAGTAATTGGAAATAGAGAAGTAAATTTTTACATCTTTGAACTTAAGAAAATTAAAGCTTTGTTCGTGTTTTTGTTATGGCTTGAATACTGTCATTTAGGTAGGGTTTTATCATATAGAATCATATATATTTGTAAATGATTAAAAAAGATCTGCTCTTTCAGGATGCTGTGTTATTACTTCTCACATCAACAGATGCCATGGTTAAACAGTGTGCTGCCAGGTTGTTTAATGCATTTGCTTCCCTAAGCTCAGGTAGGAATGCCTGCATTGTATTCTTTTTTGGGGGGGCTTATGTTATGAATTTGGATGCTTGGGAAGGTTTCCACTGTGACATAGTAGTTGGAGTAGTTCACTTTAACCCTATCCCAAATGCCAAATTTTTGACTTTCCCAAATTTAAAGAGCTTGCAGACGACAGTTCAAAATGTGATGAAATTGGAAAGTATTCTTCTGATAGAGTAGAAAACATTGTGGGAAAAGGAGAAATTGCTTGTCACAAGCAAATTCTCTTTTGCCTACAATGTTTTCCAAAGTCGTCTGCAACAAAGTTGTAAAATGTCGTTATTGTTTGGTAATGGGTTAAAAGCACTATCTCACAAATCGTAGTTTCAAATTTCTAAAATAAGTTGTCCTCTATCTATAGAATGACAACATAGATTTCTGAAGTAACAGAAGACTAGATCACCATGTTCATAAGTGTACGGAAAATACAAAAAACCTTTATATTACAGATAGTGCAAACTGTTTAAATGGTTTTACTGTAAACAACGATCTAAACCTAGAATAAGCTTGTTATTTTTAGATACCGATGTCACATGGGTCCTCCGAAAAGTTTTACTGTTCTTGTCACATGATGCTAGAAAGGTGTGTGAGAAAAAATACCCGGATTCGTTTATAGACTGGCCACCCCATAAGTGCTGACATAAGGGTCACTTGACATTATTTAACAAAAACACAGGATTTCAGCAACTTCGAAGTAGAAAAATTGAAAAAGGTCTTTGTTTTAGTGATAATGATTACATTTAACTATTTCATGAACATGTTTGTCTTATACAGGAAGAACCTATCTAGCCCAGAATCAGGATCTGTTCAAAGGATTAATGGATAATCTGAGAAGTGAAGATAAAGACTCGATCACCAGAGAGATGGTGCTTGGGGCCTTACAGAAACTCAGTTTAAGGTAAGCATTGCGACAGTTGGGTGGATTGGGGGTTTAAAGGTGCATGTTCACAGATATGAGGGAATTTGGAAGTTAAATATTTTCTTTAAAACTGCATCAAAGAATAGTCAATGAAAAATTAGATAGGTTTTAATTATTAAAAAGAGTAAACAGTGAATTAACATGTATTTAAATCCCAAAGCCAGACATTGCTTTATGATGATAGTTTTAGTAATTGGCAAGGTTTTCCCTTGACCCTTTGGTTTATGCTATTGTGGGGGACTTTTGACCCTTTACTTATGGAATTATGAATGAGAAATAGTGATCTCAAGGGGTCATATTGAGGAATTGGGGTTCATTTACTATATAAGTTATGCATCAAGGAAAACCCTGAATTGATGATATTTGTGTTGTCCATTTCAGACGTAATTTACAGACGTCCATGATAGAGAATGGTCTGATAGAGTGGCTTGTCCAAGTACTGGAGGACAATGATTCCCTGTCTGACTATACCCTAGAGTACTCTGTGGCCTTGTTAATGAACCTTTGTCTCAGAACTTCAGGTAAACTTACATGAATGATGTAGTTTGTCTTGTTTGATTTTTATGTGTTTTGAGTTTTGCGGCATTTCATGTTGTGGAGGTGTTTTAGAATTCAAGACTGACAGAAGGGGTGCCAAAATCAGCAGTCTGTATTGCCAAGCTTGTTCATAAGCCTTAACAGATAAGTGAATTTTTACAGAAATTTACTAAATAAGCCAGGGTTTTCATTCAGATTTGAAGTAACAGATCCAGGTTTAGATCTATCCAATTCAGCCAGACAACATTCTTTTATCAGACTTCATGACTGTGCATGAAGTAACCAATTCACAAGAGATTTTAAGCCATGGTTGGCATCGGCAATCTGTTATAAATGAAAACCCTGATAACCATTATATGGATGAATATGTTTTGCCTTTTACAGACAAATAATTCTAAATCAATTTGCCTCTCCTGGACACTTGGAGTTGTATTTTTCTTCTAATTCAATTTCTCAACCAAATTGTGAAATGACATTGTTACTGAGATGAATAGTATTAACTTTATGTTTTACCAAAATGATTAAATCCTTTCCATTGAATAGACACAGTTTAAACACATGTGTTCCAGTTGATTCAGGAAGACATTGTGACAAAAGGAGAAATAACTTGTTACAAGCCATTTCCCTTTTGTTGCAATTTTTTACCCAAAGAAAACCTTTTCTCTGATGTATCATTGTCATCCTGTTGCATAAATTCGTAATGTTGAAAATTCCCCATAAATGAATAGGGTCCTGTGTTGCCCAGTGATTTAGAACTTTGGGGTCCTGGGTTTGAGCTCTGCCAAATGGAGTGTCCTTTGGTTAGAGACTTAAAAGCCCTAGCATTGTACCGGTAAATCAAGGAAAGCCTACTGGTGAATTCAGGAAAGCTGTGACATAACTGAAAAAAAGTTGACATGGCTTTAAATCCCATGAAACATAATATAAAGGAATGGTGTACACAAATACTCTTCATTTGAAAAGTTCCCCATAAAGGAATAGTAAAAAAATGAGTGCTTTTCATTTGGAAAGTTGAAAAATTTCACTTAAAGGAAAAGTTTAAATGAAGCATAATAACTTTTTTCCAGGGAAGAAGAGATGTGCACCTCATGCAAACCAAATCTTGAAAGTATTAAGTGATCTTCTAGGACACGATAATCAGGAGGTAGGTCTCTAATTACACCTAAAAGACAGGTTGATCTATAACTAGATCTTTTGATTAATAACACCAACTTTATCCTTATAGTGCTGGAACTGACTTCAAACTTGTGCAATCAGGTTAGATCCAGGCCAGCTGCCAAGTAAATTGGTGGCTGGTCTGGAATCTTACCTGTATGCTACTCTTGGAATCTTTCCTCGTCTAAACTAAGCAGATATTTAAGGTTTTTGAAACCGGACGACACACAAATCTTTTTTTTAGAAAATTACCCAGCATTCTAAGATTTGACAAAAGACTCTTGTCATAGACTAAAATGAACATGTTGATGTTATACAGTGAACCCTCGTTTATCCGGACCCCGATTATCCGGATGTCTCGCAATCCGAACAAAATTGTAAGGGAACGGAATTATTGGACCAGTTTATTGCAGACGACTTTTGAAACATTGTGGGTAAAGGAGAAATTGCTTGTGACGAGCAATTTCTCCTTTTCCCACAATGTTTTCTGCCATATCAGAAGATTATCTTTGAATTTCATCATGTTTTGATATGTATTCTGCAAACTCTTTCAATTTGGGACGGTCGACAATTTGGCGTTTGCTAAAGGGTTATAAGCATACATCGCTCATACAGACCGTTTATGTCTTAATGTGAATAGGAACATGCTCTGCTTCATTAGTCCGGATTATTCGGTAAACCGGACATTTTGTTGGGAACGGACGTGTTCGGATAAACGAGGGTTCACTGTACATGTAATACATTATTGATAAGGTCAACTAAAGCTTCTTGTCATATATAAAAATGTATTCATGTCAAACAAAAATGAGCATGTTGATGTTATACATATAATACATTATTGATAAGGTCAACTAAAGCTTGTTGTCATATATAAAAATGTATTCATGTCAAACAAAAATGAACATGTTGATGTTATACATATAATACATTATTGATAAGGTCAACTAAAGCTTGTTGTCATATATAAAAATGTATTCATGTCAAACAAAAATGAACATGTTGATGTTATACATATAATACATTATTAATAAGGTCAACTAAAGCTTGTTGTCATATATAAAAATGTATTCATGTCAAACAAAAATGAACATGTTGATGTTATACATATAATACATTATTGATAAGGTCAACTAAAGCTTCTTGTCCTATATAAAAATGTATTCATGTCAAACAAAAATGAACATGTTGATGTTATACATATAATGTAATGTCAAATAAAAATTCTTGTTCTATATAGGTATGGCTTCTTTTGATGAACAAAAATATCTTCTGTTTCAGATACGTCCCTATGTAAATGGTGCCTTGTACAGCATTCTGGCCATATCCTCAATTAGGGAGGAGGCCAAGGCCATGGTGAGTTAAGAGTTTAAAGTAAATTACTCAAACCCTTCTCCAACATGTTTACTTGTTTCAACAAATCAGAATGTTTTGGAAACTATTGTGACTAAAGAAGAAAACGTCTTCACAAAGCCTCTTTCAACATGGTTTTGAAAGACTTTATACTAGATTATGATTTTCATGATAAGAGGTCTTCTGTCTGACTTATGGAATACCAATAGTTCTACAGGGGCCCGTTTTACTAAACATCTTACGGAAAATGTGTGCGTAAGTCATACTTGATTAACATGGATAATATCTTCAATGAAAGTACAATATTGCAATGTGACACGTCATTGGAAGCGTCTCGGAGAGACGATTCCAATGATGTGTTACTTTGCAATATTGCTTTGTCAAATATTGAAATAAAAGGACTTGTTGTTTTACACTTATGCAAATCTTAAGCGTAAACTGTTTAGTAAAACGGGCCCCAGGCCTCTATCCTTCCTTTGGGGGGTCTTCCTACATCAATTATGCCCTCTATACCAATAAGACTGGGAACCAGTCTCTCATTTATCAAATATAGAGACCTGTATGATACAAATCTACCAGGCAGAAAATGGCTGGTAACAAAAAGAAACACAAACACTGTTCAAAGAGATGAACGTTTGCCGATTAAAGGTAAACTAATGGTTGGCCGTGAGAAGAAATTACATTAATGGTAGTCAAAATTATTTAGAATTAAAGGATTGACAAATCTTTTGACACAAATCAGTGGATAATCCAAAGTCTGATAAAGGGCTGTCTGATTTGATTATCGTAAAACATTTGTGTATTTTGCTTCTTGTTGTTTTTGTTGTTGTTGTCCTCGAATTTTGGAATGTCGCATTCTGTCCAATCAAATTGCTTAGAATTTGTAGGCTGCATGTTGTCTATCTTATGGAACATATTGGAGCGAGTAGATAGCAGGGAACCAGTTTGTTTACCAATATTATTGACATACTGTTGGTGTGATGGAAAACCCTATCTATCAAACAAACAAAATTCTTTTCAATTTAGACAAGTCACTTGTCCAATTATATCAGTTTGAATATGTTAAATCTTAGTTAATCTTTGTTACCGTAGGGTATGGAGGAGATTCTGCGATGTTTTATTAAGGAGGATCAACCGGATATGAACAGACAGATAGACTTCATCATCAAACAGCTCAATTCTTGTAAGTTCATGTACTCAGTTACTGAACCATTCATACCATACATAAATATTCTTAAGTTACTTATTCATAAACTTGTTTTCTATGAACTGCAGGAGATGGTTTAAGAAGTGAATATTTAGTGTATACATACATTTTTATTAATGATCCATCGAAAAAAGATGGTATGTTACATACAATTTCATTTAACAATACAAATGAAAGAGACAATACAATTACAAAGAGCAGGAAACAAAAGAAAACAGATTTCTTTGATGTAATCTATAATGAAGCATATATAAATTATTATTACAAAACAAAAGTGTGTGATTGGTTAATGATAACGAAAAGGTTTAAATTTGCGTGCACTCTTTCGGCTATTGAATGCATTATTGAGTGCTGATAGCTCTACCCAGTTGGTCAAAAAGCCTTCAAGTTGTCCTCCATCTTTTATGAATTGGGTATCATAAAATGATTGAAATTGTTATTGGCATGATAAGAAAATTTATCAGAAACTCATAGTGAAGTCCTCAATCTTTCAGAGTGTTTCATTTTTAACTATAGGGCATGGGTGAAAGTGTTCAGGATTATTCCTGAATTTCAGGTTTTTGAGACTTTTTGTCCCTATATAATACTATAGCAAACATGCCTTTTCAGGATAAAGAACTACTGATTTCAGGTTTTTGAAAGTCTTCAACTTTCACCCATGCTATAGGGGCATATATATATAGCATATTACATGAGATTTCTTTTTGGAAAGGCTACTTCAGTGTATTAGGCAAGGTCATGTGATTTCCCATCTGTATGTCCTTAGTTTAAATGAATAATTTTGACTTAATGATAAATTCATTATAATGCATTGTTTTTACTCCGGCTTGCAACAGCAGTCCTTCATAGCAAGAGTGCTTCATACTGTACAATTTCACATTCTGTTGTTATTTTTCCTTGCAGCGGAGATGGTGGATGAATATGAATCAGATGATGAGGATGAAGATGAAGACGAGGTAAAAATTTCTCCCAGTCACCCTGTTCATTTTCTTATATTTTGTTGCATGCCATTTTTAGCTTACCTATCTTTTTGTAAAAATATCATTTTTAGAAAAACTAAACTTTTGAGCTTTTGTTATTCCCTGAGTTGCTTTGGTGATGGTGGTGGCTTTGGTGATGGTGGTGGTGTCTAGCCAGCTGTTCAGTTACACACATCCTATACAGGGTCAAATCATTTTCTTTATATAGATTTGTATATTTTTTTTAATGAATTTCTTTACACTCATGCACTAACATTAAAAACGTGCATAGACCAAGTTACATAGCTAAAAAAAAAACATTAGACATTATAATGACCACAGTTGAACCGAAAACGTTTGGTTAAGAAAGATAGCAAGCTACAGTTATCTATTTAAGTCTCAAAGCTATTGCTTTCAAACTTCACCCACTTACTAACCACCAAAAGAGAATTACATTTTGACATGATTATGGCCGGTTTTTTTTTGCTATGAACAATTTGGTATAGAAATCAAGTAACAAAGTCACAAAACTTTTGCTATCAAATGCTAGCATGTTTTAATCGTCCTATATCATGTTTCTTCTGTAATGTTTCTCTTCACAATGAATTAATGAAGCATTGATGGTCTCAATGTAGAGGCAGAAAAAATGATAGAATTTCCTAGAAATATCAAAGATTATATAGAGATGATAAACACTTATATAACAAGATATAAAAAGATAGAATTGTCTTCAATATATTTGAAAAAGAGAGCAAAACAAATATGAAACAATTATGAACTTTCATGAAAGTTTTATCATATTACAAGTGCATGTAACTAACGGACAAAAATCCATTGACAAAATAATTAAGGAAAAAAATAGACATTTATTCTAAAAACCTTAAAACATTAGAAATATGGGTACAGTCAAACTTGTGTTAAGAGGCCAGCCTATGGGACAGAGTAAATTGGCTGTTTAAGACAGGTTGGCTGCTTAACACAAATTGATTTAAACTATAAATCTAACAATGGGACTTTCTGTAGTGGCTGTTTAAGGCAGGTTGGCTGCTTAAAAGGGTGGCTGCTTAACACAAGTTAGACTGTATTTGACCTTTCTGTCTTTATTTTTCAGGAGGACCAAGATGCCATGGAAGTAGATCTGGATAAGGATGAAGTGGTGAAAGCAGAGGGAGATGAACAGTATGGGGAGAAGCTTCTGTCAGAATACCTTGCCGATACAAAACTCAGGAGAAGGGTAGGGAGCTATAGAGAGATTTTCTTTTCACCCCAGTGTGGTTAATATAACAGTATGGGGAGAACCTACTCACAGAATACCTTGCCAATACAAAACTCAGGAGACGACTAGGGACATATATATCTATTGGGGATTAATTTGATATGCATCTGGATAATGTGATAGAAAATAAGCTGATAAATTCTTTTTGATAAGATAACTTTAATTTTTTATCTTTTTTTAAGTTTTCTTGATAAGCATTCTATTTTTCTATTTCCTGAAATCTACCTTGATGGTCTAATAGCTTGGGGATTTGAATATATAGTCATAAATATTACATGAAATGAAACTTCATAGTCACTTCAGTACTCCAGCCTAGTACTAGTGGATCCAGGAAAAATGTAACATTTGTTAACAAGGCATTTAACCCCATATAAACAAAACAATCAATTCTTCATGGCATGAGGATCGTGGGTTTGAATCCTGTGAGTAGCGGGATCCATCTTGCGACTTTTCATTTTTCCACATTCGGCGCAAGTACTGTTATGTTTCCAGGAAGCAGGATCGAGAGTGAGTTATCTAAGTTGTAACAACTTATTTCACAATCAATGAATAATATATAGGTTTAACCCTTTCTCAAATGCATAGTTTTCAACTGTCCCAAATTAAGAGTTTGCAGGTGACATTTCAAAATGTGATGAAATTGGAAAGTAATCTTCTGATAGGGCAGAAAACATTGTGGAATAAGGAGAAATTGCTCATTATAAACAATTTCTCCGTTTCCCACAATGTTTTCTGGAGTTGTCTGCAACAAACTAGTCAAATGTCGTTATTGTTTCGTAAAGGGTTAAACAAACTAGGTATTGAAATCATATTTAAATATAGACATTAGATATGTATTCCATTTCAGGCAACACAGCAGTCCTTGTTAGGCCCTCTACAGAGACCAGTAACACCAAGCTCCCGTAAAGCAGCAGAGATGTTGAGTCGTCCACCTAGTCGTCCCGCGAGTCAGTCCGGTCTCCCGGTCCTTCAGGCGGACCCGCTGGTCCGTCCACCGACACGGAGCGGCAGTCGACCTGGAACCCAGGAGAGTGCGTCCGGATTAAGGAGTTCTAGTACGTCATTTAACCAGTCTTAATCAATAAGTATAGTGTACAGGGTGAAGTACTAAATGTGTCGACCTCTGTGGCCTAGTGGTAAAAGTACAGAATTTGACATGGACCCTCTCCGTGTGGGTTCAAATCCTGGTGACAGCATTTGGATTTTCATGAGAGGTAGTATACCGACTGACTTACGGAATGCGGATGGTTCTACCTGGCTTGACCAGCCCTTATGGGCAGTTGAGAATGCGGTCTTCCTTCATCATTATGAGTTGGACATAGAAATGTAAATGAAATAATGTTGACGTGCTGTAAAACATCATACAAACAAACAAACAAACTGTCAAGGGATCACAAGGATTCCAAATTATATGGAGTACACCAAAATTATGCTTAATTCTTTTTTTTTTATGGTACCAGGTATATTTGCAATTGAATTACAAGATTCACTCTTGTTACATTAATGGCATATGACTTCTGGTACAAATTCTTTTTAAATAATCTGTATTTACAAAAGTTCTATTGTCAAGGGCAGATTAATTTATTTGAAGAGTGCTGCTGATTCGTAAAAAGGATATGCTGGTCATGAAACAGAAAAGTCATATTTTCCTTAGGAGATACAAATCAATGATTACTCCTGTTTTATAAATGATCTTATAGTTCTTTCCTGCAGTATCGTGTAAATACCTCTTCCTGTATATAGAGAATAGATGGTTGGTGTCGTGAATCGGAAATGTTATCGGGCAAGGCTTAGGAATATTATCCGGTGAGCCGAAGGCGAAACGGATAATATTCCGAGGCCGAGCCCGATAACTTTTCCCATTCAAAGACACCAACTTTCTACTCTATTTATCCTGTTACCTTTATGTATTTCAAACAAACAAGATGTAATAATAAAACACGAGAAAAAAAGAAAAAAATAAGTAGAAAATTATGTAAATATGACGTCATTTCGTTCTTATGATGTCATGATTCGTCACGTGCATGTGTTACATGGTTAGTGCCGGATATCACAAATGTTATACGGTATCTAGTTATCGGTCCCAAAATGGCACTAGAGACAGGATAAATTGATGTATAATCATTATTGAAATAATAATTGGGCCACTTCACGGGGAAAGGGGCACTCTGACATAGCAAACAGTGTAGCCCCAGACCAGCCGCCACGTCACTGACGTGGCGGCTGGTCTGGGGTTACACTGTTTGCCATCTTAGAGGACATAAAGTTCTACCTTTAAATAAATACAAATGATAACTGTCGTGACTAGATGCTGGAATAATAGCGCTAAGAAAGAGCTGAGTCAGTGGTTTTTATTTATGTCCGAGTGCCCCTTTTCACGTGACGCGGCCCAATTGATGTATCAGTTATGGAATGAAAAAGAGGAACTTTTTATTTTTATATTACATAGATTTTTCTTTCAGTTGTTTATGTCATTATCAGCAATATTTGGTAAACTGCAAATCTTTTTTCAAAACTCCTCAAAAGCATATCTCCTTGTGCCAGGAATTGTGCTATACTTGTGATATTGCAAAGGCCTGAAATATCACATATTGGATAATAAGAAAAAAAAAATTTGTGTGGAAGCAAAAGAAATTAGAAACATGTACATGTATTAAAGTCCCTAAAAGAGTATACTGGGGAAACTGTTCTGATTTCTCATTTTGTAACAGTGGTTGCAAAAGAAAACTTTGGTTGAGTTATTTCAGTGATAGTGAAAATTGTAAGGACAATTTCTATGAAGATAATTCTAATGAAATTGGTAATAATGAAAAAAAGTACACCATTTTTACATTTATTGATAATACTGAATAGTATGTTTTTGTCTTTGTGGTTGTATGAAAAAAAAGTCTCAAGTGTATCACAATTTTACATGAGACTGCTTGCTTCTCTTTAAGGATATGTTTTTACTTTTTTTATAAAATGAAAGAATTTAATTCCTTTCTCTCATATTTAGGAAGCATACACAGGCTAACACACTGACATTATCACTTTTCTGTATATCAGGACCTGCAAGTCAGAAGTCCGAGAGAATCTCCACCCCGGGCAAACCCAAATCAGGAAACCCTGATTACGACAAGGCGTTTGGTTCCCGGCCCAGGATTCCGAGAACTCCGGATCCGAATGCAGTGAAGCGACCGTCAAGTAAAGGCTCCATCAGTCAGATGCCCCCTGCACCACAGTTCTCCGAGTCGGGTCCAAGACCCAGCTCTGCAGGAAAATCAGGTACAGTAAATTACTATTCTCTAGGGACCACTCAATACAATACTTTAAATGGTCTTGTATTAAAGACCATTTAGCAGCATGTTAGAGAAACTGTTATGACAAGAAAAGTTGAAATTGTTCTGAGAAATATATTTCTCTTTTTGTGACTGTATTTTTCAGTGAAATTCATCTTCCTTTATTTTAAAACAGGTTTCTTGTTGAAGTACTTTAAAAGCTATGAAAGCTGTAAATAAGAACTTATGTCCTGATTAAAACAAGAAAGAGGCATTCATAGCTTTATTATATAAATCCCTTTGTCCTGTATCCTTTAGTAGGACAGAATAGTCTTTAGGTCCATCCAGTGGACTATCTTCAAATTTGAGACTGTTATGGAATTGAAGGGAATTGCTTATTGGAGCAAATTATTTTTCTATAGAAAAACACATTGATTTTTAAGCTTTGGTAATAAAAGCCCATTGATTTAATTTAGAAAAAAATCACTGCTTCTACAGATATACCTTTTAACCTGTACCTTCATACAAAATCATTTCAATGTTCATGTATGATTGCTCTTATTCAAGGGTTCGGTCCAAGACAATAGTTAGTGCTTCACACAAGTGAGGGCCTACTTTTCTCTTGAATTGAACACCTTTTTTTATTGAGAAATAACCCAAGACAAACATATAGCCAGGGGTTTTATTGACTGGTTCAATAGGTGTGATTTAATTCTTAGAATACCAGTCAATTTTCAATTAAAAGATTTTTGTGTTGTCTGCTCTCCGAAACCTTAAATACTGGTATCTGCTTAAATTCAATGAAGAAAGATACCCATAGTAGCAAACAGGTTAGTTCACAGGCCAGCCGCCAATTTACTTGGCGGCTGACCTGGATCTAACCTGTTTGTATAAGCATGAAATCGGTTCCAGCACTTTAAAGGTTAAAGAGTAGATAGCTTATACCAGCACATGTTCATAATCACTTTGCCTGTACTCATCAGGTCAATAAGTGTTGATCATAAAGAACGGTGAGTATGCTGTAAGGTTAACGCTTTCCCCTTTTTCATTTCTGCTGAAGGCATTATCAAAAACAAAATCGAGAGTGATTTATCTAAGTTGTAAGAACAGGTTTAACAATTGATGTAAAAGAAATATGTTTTAACTACAATCAAATACATAATTGAAATATGTATTTAAACCTGTTTAGAAAAATCAAACAAAGTTTCATTTTATATCAAAGTGACGAAAGAAAAAAACCATTTGCATTGAATTGCTTGTGAGAAAAGGGAAAAATGCTCATAATAAAATCCTTTTGAATATAGAAGGATTTGTTTGCATTTAAATCATTGTGCCAAAAGAATAATTTGTTCACCTAGATATCAATGCAACAAAAAGACAAGTTTGCTCAAACAGTTTTAAATGTGACACAGGATTTTTTTTGTGACAAAAGAAGAATTTGTTAGTTTGAGGGATCTCTTTTTCGCACAATGTTTTAAACCTTTGCCTGTAGAAAAGACATTTAAATTTAAAGGGGAAAGTGTTGACAAAATTAAAGTCTAGCTTTTTGTTGTGGTGATATGTGTGGTGGTATTCCTGCCAGGGGTATTCAGAGGTTCAGATGGGATAGCATTTTAGAGTAATTTTCACTTAGTAATTAAGAAAAACTCTTGAATTAATTGTTTATTGTTAGAACTCTTCAAAATCACCTCTTTGAGACGATTTTAATGAGTACCAACACTATAGGATTGAAAGATACTTGTTCACAAATATGAGTAAAATTGAATTTCTCTATTAAAACTGTACAACAGTTGTTCTGTGGTATGATCTGCACTGGAGAATAGCCACTGTAAGCAAGATAAGTTTAAATTCAATTTTTGTATAGCCTGCATACAGTGAATTGAAATGTATTTAAATCTAAGAGCGTTGCATCGCTTTTGAGATCTACTGCATACAAACTGTACATACTCAGCTAAATTTACGATTCTGCAATACATGATGCTTTCAATGGCTACTTTTAATTGTATACCAAACATCAATACATCAATTCTGTACTGTTTCAATATTTTATTTTGACTCAAATTTTCTTATATGTGAACAAGCACCTTTTACCCAATACCAAACAATAACGACATTTCACCAGTTTGTTGCTGACGATTCTGGAAAACATTGTGGGAAAGGAAGAAATTGCTCGTAACGAGCAATTTCTCCTTTTCCCACAATGATTTCCACCCTATCAGAAGGTTATTTTCCAATTTCATCACATTTTGAGATGGCATCTGCAAACTTTTTCAATTTGGGACAGACGAAAATTTGCCGTTTGGTAAAGGGTCAAGCAAGAATTGAAGATATTAGCCAGAAGAATACTGTTCCCCTCTGCACCTCTAAACAAACTCATATAATAATAATCATTTTTCATCTTTTTGTTCTTTCAGTTTTCATCTCACAATCATGAGACATCTAATGTGATGCTTATATTAAGTATTGTTTCTGCTTGTGTTACTTGAAACATTTTACTATTTCCCTCATATGTCTGTATTTTTAAGTGCTAGGCATAGATGAGTTAACCCATTACAAAATGATAACGACATTTGACCAGTTTGTTGCAGATGACTCCGGAAAACATTGTTGGAAAAGGAGAAATTGCTCTCAACGATCAATTTCTCCTTTTCCCACAATGTTTTCTGTCCTATTTGAAGATTATTTTGCCATTTCATTATATTTTGAAATGTGGTCTGCAAGCTCTTTCAATTTGGGACAGTCTAAAATTTGGCTTTTGGTAAAGAGTTAATGAACAGGAGTTGCTGTGACAGAGGAGATATTTGCTCAAAATAAACATGTCTCTTTTTGTTCCAATAGTGTTTTTCCAATTTAATGAAGAAAGTTGCATTTTCAAAGTTTTTGATTTTTGTCAGGTTTCCCTTTCAATTCTGACTAGTCTAAAAACCACATATGGGGGGAACTGGTATGTGATCATTTTCATCTTTTTGTTTTTTCA
Source organism: Cerastoderma edule (assembly GCA_947846245.1). NCBI lineage: Eukaryota > Metazoa > Mollusca > Bivalvia > Cardiida > Cardiidae > Cerastoderma > Cerastoderma edule. Next base: position 18,418,211 of record OX401417.1, read on the forward strand.
GTTTTTATGCTTATAAAACCTTAAAATATGTTTGTTGGGGATTTTTGAATTGTTTTAAAATATCACATATCCAATTGGTTATGGGTTTATTCTAGAACAGGTATTGACAATATTCATTGATTTATTACTTAACTATTGTTTGAATTTTTGAATAATTGCTGGTTTTCTTCAATAGATTTCATTTCTTTTCACTTGTAAAGAATTTTTATATAAAGAAGAAAATTATGCCCTTTGACCAATAAAATAAATAACAGATTGTTCAGGTTTTTATAGAATGAATTATTCTCACGCTGTTCCATCAACACTTTTGTTGTTTTTGTGATATCAATATGCATGAACTTGATATAAACATGTATTTTGTTTTGTACACAAAACATACACATATAAATATATATTTTTATGAAGCACTTACCTTTTTACAAAAGACTACTTATTTTTTTATATGTAATCTTATGCATGATCAAATTTGAAAGCACCAGAAGCAATAGTATTTGCGTGATCTGAGAAGTACAACTGATACATAAGTGTAGTGTTACACATTATGGTGAATCAACCCTGGCTAGTAACACATTTCCTAAGAATGTCCATGTTAATTAGTTTAAGGTACATGGACGTGTTGAATATTTTCTTTTAAATTGGGGTACACATTTGTGTTCAATGTTTAATATATGTACAGAGTGTGTGATAATTTTGTTCTTTTTTCTATTGAAGTTTATTTTATGACACAAATTTTGAATCAAGCAGGCTGTAATTGGTAATAAAAACGCAGTTGAACAATTTCTTTAAAATTATTTCTAAGTCATCTTGATCATACTATGAAAAAAATCATTACTAATGAAGTAATTCATCTTTTATTTTGTAGGTGGTGGAAGTATCAGTCCAAGAAAAGCTTCAGCTGGAAGTGCCAGAGGATCTCCACTTGTGAAATAACATCCACTCTGTTAGTTAGAACTATAGACTCCACTTAACTGTTGGCTGGTTGGCCAAAAAAGGGGGGGGGACAAAGTAATCTTGGGTATTTTGCTTGAAACAAAATTTGATAATGGATTAATTCATTTATAAACCAAATGATCTTTGGCACACTTGAATACATTTGTTTTGAAGGCTAAATGTCTTTCTGCAATTTTACAGTGGGCAGACTTGGCAGTGGAAATTTTGTGACAAGCAACTTCTCCTGCTTTCACAGTGGTTTCCTTTACAAATTTGTGAAGAGAGTGTTACTTTTTGATACTTTTTCATTTCATCTTTGTCTCTGCCTTTGTTTTTTATTTGGTTTGACAACAAAATACCATTTCAAGCATTCAATGCATCTCTTTAGTAAGTCATTCACAAATGTGATGCACCTAATATAGTCTTCCACTGAACCCTCTATAAGATAAAATGAATCAAAATCAACCATTATATCCCTAATTATCCAGGGCAACTTGTTCAGAACGCTACACAGGCCATAGACAATAGTTAATGTGTATGTATCCCCAGGAGCTTTTTTTGTTTTATCATATTTGGCCAACTAGCCTATTAATACTATTCACTCAAGGGTGTGGTGACGAAATGCTTCTGACATTGCTTTAATGCTTTAAGCCCCCATTCCTGATACAAAAAATACCTTTATATGCTTTTGAAAACGTTTTGACCAAAGGAGAAAATGCTCATTTGTTAGCAGGCTTTTTGGTCACAACGATTTCAATGTATTATTAATTTCTTAATTAATTTTAAGTAGAGATAAGAGATGTATTCCTGTAGGGTACCTTTTTAATGATTCTCTAAATCCTATATTTTGGGTACTCATTAGAATCGGGTCTTTGAAATCTTGGGTCCAAGGTTCAAGCCCCGTACTTCAAAGCCCTAGCTAGCCTTGAACTGGTGAATCAAGAAAAGTTGTAAATAACTGAAAAATTGTTGAAACAGCATTCAAATTCCAGATAAAATAAATAAACAATTTATCTCACTAGAATTGTCTCGGGAATAGTAATAAAGCAATGCAGAGGTATCACTTGTTAAAAGTTCACATGCAGGGTTCAATGCAAGACTATAGTAAGTGCTTCATGTTTATGAAGCACTGGCTATAGTCTTGCATTGAACCCTCGACTTACTATTTTTTTTTTTTTTTTAACTTTTTGAGATTTCATGATTCTGTCCCATTTTTGTCTCACATAATGCCATATCAATGTGATATATATTTTGCTTTACACTTTTTTTTTTACATGTTTAATTACATGTATTTGTTTCCATGCCAACAGAGTATATTTTACAAGCTCTGCTCACCGACTTGCACATTTCATGAGATTGAGAGAAAAGTTTTCTTGATTTGATTTTAATGATATTTGGAAAATATTTTCCTGGTATAATGATTTTTTTTAAGGGAAGCATAATTATTAGATGACAAAACAGTATACGTTTTAACCATTGCCTTCATATACATGTATACCTGTTTGAATCGCATCTATTGTGACAGACTAATGTTTCTGTTCCGGCAAAGGTAGCGCTTTGTTTTAGTAATTTCTACTATACTCACAATGGTTGCTACCAATATAAAAAAGAATATGGTTTTAGTTTTTATTTTTTCTTCAATTTCCTGCTGAAAGGGTGGCAAAACAGGTATACATAGTTTAAGGCGTTTAATTGTAAGAAATCCCTTCTTTTTTCTGCTTTAGTAAAATACACTCTTTATTAACAGTAGATTTTTTTATTCATGTCATTTACATTAATTGAAAAATGTTCACTTATAAAACCACATACATCCTTAAGTAAACAGGTTAGATCACAGGTAACCCGCCAAGTAAATTGGCGGCTGACCTGTGATCTAACCTGTTTGCTACTCTGAGTCAAACTCTGATTCATCAAAATTAAGCAAATAATTAAGGTTTTGGAAAGCAGATGGCACAAAAATCTATTTTAAGATAAAAAATACCCAGCATTCTAAAAGTTCATGCTGTTCGTTAATCTTCAGTCAGAAGTTTTGTACATGTATATGGAAAAAATGTTCCATGATGAAACCTGAGAATTAGCATTTCAACACAAACACATCACATTTTGGCAAATGGACTTAGTTAAATACATGTGTGTTTTTTTGCACATTGATGTACTATTCTTTAACCAGTTGAGTTTAAGGTTGTGTAAAAGTGATACTTTGCTTAGAAAGGTTGTGAAACACCTTAAAATCCCCACCTAGTTTATCTATCATTTATTTTAAAAAGAATCAATATTTTACTCTCTCATGTATAAAAACAAATCAAGGCCTTTATGTTTCTCTAAAAATATTTTATCTAAAGTTTGAATATAAAGTTTTTAAATACTTTGGAAACACTGTTTAAAGGGGTTTGATAAAGAAAATCCTTTATTCACTAAATTTTACATTAATTTTACATTTTGCCACCAGAACTAGTGATTGGGTTTAACTCATTCTCTGATAAGGAAGATATTGATATGTCCGAATTTGACAGCTACCGCAGACGAAATTTGGAAGAGGTATGAAAAACACTGTAATTTGTAATCGGATAAAAATCATTTTGACAAATTGCCTGTTACATGCAATAGCTTCCTTTTGTCACAGTGATTTTATCAAGTATTTTGCAGCCTATGCTTTAGAATCCAAGAATATAAGGAAAGAAGTGAAGATCTCAAACCCACTCCACAATTCACCATGTTGTTTTATTTGATCTTTGATGTAGTGAAAAATCTCATGTAGTGCATTTATATTATAGAATAAATTGTTTTAATGTTCGTCTCTTGTTTCTTTTCACACCATTAAAAGTACAAAATTTAGAACAAATATTTGTGGCAAAGGAAAGCACCTTGTTAAATCTTATGAAAGAACACATGTTGGTTGGTTTGTCTTCAAACTGTGTTATGAATGTTTTACTATCTATGCCATGATAATCCCTGGATTACAAGAAGAACTGCTATTTCTTCTGATATTTAATTTTCACTGTAATCCCTGGATTCAAAAAAGTACTGCTATTTCTTCTAATATTTAACTTTCACGTGAATCCCTGGATTCAAACAAATACTGCTATTTCTTCACTGTAATCCCTGGATTCAAACAAGTACTGCTATTTCTTCTAATATTTAATTTCCACTGTAATCCCTGGATTCAAAAAAGTACTGCTATTTCTTCTAATATTTAATTTTCACGTTAATCCCTGGATTCAAACAAATACTGCTATTTCTTCACTGTAATCCCTGGATTCAAAAAAGTACTGCTATTTCTTCTAAAATTTAATTTTCACTGTAATCCCTGGATTCAAACAAGTACTGCTATTTCTTCTAATATTTAATTTTCACTGTAATCCCTGGATCCAAACAATTACTGCTATTTCTTCTAATATTTAACTGGCTTTTCTAATCTCAATATTTCTGCCATTTACAGAGTTGGACAGGAAACATTTACTTTCATTAATTTTTGGCATAAATGTATCATAGATGTTCTAAAACCCACAACCTTTCAGACAAGGCGAACACATACCTTTTACCTTTTAAGAGTAGATACTGAAAATAAATGATTTTCTCTGCTGCAGAGCGAGATATTTACACTTTACCTTGCTCCAGAGTAAGATATTTACACTTTACCTCTGCTCCAGGGCATAATATTTACACTTAACCTCAGCTCTAGAGCAAGATATTTACACTCTAACTTGTTCCAGAATGCGTTTACACTTTACCTCTGCTCTAGAGCAAGATATTTACACTTAACCTCTGCTCCAGAGCGTAAAATTTACACTTAACCTCTGCTCCAGAGCGTGATATTTACACTTTACATCTGCTCCAGAGTGATATATTTACACTTTACCTCGGCTCCAAAGTCTAATATTTACACTTTACCTCTGACCAGAGTGAGAAATTTACACTTTGCCTCTGCTCCGGAGTGATATATTTACACTTTACATCTGCTCCAGAGTGAGATATTTACACTTTACCTCTGCTCCAGAGTGAAATATTTACACTTTACCACTGCTCCAGAGTGATATATTTACACTTTACCTCTGCTCCAGAGCAAAATATTTACACTTTACATCTGCTCCAGAGCGTGATATTTACACGTTACATCTGCTCCAGAGTGAGATATTTACACTTTATCTCTGCTCCAGAGTGTAATATTTACACTTTACCCCTGCTCCAGAGTAATATATTTACACTTTACCTCTGCTCCAGAGCGATATATTTACACTTTACCTCTGACCAGAGCGTATTATTTACACTTATATTTGCTCCAGAGCAAGATATTTACACTTTACTTTGATCAAGAGTGAGATATGTACACTACCTCTACTCCAGAGTGATATATTTACACTTGACCTTGCTCCAGAGCGAGACATTTACACTCTACCTATGCTCCAGAGCGTAGTATTTATGCTTTACGTCTATTCCAGAGCGTAATTTTTACTCTTTACTTCTGCTCCAGAGCGAGACATTTACACTCTACCTATGTTTCAAAGCGTAATATTTAGCTTTACATCTCCTCCAGAGCGTAATTTTTATACTTTACCTCTGCTCAAGAGTGTAATATTCACACTTTACCTTGCTCTAGAGTGAAGTACAATGTATTTACACTACCTCTGCCCCAGAGTGAGATATTTACACTTTACCTCTGCTCCAGTGCGTAATATTTACACTTTACCTCTGCTCCAGAGCGTGATATTAACACTTTACCTCTGCTCAAGAGCGTAATATTTGAACTTTACCTTGCTCTAGAGTAAGAATACAATTAACATCTGCTCCAGAGCGTAATACTTACACTTTAACTTGCACCAGAGCGAAATATTTAGACTTAACCTCTGTTCCAGAGCGCACTTTTTACATTTTAACTTGCTCCAGAGCATGATATTTACACTTTATCTTGCTCCAGAGTGAGACATTTACACTTAAACTTTTGCTCCAGAGCGTAATATTTACACTTTACCTCTGCAACAAAGCGTAATATTTACACTAAACCTCTGTTCCAGAGCGCACTATTTACATTGAACCTTGCTCCAGAGCATGATATTTTACACTTTATCTTGCTCCAGAGTGAGATATTTACACTTTACCTTACTCCAGAGCATAATACATTGCATTTAGATTTTTATCTTGCTCCAAAGTAAGATATTTACACTTTACCTTGCTCCAAAGCCAGATATTTACACTTAACCTCTGCTCCAAAGTGAGACATTTACACTTTATCTCTGCTCCAGAGCAAGATACTTACACTTTACCTTGCTCCGGAGTGAGATATTTACACTTTACCTTGCTCCAGAGCAAGATATTTACACTTTACCTCTGACTAGAGTGTAATATTTACACTATCATTTGCTCGAGAACGAGATATTTACACTTTACCTCTGCTCCAGAGCAAGATGCTTTCATCTTTGCCTTGCTCCAGAGTGAGATATTTACACTTTACCTCTGACCAGACCGTAATATTAACACGTTCATTTGCTCGAGAGCCTGATAATTTCTCTTTACTTTGCTCCAGAGCAAGATATTAACACTCTACTTCTGCTCCAGATTGAGATTTTTACACTTACCTTTGCTCCAGAGTGAGATATTTACACTTTACCTCTGCTCAAGAGCAAGATACTTTCAATTTACCTTGCTCGAGAACGAGATATTTACACTTTACCTCTGCTCCAGAGCAAGATGTTTTCATCTTTGCCTTGCTCCAGAGTGAGATATTTACACTTTACCTCTGACCAGACCGTAATATTAACACGTTCATTTGCTCAAGAGCGTGATAATTACTCTTTACCTTGCTCCAGAGCGAGATATTACCACTCTACTTCTGCTCCAGATTGAGATATTTACACTTTACCTTTGCTCCAGAGTGAGATATTTACACTTTACCTCTGACCAGACCGTAATATTAACACGTTCATTTGCTCAAGAGCGTGATAATTACTCTTTACCTTGATCCAGAGCGAGATATTAACACTCTGCTTCTGCTCCAGATTGAGATATTTACACTTACCTTTGCTCCAGAGTGAGATATTTACACTTTACCTCTGCTCAAGAGCAAGATACTTTCACTTTACCTTGCTCCAGAGTGAGATATTTACACTTTACCTCTGACCAGACCGTAATATTTACACTTTCATTTGCTCTAGAGCGTGATAATTACACTTTACCTTGCTCCAGAGCGAGATATCATCACTCTACTTCTGCTCCAGATTGAGATATTCACACTTTACCTTTGCTCCAGAGTGAGATATTTACACTTTACCTTGCTCCAGAGCGAGCTGTTTACACGTTATGACTTTGTTTGCTCTAGAGCGAGATGTTTACACTTTTCCTTGCTCCAGAGTGAGATATTTACACTTTACCTTGCTCCAAAGCGAGATATTTACACTTTACCTCTGCTCCAGAGTGAGACATTTACACTTTATCTTTGCTCCAGATCAAGATACTTACACTTTACCTTGCTCCGGAGTGAGATATTTACACTTTACCTTGCTCCAGAGCGAGATATTTACACTTTACCTCTGACTAGAGTGTAATATTTACACTATCATTTGCTCGAGAACGAGATATTTACACTTTACCTCTGCTCCAGAGCAAGATGCTTTCATCTTTTCCTTGCTCCAGAGTGAGATATTTACACTCACGTTCATTTGCTCGAGAGCGTGATGATTACTCTTTACCTTGCTCCAGAGCGAGATATTAACACTCTACTTCTGCTCTAGATTGAGATATTTACACTTTACCTTTGCTTTAGAGTGAGATATTTACACTTTACCTCTGCTCAAGAGCAAGATACTTTCACTTTACGTTGCTCCAGAGTGAGATATTTACACTTTACCTCTGACCAGACCGTAATATTTACACTTCATTTGCTCTAGAGCGTGATAATTACACTTTACCTTGCTCCAGAGCGAGATATTATCACTCTACTTCTGCTCCAGATTGAGATATTTACACTTTACCTCTGACAAGACCGTGATATTTACACTTTCATTTGCTTTAGAGCGTGATAATTACACTTTACCTTGCTCTAGAGCGAGATATTAACACTCTACTTCTGCTCCAGAGTGAGTTATTTACACTTTACCTCTGCTCAAGAGCATGATACTTTCACTTTACCTTGCTCCAGAGTGAGAAATTTACACTTTACCTTGCTCCAGAGTGAGCTGTTTACACTTTACCTTGCTCCAGAGCGAGATATTTACAATTTACCTCTGACCAGAGTGTAATATTAACACTTTTGTGATATTTACATGTTACCTTGCTCTTGAGTGAGATATGTACACTTTACCTTGCTCCGGCTGGTAGATATTTACACTTTACCTTGCTCAAGAGCGAGATATTTACACTTAACCTCTGACTAGAGCGTAATATTTACACTTTCATTTGCTCTAGAACGAGATATTTACACTTTACCTTGCTCCAGAGCGAGATATTTACACTTTACCTCTGCTCCAGAGCAAGATGCTTTCACTTTGCCTTGTTCCAGAGTGAGATATTTACACTTTACCTCTGACAAGACCGTGATATTTACACTTTCATTTGCTTTAGAGCGTGATATTTACACTTTACCTTGCTCCGGCTGGTAGATATTTGCACTTTACCTTGCTCCAGAGCAAGATGTTTACACTCTAACTCTGACCAGAGTGTAATATTAACACTTGTTTGCTCTAGATCGAGATATTTTCACTTTACCTCTGCTCCAGAGTGAGATATATTTACATTTTACCTTGCTCCAGAGCGAGATATTTACACTTTACCTCTGACCAGAGCGAGATATTTACACTTTTATTTGCTCCAGAGTGAGATATATACACTTTACCTCTGCTCCAGAGCAAGATATATACACTTTACCTTGCTCGAGAGCAAGATATTTACACTTTACCTCTGCTCCAGAGTGAGATATTTACACTTTATCTCTGCTCCAGAGTGAGATATTTACACTTTACCTTGCTCCAGAGTGAGATATTTACACTTTACCTCTGCTCCAGAATGAGACATTTACTCTTTATCTTCGCTCCAGAGTGAGATATTTACAGTTTACCTCTGCTCCAGACATATACACTTTACCTCTGCTCCAAACTGAGATGTGTGCACTTTACTTTTGCCATAGAGTGAGGTATTTACAATTTCCCTCACCCACTGAGCGAAGTGTTTAGACTTTACCTCTGCTCCAACCAGATGTTAAAACTTTATATCTGATCTCGGTCGCGCAGAGCTTAAGCGTTCTCATCTCAGGAAAAGAGGAAAAGCATTATCTTCTCAAGAGAGGTGCGCTGAAGTTTAAATATTTGTGCAGAGCAAATGTAAATTGTTAACATGTAAGTGGAACAATTATAACAGTACCCAATTCTTAAAAATCATCGGCATCGAATACGGAAGACTTCTGGTCCTAAACATATTGTAGTAAAGATTGTCGTCAAGAGGGAAATCTGCAATGGCATGGTGGTAAGCTTCAGATTTTTTAGACGGTGGTTCGTTTCTCGATCTGGAGCATTTATTTATTTATGAGTGTTAATGTGCAATACATATTTTCTATCCGGGGCTTTTATCCTTCAATTGAAAAGAGGCCCAAGCCTGTTGAATTGGGAAATTTTATCGCTGAAATTGCTGAATTTGGAAGCCTTAAAGCTGGTATGACTTTGATTTTTTGGGAAAACTACATGATTTGTAAGAAATTTCCAATTGGGAAGGTGCCTTTTATGGAAGTCTGTTATATAACGTAAAAAAAAGCCCTGCTGTCTTTCATCCAGTATTTTTAACAGGAGGTTGTATATAATTGTTAGAAATCAGCTCAAGCCCCCAAGTCTATAAAGGACATGCCCTTAACGGTATCCTGGATAGCACTTGGGTTAGTGAAGTTATTGTTAAATTGTTGAAAATGTTGTCAAAATTAAGCTTCAAGATTTTAGAGACCGGTTCGTGTAACGTTTGAGAATGCTAGAAAGGAAATAAACGCTTTTTTCGTGAACGATAAAAATCATTGTGAAGAAAGTAAAAGTTGATAGTTTAGGGCAATTGTTTCTTCATTTTCATGTGGCTTTTCTTATCGACCATCTTCTATATACGTGCATAAATATGATATGGATTTGGAAATTGTTGGTCAATTTAGGGAAATGACAACAGGACAATCATTTGTGGAGGACAGTGGTGCAGGGGTAGAGCGTCGGCTTCTGGACTTGAGGGCCGTTGGTGCGAACCCCGTGAAACGCGGGATCTGCCTTGCGGACTTTCATTAATCCACATTCGACGCGAGTACTGGTTATGTATGTATTCAGGAAGCAGAATCGAGAGTGATTAATCTAAGTTGTAAGAACTTGTTTTACAATCGATGTAAAATAAATAAGTTTACACAGACAATCATTCTTGTTTGGCTAATAATTTATTTAGGATGATACAATAATATGTCAAATACAATAATAGGTACAATTTACAATTGCAGTATACAAATTTTAAATCATTAACGATAACAAACATTAAGATAAATAAATGACATAAATACATAGGCCCTATATGCGCCAGCCAAAACCCAATACTCCATAATACTTCGTTTAGACACATCAGCAACTAAAGACGTTAGATCCATTTAAAAAAATAGGAGACATTAGTTCAAGATGAATTTGCTAGTGGCAAGCAATTCCTAAATTCGTTGTTATGATATCTACCTTAAACTACAAAGACAATATAACATTTTACGGATTCTACAATTTTCGACTATTTTTGCTACCATATCGGACCAATTGGGAAAAGGTTAATAAATACATTTTTTATACCAACGTCAAATAAGCAGATAGTATCGTCGAAGATCTATCTATAACTACACGCAGTCCATCTTTTAATACTCTTTGGGAGAAGGAAGTTTTGTTTAAAAAGAAAACAATACCAACTTGGTCTTGTGAATTCTTCTATAGATGCTTGAACATGCATGTAGAAACAGGATAGATTCAAACGACGGTTTCAAAGAAAGCTCTATATTGGACTTCAGAAGGGTGTGCGAGAGTGTTCCTTCTACGACCTGCAGACGGCGTGCCTGTCCGTCTGGGACTTTTTATCCTGAGTGAATTCACTTTCGTCACTTTTTGAAGCGCGCCCAATGTACCGTTTGTTTTGATGCGCATAGGTTTACTCGCCGTTGAAATAGTCTTCTTAATATCGTTCACAGTTCGTTTGTCGAGAACCACTGGTCTGTCGGTGGCTTTGATGGTGAGTCCCATGTGAGGTTTCCTTGTACACAAATTTAGCACCGTTTCGTACGCATCGTATTCGTCCACACAACGCTTCGCACCTGATTGATGAGGATCTATATGAATTTCATCGAAATTTAAAGATCGCTTACACTGAATTTCTCTTGAATTGGATGGTACCTTTGATTTCCATCGACTTGCTCGTAGTGGCGGTATTTGTGTGAGTTTATGTTCCGCGTAATTAGCACACTGGTTTATTTTCGAATCAACAATATTTGTAGCACTGTTGATGGCAGGAATTGTTTCATTTTCCAAGAGAAAGTCGGATAAAGATCCTCGGTCAGTGAGAGATTTGAATCTTGCATTGATGAGCGTGGGAAGTGTTGGTTTCAAAATGGCGGAGGTATTTCCGTCTGTTTCCATTTGATTTGGCGTACCTCTATTACAGTCATATCTTCGTTGTTTCCTCTGCCTTGCTTCTCGGTGCATCGTTCTCAGTCTAACCCTTTTGATGGGTCCAACTTTACTTTCGTACTTGATCGCTTGTAGAGGTTCCACAAATTTCGGTTCTTCTTGAAGAATCGGAACTGTCATTCTACGAGCACGTGAAACAACTCTCTCCTTCCGGTCTTTTGGTCCAACACAAACGTCACTTCCGGTCCACGAATGTGCTGTTTCATTTCCGGTGGTTCTTAAGGAGCCAACAACAGACGCAGAACAGTAGTTTTGTTGTAATCGTTTGTTGATCTCTTTAGTCGCAGTTTCTTGTCTGCTTCTGTTTTCTTCTATGTTTGGCTGCTTTGAATAAGTGATACCGTCAACTGTGCTTGTTCTTAAATTGTTTGACGCCAGTCTGTCGTCCTTAAGATTGTCCCGGGTACTTGACAACGCATCCAGTGCATCGAAATCGTCAATAGAACTTGTCACATGACTTGATCTCGTATAATCTCGTTGGAAATGGTGTTCTCGTTCCGTATTACCGCCATACATCACTTCCGGTCCGTATTCAGAAATGGAGCTCATCGTGCGGTCGAGATCTTTAACTGACCTTGAAATCGCCCGATATCCGTTCAGAATGGCTTCTTCCACGTCCAGGATTTGAATGCTGCTGTCGTAGGTGAGATTTCGCCAGTCGCAAACGTCAGCCCGATTGACTGACGGAAACGCCCGAAGACTCTCGGAAACATCTTCGGTTAAACACGGAGTTGAGATATGGCGAGGTCTTCTCATCTTCGATCGTTTGGTGTACTTCTTGGCCAACTTCTCAAAGAATCGTATCTGAAATAAAGAAAACATACATAAATCATGTGCATACATCTAAAACAAATGTATGGAACATTAATAAGAAAATGAAAAAAAAAATGACTTTAATACTAAACCATATAAGAATGATAATCGAAATTGCGTGAAAAGTAACAAAAATTGAATTTAAGAAAAAGAAAACATATTCTTGATTTGCAAATTTGTACTTGGAAAAATTACCAGTTCATGAATATCCCTCTTAATAGAATAAGCAATGATGAGAACCGCAATTGACGTTTTGAAACACATTTTCGAAACGATCGTATGCCTTAAAACACAAATATCCGACTGCAAAATGAAAACTGTCAGCCACATTTTAAGTCACCGGGGTATATTTAAAACATTATATTGAATTTTATCATATCTGTCAAAAGGTTAGCATATAAGACTCATCAAGTTAAGCACATGCTTATATATCGTCTGTCAAAACATGCACAATCCATGTAACAAGTAATACACACTCACTGTCAATCTTATTCGATATGCGCCAATCTTTACAGATCTTCAACAGATTGCTTGTCTGATTTCTAAATACGAATTGTGAAACTATATCCAATAAACTTCGGTATTATATCACGTCTCAGTGTATGACAGTTAATGCTAAATCTAACTCGTTCTGGGGTTAATATAGCACCGGGGTTGAGTAGTATACTTTTTGCAAATCTTTCAACAAACATTAGTATTACTCCATTCGTTATTAATCTATCCTATATCATATCAGCCTGATTAATCATTTATTACAGTGTTTTCATAATAAACGACTTCTTGTTAATTAGGTTAAGTACTATTGTGGAGTCATTTATTAAATTACTCTCTCTGTAGGTCGTCTTGATTGCGGTCATTACGGTATTCTAATATAGTGTGAATTGTTTGTTGTTGATTGTTTGTTGTTTGGTAAAGTTTGCACAAAGATGATTACCACAGTTTTGTGTTTGTATCAACACAGGATCGGTTTAGCCGCCATATGTCTGTGATGATATTGAAGACCTAATGTTTTGATCCAAAAAGTTATTGTTTAAAAAACTTTTGTCGGCTGCGATCTGCGGAGTTGCGTTTATTTTACGATGAAAATGAGTAACGGCCAAAAATCCATGCAAACACCGTAATAGTTTGGTTTGATCAGTAAATAGTATTTTTCTGTATTTTAAAAGAAATTTGAATAAATGGCGTTTGACACATTGTAACTTAACGCGCGCGATGACCCAGGTAACTAATGCACATGTAATTCATTTTACAATTATTAATTAATTATTAATTTTAATTATGTTAATTATATTATTCGGCAAAATCAGCACAAACATGATTTTGGCCATAACAGTACAGAAGACTATGCAAACAAAATAAATGTACAATTTCAATCTACAAGAATATTCAAACAATATACATATACACTGTACACACTCATATAGATATACATACAAACACATGTACGTTGTAAATATCATTTATGTGTAGCGTATGTTTTATGTTAATAATTATCTCTTATAATTCAAAATTGAATGGCCATATGCATATATTTTAATGTTTTTAGGCTATGGATATGTTCTTATATGTATAGAAATGTATTTGTATATGAATGAGACATTAATTATAAAAAAAAAATACATTTTTACCCCCTCCCAAGAAAAGTGCATTGTATACTTATTACATATTTATTCTAATCAAGTTGTTGTATAAGTGATATGATTCTGTTTTATAGAGGTACTATTATTAAGTTTTAATCTGGCCCTGCGTATCTTTAAAGCATGCTTAACCTTTCAATTATAATAGGGAATAGATCATTTTGTCAAAAAAAAAAAGAAAAAAAAAAGAATTGCAACGCACAAACATATTTATTATTTATCGTGATGGAAACATTGTAAAACGATTCTTTTGTTTTATCTACGCACCAGTTTCTGTTCATGACAAATTAAAGTATTTTTATTATCTACGTACATACAAGTACAACGTGCACCTAACGATCTCCCTTTTTTGTAAATATTGTAAAATATTATATCGATTTTTCTGCGAATTGGTCTCTATCCATAAGAAATAAAAGTATTCTTCAAAACACAATAAGGACACCCAACAACAAAATGAAATTCATCTTCAATTTTTCCTAAATCACATTGCTTACATAATCCCTTGGTAATTAAAAGGGCTAAGAGATGTAGTGGGGGTCTAGCGATTTGCTATAAATCTTTTTTTGAAAACAGTTTAGAGCTATGTGATCTTAATGTTAAGGGTATAGCTTGGATTCGATTAAAAAAGGAGAAATTTAACTTTTTGAATGATAGGTTTATGTGTTTATGTTACATCCCGCCGGAAGAATCAACAGTTTACATGAATTCAAATTCTGTTTTATATGAGTATGATTTCTTTGAGATATTAGATAAGGACATACGTAAATATAGTTTACTTGGTGATGTTTACCTTTCAGGCGACTTTAATGCAAGAACAGGAAATCGTTTAGTTTATTCAAGTAATGATGGAATTGATCGGTTTATCGATACCCCTGAGCACAAGTACGGGAAATATACCGGTAAGACGATCAAATGATACTCAAGTGAATAATTACGGTACAAAGCTATTATGTTTATGTAAGAATCCTGATCTTAGTATTTGTAATGGTCGCTTAGAGGATGGTAAATTCGCGTGTTATAATGTTAATACTCGTCGAAGTGGCGCAAGCCTTGTCGACTATGTAATTGTTACAAGTAGTCAGTTAGGTAGTTTAACGTCTATGGAAGTTGGAGAGCTATCCGAGTTATCAGACCACTGTTCAATCGAATTCTCAATGAAATACCATAACCATATAGAATCTGGAAGTGTACCTTTAAACAATAAAGTAAATATAATCTTTTGGAACTACACATAACTGAGCATCGATGAAACATGAAAACATATAGACCAGCCTTTGAAAACATTGTTGAAAAACTATCGACTGGTGAAACTGATTTGGGTATTTCCATGGAGTGCTTATCACATCTCGTGTACAATATTTCGTTTTGCATGGCAGATCATAGATACGATGTCGTAACGTCTTGTGGCTGCTATCTGGTTGCCACCGACGTTACGATTCCACGCTCATCACTTGTTGGAGCAAAATCAATTTCAACAACCACATGATAGATAACCTTTTTATGATAACCCTAGCATAGTATTGTCTAAAATATCAAATCAAACAGCTTAATAGAAGCTAAAACTTCTTAATTAAGATGTATTTCTTAATTGTTGGTGAAATTTAGTGAGAAACAAACCGTTCGTGGCCATTTTGATTTTTTCGCAACTTCTCGCACTTTCTGCTTTAAAAATATGGTAATTACCCACTGAACATGAAGGGTTCCTCCAATGAAAACACATGATTTCCCGCCTTTTTTACAACCTTACTACAACTTTCAAATATGGAATACCCCTACAGGTTTAGCTCCGCCCAATTTGACCCAATTTGGTTGTCAATTGTTGCAGGATAGTCCTGGATATCCAAATGAAAACCGGAAGTGATGGATTTGAGAAATGAAATATATAAGGATTACGAAAAATGCTTCTATTCTCTTAAAATAATGGAAAAATATTAATTTTTGGACTCTGAGGTATGAGATTATATGCATATGTTTAATCAGGTGAAGTTTTGTTGCATTTAGTTGCCCCATTTTTGAATTATCGTAGCGGTTGTGATACACAACCGGCCTGCTCCAAAGAGCTAAGAGGGCGGATTTACTACCGTGTCCCAAACAGGACACGGTAGTAACATTACTTCTAGGCAGATCACAAACGATTAGGCATAAGCCAACTAAGAAATTGGGAGCTCCGTGGTTCGATGCAGAATGTAAAAAAATAAAATTGAAGTTTTATGATGCTAGGAGATTGTATAATAGTAATCCAACACAAGTCATTGTTTTTAAACCAGCGTAAGACCTTTATACAATACAAGCAGAAATTGAAATAAAACTACTATAATGTAGAAAAAGCAGAATTATCGAATATGACTACATAAGAACCAAGAAAATTCTGGAAATATATAAATAAGTTTAGACAATCCAAAAAGGGTAGAGCTACTCAAGAAGTCAATACCGAGAAATTCATTTCTTTTTACAGATCTTTTTCTAATAATAGTAACAGTACTGATCAAAATCAAAGCGCTGAAAGTACTGTTCAAGATGTCAGAATCGAACAATTAGATCGACCTTCTACTGAGTCAGAAACTGTGAAAACTATCAAAAGCCTTAGTCGAAATAAGAGTGCTGACTTTACTGGGAATGTCGCCGACTTCTTGATTGATTCGAATACTTTTATTGCACCATTTTTAACTTTAATTTTTAATCATATTTTTTATTCGAATGTTTATCCATCTCTATGGGGAAAAGGTGTAATTGTACCAATTTATAAGAAGGGTGATGTAACAAATCCAGCGAATTACAGTGGAACCACATTGGTTAATGTATTCAGTAAACTTTTCTCGCTTATTCTACGGAATAGAATTAATGAATGGTGCGAATTAGAGAACAAGTTCAACGAATTCCAATTTGGGTTCAGAGACAAATGTAGCACTGTAGATTGTATTTATATATTACACAAAGTCATTCAACATGTTTTAGCTAACAAATGTAAACTGTATTGTTGTTTTATTGATTACGAAAAGGCTTTTGATTCCATTAATAGAAACATTATGTGGGATAAATTAATAAAATCAGGATTAAGCTGCAAAATGATTAAAATACTCAAGTCTATTTACAGCAATGTTAAGTCGTGCTTAAGACTAACGGAACGCAATACTTTCTCGGAATTCATAGAGGTCACATCCAGTTTGAAACAGGGCGACCCTTTGTCCACGATTCTATTTTTACTCTTTATCAATGATTTAAGCGACAATTTAGACCTAGAAAATTTGAATGAAACAGATCTTAACGTTTTATCACTGTATATGTTAATTTTTGCAGACGATATCGCATTATTTGCGACAAGTCCTGAAACATTACAAAATAAATAGTAAAATAACTAAATAGTATATATGAATATTCCTGGAGATCTGGACTAAAAATTAATTCAAGTAAAACAAAAATATGTATATTTGAAAAGAGGAAATCCAACAACCATTATAAATGGACAATAGAAAATTATGAGCTAGAAATTGTATCTTCATTTTGTTATCTAGGTGTAACCTTTTATTATACTGGTTATATATTACATTCAATCAAAAACCTAGTAGAAAGAGCTTATAAAGCCTACCACAACATATTATCGCTCTATGATCGGATACATCTAGATATCAAAACAAAACCCCATATATTTGAAACGATGATAACACCTATTATACTATATAGCGCCGAAGTTTGGGGCATATACGGGTACAAAGACAAAGACAAGTTACAAATAAAGTTCTATAAACACATTTTAGGTGTAAACAAACAAACCCCAAACGCGGCGGTGTATGGTGAACTTTGTCGTTTTCCTTTATCTAGTTTAAGCAAAGAAAGAGCAGTAAAGTATTGGATAAAAATAATGAAAAACCCAAACTCTTTGATTCAAAAACTATTCTTACAGCAAGCAGAAAATTCTATAAATAAAAGCTGGTCTTTTGAAATAAAAAACGCTTTACAAAACCTTGGATATCCTTTACTTATGAATGACTTTGATATTGAAAGAAACTACTACAATGAGTTACAGCAACGCATCAGAGACCAGTATACTCAGACATGGTTCACAGCATTGATTAATTCCAATAAATTATATTATTATAGAATGTTTAAAACAGAATTTTCTACTGAGAAATATAGTCTTCTTGTAACCAATAGTAATTTACAAAAGCAACTAGTCCAATTTAGACTTTCATCCCACACTTTAGAAATAGAAAAGGGTAGACACAATAGAATTGAAAGGAAGACAGAATATGCAAATTATGTAATACTTATGCAATTGTGAAAGTGAGTATCATTTCCTACTCGTTTGTCCAAAATACGAAGTTTTGAGAACAAAAGTTGAAATATCACGGTCTTGGCCCTGCTTAGAAAAATTCAAAGAAATAATGAAAACAAAAAATAAATGAAAATTAATAAAAACTTTTGAAATATATATATAACGCAATGACATTTAGACAAAGTACACTAGACATTATTAATGGATTATGAAAAGAAAATATAATTTAAAAGGAGCTACACGCAAGGTTACATCTGTAAGGTTTATTGTGTGTATATATATATTTTTTTTCTTTCTTAGTTTAATATGAACTAAGGCATTGCCTCTAGACCGCTCTCTCAACTCAATGGCATGGGTTCTCTGAAAAATCTTGCATACTGAATATGCATTTCAATCTTAATTCATAGTACAACTTTGTGGAAATATAAGAATTGGCTTACTTTGGGGAGCAAATACTCATTTTGTCACAAAGCTGTCATCTTTGTCACATTTATGAAAGGCTCAGTAAAAGGATAAGTCTCCTTGCAGACTCCTGGTAAACTTTTTTGATTGTATATGTTCTATAGTTTTAGTTTAGCTTGATTGGGCTGCGTACGAGGGCCTTTAATCAATAAAGAGACATTCGTCATGTAAGGACAAACTGCTCATGCAATGTCAGAACCACCAAACTATGATATTTGAACCACAAGTGTCTCAGCATTAAATCATAGAATTTTCTTCACAAAATCATGTGTTGTAGGTACTGGTTTAAATCATCATGACAACAAACAACAAAATGTCATTTGGTGATGAAGAAGGGTCAGTTGGGTTATTATTACCAAACAATATTTAACAACATACTCATCTGCTTGTACATGGTTAGGGACTAAGTTACATCATTATAGAAAGTCAATCAGGTCTTTGTTTGAATTCCTCTTTATTGTTTAATGTAGATAAGAAAATCCCAAATAGATTGCTTTGCTGATCTCCAAAAGCTCATTCAATTACAAAAATAGCTTTGTTGTAGCCAAAAGGTCTTTTGTTTACCTTTCAAATAAAAGAAAAAGATTTCATAAATTTTCAATAATGTTTTATTAACCTTTGTTCACACATAAAACACTGCTTTTTTATGTGTTTTTCTATTAAAGCACTTAAAAATGAAGTACTGTATACAATAAATGATTAATGAAATGAAGTTAAAAGACATAAGTGATACTCAGCATACAGCATAGGTTCATGTATCATAATTCTTTCCTATAACACATTGGTTGAAAAATAGTCACATCTTGATATTGACATTATTTTAATTCTTGACATCAACAGTTCCCTGGTCTTCATAGTTTGAATAGAAAAAAACTCCTGAAAGTTGGAAAAGTATGACAGTAACATTAATTATCAACTTTTTAAATAGAAATTTCAACAAATATTCCTTGACATACATCTTTAAGACTTTCATCAAATTTTTCCAAAATTTTGTTTCAAATTTAAAGCAATAGCAGATATAATTGGAAATTTCTTTAACCAATGAATAAAAGCAATTGTGACAGGGCAAACATGCTCTCAGAGAATGTTTACCTTTGTCATAATTGGTTTTAAAATGTTGAAAATTAAGGTGTTTACAATGCATGTAAACTCTCATGTTTGTTTCCTTGAAACATTTCATTAACATGCAATAGATAGGAAAGATATTTAATAAATGACTCAAGTTACTGTCTTCCACTTGTCTGCTGCAGGCTAACTTAGAAGTTCTAACATAGTATGTGTTTTGTCTCATTAATTGAATTAGTTGAGTCTTTCAAAAAAGGAAAGAAAATGAGGACTATGAAACATGTGTGACATTGTTATCATTATAGAATATTCCATAGTCCATAAACAGTTTTTCTATATTATTGTCCTTTGATATTGTCAGTACCAACTAACACTAAACACTATCCTTTAAATATGGTGTATCACTGTTTAGGTTTATTTTTATCTTCATGAAATTAGTCTTTTGAAGAGAAAACTAAGCTTTTGAACATTTCATTAATCAGGTAGTCAAAGTACATGTGAATCTTCATCTGTTTTTGATTATATCTAATCCATGTAGTCTCCCATTGCTGAACATTTTGTTGTTGTTACCTTTTCCTTACTCTGCCAGATAGTCATCAGATATGGCTGTTAAAAGAGAAAAATAAAAACATAAATCTTTTGCCAAAACTGATCACCTTCATCTGACTGATTATTGGTAACATTGGAAATAATTCATGCCCCATAGTTATCAATTGAAGCAGTTATCTGACAGAATGAAAAAGAAGTGATTGGTGATAACAATCTATATTTTAAGCTGTGTATCCAGGCAGGTTTATCCCATGATCAATGTTTGCAATATAAAACAGATTGCAATTTTTTTAAGCAGACTACTTCTGGTTTCCACTATTTTATATACGCCATGTTGCGACGATGAATAATCTGCAACCGCCGGTGAATGTTGTTTCAACTTAAGCTGTGCCATCCCCTCCAAGACCATGCAGAGAGTTGCGAGTTGTGGGATGCGAATAACCTTAAAACATCACCCATCGATTGCAATATCTCTACCGAGTATTAGACATAACGTAATAATAAACAATGGGTTATCATATATCACCAGAACCGTAAAGTTGATGGTCGGAACATGGCATAGATAAAATAGTGCAAAGCAAGAGTAATCTGAGAAAAAGAGTTGTTGCACGGATATCTTGTTCGGACCTTTTATCGTAAACATTGGTCACATGATCACCCCAATCGATACCTGTCTTGATTTTTTTTTTTTGGTTTCATTCTCATTCTAGGTTTTTGTAAAAGATAATAATAATTTCAAATTGTGAGCAACACCAAATTCATCAACATTTGTGGATAATGACTATTTGAAAACAAAGTGATAAAAGGAGGACATGTTAAGGAGTTCCATCTTTGTCAGACTTGCTTGTTTCCTTAAACCTTTGCTGCAGATGTAATTATGCTAAAATTCCATCAGAACTGTTTGAATTAAAGAGAAAACTACATTGACACTCAAAAGATTGTTCCTTGTTACATTACTTTCATAAGTTATATTCTATGATTATGACATTTCTGTTTGTAAAGTTCATATGGGCATGAGAACAATACTTTTACTTACTTGTATCTAAAAAATACAACCAATGTTAATACAGGTCTGCATCATCTTTTCCCTTGAACCTTGTTTAAAACTGACATTCTTCTTCAAGCATCATGCATTCTGTAAAATAAAAAAAACACAACTAAATCACCCTTAACATTTCGGAAAACTTCTTATTTGCAAGAACATCTCAATGTTTGGGAATCATATCATCACAGTACGAATCCACTAAAATAGAATACTGCCAAACGAAAGGTGACATATTTAACAAACTTAACTATCTCGTTATTTCGTGTTAGTCGAAATAAAACTTAATTATCTCGTTATTTCGAGTAAGTAAGTCGAAATAATGACTTAATTATCTTCCTATTTCAAATTAGTAAGTCGAAAAAATGACTTTATTATCTCATTATTTCGAGTTAGTAAGTCGAAATAATGACTTAACTATCTTGTTACTTTCGAGTTAATAAGTCGAAATAATAACTTAATTTTCTCGTTATTTCGACTTACCAAATCGGAAAAAAAATCGCATACTTGTCACCTCTATGCCACCGTAAATACTGGCTACATTTTAACTGACTGATTATTCTTAATTGGTAACATTGGAAATATTTCTATCACCATGGTAGTCAATTGAAGCAGTTACCTGACAGGAAGAAAAAGAACTGATTGTTGATAAAAATCTATATTTCAACCTGTTTTGACTTATTTTGGTTTCATTCTCATTCTTACGAAGGTTTTCGAAAAAAGATAGAAGAAAAGAAAAAGTCAATCACACATTTTGAGCAACAACAAATTCATCAACATTTATGGATAATGATTTTTTTAAACGAAGGAATAAAAGAAGGAAATGTCAAGAAGTCAGACCTTTGTCAAACTTGTTTGTTTCCTGAAAACTTTGCTGCATATGTAATTATTCTATAATAATCTAATCAGAGATGTTTGACATTTGAGAAATTGCTTCTTTGTTATATTGCTTTCAAAAGTTGTCTTCTATGGTTATGAAGCTTATGTTTGTAAAGTTCAAAGGAGCATGAGAAAAACTATGTACTTACTCGTATTATAAAACAGAGTCAATGTTTATGCAGGTCTGCATCATCTTTTCTTTTAAAGCTTGTTTGAAATTGTCATATTTCCAACCATTATGAATTCTGTGAAATAAAGAAAAAACAACTAAGGGATCTATTACCATAAACCTTTGGGCCAAAATTCTCACTTGCAAGAACAATTCAATGTTTGGGAATTATATTATCACTTGAATCAAGTAAAACAAAATACTGCCAACAAATAAGGTGACATATATCCAAATATGGGTCCTGCAAGGCTCAGTGGTTAAGATGGTGGACTCAGAACACGGGGGTCCTGGGTTCGAGCCCCACCGAGGCCATTTAGTTTTCGTAGGAGTGGCCTTTGGTAAGATCACTTCAGAGCCCTAGCCTTGTACTGGTGTATCCAGGAAAGCCACTTCAGAACCGAAAAATGTAGGTATGGCCCTGACGAAGAGGACCCATATGGGACATGTGTCGGGTAATGATTCTAAACTAAACTAAATACTTTACAGGGTATTTCATTTTTTAAAAAGAATATTCACGCTGTTATTGTTATTTAAACTATCGCCCCATAACGCTATTGAATTGTCAAGAAGGTACCTTGTACTTAATTTAAAAGCTCCAACAATAACAAATAATCCATGTCAGCAACTGACGAGTTGACATCGTTGCTTTATCGGTCAGCATAATAGTGTATTCCATATACAACACGATGTGTACCTAATGCTTTCCTTACACACCGCGAAAATGACATAGACCGTCTACATAAACATTAGATTATGCCAAACTGCAGGGTGTAATCACCGAATCGATAGAAGGTTCACCGTGGAGTGTTGTGGGCAACACACATTTTCTAGCCTAGTACTGCAGGGAACATGAACTGTAATAATAAAAAATGAATGCTGTAGTTCTACTTAAAAGGGAGAAGTTTTTTTTCAAATGGATGTTTGTTTAGAGGAAGCATCTTCAGCGAGGCGTGACGAGGGCTCACCTTCTCGATTTTTCTACGACGAATTTTGGTGAAAATGGTCTATTTAGATATACTGTTTTATAACGAAATGAAAGAGTACAAAAAGTTCTCTTACCTACAACCGGCGATTCGTTTTCCTTTCAAGGAGTTGAACACTGTGTCCAATTTAAAGTTTGAAGCGGTGGCGCCGATCCTGTTGTTCGTGTTTTGTTTTTCGATAGAATGGTTTATGGTTCATTCATGATTGGCGGCAATAAACTCAATGAGCGGCAATGAATTTATGTAAAACCAGTCCATTCCAAAAAACCGGAAACACCCGAAGCAAACCCGAGTTTTCTCTTTACAAGGAATGGTTCACTATTGGTAGATATATTTCGAGTTAGTAAGCCGAAATAACGCATTAACTATCTCGTTATTTCGACTAATTAACTCGAAATAACGACTTAATTATCTCATTATTTCAAGTTAGTTAGTCGAAATAACGACTTAGTTATCTCATTATTTCGACTTACTAACTCCAAATAACGACTTAGTTATCTCGTTATTTCAAGTTAGTTAGTCGAAATAACGACTTAGTTGTCTCGTTATTTTGACTTACTAATTCGAAATAACGACTTAATTTTTCGTTATTTCGACTTATTTCTTTTGAGAAACGCGAAAAAAAAATCGCATACATGTCACCTCTATGTGGCACCGTACATAGAGGTGACATGTATGCCTTTTTTCCCCTCGTTATTCCAAAATAGAAAGGCGAAATAACGAGATAACTGTTCACATCTCATAATATTTTTGCAAAACAACCGCAACGATGAATTCCGAAGCGTTATTATCTTACGGTAAACAAGAAATCACAATTCGTAGGAGAATAATAATTTGTACAAGCAATTCCTTTTTGACACACTGATTCAAGCTGCCTTATGCAACAAGTCCGTTTGGTGAAGAGCATATCTATAGAGAATCTTGAACAAAACCCAAATTCTTTATTTGTATAAAGAGACATTATTTGTAAAGGCAATTTATTTTTGCTACATTGATTTAAATGCCTTATGCAGCATGTACAATTTGGTAAGGAGATATCTACAGAGAATCTTAAACAATACCACGCCAAAAACATGACGTAATTGTCCATTTTTGGGAGATGAATTTCAGACGATATCTTATCGCGAGATGTCTGGAATTTTGCGAGAACTCCCACGAGACTTGGCAAGGCTTAGTCCATAAATCAAACACAGATCGAAGTTTATGATCTAGACGTGGTGTTTATTTTTGTTACATCTATTGTTTTATACCAAAACAGCGAGCGTCTGTTTGATTTAGAATGAAGAGGTGTATCAAGTGCAGACTTGTGATAACTAGCCAGTTGCTTGGTCAATCTAAAACGACTGTGTATTTGAGGCCTCTCTAGCTTTGTGTCTAGGGTCAGTCTCACAAAGATTCGAACGATATCATTAGTATTCAATGACTTGTATTCTTGGCCAGAGGCCTAAATGTACTAATGAAATGTTCAAGGTACGATACATGCCTTATTAACGCAGACTGAAAGAGGAAAGGAGAAGCTAAAAAAACGTTAATGTGTTTTTTAATGGAGCAGTTACATTCCATGGCCAAGCTGTAACTGTGACATATCTACGCCTGGACCATCTCTTGCCAACCAAGACCAACCACCTATTTACGATAGATGTGATCGGGGATAAAGTTGTGGCTTTTCCGTTCTTAGAATCAACACCTTATTCTCGACAAACATGGTCGGGTCATCATATATTCCTCGATACATTTGTGCCATTCCAAAACAACAACCACGTATTCTCGACAAACATGATCGGGTACTCGTATATTACTCGATCAATTTGTAGTTTTCCAATTCAAAGACACCATCCACATATTCTCGACAAACATGATCGGGTACTCATATATTACTCGATAAATTTGTAGTTTTCCAATTCAAAGACACCAACCACATATTCTCGACAAACATGATCGGGTACTCGTATATTACTCGATAAATTTGTAGTTTTCCAATTCAAAGACACCAACCACATATTCTCGACAAACATGATCGGGTACTCATATATTACTCGATAAATTTGTAGTTTTCCAATTCAAAGACACCAACCACATATTCTCGACAAACATGATCGGGTACTCGTATATTACTCGATAAATTTGTAGTTTTCCAATTCAAAGACACCAACCACATATTCTCGACAAACATGATCGGGCACTCATATATTCCTCGATAAATTTGTAGTTTTCCAATTCAAAGACACCAACCACATATTCTCGACAAACATGTGATCGGGTACTAGTATATTACAGATAAATTTGTAGTTTTCCAATTCAAAGACACCAACCACATATTCTCGACAAACATGATCGGGTACTCATATATTACTCGATAAATTTGTAGTTTTTCAATTCAAAGGCCACATATTCTCCACAAACATCGTTATTACTCGATAAATTTGCAGTTTTCAATTCGAGACAAACCACATATTCTCGACAAACATGATCGGGTACTCATATATTACTTTCGATTAATTTGTAGTTTTCCAATTCAAAGACACCAACCACATATTCTCGACAAACATGATCGGGCACTCATATATTACTCGATAAATTTGTAGTTTTCCAATTCAAAGACACCAACCACATATTCTCGACAAACATGATCGGGTACTCATATATTACTCGATAAATTTGTAGTTTTTCATTCAAAGACACCAACCACATATTCTCGACAAACATGATCGGGTACTCATATATTACTCGATAAATTTGTAGTTTTCCAAATTCAAAGACACCAACCACATATTCTCGACAAACATGATCAGGTACACATATATTCATCGATAAATTTGTAGTTTTCCAATTCAAAGACACCAACCACATATTCTCGACAAACATGATCAGGTACTAGTATATTCCTGGATAAATTTGTAGTTTTCCAATTCAAAGACACCAACCACATATTCTCGACAAACATGATCGGGTACTCATATATTACTCGATAAATTTGTAGTTTTCCAATTCAAAGACGAAACCACATATTCTCCACAAACATGATCGGGTACTCGTATATTACTCGATAAATTTGTAGTTTTCCAATTCAAAGACACCAACCACATATTCTCGACAAACATGATCGGGTACTCGTATATTACTCGATAAGTTTGTAGTTTTCCAATTCAAAGACACCAACCACATATTCACCGACAAACATGATGGGCGCTGTATATTACTCGATAAATTTGTAGTTTTCCAATTCAAAGACACCAACCACATATTCTGGAAACCAAACATGATGGGTACCGCATTTTCGATAAATTTGTAGTTTTTCATTCAAAGACACCAACCACATATTCTCGACAAACATGATCGGGTACTCATATATTACTTGATAAATTTGTAGTTTTCCAAATTCAAAGACACCAACCACATATTCTCGACAAACATGATCAGGTACACATATATTCATCGATAAATTTGTAGTTTTCCAATTCAAAGACACCAACCACATATTCTCGACAAACATGATCAGGTACTCATATATAACTCGATAAATTTGTAGTTTTCCAATTCAAAGACACCAACCACATATTCTCGACAAACATGATCGGGTACTCATATATTCATCGATAAATTTGTAGTTTTCCAATTCAAAGACACCAACCACATATTCTCGACAAACATGATCAGGTACTCATATATTACTCGATAAATTTGTAGTTTTCCAATTCAGAGACACCAACCACATATTCTCGACAAACATGATCGGGTACTCCTATATTACTCGATACATTTGTAGTTTTCCAATTCAAAGACGAAACCACATATTCTCGACAAACATGATCTGGTACTCATATATTCCTCGATAAATTTGTGGCTTTCCAATTCAGACACCATCCACATATTCTCGACAAACATGATCGGGTACTCGTATATTACTCGATAAATTTGTAGTTTTCCAATTCAAAGACACCAACCACATATTCTCGACAAACATGATCGGGCACTCATATATTCCTCGATAAATTTGTAGTTTTCCAATTCAAAGACACCAACCACATATTCTCGACAAACATGATCGGGTACTAGTATATTCCTGGATAAATTTGTAGTTTTCCAATTCAAAGACACCAACCACATATTCTCGACAAACATGATCGGGTACTCATATATTACTTTCGATAAATTTGCTTAGTTTCCAATTCAAAAACACCAACCACATATTCTCGACAAACATGATGAGGCTTTTATATATTACTCGCGATAAATTTGTAGTTTTCCAATTCAAAGGAGACACCAGCCACACATATTCTGCCGATAAATCTTGATGGGGTACTCATATATTACTTTATAAATTTGTAGTTTTCCAATTCAAAGGCGAAACCACATATTCTTTCGACAAACATGATGGTACTCATATATTACTCGATAAGTTTGTAGTTTTCCAATTCAAAGACACCAACCACATATTCTCGACAAACATGATCGGGTACTCGTATATTACTCGATAAGTTTGTAGTTTTCCAATTCAAAGACACCAACCACATATTCTCGACAAAAAACATGATCGGGTACTCGTATATTACTCGATAAGTTTGTAGTTTTCCAATTCAAAGACACCAACCACATATTCTCGACAAACATGATCGGGCATGCATATATTACTCGATAAATTTGTAGTTTTCCAATTTAAAGACACCAACCACATATTTTCGACAAACATGATCGGGTACTCATATATTACTCGATAAATTTGTAGTTTTCCAATTCAAAGACACCAACCACATATTCTCGACAAACATGATCGGGTACTCATATATTACTCGATAAATTTGTAGTTTTCCAATTCAAAGACACCAACCACATATTCTCGACAAACATGATCGGGTACTCATATATTACTCGATAAATTTGTAGTTCTCCAATTCAAAGACACCAACCAAATATTCTCGACAAACATGATCGGGCACTCATATATTACTCGATAAATTTGTAGTTTTCCAATTCAAAGACACCATCCACATTTTCTCGACAAACATGATCGGGTACTCATATATTACTCGATAAATTTGTAGTTTTCCAATTCAAAGACACCATCCACATATTCTCGACAAACATGATCGGGTACTCATATATTACTCGATTAATTTGTAGTTTTCCAATTCAAAGACACCAACCACATATTCTCGACAAACATGATCGGGTACTCATATATTACTCGATAAATTTGTAGTTTTCCAATTCAAAGACACCAACCACATATGCTCGACAAACATGATCGGGTACTCATATATTACTCGATTAATTTGTAGTTTTCCAATTCAAAGACACCAACCACATATTCTCGACAAACATGATCGGGTACTCATATATAACTCGATAAATTTGTAGTTTTCCAATTCAAAGACACCAACCACATATTCTCGACAAACATGATCGGGCACTCATATATTCCTCGATAAATTTGTAGTTTTCCAATTCAAATACATCAACCACATATTCTCGACAAACATGATTGGGTACTCATATATTACTCGATGAATTTGTAGTTTTCCAATTCAAAGACACCAACCACATATTCTCGACAAACATGATTGGGTACTCATATATTACTCGATAAATTTGTAGCTTTCCAATTCAAAGACACCATCCACATATTCTCGACTACCATGATCGGGTACTCATATATTACTCGATAAATTTGTAGTTTTCCAATTCAAAGACACCAACCACATATTCTCGACAAACATGATCGGATACTCATATATTACTCGATAAATTTGTAGTTTTCCAATTCAAAGACAACAACCACATATTCTCGACAAACATGATCGGGTACCCGTATATTACTCGATAAATTTGTGGCTTTCCAATTCAAGGACACCATCCACATATTCTCGACAAACATGATCGGGTACTCATATATAACTCGATAAATTTGTGGCTTTCCAATTCAAGGACACCAACCACATATTCTCGACAAACATGATCGGGTACTCATATATTACTCGATAAATTTGTAGTTTTCCAATTCAAAGACACCAACCACATATTCTCGACAAACATGATCGGGTACTCGTATATTACTCGATAAATTTGTAGTTTTCCAATTCAATTCCAAGACATAAACCACATAATCTCGACAAACATCGTCGGGTAGT
The DNA here is from genome assembly GCA_947846245.1 of Cerastoderma edule. Classification (NCBI taxonomy): domain Eukaryota; kingdom Metazoa; phylum Mollusca; class Bivalvia; order Cardiida; family Cardiidae; genus Cerastoderma; species Cerastoderma edule. The sequence continues at coordinate 18,447,802 of OX401417.1, forward strand.
CATATATTCCGTGCTACATTTGTGGCACACATTTTACTTTAACGCATTACCACACAAAAATGACATTTGACCAGGTTATTACAGACGACTTTGAAAAAAACATTATGGGTAAAGAGGAAATTGCTCTTAACGAGCAGTTTCTTCTATTCCCACAATGGTTTCTGCCATATCAAAATATCTTTTTCAATTACATAACATTTTGAAATGCCGTCTGCAAACTATTTCAATTTGGGACAGTCAAAAACTTGGCGTTCGATAAAAGGTTAAACAAACATTTTTTAATGTAAAAAACCTTTCGCTGCTTTTCGTTTAGGTTTAAGATACAACTGTGACACAATGAACAAAGGTCTATTCTTTATGAGGTAATCCATTTGCTTATCAGAATATTATCAAAACTACGTGTTTAGCGAGACAAACTAATCTACAGGAATATTTCCATCAATAAATGGTAAATTATTCTAACGACACATCTTTTCCAAGATGTGAATGTCCCTAAGGTCGTTGACTATGAGTACATTCGAGTATCCCATTTAATTTTGTAAATACAATGACGTTCTTTTACTATACATTGGGGACAGCACTACGATTGAAAAGCAAGTTCGTGGTGTTATAACAAGAAACAACGTGTCTTATTTCATAAGCAATATAGTAAATTGACCCCCTTTCCCCAACATATACACATTTCAAAGCGTAAGCAGGATCTTAAATGGTTTGGAATATGATTGGAAGAATTCTCACTGAACAATTTCTTCTCGTTATTTTATCATGGAACACAATATAGATCACTAAATGTTAAATGCCAAGTCGATTGCAGTCAAGAAGGGACACCTCCGACTATGATTCATGGGGGGTGGGGGGGGGGAGAATTGAAGTGTGATCTATAAGACCAAGTCCTCTTAACCCTTTACCAAACGCCAAATTTCCTATTGTCCCAAATTGAAAGAGTTTGCAGTTGACATTTCAAAATGTGATGAAATTGGAAAGCAATCCTCTGCTAGAGTAGAAAATATTGTGGGAAAAGGAGAAATTGCTCGTTACTCGTTACGAGCAATTTCTCCTTTTACCACAGTGTTTTCCAGCGTCGAAGTGGTAAAATGTCGTTATTGTTTAGTAATGGGTTAAAGTACAGCATCTTATGGTCTCACGCAGCAATCCTGTATGAACACGAATCGAGTCCAGTCCACTTTTACTAAATACCATGCGGTAAAAACTTGCTTTTGCTTTTGACTGATGCAAACGTTTTCCGTAAGTCGTTTAATAAAACGCTAAGCAATTGTACCTTCTTATACCACGAAGAACGGGCGTGGAATAACACCGTTGATCAATGTGTCTACATGGTTCCAAGACCAGTAGCTATGGTACAAGGGCTTAACCCTTCCCCAAACAATAACGACATTTGACCACTTTGTTACAGACGACTTTAGACAACATTGTGGGAAAAGGAGAAATTGCTCTAAACGAGCAATCTTTTCTTTACCCACAATGTTTTCTGTCCTATCTGAAGAATATTTTCCAATTTCATCAAATTTTTAAAACGTCGTCTGCAAACTCTTTCAATTTAGGGCAGTCGAAAACTTGGCGCCTGGTATTGGGTTAACAATAATAAAAATGATCCGCCTCTCGATAGATTTGGTATCAGGAAAACGTTGGTCGCAAAATTCATTGGGTCACATCTCTGATGTATTATTTCATAATTGTTACATCTCTAATCACACGTATATTTGTGCTGAGCGTAACAAAAAACTGTAACTGTAAACTCACTGTTGTTCAACACTATTCCACAATGCCATTGCTCTATGCAACACTATTGTAAAGTCTTCATGTACAACGAATGACTTTCTATAGTCTCGCACTGCACTCTCAGATAGGAGTTGTTTTCTTTTTTTTAAAAGTGGGCATTTCATTGATTGAAACGTTAAAGGTATCCATCTTGAAGCGTTTGTGATGCTGGTCCATGTTTGGTGGTTTATGCTTTCAACTGAGAGGTCATAAACACATGCCTATGCATTTATACCTTATTAATATCATCCCTAACGCTATTGAGAATTCATTAAAATTGTCTTTTCGACAATGTTCTAACAAGTAACCTTAAAACATACATGTGGTTTACACCAAGGATAAGAAACGTGAAACAGATGCCTTATCCCCATGCCAATTCAAAGGAATTCATCAATAAAAAAGAAACAAAATATTGTAAGTAAATATATTTCCTAGTTTATACAATTTATATTTATACATTTTCTAGATGTTTCTATACAATTTGATACCAGATCTTATTTACAATAACAAAATAAAATTAGAAATCAATAACGACAGTAACAAATTCATTAACACAGATGTATTGCCTTCTATGCACTTCTGTGATTTGCTCAAGCTAAAATATATATGCATATATAAAAGCATGAAACAAGAAGAATAATTGCAAAATTTATAACTTAAACTTATAATTTAAAAGGAAGCCATTGTAACAACAAGTGAAATTGCTCTTTATGAAGAAACTCAGTGGTTTCTCGAGGCATCAGCCTCAATATCATTGAATCAATTTATGAGGAAGAACTATGCTAAGTTAAGCGTTCAAACAGTCGATTCGAATACAGCTTGCGATTGGCAATAATTTGACAGAGAGTTTGTTCCTAAATTTCGCCTGCAACTAAGTGTAGAAATGCCCTTGCGCCTCGGACTTTTTGACGCATGCGCAGTTGCCTTGGTGATTTTTGGTAGCACGTTGATCGTTCCGTTCGTTTTAATGGTCATCCGTTTGCTCGATTTCGAAATCGCCATCTTGATTTCATTGACCGCATCTTTGTCCAACACCATCGACTTGTCATTTGACTTGATCGTGACACCGAGTCGAGGTTTACGTGTACAGAGGTTAAGCACGGTTTCGTATTCATTATAATATTGAGGTTGATGCGTGTCTAATGTCGAAACAGTATCTTCGTTATGTTCGAAAGATCCGTCAAAATCAAGCGATCTTTTACACTGGACTTGTCTGAGATCGGAAGTTGCCATCGATCTTTTTCGGCTTTCTCGTAAAGACGGCCTTCGCGTTAGATTAGCTCCGGCGTGATTATCAGACTTGGTTGTTCTCGAGTTACCGATTGGCGTAGCACTATTAATGGCGGGAATGGTCTCGTTTTCTAACAGAAAGTCTGACAAAGAACCTTGGTCTTTGGTCAAAGACCTGAAAGATGTTGTCATTATTGCTGGAAGAGTAGGGTTTAACGTATACGGCGTACCCACTGTTGATTCAAACGCATGTGTGGTACTGTTGATATTTCCCATCATGCAGCCATGTCTACGCAACTTCCTCTGTCTTGTCTCTCTGTGAATTGTCCTTAGTTTCACCTGTTTGACGGGCCCGATTTTACTCTCATACGTAATTGGCTGCAATGGTTGAACAAAGTTCGGTTCTTCTTGAACAATTGGCACCGTCATTCTACGAGCTCGCGTGAGAGCACTGTCCTTCCGGTTCTTTGGTCTAGTACAAACGTCACTTCCGGTTCTGAGTGCCTCGCCTTGGTTTCCACCAGTTTTATTCGAATAAAGAACAGAATCACTATGCGACTTCCTTGGCAAATTTGTATTTTGACCATAAGTCACGTTTTCGTGTTTGTTACACAAATTCACACATTCTCCTAATTGTGACGTGTTTGAATAAAGGTGACTTTTCACATTGTTTGCTTCTCTTAAGTGTGGCATCGGTCTATCGTTCTTTACATCATCCAAAGTGTTTCCAAAAAGTTTGAATTTACGGGTTTCGCTGATGGAACTCGTCACATGATGATATCTCGTGAACTCTCGCTGTGGGCGGTACTCTCGTTCCATATTTACACTTCGGAACACCTCGACACCGTATTCGGATATAGAATCCATCGTTTCATTGACATCTTTAGTCGTCTTTGAATACACGTGTTGTCCACTTGTTACAGATTCTTCCATCTCCAAGATCTGGATGCTGCTGTCATAGGTTAAATCCCGCCAATTTCCGACGCCCATTCGGTGAACTTCCGGTATTGTCCGGAAACTCTCGGAAACCACTTCTTCTTTTGAACTCGGAGCTGAGACGTAAGACAGACGCATCCTCTTATATAAAATATGATGTTAGCATTAAATCAATGCTTTTGAAACACTTCGCCTGAAATAGAAACAAATAATACATGTATAATGTTAGTTAATCATTTATTTATACAGTTCATGCGTTAATACTTTTTGCATTTCTCCGACACTGTTCATGGAATAAATGCCCTTACATTGGAAACGATTCCAAAACATATCGTCGAGTTGGTAAACCGTGAACTCTATTAGAGTGAACAGCATTTTATAAATGTTGAAAGAGGTGCGTATATTTGACACATTTCATGAAAGCAGGCTACAGCACAAATTATGTAACGCCAACGTTAATGGCAATTATTAATTTGAATGCCTGGGCGTACTTTAAAATAAAGATATGATAACAAAGCAAACCAATCCTAAGTGTTAGTTGGATAAGCATGAAAAGCATCCAACATTTTATCAGGTAACATCATTATATGTCTCAATAAAATAAGAATTTCCTCAACATGGAATTCAATAAGCGCAATGTTTTCTTTCCTGTCTTTAACTTCAACATTCTTGAGTTCTTGAACCATTTCCTATTACTTTCAGACTTTCTGCCTACCGCATGTAACATTTAATCGGATTTTTAAGCATACCCCCCCCCCCCCTTTCTAAAATACTATCTTAATTCATGTTATAGATAAAAGTATGCAAAGTTGGTTGTCTTTTACGAAGGCCAATAATTTCAGATTGGTTTAAGATGCTGATAAATCTTGTATCAAAACCAGAGACATGCATAACATGTTATCTACGTCTCTGATCAAAACAAACAAAATAAACATTTTAAGTACAAAAAAATAGACTTACAGTCAATCGAATCAATCTTGAAGTATGACTTTAAAATGAAACGAGATAATGCAAACTTGTAGTGATATAAATCTTTGAGTGTGTCCTACATGTTACTCTATAGTGCATATGTAGCATTTGATGCCTGGAAAGCTTGATCCTGGGTTAATATAGGTCTTAGGGTTGAGTAGTCTACCGAAATAAACGATAGCAACACCTCTAAGCATTACTCCAGACGACATTAATTTAAAACACCATTATTTTCTGTTGATTAGTCATCCATTAGGGAGTTTTCATACGGAACGAGTCATTTTTCACTGTGTTCGATTGGTAGTCTATAGAATCATTAATTAAATTATTGTTCGATTCGTGGGGCGACTTGATTGTCGTTTTTGTGGAGGTCTGACATCGTGTGAATCGTTTGTTCATTGATTGATTGGTGTTTGTAAATAGTTTGTAAAGTTAATTATGATTTGCTTATGTTTATATCAGCAACGGATTGGTACGTCCGCCGAATGTCTGGGGAAGGTTTGAAAAACATATCGGAGTTTTAAGTGGTTAAGTAGTCTTAAGAAGTAAATGAAGTGTCATAGACGATTATTAGTATTCGTTGAAAATCAAACGTTAATACAAATTGCACTTGGTCACTTATCATGCTTACTTATTTCGAATCAGTGCAATGTGTATTGTGTTGTTTACTTATATACTTCTATTTTATGTTTCCAATTATTCCTCATCGATTCCTTGAATTTAACATTAGAAGGCATCTCGTATTCCTTATTTAGCCTTTATTCATAAAAAGAAAGGAATCCAGACGAATTCAAGACCATGTTCTTAAACTTGAATTTTCAGTTTAAGCATTTAATAGAAAAATGCTGCGTTTGCTCCATGATGTGTTAAACCTTCATTTAAAATTGTATACTTTACGTTGAGTACATATGAAAAAAAGACATAAATGAGTTATACCAAAAATGTTTTAAATCAAAGAAATAATTCACAAATGTGAAAACCGTTTGTTTTTGATTAATTTGGTATTTTGTCTTTTAAAACATGTATCTCATAAGGACTCGTGATTTTGATAAGGTATTATTTGGAAACAAAGCGATAACGATATGCTTACATGTACTAGTAATCGTTTATTCAAACATCTGTTCGCCGAAAACCATTTAGCCATCCCTGAAAAGTCTTTTGGATTTGTATGGTGCTTAATAACGCGTCAATGCTTTTACGGAAATAATTTGGAATTTCAAGGATAAACCCTTAGCAGATAACGGCCATGAGATGTCTTGCCAAAAGACATGCCAAAGAAACTAGTTACGTTATGAGTGTTGATAGATGGAGTAGAAAAAACGTACATATTTTTGAACTTCGGTTTCTTCAAAACGACGCTTTCGTCTGAAAAGAAACTACATTGAATAACCAACTTTGGCTATTAGCTGATAAGCCAATGTGTTGGTTGCTAATTCTACATGGAAAAATGATGAATGCGATGAAAGTGTTATAAATTGCTTTCAAAACTTGATCACCATAAGATAATGTAGTGATGTGTAAAGATACATATACAATTAAAGTGTAAGACATGTACATTATCAATTTATGTTTCTTATCTCAGATTTTGGAAGTTTATCAACAATCCATGCGACTAAGTGAAATCAGTGTTAAATCTATTTTCGAACAAAATCTACTAATTGCTTTTGACACGTCAATTCATATCTTAAATCTACTTAACCACTAACAAAATGTGAAAACTCCAATATGTTTTCAAAGCTTCCCCAGACATAAGGCGGACGTGCCAATCCGTTTCTGATATATACACAAACAACAGTTAATTAGCCTTTAACAAACTATTTACAAACACCAATCAATCAATGAACAAACGATTCGCACGTTGTCAGACCTACACCATATCGACAATCAAGTCGTCCCACAAATTGAACAACAATTACATTAATGGTTCTATAGAGTACCAATCGAACACGGTAAAATATGACTCGTTCCGAATGAAATCCCTCTAATGGATGACTAATCAACAGAAATAATGGTGATTTAAATTGATGCCGTCTGGAGTGTTGCTTTTGTCCATTGAGGTAGACACCCACCCGAAAGCCTTATATTTGAATTTTAGCTGAGCATTCAAAGAACTAAACCACATACACGTATGTTCAATTGAATGCCAATAAATTCAATAAATATTTATTTATTTGATATAAAGTTGTTTTCATTGAAATCAAAGATCGTTGTTTGTTCAGGACTGTTAGTTAGTAAGTAAGTTGATTGTTTATTATTATGACATGTCATGTGCATAACTAAATATACATTCATAGTAAATAAGTGAATAATAACGCACCCTCAAGCGGGCCTTTATGTAACCAAAATAGAAAATCTTTGATAAGTCTGTAATGTTAATATTTAAGCAACAACATGTACATGTTACGCTAATAAACTTTTTAACTTGAACTTGAACTTGATGATATTGGTATTATAGTCCCAATCCACAAGAAAGGGTCACGATCAGATGTAGATAACTATAGAGGAATAACTTTACTGAGTAACTTTGGAAAACTGTTCACTAGTGTAATTAACATGCGTATAACCAAATGGTGTAATGAAAATGAGAAGATCTCAGACGCTGAGTTCGGTTTCCGTGAAGGACGATCAACGGTCGATGCAATCTTTATTTTGAACTGTTTAGTACAAAAGTATCTAATTAAAAATAAACGTTTATATTGTGCTTTCGTTGATAAGCGCAACTGTTTTGACAGTATTTACCGTAATGGTTTATGGTACAAATTGTATAAAATGGGAATTAACAGTAAGCTGTTGCGTATTATTCGTTCTATGTATATGTCTGTCAAATCTTGCGTACGTCATTGTAATGAATACTCTCAGTACTTTGATATAGCGGTCGGTCATCGTCAAGGGGAGATAATTTCGCCGATCATGTTTAATCTCTTCATAGATGACCTGGAAATGTTTTTACAATCTGGGGTAGATAGTGGAATAACGATAGACGATATATGTATTTTAATCTTACTATTTGCAAACGATATGGTCATTTTAGTCGAAAGTCCCAGCGATTTACAACAGTTATTAAACAACTTAAAGCCAGTATTGCGACAACTGGGGTCTTGCAGTCAACACAGATAAAACAAAAATAGTAGTTTTCAGGAAAAGAGGCAAATTACGCGTACACTAACAATGGATATATAAAATTTCTGCGCTAGAAGTAGTGAATGATTTTAATTACTTAGGCTGTACTTTTAATTTCACGGGCACTTTTTTACTCAATAATCAAACACTTTATGGTAAAGGCCTCAAAGCGATGAACGTTTTAATAGCAAACCTAAAACGCCATAACACACCGCCAAAAGTAGCCCTACAGTTATTTGATGCCTTTGTTGCACCAATCCTTTTTTATGGTTGCGAAGTTTCAGGCTTCTTTACTGCCGACAACCTAGAGAAACTGCATCTCAAATTCTGCAAAACAATTTTGGGTGTTTGGCAATCCACCAGCACCGCCGCTGTTTACGGTGAATTGGGTAGATACCCACTGTATATAAATAGATACGTAAGAATTGTAAAATATTGGTTTAAAATAATGCAAACACAGAATGTTATATTATATACACTGTCCGCACATATGATAAGTCAGAGTGAACATGACTCAAATAGTTGGTTTCTTAAACTAAACAAACTTTTAAGTAGACATGGTTTCGCATATATCTGGGAAAACCCACCGGACGTTCATGTAAAATCGTTCATCTTGGTCTTTAAACAACGATTAATCGATGAATTTTTACAGAATTATTTGAATTTTAATATTAGTAGGGAATTGCGTGTATGTTTAACTAAACTGCGAACGTCAGTCCATGGCTTACGTGTAGATTCTGGAAGGTTCGCCAGTCACGCAATAGCTCGCCATAAACGTATATGCGAGTTTAGTGAGGCTGGCGAAGTAGAGGACGAGTTCCATTTCATCTTTAAATGTTCTGCTTTTACAGACTTAAGGCTTCAATTCATAAATAGAAAGTATTTAAGAAATCCATCAATGTTCCAGTTAATTAACCTTATCCGCTCGAATTCAAAGAAAGAAGTCGCAAACCTTTCTATGTACTTAAAGCATGCATTTAAGAGGCGAATGCTTAATGTTTAAGATAAGATTACTTGTTGTTATATGTGTATGTATAAGTAATTCAAATATGTATTTGTTATGCTATCATACAAATAGCTTCTCAAAATATCTTGAATGTTGTAGATATATCATTGTTAGTTGGAAGCATACGTCACTTAACTAGGTGTTTTATTTTCATGTTTTCCGTGTGCATTACGGGCCGGTGCCATTATTACCTTTTGAATGAGTATTAGTTTTTGTATGCAACCTTTTTGTCTGGTCTCAAATTACACTCAATGTAAGGAATTTAATTTAAAATGATAAATGTCTGAGTACGTATTCATACCTCAACTGACGTATAGATGTGCATATGTATTTTTACCTGTTATGTGAGTATTCTTTTAAGGAATGCAGCCTTTTGTCTGGTCTCGAATTACATGCAATGTAAGGACTTGCATTTAATTGATAGAAGTCTGAGTACGTATCCATATCTAAACTGACGTATAGATGCGCATATGTACTTTTACATATAACCCAATACGCATCATTCCCTTTTGATTGCTCTCCATAAGTTAACTTATTTATATAATAATATATTTTTTCTTTCTTAATCTCTTTTTTTTTATTTGAAATTCTTTCTTTTCTTTCTCGATTCATGTGATAAATATTTTTCATTGTACTTATGTAAATTTGACCATAAACTGTAACGTTTGTGTCAATAAAATTATTTCTGATTCTGATATGAAGAAGGATAGTCTGATGCAAGACTTAAGACTAGCCGACAAAGTGAAAATTATCTCTTATCTAAACACACCACATTTCTGAGACTGTGAATTTGCATAGCAAACACAAACACGTGACTTATGGAAAGAATACACATTTTCAACGGAAGTCGCATAGTGAGCCTGTTCTCTATTCGAGAAAAATTGGCGAAAACCAAAAGGAGGCACTCAGAACCGGAAATGACGTTTGTAGTAGACCAAAGAACCGGAAGAACAGTGTTTTTACACGGGCACGTAGAATGACAGTGTCAATTAATCACGAATAACCCGATTTGTTGAACCATTACATGCAATAATGTACGGGAGTAAAGTTGGACCCGTCAAAAGTGTAAAACTAAGGACGATGCAGATACTCTAGCAGTAATGCACCAAGAAACGAGAGTATGCATACTTTGTAACAGTATATTGAAGATGAGTTCCATTTTAATTTAGTGTGTCCAACATTCGGCTTACTTTGAAAAACATATTTTACCTTTTTTATTTTTATAAGCCGAGTATGTATTGTTTTCTTGTAACGACGTAGTCTTTTTAAGAAGGCAATTTTAGTAAAAATAAACATAAACTGTTCGTTGTTATAGTATAACTAATTGTATATGCTCATTTGGTTTTGCTTTTTCTATATAATGTTTCCATATGAATTGATGTAAATGTATACCAGGGTCATCTTAAATAAGTAGATAACTATATGATATTTATCTATATGTATGTATATGAGAATGGTCTGTGTGACGGTGTGTGAAGAAGTGAGAGGAGGATGGAGAGAGATGACAGCGAAGGAGGTGATAGACGCGGTAGAGTGATTACGGCCTTAAATTAAGATTAAATTTGTTTAGGAACATGACTATAAACCATCACTCGTACAATAAAATGTATTCTGTTCTGTTCTTGATTTGAACCGATCATTTAATTAATACGATGGCGATGATTCGAATTCAGGCAATCGTGCTTCTCAATGCTAGAACGATTACGAAGGCATGCTAAATCGCTATGCTCTTTAACCTTGAATTGTTTCTCTATCAAGTCTTATGACAATACGATGGTAGACATACATACGCACGTATGCACACCCCTACACACATCCCACACGCTCACATATTTTCACATAAATACTTAAGGTATAAAGGTAGGAAATGTCTGAATGCTAACATCATCTTGGTACCGGTAACGAACGACAACTCTGCAAATGAGATTCCATTTTATACGAATGGGTTATCCCGCCTTAATCCATAGAATTACAGCTCGATGGAGCAAAATTACGATAAAATGACCAAAAGATTCAAGAGTGGACAAACATGTCTTTGCAAGACGATTTTTTGTCGACTCCGGAATTCGTAAATTTCAAATCCAATTACAACCAAAGTCTACAAAAGCGTTTTCTTGTCAAAATGTCAAGCCCATAATAGATATATAGCAAAGATCACAAAAGTTTGAAGGATGTGCGACGGATATCTTGCCTTGTTTTGTGCCAATTTATTTACACATACTTTTGCTTTACAATGGTGTTCATATCAACCGCATATAAAATATATAGCTATGTCACAAAAGGTTGGAATGGTATGACCGTAGTATATCAAAAAGTTATTTTCAATACTCACACTTGCATCTCCATCTAGCTAAAGGCCACCCAATATGGTTTGTTATGACACAAAAATAGCGTCCGATCTAGGAGTTAACATCCATGTTCACCAAAACTTAAAGATTAAGCTAAAACGTCTCTAACTTGATAGTAAATAACACTAATTTCCTCTTGACCATCGTTATAAAAAAACGTTGCTACGTGTGAATGAAGAAGGAAAACAACAACAACAACACACGAAAAAACGACATGTAAACAACTTATTGTTTTGACTGTCGTTTTAAGGTAAACACTTGCCATGTGCTAATTGGGAGAGAAGAAGAAAAAGAAGAAGAAAAAGAAGAAAAAATAACAACAAATGAACACCTCACGTGTACACAAAACTTTCCTTTTGACAGTCGTTATAAAGTATATATTTGCTATGTACGAATGAAGATTGAATAAAAAAAAATGACCTGTACGAGTACGTTTTCAACGTCGTAATGTAATCTATACGGGGTAGGGTTTGAACTCGGAAGATAATTGTTGAGAAGTGATCACTGTATGTTTATTTTTCGACACGCTTGGGCGCATATACATGTACTGTGATAACGTCTACACACTTTGTTCGAATTTGCTGTTCCATCACCCGTTGGTTATTAAATTGTTCGTCTTGAATATTATGTGCACGAATAAGTTGTGCAAAAACGACGTTGGATACTTATAATCTTTGTCGATTCGAGCTCAACGGAATTAAGTTTAGTTTTCAGACTTAAGTTTAGTTTGATATATCTTCTGGAGTGAACAAAGATGCGTATGAACGAGCATTTGGCCATTTTGTCACAGTGGATCTTACAAAGTCTTGCTTCGGAGACATCGACGTCAGTAGATAAGAGGTAACAATTAAAGCTATATCAACCCGATAGTCCCGTTTTATTCTACCATGAGGGGATTTGTGATCGGTCTAAATTGAAAGAAACATCAGACGACATAGAATTGCAATTTAATGATATCGGAAAGAAACCGATGTGAGAAAGGGATACCACGATGGCTATCAATACACAGTCCTTTAACCCTTATAGTGCTGGAACCGACTTCAAGCTTATGCAAACAGATTAGATCAGACCAGCCGTCAATCCAAATTTGGCGTTTGGTAAAGGGTTAAGGTAAAACGATCTCCGGAAGAAATTAAACCGAGGTCGCCCTGTTTGAGACTTAAGTTCACGACATCATATGAACTAGAAATAGGATATGCATGTATATTTCTTCTCATCGATATAAAAAGTTAATTTATGATTTCATAAACCTTTACTTGATTCATGTCTTTAGAAACAACCATTTTGAACGTTTAGAAAAGATGGAAATCATTATACTCGTATAATGTTGAAAAGCACCTTACTGAAATAACATGATATCAAGACAACGGTTGCAAAATATTGTTTTGCCAATTATAAACAAATTATCATTTTTGTAGCAATGCTTTTCAATCAGCTTACCATTACAAATTGTACGAAATCGTCTAAAGTCATTTAATCAGGATAATGATTAGATTATTATTGTTGAATATATCACATTTGAAAACTGCTATGTGTAGTAACTAGGGGACGCTATTCTTCAGGATTGGTAGTAGATTTTGTACCATGTATTCCAGATAGTGTGATCTATAAGGGCTTTTCACCCGCAATATTTGAAAAAAACCCTAATAATTGAGGAAATCGTGAAGTTGTAGTCGCTTATTATTATTGTCTCGTTGAGACAGTTCTAATGAGTACCAACAATATAGGGTTTGGGGAAGCAATAATGGAGTTTGATGAAGGGATACACCTTTTATCTGGTTCCAAGAACTATATAAGCTTGATTTCTCTTTCAACATTCGATATTCCTACTCCCGTAAAACCTTGTAAATCGATGTTATTATTTTTTTTATTATTATTGATATTTTTTAACCCATTACCAAACAATAACGACATTTGACCAGTTTGTTGCAAACGACTCTGGAAATCATTGTGGGAAAAGGAGAAATTGCTCTTAACGAGCAATTTCTCCTTTTCACACAATGTTTTCTTTTTCTGCCCTATCAGAAGATTATTTTTCAATTTCAACACATTTTGAAATGTTGTCTGCGAACTCTTTCAATGCGGGACGGGCTATAATTTGGCGTTTGGCAAAGGGTTAAGGACAGCCATTCGTATGACGTTTTCTGTAATTGGAAACACATAGCCGATTAAAGAGGGTGATATATTAAAAAAAGGACGGATATCTGGTTACTGACATGGATATAGAATGCTGTCTATATTATGAAAAAAAAAAGGAAATAAAAATGTTAGGAAAATAAGGTGACGATTCCCGTACTAAAGAGGAAACAAGACCAGGTTAAAAGGTAGTGATAAGCAAACGGGTGAATGCATTAAGACGTTATAATATTCTTTTTTAGAAAAAGTTTAAAAAAAATAAGAAGAATGATAACTTTTGGTAATTCAAAAACAAATAATCCGTTTTATTTATTTACATGTTTGCAATTATAGTTCAACCAATTCAGCATGCGATTACTCGGGAGAATCCATACGCAATGACCTTTTGTTCGGATAACCTCGTTTGATAAAGATAAGTTGGTTATTCATTGAATACGGAAACACCCATGATGTCTCACGGAATTTAATAAGTCCAAAGTCGTGTTGGGTGAACTGACTTCTGGAGGCATACAATTTCAACTTGCAACAAGCTGTGTACATCTAGAAGCTGGGGGGACGATACAGAGGAATATGGTTGTGAACTTAACTCTGACATGTAGCTTTTAAGTTTGAATATATTTTATTATAAATGCAGCCTATCAAAGGTTAGCTAATGCCTAGTCTTTCTTTGAATTCTGAGAAGTATCGGCACCTTCCTCTCCGATTTTTTCAGTGTTAGAACATCATTACTTCACCGGTTCATCATTGATAACGATTAGAACTTAGGATTTGTACGAACGTCTTCACACATGCTATATAAATATAACTTGTAAGCTATAAACATGATTTTTGATGTGAAATGCTAAGAAAAGTTATGTTATGTATAAGCTATGTACTATATTTCTCCTCTCATCACGTCTGCACATAAAAAGGTTACATCATATTGATTTGATCAGATTTAGAATGCATTTACTTTTCAAATGGTCAATTGAGTATGATATGGTTCATGCAACGTTATTGTATATTTCTTATCCTAGGTCTTTAACGTTCTCAACAAATTATGCTTTATCGAAGAGACAGTTGGCATACAAATAGCCTCTGGGTCCAACAGTTAAAGTCTAGGTTAAATACTGGGAAAAAACTCTTCGGACTAGTGGTAAAAGTACTCAACGTGAAAGCACAAGGCGGATTAAAGTCACGGTAGTGCCTAATTGCAATGCATATAAAATGCTTGCCCCGCTGACGAACGGAATTCCAATTGTTCTACCCTGCTTATTTAACGAGGTCTTAAGGAAGCTTATGTTAGGGGGAAACAAAGAAATAAACGCGAACGAACGAACGAACGAACGAACGAACGAACGAACGAACGAACGAACGAACGAACGAACGAACGAACGAACGAACGAACGAACGAACGAACGAACGAACGAACGAACGAACGAACGAACGAACGAACGAACGAACGAACGAACGAACGAACGAACGAACGAACGAACGAACGAACGAACGAACGAACGAACGAACGAACGAACGAACGAACGAACGAACGAACGAACGAACGAACGAACGAACGAACGAACGTTTAGTCCATAGTTAAATGGCATTTACGTATTAAAGCGAATATTTTCCTATTGCATAACTGGAATGGGAGCGCCATGTTCTCTCTATCGATGATTAAGTTTTGTATAAATTGCTGGCTGCACAGACAGATCGTGTAGGTGGTGGTGTTTGCAAAGGCATTTTGCCATGTTATCTAATTGGCACTATTAAGGAATGTCTTAATACCAACTTTATTCAGACATTTCGAAGAATAAGAGCAAAAGCCCATCGTCATTCATTTATAAGAGCTGTAGTACCTATCTGGTTGTCGGTGTCAGCGTCGGCATCTAACCTTGGTTAGGGTTTTACAAGCAAGTTTGTATCTCATTATCTGCTGGAGGGAACGGATCGAAACTTCGCACAAGGTTGAATGGATAATGAAAGCAATAAACGTTAAAAAAGGATATTACCACTCTTTGTCACTTAACCCTTTCCCAAACAATAACGACATTTGACCACTTTCTGCAGACGACTTTAGAAAACATTATGGGAAAAGGAGAAATTGCTCGTAACGAGCAATTATTCCTTTTCCCGCAATATTTTCTGCCCTATCAGAAGATTATTTTTCAATTTCAACACATTTTGAAATGCAGTCTTAAAACTCTTTCAACTTGGGACAGTCGAAAATTCGGGGTTTGGTGAAGGTTTAACCAAAGACCATTTTCATTGTTTTTCTTGTAAGTTGCTAAAACCTCGTGATTTCGTTAAATGGTGTGAAGTGATCCTTCGCACCTGTCAGCCCTTTTATGGGAAAGCCGTTTTATAAATAAACGCAGGAATTCCATCTAGTGCACGTTGCTTACGTTTAGATACAAGAGCGGTCAAACGTTTCGCAAACAACAAATTTTCGACTGTCCCAAATTGAAAGAGTTTGCAGACGACATTTCAAAATGTGATGAAATTGAAACATTTTCTTCAGAAAGAGCGGAAAACATAGTGGGAAAAGGAAAAATTGCTCGTTAAGAGCAATTTCTCCTTTTCCCACATTTTTTTCTAAAGTAGTTTGCAACAAAGTAGTCAAATGTCGTTATTGATTGGGAAAGAATTAACCGTTTCAGAAGACCAACGTTACGCTTTGTATCTAACAAAGCATCTCTTAATCTTTGTTAAGCTTGTAGTTTACGAAAAAAAACAAAAAACGTTTAAACGGTTTGCAATATCTGTAATACAAATTATCTCAACTAGTTTTAGTTACTTTTGAAACTTATGTTGTCATTTTATCGGTAGAAGACAATTTTCATTAAAAAGATTTAAATCCCAATCTGTGATCTAGTCCGTTTTAAACAACGAAACTGAAATAAATGAAGGATACGCCGACTTTTTCGTTTGGCAACGATGACAACCGTCAAACACCGTCTGTTTAATATAAACATTTGGACTGGAAAGACAATTATACTTAAAAGGAAACAGCGCAGCGTATTTGTCAAGAGAAAGCCACGATCTTACATAAGGCATTTTGAAAACGATTCAAAACACAGAAATAAATAGGTAATGAATAAAGAATGCAGTTGCATTTCTAGTTTGACACAGACGATATGTATCAAACGTCGTCTGAATAAGGGATGATAAGCCAAACTGATGGCAAGAGTAATAAAATAATTATGTTTCTTTAAAGTGTGTATTCCGTGAATTAACATGCATTTTAACCCAAAGCGTGACAACGCTTTTGAAATCTAACGCATGTAAACTGTATATACTCAGCTGAATTGACGTTTCCTGTATTAATTATGCTTTCAATTGCTACTTTCAATTGTATATCAAATAACGACACAGAAACTGTATTGTTTTCACGATGTATGTAATTGACTTTCAAATTTTCTCATGGTTATACGAAACAACAAGAATACGTTTCAATGATATATAGAGATTGTGGCATTGTTGGAAAAGGAAAAACGTTCGGATTGGAAAGACAGGTCTATTTGAAAAGAAAAAGCTAGAGGAAAGCCACGATCTTACATAAGACAGTTTGAAAAAGAATAAAACGTTTAATATTTACTGTCCTAAATTGAAAGAGTTGCCAGAGACATTTCAAAATGTGATGAAATTGAAAAATAATCTTCTGATATGTCAGAAAACATTATGAGAAAAGAGAGAATTTGCACGTTAGTAGCTATTTCTCCTTTACCCACAATGTTTTCCAGAGTCATCTGCAACAAACTGGTTAAATGTCCTTATTGTTACGTAATGGGTCAAAACACAGGAAGTAATTGTTGCATTTCTCTTTTGGCATCGGCGACAAGTGTCAAACGTCGTCTGAGTAAGGGTTGATAAGCCAAACTGATGGCATGAGTAATAAAATAACACTTACACAGATCATACGGGAAAATACCTGATTATGTCAAGTAGGAACTACCACCGCCATGCTGAAAAAGGGTCCAATGGAAAATGAACGGAATTCATCGTAATCATTTGTCCATTTCCGCAGACCACTCTGATCTATTTTCTAAAGAAAGGGAGTGCTATCCAAAGTTGTACTTTTAACTCATAGATTAACTTACCTTAGGAAAGAGGTAATCGGTTGTTATGTCAACCAAAATCTCCCAAATTCGATTTTTAGACTCCTCCGAATTTAGAGCGACAGCAAACGACGTATTCCAAGGACAAAAGCGGTAGAATATCTTTACTTCGAACTAATGGCTGTCGGTCGGTCTCTTCTACACGTCGAAGTAAAAGCGGGTTCCCAAATCATTTGTTCTTCATCTTTATCTAAATATCGAACTCTCTCTATGTCGAAATGTCCAGGTCCCTTGAACCTCGATGTATCGAGATTCTACAGAAGTTACATTTAAAGAAACTTGTGTGACACAAAGTGATTCCTTAATTGCGAGTCATTTCTCTTTTTGTAGCATTAGTGTCTCTATTCGGCTATTTTACTAAACGATTTACGGAAAATATTTGCGCAAGTCAAAACTGATAAACATGTATAGTATCTTGTGTTACTTTGCAATATTGCTGCGCCAAATATTGAAATAAGAGAAATTGTTGTTTTAGACTTACGAAAATCTTAAGCGTAAACTGTTTAGTAAAACGGTACCCTGGTGAATAAGTAGAACTGAATCAAGTTTGAGTAACGAGTTTAACCTTATTCTGAAGGTTCGGCCACATTGACGACATTAACGTTTAAGACAGACTGAACTTTTCGTCTATGTGTTGAGTCGAACTTTTGTCAGTCGTGACATGCCTCATTAAAAGCGCTAGGTGCCGCTAAATTATGACAAGGGATTGTTATATGTTGTATGTTGTATGTTTTATATGTTCTTTTGATTGTGAAACGCTCAAGCAGTCTCATTCCTCCGCGAACCACAAACAAAAATGAACAACATATTTTTGTATTGTCCAAATAGGGGACATTCGTGTTGTATAACTGACCTTATTCATGACTTGGCCGACTTTTTTGTTATACGTTCCATTAATATCCGATGCATGACGTAAACGTCTGGAGGTCAGAAACATACTTATTTCAGTCCAAATCCTATTAAAAGGATATGATGTTGTTACTTCTTGGCTGTATGCTAAATGGGTTAGAAGGCGTTCGAATCCCGGTGACGACACATTGATTGTCCTCGGAGGTAGTCTTTTTTTTCTTTTTCTTTTCTTGTTTAGTCGTTTATTTAAACACGTAACAACGTAAGAAACAACTGAGACAAAAGAAGAAATCAGTTGAGATAAACAACTTCTCCCAATTGCTTTCACTCAAAATCACAAAGAATATGAACTGATTTCATCTCTGAGTTGCTATTGGTTTTTTATTTAACTTATATCCTAAATCCTATATGATATATAGAGAATATTATGCTAGTGTCTTTTGCCATCAACGCTACCTCAGAGGTAGTCTTTCCAACTGACTTACCATAGGCGTAGAAGCTGGGGGCACAGGGGGCCCCCCAATATCCAGACCGGGGGACCAGAGTATACTTTGCCCCCTATTCACAATGGCAAATGAAGATATTTGAAAAGAAAAATGAAAGAAACAAAATTTAACAGCAGAATAAAAATAAATGTGTATTTTTGTGCTTTATCTAATACCAATTCGCCTTTTGTTACAAACAATAACCAAAATCTTTTTAACGTTATCATCGCAAATGACAATCTGAACATATCGGGTTTATCCAATGAAAATTCAGCTCCCAAAAATACCCGGGAAGTTTTGATTGACGAAAACAGTAGTGTAAAACGTATTCTAAGGAGTTAGATTCAATATTGTCTTCAATTGTTAGCTAAAACTTGAAGAATATTTCAGTTCTTTGACTGTATAAACCAGATGAATCCGTGGCTGTGACAGCCTAGTCGCTGCCATTTTTTGTTTAGATCAAAACATATGATTTACGCGTGAGATCGAGACCTGGCATATCCTTTCTTTCTTTCTTATCAAAAATTCATTTTTCATACGCTTTCTTTTAATTCTTATAATATTATTGAATTTGTAAATGCATGAATAGTCATGAAAGAGTTTAGGAACATTTATTCTTAGACCGGTCCTCATCTGAAGTTGGCCCCCCACCCCCCATGTTGAAAACGCTCCCACGCCTACGCTTACGGAATACCGATGATACTACCCGGCTTGACCAGACCTTATGAACAATTTAGGGTGTGGAGGGAGCGGGGGGGTCTTGCTCAATCATTATGAGTTGGGCATCACAACAAAACTGAAATAATGCTGACGCTATGTAAAATCCACATTTTCATTTAATTGATCATGGAGGTTGGTTGTATGGGCTATGTCGCTTTTAGCCTCATATGTAGGTAATTCGTGATGGTAATTGCACATATACACGGGGGTCTTGCGAGGCGTAGGATGGGAGGGGGTATTCCTCAATCATTATGAGTCGGGCATCACAACAAAACTGAAATAATGCTGACGCTTTATAAAATTCACATGATCCTTTAATCGATCATGTAGGTTGGTTGTATGGGCTATGTCGCTTTTAACCTCATATGTAGGTAATTCGTGATGGTAATTGCACATATACACGGGGGTCTTGCGAGGCGTAGGATGGGAGGGGTCTTCCTGAATCATTATGAGTCGGGCATCACAACAAAACTGAAATAATGCTGACGCTATGTAAAATCCACATTATCATTTAATTGATCATGTAGGTTGGTTGTATAGGCTATGTCGCTTTTAACCTCATATGTAGGTAATTCGTGATGGTAATTGCACATATACACGGGGGTCCTGTGAGGCGTAGGATGGGAGGGGGTATTCCTGAATCATTAAGAGTCGGGCATCACAACAAAACTCAAATAATGCTGGCGCTATGTAAAATCCACATTATCATTTAATTGATCATGTAGGCTGGTTGGATGGGCATAGCCATGCTACTGGTAATTCTTGTCGTCAATCGGAACCCCTCGGTGATGTTGGCAGGCCTGATCCGGCCTTCCAGAATTTGCCGAAGAGTTCCGATTGTCTTGTCGTATATTTCTTTAGGCCATTTTCCAAATAGAAAAGTGTGTTCCAGTGATGTTTAACACTCACAGGATGCGTTGTGGGAGTAAACCGAGTCTAGACAAGATGAGTCAAACAATATTCATCACTAAACAAATGTCCATTATCAATCTCCACATCCAAAAGATGCTTAGAACCCTTTCATTTTCATTGAATACGTCTTACAATGTTTTCTGTCACTTAAAAGAAATCTGGGATGTCATTTCATTCCTAGAAGGCATTGTCTTTACCGGCAATCATTTATCGCCATCTACTTAGTGAATAAATGGCATAACGGCATAACCTATACTGTCTGTTTTTTCTTTTATAAATTTATGTTAGACATCAGTTATATTCATAAGGGTGAGGAGTTATGCAGATACATTTCTGTGAGATAGTCTGCTTAACACATCTACCCATTACCAAACAATGACGCCTTTTGACCAGTTTGTTGCAGATGACTTCGGAAAACAATGCGAGAAAAGGAGTAATTGCTCTTAACGAGCAATTTCTCCTTTTCCCCCAATGTTTTATACCCCATCAGAAGGTTATTCTTCAATTTCATCACATTTTGAAATGTCATTTACAAACTCTGGGACAGTCAATAATTTGTCGTTTGGTAAAGGGTTAAACGGTGTGACGTATATGCGGCAAAAAATGCACCCTTGTGTCGCATAAAAAGATGCCATTTTTTTATCATCTCTCTCGTTACCGTTTATGACCTATTAATTAGGCATTGGAGTATATCGCAATCAAAGACGTTACGTTGATATTACTACGTTTTATTCCATACCATGATATAGCAAATAACATGACAAGTATCAATTTATTAGATATACATGTCTGTTGTTTTGAATTGTCGCCATTCCTAAGGTGTTGCTAAAGCTTTGTCTGCCATCAGATGCGCATTCGACTGACAATATTTTCTTTCTACTTCGCACCCTTAATTTCAATCTGGATTCTGACGAAACTTCACATAAATGTTAATCAATTCGACGGCCGGGCATGTCCGAAACAGTCGGTCTTCGACTGCGATTTATATGCCGAGTGTTAGACGAAACACGATATACCACCAGCACCTGAAAGTTGATGGTCAACTCATGCAGGGTACACAATGTGACTATGTGCATCATTTACAAACGCATGTGTAAAAATCAAAAATACCTGTTCCGTCATGAGCGTGACCATCTTGTTCGGACATTAGATCGTAAACCTGGGTTGTTATTATATACCATCAGAACTGGAAAGTTGATGGTCAACTCATGCAGGGTACACACTGTGGCTATCATTGGCAAAAGTAGGCAAAATAAAAAGCCAAAATACCTGTTCCGTCATGGGCGTGGCCATCTTGTTCGGACATAAGATCGTAAACATTGGTCACGTGATTCTCCCGCCTGTTTACGCAACTCCGCCTCATTTTCACAATCGCACATTATGGGGTACGTTGTACATAACTATCACAGAATATATCGGAAAATTAAATGGGTCACTCGTTTGCGAAATCGCCTTCCAATATCAATTTATAAATTGACATTTTAATACTGATTGTAAAGGGGGACTCGGGTATACACGCTATATAATGGAATTAGAGTGCACCCCCGGGTCACGTGAACAGGTCTATGAGCCCCCGGGGGTCACTTAACCATTTACCAAACAATAACGACATTTAACCAGTTTGGAGTAGATGACTCTGAAAAACACTGTGTGAAAAGGAGAAATTGCTCGTAACGAGCAATTTTTCCTTTTCCCACAATGTTTTCTGCCCTCTCAGAAGATTATGTTTCAATTTCATCAATTTTTGAAATGTCGTCTGCAAATTCTTTGAATTTGGGACAGTCGAATATTTGTCGTTTGGGAAAGGGTCAAACGGCGCTCGATCACGAACACCCCCCACCCAGCGCTCGTAAAGGGGTATTTCAGGAATTGAGAGTTTACGATGGAAAACGGAATTGTTTTGCACAGATTGAAAAGATTAGCAATTAACATAACACAACATAATAAGATATATTGCATTACAAACATTACATGTTTTATAGCAATTTTACAAACCTTTAAACAAAGACATGGATTTACAGAAGAGCTTTCATTTAAAGCAATAAAGAAAAACGTAGAAAAGTATTAACGAATGAGTTAAATGCTAAATATATATAAATGGCCTATATTGGAGTCTTACATTAGTTTATTTTAAGTATGAACAATGAAATTGCTCTTGTATTGGTGCAATTGGGAACGTTTTGTTTTATTTTGACTCGCGGTTTTTGTCCGTTTTGTTTTATGTAAACACCAGGTATGATTCAGTTGGGTTGGTAGTCAAAGACATTTTTTCATTCTTTAAGAGGTCTTTGCTCGGTTCCAGCTCATGTGGTAAAATTATTTCCAGCCTCGAACTGGCCTTTTCTGTCAAATTTCTGTTTACCGTACCCGGATCACAATAGGGGGGGGGGTGGTGCTACCTTTTTAAGTCTAGCACTGTAAGTTGGACGTGAAACCACCGATGCGTTGTAATTGCAGTGTGTCTGTAAGTCTCAAACTGCACATCGCCTGAAATGAACTAGCCTTTTTGCAATAGCTAAAATAAGTTTAGTTTAGTTCAGACCTTTTTATTTCAAATCGATTGTGAAACAAGTTCTTATAACTTAGAAACATCATTCTCGATTATACTACCTTGATAAATAACCAGAACTGGCCAGATTCGAACCCACGACCCTCGTGTCCCGAAACCGACGCTCTACCTGTTTTTGAGTGTGCTTTGGCAAGTCACTTCAGAACCCAGCCTAGCATTGGTGGATCCAGAAATGCCGTTACATTGTTGATACGGCGTTAAACATCAAACAAACTTAGCACAAACGATGTTGGCACAGGGACACCAATCAAATTGATGTAGGAAAGCAGTCAGATTGAAACAATTTTGCGAAAAAAAAAAGTATGCAATCCATATTCAAGCAACCAATACGCTTTTAGTTCAAAAGATAATATAACTTTGGTTCTAGCGAATGATAATGCCTAAACTGTAGCTGTGGCATTACTTAATTGATGTTGAAACGATTTTTAACTCCATACAAATCGTCATTCCAATAAGTTATCAATATTCTGTGCTTTGGACATCTCTGTTAGCTGAATGTCGATAGTTCGTGATGATTTTCTAGCATTGCATTTCAATCGGCCACACATTCGCCAAATCAATATGCGCCTGAGGTACTTGGGTCTAATGACCATTTGAACTCGCTAATCGTATAGAAGAATTCCTATTAATTAACAATGTAATTAGACAATAGATTCACTTGCAGAGTAAACCTCTATAGGGACAACAACTTACCCTTAACCTATAAACATCGATTCCGAAATGTCCTTGTTCTACAGAATGTGTGGAAGTGAATATTCTACCAGTAGAGAAAGTTTTATTTTGTGAATTTCTTCTTTTCCCCTCAATAAAGGGACTTTTCCTCTGGTCGAATGTCGACGAAAGCTGTATTGACATCAAAGTTGGTTTGCATATTCTTTCATTTCCGGAAGATAAACATGCCCATTGCGGGACTTTGTAAACGGTCTAAATGGTGGGACTTTGTAAACGGTCTAAATGGTGGGACTTTGTAAACGGTCTAAATGGTGGGACACGACGGATAGTCATCATGAAGCAAGCAAGAAAAAAACAAGTCGAATATGGTAACATTGAGTAGAAACCCTGTCACACGAATCAATGTTTCATATTGTCACTCTTTTTTTAACAATAAGAGATTCAATGGGTCCTGTGATGCCTAATGATTAAGATGTTGTTTTTTAGTTTAAACTTATTTATGTAACACCGATTGTGACAAAAGCTAAGAGCTTAACAAATTCACTATCGATGACTGTTTCCCGGATACTAACCCATTACTAACCAAGTTGAGTGCTAGTCTCGGCAATGTTCACACCGCCTTACAAGGATAAAACCCGGGACTCTCGGTCCAATTGGCCTACGTTCTATATCTGCACCACTATCACCCTAGTGGTGGTCTTTGAACTAGGATGTCGCGTGTTCGAACCCAAATTATGACATTGGCTTTGTAGTGTACAGAACTTGAAAGAAAATGACGCATCTTGTACCCTGTTTCTATCCGATGTATCTAATTTCCATCTATTTAAAAGGCGTCACGCGTGACACGTCTGTTTCAGGCAAGGATTTGAAAATGCACATAGCATAGCTTCACCTTTAGAAGTGAATAAAACTCCCTGTATTTTACAACGAAATATTAATATACATCATTTATTTAGAAATGCCAAGAAGGATCCAAAACAGGTTGTTATTTCACGAAAACGATTTTTAGGTATATAAAAAAGCATTTGCATACCTGTGACATTCCTTTATTGACGGATATAACGAACATCAGCTATTAGCGTGAGCGGGGGCGGATACGAATTTGTGGTGACGATTCAAGACGGCCATTTTGAATCTAATAGGTTAGCTATAGAAAGATCCCAACTTGGTCATCGTTGTTTTGTACGTTTCTTACATCAGTCCATGGGTGAAAGGTAAAGAATTTCAAAAACATGAAATCTGTAGTTCTTTATCCTGAAAAGGCATGTTTGCTATAGCATTACATAGGGACAAAAAGTCTCAAAAACCCCGTAATTCAGGAATAATCCTGAACACTTTCACCCATGTATCACATAAGCAATAATCAACTGATGATGCGATACCCAGTTTGTAACTGCTGGGAAATAGTGAAAATTTAATTTTTATAAGTTTTTGGTTCAGCTGTGTTCATGAATCGTTGGTTTCGCATTAGGTGGTATACCGCCAGCTCTTCACAGTACCTTCCATGACAAGATTAAGAGTTAATCCTTGTTGTTTCACTATTTACTATTCCGTGCCCTATCAGAATTTCACGAACAAACATGCCGAAGATCAGCTACACTTTTTTCACTATCGGCAATCTCTTTTTACCACCCTCAAAAATCGCATCCTGCGAAGGGTGTATTCCGTATCGCTTCGCCTTCCGCGAAAGTAGTTCAGGACAAAAGCAACACACCAAATTAAACATGGCCGTCACCCACAAAAGATCAAAAGCAGTCAGAAAGGACCCTTTTCTGTCATAAACGCATTATAATTAACACACAAAGTAACATTCTAAATTTTCTAACTACTTTTTACTGTACAACGACCTCCGGAAGTAATTGCTCAGTAGTCTCTGACCTTGTATCCGATGTGTTTTTCTCAGCTCACGGAAATACCCGAGTAGTTTCGATTGTATTTTCGCCTTAGTCCCTCTGGGCGGTGCTCTGTTTCCTAGCAACAAGAGAAGTGGGGCCAGCCTTACAAAAATTCGTAACTTTACGTCTACGTTTAAGAATTTGTCGTAAAAACGAGTCTTAAAAGTAAAACATTGCTCTTGTAAATTAAAAAAAGGCCATAACCTTTGAATCTATAAGAAAACATTTTTTCCGACAATGAACTTAAAAACGGACATACGTTTAAACGTACAATTTGATTTATTTATTTCAAACAGCAGGCATATCGGCAACACCTTGCCATTGGCCTTAACATTATATTAATTTACGAAATATAGCAAACATTACAAACACAGTAGAATACAAAGTAAAACAACATGTACTTTTCACAGAAGAGCAAACACAAAATTTAGTATAATAAAAAAAGGTTGAATAAAGATTTCATTGGTAGGTTTATGTTCCATTCACGTGTAGGTTAACCCTTTCCCAAACAATTACGACATTTGACGACTTGTTGCAGACGACTTTCGAAAACATTGTGGGAAAAAGAGAAATTGCTCGTAACGAGCAATTTTTCCTTTTCCCACAAGGTTTTCTGCTCTTTCTGAAGAATATTGTTCAATTTCATCACATCTTGAAATGTCGTCTGCAAACTCTTTCAATTCGGGACTGTCGAAAATTTGTTGTTTGGGAAAGGGATAACGCTTTCCCGATGTACTATTTCTCCTCTTATTTAAAGTTTCCGAGGAAATACATCGTATTCATATTTGTTAGACAGGCCCTTGAACTTAAAGTCGCAAGTACCTTTACTGTGTGGGTTCAAAGCACGAAAGCAACCGTGTTGAAATTTTATGAGAGGAAGTCAGCCAAGCTCTTTTCAATGTTAAGATTGCTTAAACCTTTACCAAAACGCCAAAATTCCGACTGTCCCGAATCGAAAGAGATTGCAGACGACATTTCAAATGTGATAATATTGAATATAGTATTATGATAAGACAGAGAACATTGTAGGAAAAGAAGAAAGTGCTCGTTTTAGAGCATTTTCTCCTTTTCCACCAATGTTTTCCAGAGTCGTCTGCAACAAGCTGGTCAAATGAAGTTATTGTTTTGTAATGGGTTAAACCTTGTCGTAGAATTGCATATGTGTACATGCATATGAAATTTATGTTATGATCTCAATATGCCCGCTGGAACCAGTTTTAATCGGAACAAAAAATATATAAGAGGGAAATAGTCTGCTTTTGACAAGACCCTGTTGCTTCAAACTAGGTGCGTAACAGAATAACCGAAACACGAAAATACCAATAATGAAAATTTGAACTGATTCCTCTGAAATCAGACAAGGTGTGGTAAAAAGAAGTATATCATAAGTTTCTCCTTTTGTCATCCGACGAAATAAAAATGGTACTTTATTTAGTATATTTAGACAAATATAGAACTATTCGACTGACTACAATTTGAATGGTTTTGACATTAAAGTATGGGGATGGTTTTCATTGGGATAAATATTCGCAATTCTTGAATTCGAACTTTGTTCGTTTTCCATACGATAGTTGGTGTTTATCATCACTGGTCAAGGAAATAATGTATGTTTCATATGTTCGGTACCACGGAAAGAAGCCGAAGCTTAAATTGTATTTTGCTTTTCAAATATTGTATGACCAAGCCTTAAAGCTTAGTATGTAGCGTGGTAAACTTGGAGTAAATGGTGTCCTGATTTTGAGACCCAGCTAGGCAATCGGAACTACTCGGGTATTTCCGTGAGCTGTGAAATACACCTCGGATATAAGTGTAGGGTTACAATTTTTCGGGTAAATCGGCATCCGCCAATTAACACATTTTCTAAGCGTGCACGTTAAGTAGTTAAAATGTGTATGGAAGTGTTGGACATCCGTTTTAATCAATTTTGATCAGTTACTCATACCAAATGTAGATCTTGTTGTTGTGACATGTATACTTGTTTCCTCAATCAAATTTAACGACTTTTTGGATTTTACATTCAAGATCTATTTTAAGAAACGAAAGTAAAGTGACGTCATTCTCGCAGGAAACAATATGGCGTCATCCCTATTATTTCAGAGGTGTTTTCATTGGATAAACCCGATGTGTTCAGATTGCCAGCTAGGCAAACATTTATTCCATTGTTATGATTGATCAGTCTCTGTTCACAGAACGATCTCGTTCATGTGGGAAAGAATTCAGCGGCTTTGAAAAAATGGTGCTTAGTTCTAGTGAGAAAATCATCGTAGCATTGATAGGTGGGCCGATGGCCGCGCTATGGCTTGGAAGCTGTTGAAAAATAGAGCGAAACCTTAATCTAACCAACCAAATGACACGACCCTGTCTCGA
The DNA here is from genome assembly GCA_947846245.1 of Cerastoderma edule. Taxonomy (NCBI): domain Eukaryota; kingdom Metazoa; phylum Mollusca; class Bivalvia; order Cardiida; family Cardiidae; genus Cerastoderma; species Cerastoderma edule. Next base: position 18,475,889 of record OX401417.1, read on the forward strand.
GCCCATGTCCTATCGCACATGGTGAGCATTTGTTCATACATTGGTTGGTCCCTCTAAGTTTGGGCCAATTCAGTTGATGCTCATAAGTTCTATAAATAGACCGTGTGGGATTAACCAATGGATTATTAGGGTATTCTCCACTTCCGGTTTGTGTGCTTGTGTACTGGTTCTCTTCTTCATGAGAAGTATTCCCCCGATTAACACATTACCACCTAACGCCATATTTTTGCGTCTTGATGCAGACGTCTTTCAAAAAGCACTGTGGCAAAAGGAGAGATTGCTTGTCACAAGCAATTTCTCCTTGTGCCACAATGCTTTTTTCAATCTATTGACATACCACAACATCAGAACTAAAGTGTTTTTCACGTGGTTACGAAACTTTGCTTAAGTCGTCTGCTTCAAATAAGAAATTGTTGTCTTCAGGTGGTAAAGAGTTGAATTACGGAATGCCGATTGTTCTACTTGGCTTGACCAGCTCTTATAGTCAGTGAGATTTGGGGTCTTCCTCCATAAATAGGAGTCGGATATCGCAACATAACTGAAATAATGTTGAAGAGTTGTTAAACCCATATACCCGAAAATAAATAAACCGATTCTCTTTTAAGCCATCGATAGAAATTTATTTCCTGTTGGAATAATGTCTAATGTTGCTGAATTGAACAAAGGTCTTGTGCGCCACATCTCCAGAATATATTCCCTGCTTACATTCATTCTGTATATGTATTCGTCTAATGGGAAGTTGTGCCTACCTTTTCTATTTGCAATGAAATTGACATTCAGCTGTGCATTCAGGATGGTTAAATCATAACGAAGTACAACTGAGATAACCTCTTGTTAGCTTTTCTAATTTCCAACTAGCTTATTCATATTAAACAGTTTGTATGCTTAATGCTTTAAAAGAATTGCAGATTGACGAAAGTTGATTCATTGCAAATACTGCCGTTGAATCAATTAATAAATATCTTAATTTAACAAGATCAATTCTTATTGAAACGATGCAATTCTACAGTTTGATTCTTGACTTGTTTTCGACTTTCCTTTTATCGACTTTTTCTTTTATTGATTTTATATTCCCCATGATCCCTAATTCCTCACCTGCAAAGGTGTGATGAAAAAGCGAGTCGACGTTCCGTGAACACCCCGATAGAAAGGGTTTTCTTCTATGACATGATGGGTAATTGGTAAAGCATATCGGTTTAAAGAGTTTATTGTCAATAAATTATGTAAATTGCATTGTTATGATTGAAAACCCCGAATTTAATTAAATTAACCGTTGGCTTTTTTAGAATCTTCTTCAAACGACTAACAAACACTTTCACGTGCAAACTTTATTATTCCATTCAGTTTAAAGCCAGAATGTCGTTCAAAAAATCTGTTAAAAACATCAAATGAACATGTTACCATCTTTTAAAGGGAATTTAAACCATTTTTAGACAATTTGGACAAAGGATGCCAGTCTATTTAAACATGATGACATTGTATAGGGAAATTATGTTATGATGGGTGAATATTTATCGTGAGCAATTTTCCTAATTTACAACAATGTTCTTTTGTGATAAGCGCACTCAAATCGAATGTATTACAGTATAATCATTAAAATGACTTTCTTTCAATCCTTTTAGATAGGGTTGCCGTTATTCAGTATAGTTTGCTTTTTTTTTAGAATAAGACGAATTATGATAAAGTTGTTCTGATGTTTTAATTGTCTGGGACACTTTAGTTATATTGTACTGTGTATATGTGTTGTATTGTGGGCCAGTGGCCTTTATTTACGAATAAACTAAACTTGAAAAATTCGAAATCGGAATCCCTCGGTAATGTCCCCATGCCAGAATTGGCCGAAGAGTTACGATTCTCTGTTAGTATGATGCACAGAACGGTTTGCAATAACGTCATATTTCGGCCCGCACTACAATAACCTCTCTGCATATCGGATGGTCTGCAGAATGATCAGTGGATCCATCCCACATTGTCTATGACCAGGGTGGGGTGACATGGCGATATCTTTGTTGGCCCTTATCTTCCTTCGTGTTTGTGCGACCGGTCCAAATTTAAGGCAACAGCAGATGATTACTAGTATAAGATTTAACCCTTATAGTGCCGAAACGGACTTCATGCTTTTGGATCCAGGCCAGCCGACCAGTAAATTGGTGGCTGGCCTGTGATCTTACCTGTTTGCTACTCTGAGCGTCTTTCCTCAGAAAAAATAAGCAGATATTTAAGGTTTAGGAAAGCAGACGCCTGAAACAGCTCTATTTTTTTTAAAGAAAATTACCCAGCATTCTTAGGGTTAAGAGTTTTAGTTTTGTCATATTTTGTGAAACAGCCAAAGAGGGCCAATATGAAAACAAGTAGCCTATTCCTTTTGTCGCAATTGTTTCTAAGAGTTCCAAAGCATTGTGTTGTATTTGCGCCAAAACGAATACCAGAAAAGGGAATCGTTAAACATATTCTCATTCCAAACCTTTTCCTGACGCATCGAGAGAAAGTGACCAAAGAAACATTACTCGGAATACATAATGTCAACGTCACTTATCAGGTGTTGCTTTTATTATTTCTTGAAACATTTGTGACAAAAGGAGGCATTACTCGGAACGACGAATATCAACTTTTGTCAACCATGTATCACTTGTCAAATGTTAGTTTAAACATAGTTTATTCATCATTTTATATATATAAATACATATATATTACATTTATAATTGTCATATTGTCATAATTAATATTTTCAAGTGTTACTTCTTTTGTTTCTTGATCATTGTCCACAGGAGCTAGCAGTAAAGCCATGTGGCATGAGGTAAAAATTGATTGGTTAATATCGAATGGGAAATCGCTGTTCCAATGAGCCAAGCAAATGTCGATTAAACCACGCCTTGTCATAATTTGTTCATCGAGGGGTGTTCATTAAATGTTCATTAACGCTTATAGTGCTAGAACCGACATCATTTGTACGCAAATAAATTAGATCCAGGCCAACCGCCTAGTAAATTGGTGGCTGGCCTGTAATCTAACCTGTTTGCTACTCTGAATATCTTTCCTCATCAAAATTAAGCAGAAATTTAAGGTTTTGGAAAGCAGACGATACAATAATCTATTTTAAGAAAATTACCATGCATTCTAAGGGTTAAGTTCATGTGGATCAAATGCTGTTTGAATGATGAATATGTAGATAGATAGAGAATAGATGGTTGGTGTCGTGAATCGGAAATGTTATCGGGCAAGGCGTAGGAATATTATCCGGTGAGCCGAAGTCGAAACGGATAATATTCCAATGCCGAGCCCGATAACTTTTCCTATTCAAAGACACCAATCATCTATTCTATTTATCCTGTTACCTTTATCTATTCTTTCAAACAAACAAAATGTAAATAAAACACGAGAAAAACGGAAAAAATAAGTAGAGAATGATGTAAACATGACGTCATATCGTTCTTATGACGTCATGATTAGTCGGGTGCATGTATTATATGGTTAGTGCCGGATATCACAAATGTTATACGGCACCTAGTTATAGAGAATAGATGGTTGGTGTCGTGAATCGGAAATGTTATCGGGCAAGGCGTAGGAATATTATCCGGTGAGCCGAAGGCGAAACGGATAATATTCCGATGCCGAGCCCGATAACTTTTCCTATTCAAAGACAACAATCATCTATTCTATTTATCCTGTTACCTCCATGGATTATTATTAACAAACACACTGAAAACAAAATACAAAATAAAGGAAACAAAAGACAGAAAACAAGTAGAGAATGATGCACACATGACGTCATATGCCATGGCGTATATATGACGTCATTATTTTGCACGTGAATGTGTGATATATGGTTAGTGCCGGATATCACAAATGTTATACGGCACCCTATTATCGGTCCGTTCATTGCGCTGGTGACAGGATAAATCTGTCCCGAAATGTCACTAGTGACAGGATAGAGCATCATATACTAGTAATGGTAGAAAATATAACAACAAAACATGCATACATATTGATTCAATGGTAAATGATAAAGTGCAATACAATTCCTTTATAACAATTGCTTCAAAATTCAATGTGATTGAATGATTGAAAACTCTTTACAACGCATATGTTATATCTTAAAAGCAAATATATGGTTTGTTCGAGTTTGGGTCGGGCACTCTAATACTAATATTTATTGACAACTATATGCTGCCAATACAAATGTATTATATTCTATGAATTATTAACCATTTCCGCGTGTCAGTTGTCAATAAAATTCTGATTCCAACCACTTTCAAACTCTGTTCCAAGTAAACTGATCAATGCTGACTAGAAATGTTGAAAGGGAAACATATGATTATTACCAGACCAACGCATCGACATGACAGAAGCCTTTGGATACGGCTAAGGATTCAAGATACGAGGGTATTGTGTTCGAAGCCCATAGATAGCGTTTGCTTTTTTTCTGACATTTCATTAATCCAAACTTGCTTCGATTGCTGGTTATGCCTTTAGAAATGAGAATGAAAAGATATATAACTTTTCTGTTTTAGTTTTGATAATCTCTCATAAAGGTTTGTTTTGTTCACGCTGACAAATTATGCTCCGTACCCCGTAGAGTACAGGTAAAGAGGGAATTATAGCCTCCCCTTTATCTTTCCCCTAGAACCCATTCAACCCTACAACGCTACCCCCTTTTATTTTTCTGATTGAAAAAAACAACAAAAAAAAAAACAAAGAAACATATAAAAAAATGTAAACATTATCTATACATATAAATAAAACACATATAAACAATATTCTAAGATGCCCATAAATCATGAATATATATAACGAAAGGGTAACCAACTTCAAATCGGCGAAACGCACCCCCGACCAAGATATGGTGGAATATCTTCGTCAATCTTAACCTAATCTTTCAGGAGCGGTCCCAAATGATAGAGAAATGAGTGATAGCTACATGATCATTGTCATATACATGTGTAACTTATATTATAACATTATAACAATGAACTAAAAGACTTTACACGACAGTAAGGAAGTCATTGTAGGACATGATTAATCAAGGATACAAAGGGGAAAAAAGAGGTGACAGTGGAGTAGAAATACAGCGTTGGTCTATTGTTCCGAGGGTTCTGAGTTCGATGCCCGATAGCAGCGAAGGGAAAATTGCTGGGACTAGCCCACAATCCGGCTCGAGTAAAAATGATCTAATATCCAGGAAGCAGTCGTCGAGAGTGAATTAAGTAAGATTCAAGCTTCCGTCACAATCGATGTTAAAAAGATAAGTTTAAACTAAAAGGAAAAACACTAAACGAGGAATACAATGTTTATGTTATACCATAGTCACATACATTAAGACTTGTAGGCCTGCCAAGCTTTCTTGTGAAACTATACAGTTCAGTGAGTTAACTGAAGCTAATAACAAAACTCTTAAAGCCTTGTACAGCAAAGTAAACTAACATTTGATTGAACATTGGATATTGCGCAATCTTACCTATATATCACGTTACAATCACGTAACAGACTATGGAACAAATTAAACGACCCTCACGCGATTAATTTTTTATGCAATATCCTTCCTTAGTTTAGTCCAATTTCTCAAATACCCTTTACTAAACATGCTATATATTGAAAGATATAAACAAAATTGAAAAGAGAATCAAATAAATAAAGAGAAAAATCTTTGTGTCGAGAGTAGAATTTGCTCTTCGAGAGCAAATTCTACTTTCGTCACAATGATTTTTCAAAGTTGTCCGGCATCGAATCCCTCGGAAATCCATCCGTATTTTGGATAAAGATTACGCCTATCCATTCTGCATATATCGAGGTGGGTGGTTGGCCAGTATAAAGCCCCCGTAAAGCGCTCTGCCTCTTCCATACTTCCAATATCCGTTGGTGAGTTTGCATGGTTGGAACGCTAACTATCCACCGATCGCTTTTGTTTTACCGAACTTCGATTTTATTTTTCTCAGATTTTGGGATAGGATATAAACTGCTAAGGAGTTTGCATGGTTGGATCGCTAACTATCTACCGATCGTTTTCGTTTTATTTTTCTCCGGTTTGGGGACGGGATTTAGACTTTACTATGGAGTTTGCACGGTCAGAACGCTAGCTAACCACCGATCGCTTTTATCTTACCGAACTTCGATTTGATTTTTCTCAGATTTTGGGACAGGATATAAACTGTAAACGAGTTTTCACGGCCGCTAACTAACCATTGATCGTTTTCATTTTACCGAAATCCGATTTTTACTTTCTCGATTTTTGGACAGGATATAAACCTTACCAAGGAGTTTTCACGACCAGATGACTAACTAACCACCGATCGTTTTTGTTTTACTGAAAATCCGATTACATTTTCTCGATTTCGGCACTGGATATAAACTGTAAACGAGTTTGCATGGTTGGAACGCTTGATAACCACCGGTCGTTTTTGTTTTACCGAAATCCGCTTTTATTTTCTCGATTTTTGAACAGGATATAAACTTTACGAAGGAGTTTGCACGACCGGATCGCTAACTAACCACCGATCGTTTTCGTTTTACCGAAATCCGCTTTTATTTTTCTCAGATTTTTGGACAGGATATAAACTGCGAAGGAGTTTGCACGGTTAGAACGCTAGAAAACTGCCAAACGTTTTTGTTTTACCGAAATTTTATTTTATTTTTCTCCTGTTTTTGGACAGGATATGAATTTTACGAAGGAGTTTGATGGGTTTGGACGTTTCTATTTCGAACATTCTATGTACCGAAATTCTGATTTCGTTTCTAATTCCTTTTTTTTTTTGACGGGATACCATTTACGAAGCACACTTCTTTAAACGGTTCTCGTGGGTTTGCAATTTGGAAAAGTTCTCATTTTTACATTTTTGGTCATATCGAAGTCTGGTTTATCTTATGTTTCCGTTTTTTTTTGACAAGATATGAAACAATAAGCGCTTTTCATTTAAAGGTTTATTTTCGTGAATTTGCATCGTAAAAAGGTCTACGACTTTTAGTCCTTTCCGAACTTTCTGATTTCGTTTTTCTCCGTTTTGTGAGCAGAGTATGAATCATAAATACAGATAACTGGAAATACGCAGTTATTGTGGGTCTCTTTGATAAACGGTTTATGCCTATTAGAACACACGGATTGAAGATATTTTGGCGTTCGGGCTTTTTTTTCTGATTTCCGAATTTTTCCAATCTTATGTATTCCCGCTTTTTAGACAGGGTATGAAAACAAGGAGCACTGAGACAACACTAATCTACTGTCTTTTTCATCGTGAAAAAGGTTCTTTCTCGTAGTTTTGAACGATTCGAAAACAATCAAACAGTCAGAAACTACCCATTCGTATAATTTTGTTTTCCAAAACCGATTAATCTATTATTTATTTATCTATCATGTTTGTTTTGGAACAGGGTTTTAAACGGAGAAATAGGTCTGCACACTAAGTGTAGGTCCTTCTGAATAAATGGTCTGTTTAAATGAGTTTGCACGGTTAGGGGAAAAATACTCTTACATTCCAGAAAACCGATTTTGCCGATCCGTTTCGGGGGCAGGGTATAAAACACGGAGCGTTTGGAAATCGCGATCAGTTATCAATCGCTTCGCAGAACAAATCGTTCGAACAGCTTGATTTGTTCGCTACATTGACTGTTTATTATATTGTACGGACTTAGTTTAAATTTGTATTTAACGAACATTTAATTTCACTAAATGATCTAATCTTAACAATTTAGGAAAAAAACTGAAGTTAATTTTTCTTAAGACGAAATTTCTTATTCGTGATTTATACATTTGGTAAGAATTCAATAATTGAGTTGATTTAAGAAAATTCGGGGAAATAAGTTTCAAACCTTTCCTTTGGAACAGATCTAACAGTCTACACTCCGAAAACGACCGAGGAGTAACGTCAATAAGAAATCGACTCTGAAAGGACGGACATAACATCTACCCGACGAATTCAACACCAAATCGCACGCCGGCGTTTCCCCCGCACCTGCTTACAAACAAAGATGTCTACGGCCCTACGACAGATCCTTCTCTTCTTCATCGTCATTCTGGTCGTCAAATGCTCACAAGTAAGTGGTCATTCGTGTCGTGATTGTGTTGTTGGTAGTTGGTAGTTCGTTATTTAGTAAGATGTGAATTGACTTAGTTAAGATCCCCCCGTGCAAAATGGGTGTTGACCATGTATCTAAACATGTACACGGAAAAAATTGATAACTCTGAAACGGTAAGATTGGTACGTTTTAATTAAGAAGAGATGCATTACAAATAAAAACGAAACAGTCATTTCATAGTTCTATACGCCAAAACAAATTCATAGATAGATTAGTAAAAACATAAAATGTTAAAGTTACAGTTTTATCATTACTATATGATAAAAAGCATCTTACAAGTTGAGATACTGCTTTTTCAAGAGAAATTGATAGATAGACAGACCGAAAAGTAAAAAACATGAAGTTTGAAAATTACAATTTTGCCTTGACGAAATGAAAGAAAGTGTTTTACATTTTACAATAGGAAGTCATGCTTTTTCACGAGGAATTCTTTTTTACAACCTTTTCTTGGAAAAAGAATATTTCGGTTAATTAAGTCGATATATTCAGAGAGAAGTGGATAATTCGTTTAGGAAAGGCTGGGCAATAAAAAGCGGAAGAACGAACGAGAAAATCTTGCCATAAAACACGAAGCGAGTATTTCCATCAGGGAACAAGATACAAGCTTTCGTCTGTACGCAGGACCATAAATGTCAATCAGAATTTCTCTAAAAGGCTAATTCCCAAAACACAACAAAGAGAATTGAGAATATCAGATATGTTTCATGGATAGTTTTAGATTCTATTTGATAAATATCCATTTTAAGTCCATTCGATTTGTGCCAATGGAATATTTTGAACGAGTACCAGCAACGTAGGGTTTAGAATACCTATTAGGAATTCAACAAAGAAAATGTTCACCAAGCTTTTACTTCAGATAAATCAGAGTCTGAACTAAAGCTGCTGGTTCACATATGGAAAACGGTTTTAAGCTTTTTCCAAATATTGCAAAAAATTATCAAAACAACAAGTATGAAATAATCTTGTTCTCTACGGCAAACGATTTCTTTATTTACGTGTCTAAAAATGAATAACGTGTCTTGTTATTGGTTAAGACATAAAACACAAGGAAGGCCATATAATGTTTATAGACACGTTTGGTATTGTGCAAGTAAATGTTAGTGGATACACCTTTTATTCGCACGCGAAACAATCTAAATTTGTCAGGAATTATTCAGATTTGGCACATACCTCATTCAAATAAAGCATGACTGCATTGTAGCAGCGACATTTGTATTATCGGGAGTTTTGCAATGAGTTTATTACAAAACTCCCATTATTTGAAACTGCTGTTACTACACGTCATGCTGTGACATCTCGTGAAATACGTACCTGATATAAGTTGTTCTATTGAAAATATTTCTTTCATTTCATTGCTTAAGACCCCTGGTGTTTTATTGACATAATATCCATATTTAAGATAAGTATTACTTATTCCAATTTTGAAATGAGGTAGTTATATTTTAAAGGAACACTTAGAAAGATCTTTTGTAGGTAAAAGGCTTCTCGACATGCATTTCCTACACCATTTCACAATGTTTATTTTTCCTTATATATGGATAAAAAGCTTGTTGAGAGAAATCACCGTTTCTAGATAAATTTGTCTATGTTCAATAAACTTCGTAATGATTCGTCATCAAAACCAGCAAAGTTATCAACTTAAGGCAAACGGAGCAATTTGATCTTAAAAATACTTTACGAAATACCTTCTTTTGCAAGGTTGTACCTACTACACAGATGTGCTAAATAATAAAGCGTTGTCCCGGTTTAACCCATATGTAACAAGTATGCACAATGACAGGTTAACGATTCGAGGTCGTATTCTTAGCTCAAATGGCAATCAGATATCTCCAAATATTGCTTTCCTATACGAAACACTAAACCGATGGTATCCGAATGTTCACGTTTAAAATTAAGTTTAAGCATTGAAAGTCAGTGGTGGTCTAGAAATGAACTCTTTCTTCACTAATCTTTGCTCAAACATATGGTCAAGCAATAATTTTGAGTCAACGTAAACGCTCTATAAAGTGACGTGCTATATGCTCAAAAGGCGACGTCGAAATATACGGCTAATTTGTCTTACTTTGTCTTACCATACTCATACTCAAGTGTATGTAGGCTTTACGTTTAATTTGGAAGTCGTTATTTCCCGAGAGAACATACCCTGAAGTGTAATTTTTATGAATGGTCTAACGAAGCCGCTTGGTTAGTAACATTATCACCAATGACAGAGCGTTTCGGCAGAGAGGGGTCAAAATAACGGCAAACTAGACAGCGACTAAAGAGCACAAATCAGAAAATGGTAGTTTTCCCTTATAGTGCTCGATCCGACTTCATGCTTATACAAACTGGTTAGATCCAGGCCAGCCGCCAAGAAAATGGCGACTGGCAGGTGATCTAACCTGTTTGCTACTATGAGTACCATTCCTCACCACTATTTAACAGATATTTGAGCTTATGGAAAACACACGAAACAAACATCTTATTTTTTTTTAAAACACAAAGCATTCTTAGGGTTAAGGTACTGTTGCCTTCCCACAGTGGCACTATGTGTACTACTTATACTGGAATAGCATCACGAATAAAAGAGCCTTGATCGTATCAATTAAAGGGAATCATTGCTCTGGTCTTGGTTGATTACATCGCAATGACATCATTTTAGATGTATAAAACCTCCAAGATAATAATAGGTGAAGGAAAACCCCCTTACTTAACTACCAATCAACTTCATTAGGCGATCATTCTATTACATGTATAAACTCAGGTGACTACCTGTCATGAAAATCGTTAAAATGCAGGTACGGGAATCCAACAATTACCGATTTTTATCCAGGGACCAGCTTGATAAATCCAAATAATTGTAGAAAACTGTTTAAAACCACAAACAAACAAAACTTTACACTGAATACGTAGATACGTAAAAAGACTACAAACATGTATATACATAGTTACATTATTGTTTTGGCTATTCCGAGGCAACGCGATGTTAGCAAGTTCCAAGTTCCAACATTTATTCTCCCAAGTATAAACATATATACAGTAAGGGGAAATGGCTAACCAATACAATTGGCAAGGTGCATAGTACATTTCCAATAAACAATTTTATAACAAATCACAAAAGTTTAAATGCATAATGACAATTATAGTGTTTGATGTCAAATAGAACATCTACGTCAGTTTAACAAAAAAAAAACAACCACAAATAGATACAAAAATAAAATAGAATGAATAACTTTCATTCGATTAAATGCTGTTAGATTCTAAATAAGATGGCATTTTTAAGTGCATACAAAAAAACAAAAGAGATGAAATTTAAATGGTGTTGGCATAATTTGACTACTGAAATTTGCGTAATATCACCGATAAAAACTTGCAGAGTTGCTTTAACTTTTGTATATCATTTGATTGTAACATCATCTTAAAGCGTGCACTTGTATCAACAGTTTGGGAAAATGACAAAAATTTTAACCTTTCGTTATTGAAGAAGGGACAAGCGAGTAAATAATGTGATTCGGTGCCAATTTCATTCTGTTTACCTCCCAAGCATATCTGTTGCAATAGGTCCATGAATACATGTTTTCAGGAACATTTTAACAGGTTTAGCCTCTAGAATGGTGCGGCGAAGCTGACATCTACTTAATCTAAATGTTGTCTTGTTTCGAATTTTAGAATTAATATGTATATATGTTGTAAACTGTGATTTAAGTCAATAAAATGATTTATCCACTTGTCTATATTCCTGTCCGATGTTATAGAATCACGAGCCCTGGTCAGATAGGGGTCGGACAAATTTGCTCTTTCTGTTTTGATTGGTCAAACCCCCACAATTTGAATAAAATATTGTTGAAAACAGCTTTAGTTCACGTTTCAACTTCTATATATGACTTGTCAGAATTTGAGTAAATCGAACATTGTCCGTATTCAACATTGTCCAAAAAGATCGAAGTTTTGTCACTTATCTCTGTTAAGAAATCCAATTATAGGCAAACAGAAAACGTGTCAAACATTACGCCAGTAGGTAGCAAACATAGCCAAGAATAGAAAACCGTTATAGTGCTGGAACCGACTTCATGCTTATGCAAACAGGTTCGACCCAGGCCAGCCACCAAGTAAATTGGCGGCGGACCTGAATCTAGCCTGTTTGCTACTCTGAGTATCTTTCCTCATCAAAATTAAGCATATATTTAAGGTTTGTGAAAACAGACGACATTAAAATCTAGTTTCAGAAAAAAATTACCCAGCACTCCAAGGGTTAAGCAATTCTATAAACTGAACGTTCTAGAGCAAAGAAATAGACAGTCCTGCGAAAAAATAAAGGCCTTATTAGAGAGGTTAATCTCACCCTCGATCTCAAAGGGATCGAATAGCGTCTACCAATAGGTTTCATTCACTCTGATATCACTCTCTCTGACTAAGGCATGCTCGAGATTTTATGACATCGGAATTTTCACAAAGAGGTTTATATGCTTTATTAAGAATTCTTGTACACCCATAATGTCCGCTTAGAAACTTTAAATCAGATTAACAAGAAATTATTGACATAGATGTTACATATTTTGTGAATAAGTACCGATTGGTTAAGTTCTAATATTTCAGCGATCGTTGGTTTCTAATCGTAAAGAAATATACAAATCATTTAATTGTTTTACTAGTATTAATCAATTAAGTTATCCAATTTCTTTTCTTTTTGTTCCATGCCTGTGTATATTGGTGTACTGTCGGTTATATGTCTAAGTATATCATAAGCTAGAAAAATTGGGATTGTTCAACATCTTTGTGTTTTTCAATATATATAAACATTAGTACATGTTTCAGGTTTTCCCTGTTTTGGCACTGTCTTTATTTCAGCAATTGTTTTAGAATAGCCATAGAGATAAATCTTCAAAATATTTCAGCCGAAATGAAATATAATAGTTTGTATTTCGGTTATTGCCGAACCTTGAACTGTTTTTATTTCAGCGAATGTTGTATCATACCAAATGAAAACAACATTGCCCTTTAATAACATTTTGGGATACAACATTATCATTGTTGTTTGTCTGTATACCCTGTTATTTGAGATACATGTGAATCGACATTGACGAAAAATCGTTAATGATTTAACGTTGGAGTTGTCAAAACCCTGTATGTGAGATTTTTAAGTTGTAAAAACGATCCGGTCGGATTTGTCTAGCCTGTTATCTGAAATACATGTGTATCAAAATTGACACAAAGTTCATCGTGTATATAAACTTAAATATTGGAGTTGTTAAACTGATTTACGAAAGATTGTTAGTCGAAAAAACAAATCCGGTCAGATCTGTATTGCCAGTTATCTGACATATAGGTGTATTAAATTTGGCACAAAGTTGTATATGATTTATTATTAAAGGTGTTCCACCTTTTTACGGAATATTGTTTAGTCGGGGAAAAAAACCAAACAAAAGCAATTCTGGTCGTATTTAATTGATGTTTTTAGTTTTCCGACCTGCCCGCTGGATTAATTTTGCTGTGAGAAAAGAATTCTCTACCAATCCCTGACTTCATGATACCACACGTTTAACCATTGATTCTTGCCCAGCATCTGAATCAAACATGGTACAACTTTTGTACAAAATGGTTCGTCTGATTTTCTTTTCATTTTGAAACAGTCACCATTGTCCAATTGGAGAAATGACTGTAATGAAATGGTATCGAAGTATTCTACGAAAGGCTGGGGTCACAATTGAATAAACTAATCACTTAAGGAATCCTGGTGAAGCAACATAACTCTTTCGCCATATTATAAAGTGATTCTTTTACTTTCAAAATAATATAAAATATAGGCGTTTATAACATAACATACATTCATATATATGCATATATCCTTCAATTGAAGCTTTAGATTTTGACCAATCACACTATGCTTGCTAAAATGATATAAAAAAATAATAGGATATCAGGTAAGAAAAAGGGCTCGTTATGATACAAAGAAACTTATCTCAGAACAGAGGCCTCGTTTACATACAGGTTCTGTGATATTGCTTTGAATGCCTTTATAAATCCAGAACCCGGTAGAACACATTAATTTCCACTGTACCGATATTGCTGACTTGATATTCGAAGGAAACAAACATATTAGCATAACAAATCACCGTTTGACAAAACCTGTCAAATACAAAATGACCGCGACGCGCGCATGTTTTCTCATTCTAAACCATCCCGCTTCCGGCGGATACGTGGCCCATTCTCTTCTAAGAAATGACTGTTTGGAAACACGTGACACTTATATATAATCTCTTTGGACTAAACAATGAACGATTAGAAACATATACGAAAGCAATTTCCTGGTCGATTTGTAATAAATTTGTACGACCATTTAACCTGCATCATAGCCAGTTTATTACGAATTTGCACGCAATAAATGGGCTCAAAAAGCGATTAAAAATCTTCGAAATATGTCAATTGAAAGCCTAAAGACATGACCCATTTTGGGGCAACACGCTTTGTTGCTTTGGAGTGTATTTATGATGTTGAACTGTGAACGTAAAGATCACATCCTCTTCATTTAAAAATACGGAGATACGATCTAAAAGTTTGACAATGTCGATATGCTTCGTCACGTAATTCATTAAAGCGATAAGATAAACCGCATGGTGCTGTGGTGCAGAAAAATAAGAACTATTGAATTTGATTAAAATCAAACATGTCTAAAGATGACTGTTGGTAGCCAAAATGAACAAAAGCAAAACTAATTTGTTTTAAATGAAAAAAAGGCACGATGATGGAGTTTAAAAGGTTCTTCATTAAAATAGTTGATCTTGTACTGTTGAACCTACACATATAGGCGACTTAAAAGTCTCTTATCAACAGAGTCAATGGCGTTTCTCCCAGTTTGTCTTCTATATAAGACAAGTCTTTACTCAATATAAGGGAACTTGCTAAACGATTTCAAACTTCTTTTATGAGCAGGACAAAGCAGATGTTTATTTCATGCCTTGAACACTTAACTTTCATCGCCATTACAACATATACGCATACATGAGATGTTATGTTATGGAACTGCACGTATGAATCATTATTAATGTGAGTTGGTTGTTCAGGAAGTACCATTGTAATGGTTCCACCGCATTTCGGACATGCAATCGCCCACGACGATTACAGAGGTGTCCGCTTGAATGTCCGAGATACTGGACAACTATGCATCCAGACACTGCCTCAATTCAACATTTCCAATCGTATTTTGCCCTTTAATAAATAAAATAATACACTTGTTATCGTTTATACGTCAAACTATCTGTTTTGTGGTAAAAAGAAAACCTTAAACCGCTCCAAATTGTCTTAATCCGTTGTTAATGGTGAGTTTGTCGATATGAATGATAATCAAAGATGTCATTTTCTACTGTTTGTAATAAGAAACACACCCAAACGCATCGCTTTGTAAAGAGCTTAACATGTTCGATTGTTTTCTATAAGGAAACAAACTTAATACCGACGGTAACATATACATGCTAGTCATATCTTTCTCTCGATATCTTGAAATGCGTATCAGTAATTCTTTTCGAAAGATATGGATCGAGCTTTAAGATGACATACTGATGTTATGTTGTCATAAACCATGGCATTCCTGATGTAGATATGTGGTTAAAGTTGGAAAAGGAAACAATGCCTGCTTGAGCTGTTTAACTTTTTTTTCTTTTTAAACATTTACGTCTAAAGACGTCTGAAGAATGTATATTGAATTCGGAAATTGATTGGTACAGTGCTAATCGCCATTAAACATCCATGTTTGTTGCGTGTACATCAGTTTCTAGAATTAACGGCAAATGATAAATAATGCATACTAAGAAGTTAAAGCAAATCGAGGGTTCAATGCAAGACTATAGTAAGAACTTTACGTCTTTGAAGCACTAACTATAGCCTTGTATTGAACCATCCACATGGTCGTGCACAGTAATGTGTATGTTAGAGCAGACATGTTTTGTTTGGGGTTGAATTTGCATTGAAGTTAAAGGTTTACTCGTTTGGTGTCGTTTAGGTGATGTCAATCCTTGTCATACACTCTGATACCCTGTATGATAACTAAAAATGGTTTAAACGTGGAACAGTACTACCAAAAATCTTGAATGCTACAGCAGTTAGGCAGAAAATAGTACTACAACGAAGGGAGAAATGTGAGGGAAGTAAATATAGCGAAAGTTAACAGATGAACAAACGCTGTATAAAATATTGGTTGAAAATATTAGAAATGCCTGAGGATAGATATGTTAAAAAATGTTATAAAATGCTTAGATATTTAGATGAAGTAGGACATAAAAACTGGGTCACAAAAGTAAAAGAAAACCTTTGCTCAAATGGTTTTGGATATGTTTGGGAGAATCAAAGTGTAGTAGATGCAAAACATTTTATCATTTTATATTCAAATAGGTTAAGGGATCAGTATATCCAAAATTGGAATAATTATTGCAATGCCTGTAGCAAACTTATTTACTACAGGCATTTCAAAACTAGCTACACAGTTGAGCCATACTTAACAGTAATTGGCTTAAACAAATTTAGAAGATGTTTTGCAGCTTTCAGGGCGTCGTCTCATTGTCTCATGATAGAAAAGGGTCGACATTTCAATTTGGACAAAGCTAACCGCTTTTGTCCATATTGTAATGACACCGTGGAATGTGAGTATCACTTTTTACTTATATGTCCTTTATATAATGAATTAAGAGCTAGATATATACAGAAGAAATATTATAATAGACCTAATTTAAACAAATTTTATATATTAATGGCAAGTAATCGTGAAGTTGTTATTAGAAATTTATCCATGTTTATTTATTATGCTTTTAAAAAGAGGAGTTTTGAACTTAATAGCCTGTCAAATTGATTTATCTGTCAGTTTATCTGTATATATGTATATATGTTACCACGTTACAACATGTATAAATGTATTGTATGTATGTATGTATCTGGGCCGGTGGCCTTAAATACAATAAATGAATTGAAAATTGAAAAAAGAAAATACAAATGACTGTTGAAATTCATTCAAAGATTTTATTGTTTAAAATTACGGAAACTCGTATGCCTATTTTATTTAAAAATAAGAATATGTTACGTGTTCTTTACTTACACATCTTTATCTATTTTCATTTATGTTCATGAGCCAAATTTCTTTAACATGAAAATAATTCAATACACGTTATTGACCTTAGCTGTCAATGCATTTCAAAACACCAATCGTTCATTCATTTATTCATAAGCCAAATGTATTACTAGACAAGAATGGTCTAAAAAAGTATGCATATGAAATAGATAAACAGCCCCGATTTCGCTGAAATTCGACCTCAATATTTCAGTCTTATAGGCTAAAATTTATATAGCAATACTAGAAGCAACACATTACGGTTGATGAGTACTTGAAAACAAATACAACACGTTGTTTGATTGGATTATGCAACGAGCGGATTTCCAAAAATACCAAGAGACGCGTGTGGCACGATAGATTCTCTTTAATAATTCATCAACGCTTCATTATGCCGTTTCCTTTGAAGGTTTTGATTTAACTTAACGTAGTGTAGTGCATTCCGTCTACCGACAATAGGATGCAACTTTTGAAAATAAAGTAAACAAAAAATAAATCGATGTATATACATGTAAGTTTATGCTTAGCCACCGTGGAAAAATATGACAGAAACATGGTACTAGTATATTTTTGTAATTTAAATGATATATGCCTGTACTTTTCGGCATGAAGCCTTTTTACCATAATAAATTATCAATCTATATCCTTTTATCTATGTATTTGAATAAGCTCTTTAACATCATGAGCTCTTCTGCTGATCCATGTATTTTTGTCATGTACAATTTTGTATTGCTATATAACATGTTATGTTTATTATGCAATAAAATATAATTATATAGTTATATGTATCAGACTGGGGATTCACATGGCCATAGTATAAGGTCTTTTGTCTGAACAAGATGGCCGCAACCAGGTGCTTTTGCTTTTTTCATCTTCTTTTGCCAATGATAGCCACGATGTGTAGTTTCCGATTCTGTAGGTATATAATAAACTATAAATGTTTAAAGGCGCTACGGCTATCACTCAGCAGAGAAAACGCAGTCGACAGGCGCGCATGACCAAAACAGTTGGTCATCGTCTGCGATTTCTCTGTTGAGGGTAAGACGTAAAACCATTATAAAGCACGGTTTATCCTATACTTACAAAACCGGAAAGTAGATTGTCAGCAGCTATTTCGAATGTTTATTCTATGCATTGAAGACTTTAAAGACTTATTCTCGAGCTCTGAATTTCATCAACTGTTAAAGAGATCAAGCTTGTTCACAAAAATTGAGTTTTTTTCAACTGTATTTTATTTTGACTTTCAAATCATCTTATATGTGATCTCGTAACTTTAAACCCAAAAGTCTCTCACGGAATGAAATGCAATTAGACCACCACATCTATTTGTCAATGACTTGACAACAAAAAAAAACGGTCTGATGTCAACACTTGTATGGGTGTATATTTCATTTGGATGTGTTAATGCATTGCGTTTAATGCTTTTAAGGGATCGTGAAATCAATTAACGGAATGTTTCAAGACTCGTAACACCTTTCTTTCGTAGTTTATTGTAAGTGATAGGTTGAAATAAAAAATAAAGATGGAAATATCACTCTAACGTATTCCGTCGTGTTATTAAAAGAAACATTACGTTGCATGTCAGTGGCGTGAATGCACCAGAAAACCGATCCGATTCTTTATTAAAGGGACTAGCTCTGAGATTTGTAGAGGACAGTTTTGCAGGGATAGAGCGTCGACCTCGTCACGTGTGGGTCGTTAGTTCGAAGCCCACGAGTATCGGGATCTGCCTTGCGACCTCTCATTAATTCACATTCGAAGCAAGTACTGGTTCTGTATCAAGGAAGTAGAATCAAGAGTGATTTATCTATTTTGTAAGAACTTGTTTAACAATCGATGTAAATCAAATATGTTTCAACTAAACTCTGAGATTTGTGCTATGGGTTTTTTTACCGTTATTATTATCAAACGTTAACATGTTTGATATTAACAACAATTGTCACTAAGCCAATAACTAATTTCAATGGCAATACCTCTAAGTTGCTGAAATCCGTTGATTTCGATAAATAATGTGAAGAGAACATTTAAGCCTGTCAGTGCTTCTATGGGAAAGCAGGTTTATAAAGAAACACAGGAATTCTTTATCGCACTAGGTTACGTATTCTCGAAACTTACTTAGGTATGATTTGATATCTTGCTTAAACTTAAGATTCTGGCTGAACTTTGAGTATGGGTTTAAGAATCGAAGTTAAGTGGTGATTTAGAAATCATCTCGTACTCAACTAATAATTGTACTCTACTAAACGTTGTCTCAATTGACGTGCTAAATGCTAAGAAAAGCGACGTCAAATCAAGCATAATCTGTACCATTCGCCTGAGTATAATAACCTTACTTTAAGTTTCAGTCATGGTTTAATTCTAAGTACGAATTCGTCATTCTTTCAAAAAAAAAAAAACCACAGTCCTAGCATTGATACATAAACTATAATTTTCCCTGCCAGTCCAAAACACCATATCTCATTTTTGTAGTTTAGATTAGCATTTATTTATTTCACATCGTTTGTGACGGAAACTTTATTAATTTCACTCTCGATGCGTGCTTTCTAGTTACTTGACAAGTACTTGAGCCTATCCGTTGGCTAGTCCGAGCATTTTCAGCTCACCCCTAACGTGGATCGAACTCGGGACTCTCAATACCAGAGGTCAACGCTCTTTCACGGCACCACTATCGCCAACATCATTTGAATGACGGGGAATGATCTTTTTGTTTGACAGTTGCATTATAGTAGACGCGACCATGTCTGCAACGCGTGCACGTAATGGTATGGGGCCTTGAACAAGAAAGGTGCGTGTTTGAACACATAAGTATAACTCTTACATGCATCCGATGTCTGGCTGCCTATAGGAAATAGCTTTATACATACTTAAAATGAGAAATATGATAGGTTTATACGCAGTGCTTATTTACTTCCGTAACATGACAAATGGGTCTGCTTTGATTTGATGCAACGTGATCAATACCATTTGTTTCAAAGTTTATAAATAAAATGCGATTTGCTTGTAATGGCTTGCAATTTGCTTGTGGTTGCTATTTTTAAACAAGGGCATATTCTAAGTACGGAACCACATGCAGTGTTTGTTTTAAAGCCTAAATACCAAGATACCTAGAATAAAGTGTAGTTCATTGTTATAAGGTCGTCGCCTACTTAAGGATGGTATATGCTATTTTTGAATCCCCGATCATGACAAATTGCATATTTTCCATGAGCCACGCATTCCATGTTATTTGTTAGCTTTCGTTTGTAAAGTTACCTACGATATAAGGTTTAAGAAAAACAAGTTTAGGAATGACTCTTCGTATCACTATCTTTTTGATAAACAGCTATGATTGAATGCATGTTAGTGGTATTTGTTTGCTTTCGAATGATGAGATAGTAGACAATGTAAACACAATCTTAAAACTGAAGTATTGCCGAAGAGTTTTCCCCTTTTCGTTCTAATTGCATTTCCAATATGCTAGTGTAACGGCACGTGGGCCAACGGAGACATTTATACAGTTTTTCTACGAAGTCAAAAGGCACGTGTAGGTCGAGAACTTTTTTCGATGCTACTTCGGCAGAAAAATCGCAGTCGACACGCGTCCAAAATAGTCGGTCTTCGGCTTCGATTTCTCTGCCGAACGTTAGACGTAACGCCGTTGTAATACAGGGGTTATCATAAACAACCGGAACCGGACTTTTTGTGATCAACTAAGAAGGGTATATAATATGGCC
The DNA here is from genome assembly GCA_947846245.1 of Cerastoderma edule. NCBI lineage: Eukaryota > Metazoa > Mollusca > Bivalvia > Cardiida > Cardiidae > Cerastoderma > Cerastoderma edule. The sequence goes on from OX401417.1 coordinate 18,496,742, forward strand.
ATCAATACCAAATGTATGTGAAAAAGAAAACAAAAATACGTTGGGGTTGCCATCTTGTTTCGACATAGGATCGTAAACATTGGTCACGTGATTTGTCTATTTGTATCCTGGTTTTGCTTTCATTTTGGACCAACCGTATTATTCAATTCAAAAAAGTAGGTTCAAAGTTCATTTGTTTAAAAGCACAGTGTTACGTAAGTGAGTCATAAATTGTGGAACAAAATTACCAGCTCGCACGTGTTAAAGAGAATGGTATTTCGTATTTGCACCTAGAACTATATCGTGCACGGAAATCGCCTTCGCAAAATTGCCCACATTCGATCAATACAATCTACTAAGCCCACTCATTTCTTTTGGTGCACGCTTACACAGACACAGAAGGTCAACATAATTTAAAATAAAGTGTTTAATTCTGGTCATGAAATGCCAAAAGGCATGCATACATCTGTTGAAGGTTGTGTGTAAATTGAAACCAAACTGTTTAAGTCTAGTCATGAAATGCCCAAAAGGTATGGATACATCTGTTAAAGGGTGCGTATTTGTCTGTAAGACATTTTTTAACTGCAAATGAAATACTAGTACCGTTGAAAAATTAAACTTTGTATTGTTGTATGATAATACAATGCCAAATAGCCATCGAAAGCAAGATTGCTTCAGAAAGCGTCAATATATCGAAGTATGTACATGTACGGTCTATGTGTGTTAAATCTCAAAACCTTTGCTACGCTCATGGCGGTAGATACATATCAATTCACTGTATGCAGGATCTAGAGTTATAATGCAAACTTATTTTGCTTCCAATGGATATTCGAAAGCAAGATTGGTTCAGAAAGCGTCAATAAATCTAAGTATGTACAGTACATATGTTGTGAATCGCATGCTACGCCCATGGTGGTACATGCAAATACATATCAACTCACTTGATACAGGATCTAGAGTTATAAATACGAACTTATTTTGCTTCCAATGGATATTCACAAGTGCGTATTACTCAACCGTACAGCTGTTGAATAGTTTTAATGAGATTAAGTTGTAACATCTAACTTTAGTCACATCCACAACCACTTCACTTTAAATTGCCATAAACGTGGTTTAATCAGTGTCCCCGAGACGTATAAATTCTCCGCTTAAACCGGGTTTGATCAGTGTCCCCGAGACGTATAAATTCTCCGCATAAACCTGGTTTGATCAGTGTTCCCGAGACGTATAAATTCTCCGCAGATCGAGTAAGTGGTCGCATACATGTAGCCGATTCGCAAGTACTTGAATCGCTACAAAATACATTTATATGTAGTCATAAATCAAAGTTGATATGGATCTCATATAGTATTGGAGATTGAATAAATGTGTAGGCATTCTCCCAAATCATTGAAGTCGACTTGGATGTAATATAAAATTGATTTTATTATGCATTCACAGACATGAATGAAATAAATGTGATGAATCTTTCTTCGAGGATTTTTAGTTGTTTGAGCCCTCTTTATAATAATCGATGGGTGTGACACAATAACTTAGTGCTGCTTACGGTATCATTGTTGAAAGAGAAGGAAGGAATGACTTACGAACATTTTCTTCATTTTCACCGATAGTTTCTATCTATTCAAAGGTAAAATTCAAGTTATCGTCTGCGTTTTGCTTTCGCTTTCAGAATATTTGACGAGAAATAGACATTTATATACATGTACACTAGATGCAGATTATTCCATAAATCATTGTGAAAAAAGACAAAGATGTTCTAAACGAGCAATTTTTCCTTCTGTCACAATGTTTCTATTTAGGAAGCCCAAGTCAAATCCTTTGTTTTAAAACTTTAACTTGCCTGTCAATATTTCAACACTGACTTGCTACAAAAAATCTCGTATAAGAGAAAAATGTTGGTTAACCCTTTTAGTGCTGGAACCGACTTCATGCTTATGCAAGCAGGTTAGATCCAGGCCAACCGCCAATTGAATCGGCGGCTGGCCTGTGATCTAACCTGTTTGCTACTCTGGGTATCTCCCCTATTGTTAATACTAAATGATATTTGCTTGTCAATCTTTCAACAATGACTAGCTAAAAAAAGGTCGTATAAGCGAAAAAATTCGATTAAGCGTTTTAAGCTAACAAAAACGCACGCCGTCGTAAAGCTTGGTAACCTAATTTGGGACGAGATATATCATCTCCGCAACATGATTAACTCACGTATAATCGTATTTAATGCGCAACATGAAGCAGTGTGCAATTATTTATAAAACAAGAGCACCGTGACCTAAACAACAAGCGGCGTTAAGGGACCTCCGTGGCTTAGTGGTTAGAGTAGTGTACTTGAAATGACATGGGCCCTCTAAGAGTGGGTTGAAATCCCGGTGACGGCGTACGAATTATCACAAGAGGTTCTCTCCTGACTGGTTTGGTTTATTTGAATGCCGATGGTTCTACCCGCCTTATCCAGCCCTTATAGGAAGTTGGATTTAGAGTCCTCATATCAAGGATTCAATGCAATACTATTGTAAGTGCTTCATGTTTATGAAGCACTTACTATACAGTCTTGCATTGAACCCTCGATATATGATTATGAATCACGTATTACAACATAATTGAAATAATATTGACGCAATGCAAAATCCATATGATTCAATTAATACAAGAAGTGTTAGGCATTTACAATGTATGTAGACAATTTTCTGCAGATTGCAGTCAAGATTGGGTTCTCCTTCAGTCGTTATGAGTCGGGCATTGAAACATAACTTAGACAATAAATAAATACGAGTAGTATTTTGCATATGTCGACGATCGAGTTTCTGTCGATTGCAGTTTTCTGCAGGGCGGTATGTGGTACGTGGCTTTGGTCCTTCTTGGTGATGTAAAGCGATATATACAAAAGTGGATTCATAACAAAGCACAAGATAAACCCCGCTTTTCAAGGGGTTTGAACCCACGACCTTCGTGTCCTGAAGCCGACGTTCACCCAATGACCAATGGCTTTACTTTTGACATCAATCAACGCTTATCAGAATACGGTCCCGTGCTGTTTAATGGTCTTATTAGCTCTTGGATTGCATATAAGAGTATTGCATTGTTACATGCACAAGTTGACAATATATCAACGAAAAGTAAAATATTATTTGGTATCTCAACTATGATTGCAATGCCACATACGACCATTGACAACATTTCGACAAAAAGCAACATTCGTATTTAGTACCTCATTTATGTCAGTGAATTAAAGCGCGGTCGAAGAGAGAAAACACCGTGTAAATGGTGTGCAAAGTCTCACCTTTTCCAAAACGCTTTCAAGAATCGAATATTGCACGGGTGTCAAGAAAAGCGTTGGGTCTTTCTTGAATAACCGATATTACGTCTCTAGTCCAAATATTGCTGTATGACAGAATAGAACAGATCCCCTGCATTGTGAAGATAACATGGCTTTGTTTCAGGGACATGCCAAACGTGATATCCCTGGTTCGACGACAAACGAGAATGAAATTGAAATTTAATTAAGGCGATTTATTTTCAATCGTGATGTTGTCAAGTCTGTCAACTGCGCTTGTCCGTACACGTGGTTATCGTATTATCTAAATCAAAACGTCGGGAAAGGCACGGAATTGATAGTAGCATCAACCGTCTATTGCGTTTTGCCGAAAACATGATTTGTGTTCGATTTGCGTTAAAATGATGCAAGGCAAGCGAAGAAATTCTACCCTTTGCGACAACGTTCGTCCTGTATTCATGGCTGGGTTTCATTTAGATTATATCTATTTCTGACTTGTTTAAGTATATTTAGAGAATTATGTATGATAGTCATATATATGCTCATCTGATTAAGTATCCAGGTAGCAGTCATCGAGAGAGGCTTTGGACAAGCTTCACAATCGATATGTAAAACAAACATGGTAATGCATGGTATGGTTTGGTTAATAGTTGCTATCTTGACTGACGCCTGAATTAAAATTAAATATTGATGTTCAATCAGACCTCTAAAGGCCGACCACGTGAGATATTCAAACTAATTGTTAAGACAATGTGAATTTAACAATGTACTGCGATTGGACGAAATGTAGATTTTAATGACCAATGCAAGATTTTCCCATTAAACATTGTTATCACCAGACCTAATCAATTCTAAATGATTGATTGTTTAACAGTTTCTCTATATAAGATGCTGTACCGTGACATTTCGAAAGCATCAACTTTGGATAGGATTGAACATATCAATAATCTTATAAAACAAACCAGTTCTAGAATTTATCATTGTTGAGATTGATGTGGTCTCCATGGCCTAATGGTAAGAGATAGCACAATGACAGGCACGAACCCACTACGCGTGGATTCAAAACTTAATAATGGTATTTCGTTTCGCATTCCATTGTTGCCTTGTGGAATGCCGATGGTTCTAGCCGGCTTGACAAGCCCTTATCGGCAGCTAAGTGTGTGGCATTCCGCTACAATAATGCGGCCGGCATCGCAGCATATGTGAAGTAACGTTGAAGCGATGCAAAACCCATGAAATAGTAAATGGCTGTTGATTCTTTCAATTTTAACCAGTTATAAGGCCAATGTAAGATAATCGGTTAATGTTTACTTCAATGCAAATGTAAAAGGAAACTGTACTGAGAACTAGTGTGGTGACGAAAGCTAGATAATCAGTTCTAATGTTACGTTTACATCATTTGTCATGATCAGCTTTTGAATCAAAATGTGATTTGTCACAATTTTATAATTTGTTAGCAGAGTCAGTCAGAGGTATCGGAAATTTCCCAGCGTTTGTAATTGATTCTCGCGCCTTTGTCCTTGCCCCAATAGTTAATAAATTCATTCAGCACATCAATTATTTGAAATTTAACAAAATCCCTCATATGGGTTTTCTGAGATTTGTACAACATTTAAAGCAACAACAAATGTCTGTCGCAAAACATGAAAACCAACGTTTTCTTTGTCCTTTTTATTTCAAACTTATCTATGTTGCATCGATTGTGCCGGAAGCTTGAAGCTTTTTATATTCACTATCGATGATTGCCTTTTGGATGCTAAACCAGTACTCGCGCCGATTTTACCAATTCTCACCTCGCCCAAGGGTAATCCCTGGACCCTTGGTACAAGGGGCCGACACACTACCTATGCATCACTATTGCCCTTTTTGATTCAATTGGCCAACAATCATGCACAAGGGGCACAACTATCCAAGGCAGAGGAACCACATGACCAATGTTTATGATGTATGTCCGAACAAGATGGCCGCCCCCAGGTATTTGGGCTCCGCCATCTTGTTCGGATGTAAGATATTAAAACATTGGTCACGTGATTCCCCGCTTGTATCCCACTGCCTTCCCAAATCGTCAGTTTCCAATAAACTTAACCCTTTCCCAAACAATAACGACATTTGACCACTTTGTTGCAGACGACTTTAGAAAACATTGAAGGAAAAGGAGAAATTGCTCGTGACGAGCAATTTTTCTTTTCCCACAATGTTTTCTGGCCTACCAGAAGATTATTTTCCAATTTAGTCACATTTTGAAACGTCGTCTGCAAACTCTTTCAATTTGGGACAGTCGAACATGTGTTGTTTGGGAGGGGGTTAAAGCGCTTCTATATGTTATCATAAAAAGGGCTAGCAATGAAAGGGACTATTCGTTATCAGAAATTATCGACATCAGTGATACTTAAACGATAGGATTGAAGTGCATCAATAATTAACGCTAATGTGCGATTGATCTTTCACTGTCAATGTATGTCATTGTGTTTGGTTGGACCATAGTTCGTGATAGATTTTAACCCAGATAACATAACGTGGTGACAGGCCAAATAGCGCAATAAAACAAGTCCGTAATAATGGACGACTTGTCATTCGTCCCGGAAGAATTTTAGTTGAGCAACAGCTAAATAAATGGGGGTTTCATTGTGTTTTATGTGGTCCTGCTGAATAAACAGCAAAATTGATTTGCACTACAACATAACTGATGCAGCAAAATCGAACAAATTTACTTTATTTTACATAATACAAAATTGCGAAATAGTACAACTACAGCAACTCATTATATTATGTTTAGTCCAATGGCAAAGTGTTGCCGACATGCCTGTAATTTTAAATCGATATAAATACAAATACAAATACAAATAAATCAATACGTTATATTACAAGGGACACAAAAACCATCTGAGTTTATGTTGTTTTACATGTTGTGAAACGGAAGGTGGATTTGCGTTATGCTTCAGGTAGTGTTACGACCAAATGAATTTGGGTTGTGCTACAAGTGGTGCAATGGCAAAACAAATTCCAGTTGTGCTAAAAGTGTCGCAACGAAAGAACAACTTGCGTTGTTTTACGAGTAACGCAACAGAAAAAAAGAGTTTTCGTTATTTTACAATAAAAGGCATAAAAAAGATTTCGCGTTAAGCTTGAAGTGGTATAACGGCAAAATGAGTTTGCGTTGTGCTACAACTTGTGCAACAGCAAGAGGAGTTTGCGTTGTGCTATAATAAGTGGTGTAATGGAAAAATGGTGACCCAAACCTAAACTTCAAAGATGGGCTGGACACGCAGAAAAGACTAGCTGGCATTCCATAAGCCCAGGCTTACTTTGGAAATTCAAACAATTCGTTCCCGCTTGTTCAGCAAATCTTTGAAGTTAAGGAATGGGTTCCCTTTTTGCAGTTGAACCACTTTTTTCTTTCACACTTGTCCAGTCAATCTTTGAAATTAAGGTTCGGGTTCCCATTTTGCAGTTGCACCACTCCTTCTTTCCCGCCTGTCAATGCTCATCGAACATGAGACAGACATAACAAGTTAACTCGAAAACAGTTGACGCAATAAAAGAAAATATTACCAAAAACATCGAGCCTTGGTTTCTGTTAGCTTCAACATGACATTATCTTAAATCCAACCAAGAACAGTCTGCTTGAACAAGAAAGCATTCATTGACATTGAGGTACCACGACAAAGCCAAGGGAAAGGCTCAATGACCGATAGGTTGGTTATATGTACTTGTTCACGTACATGTATATACAAAGCTACATGCAATAAAAGGTAACATAAGAGGAACGCCAATCAATAGCCAACCGTAAGGCAATTGATTCTATTGAAGCGTTTATAGGAAGAAGATAAGGGATTAAAGATCACCCCGACTTTCTTTTATAAACACAGGCGCTGATTAAGGAACAATAAAATCTGATTGGATTTTCACATCAGGCGATTGATCAAGTATCTCCGGAGAGCGATCTTATTTATTATCGCTGGTTTTTTGTTTGTTGTTACACGATGGGCTTAGGGCGAAGTATGTTATACAACTCCTATCACATGGCACGTGGTAATGGCCTACACAGAGTGCAGATCGGCATATGTAGACGCCTCTTGTCAGATCATTAGGTTCTTGAAATTTGAAAGTCGTCCTTTATATTAATTCATTTTAGTTTTATCGAGACGGTATTTCATGCATCCAAGCTTCATGGAGCCAAACCAGTACTACCTCTTAACAGGTCCTACGTGGCTCAGTGGTTAATGTGGCAGTCTTTTAACTTGAGGGGCTGGGGTCGAGCCCCAACTGACACCTCTGGTAACGTGGGGGCGTCATTCGACTAGACACTTTAGAGTCTAAATATAACTTACTATCCTCAAATCCATGTATTCCAATGTGGAAGCTTTTATTAGAACTGCCTTGGTCGATGATATGATCTGGTCTCAAATCTGAAACCTTCTCGCACGAATAAAACATTCCAGCACTGGTTTACCTCAATTGATCGAAGTATCGTTTTTCCAACTATCCTGGTGCCAAATAACAAGGGGCCTCCTTAGCCTGATGGTTAGAGAGCTAATTTCGAAATTACTTGGTGTCTCTTTTTTTTTTATTTTTTTTATGGGTTTTACATCACATCAACATTATTTTAGTTATGTAGCGATGCCCGACTATTAATGATGGAGGAAGACCCCATACTCAACTGCCCATAAGGGCTGGTCAAGGCGGGTAGAACCATCGGCATTCCGTAAGTCAGTCGGGAGACTGCTTCTCATGAAAATCCATATCCCTCAGGATTTGAACCCACGCGGAGAGGGGCCATGTGATTTCAAGTTCTGTACTCTAACCACTAGGCCACGGAGGCCCCACTTGGTGTCTCTCTGCGAGCTTACAAATTACGGTTGCACTTGATTTTGATTTTCATGGCGAGGTTGCAGGGGTGGAGAAATCTGATTTTGATTTACTTCAACATAACTGCCATCTTGTTCGGCACTTGTCCATGTTTTGGTTATATAGTTTAGTTCCGTTTATATCCACGTGCCTGCTATTGCTTTCGGACAAGCTGGGCAATACAGACACTTGACTTTGCCATCCCTGGAGGCAGTCCACCTGCTGGCCATCGAAATCCCGGCTTTCGCAGGCAGACACATAAGGAACTCTCCTTCATTAATGATGAATTCGGGATCACAATATAACCAAACAATTAATGACGCGGCAGAACAAACAAAGTGACATACATATCCAGTTGTTTTATAGCGATTTGCGTCGATTTAACTACATCATAAACCTTTTGTAGCCAAGGTGGAAGCATGTCATAATATGATGTAACATTATATTTATTTGGCATAACATAACATGATAACGTAACATAATATTTATTGGCATAACATAACATGATAACGTAGCATAGAATTTATTCGGCATAACATAACATGATAACATAATATTTATTCGGCATAACATAACATGATAACGTAACATAATATTTATTTTGAATAACATAACAGGGTGTCGTAAAATAAAATTTACTTGGCATAACATAACATAACATGATAACGTAACATAATATTTGTTATGCGCCAACATAACATGATAACGTAACATGATATTTATTTGGAATACATATATGTTTATTCAAAACCAATGTACAAATTGTCTTCAGATACATGAAGGTTATTTTGTTCGATAGTAATCTTGTTTTGAGTTGCTCGTCATTTGCGACAGGTTTATTCAATCGTCTAAGAGTTATACGTTTTTCAACCTGTATCTAAAATCAACACAAAGCTTAAATTGAAGAAGCAGAAATGTTTGAATACCATCTAAAACGATCAGTAGAAACGTTTTCTTCTGCAATTTTGAAAGAAGAGTCACAGTCTGTTGAATCACAACCAATACACGATTGTCTTCCAGTCAAGTTTTCCTTTCTACGCTATCAGGTTGCTGTTTCAGTCGGGCTGTGTCGTTGCATAAGGTAGAGACGGAGAGAGAAAGAGAGGGAGAGAGAGAGAGGGAGAGAGATAGAGAGAGGGGGAGAAAGAGAGGAAGAAAACAGTGAGCGAAAGATGTATCACGTTGACAATACATTATGCTGTAAATATATTGTTTAAAACGACGATATACTGTATTTGTATAAGCCAAATAAAACTATTCTGATTCTGATTCATAATTAGGGTAATAACTCGCTGTGGATTATCCAGACATCCTAATTGCATTATTTCGATCGTTATAGTGCGACTGAAGAGTTATTTCGACACTCCATTACCTTAACTTAGTATAATAATATTCAACAAAGCCATCCTTGACTCACTCATTCATGTGTGTATGTGTTTTCTTTTATTTTGTCAAAATGTAAGTGAAAGAATCCGACATTAGATACACATGAACACACACCATTTTTGTAATATAATTTAGAAAGCATTGAGAATAAAGGGAAACTGCTCATAACAAGCAATAGGCAAACTCTTGTCAAAGTCATTTCTAACATCTTCTGATGACTGAGAATTGAATTTGATACGATAATATAAGGGGGCTTGTGAAAAGAGGGGCTTGAGATAAGAGGGGCTTGAGATAAGAGTATACGTATATCTATAAAGTGAAATTCTTACACAAGATGTTGAAATTGTTGTGATCCAATTAGCGACACATTAATCGGGCAATTGACTTCGAATTTTACGTTACCCCGTGGGATTTTTTGTCCACGCTGATATCTAAAGATTGCCTAGGGTCATGTCGCCTGTCTCATAAAGGTTCATACGATAGACTTCCTCGTCAATTTTGAATTAAAAACGAAAAGACTAAAGGTTCTGCACAAAAACTTAAACTTAGACGTGAATGGAACACGTATACTACCAGTGATTTATTATATGTATTTTCAAACGCATGTCTATTTTCCATACACAAAACAAAAGTTATCTTTGACTTACAAGGTCTAAGATAACTAAGTAAACGCATAGTAATCTGTACCATCACGTGGTCATTCCTAAACACGATACACGTATGACGTAATATATGACCATTGTTATACTCATGGTTCTTTCGATTTTGAAATACAAAGTAAATGTAAAGCCGTCTTACTGCTTATCTTTACATGTATCGCATTAATTATAAGATCATTACAAGATGGTTTAAGTAAATCACAAAAGGGCTGCACTGTTTTGTATGTAAGGAACATGGCATTGCGAACTTAAGCAGCGATGTAATAACTGAAAAAAAGTTTGAAACAGAATCAAACTACTTCAAAAGAACCCACTGGATATTTCGAAGTGGGCGTACTGAAGTCTCCGTACGTGAAGTAAATCCGTCAAATTCTGAGTTGTCGTTCTAATATCATTTCTCTGTCCGCGTAAACGAATTGTTGTCACCCAGATGCCAGTAATTCAGTTGTTTGTCGACATTCGCGCGAATTGCCGGCATAAAACTGAGACAAACACAATTGCTTTTACATCCGAATACGGCACACGATACTCGTAAAGGATTGCCAACTAATTCGGCGAGCCGCTGCTCTCCGTGTCTAAGATATTGCGGCTGTCACTTCTGCAGGAATGAAATTATTTTATTTGAGATATTATTGATGGGAAATCCGTCTTGTCTACCAAATACTTTGATTGTGTAAGAGATTCCTGTCATTAAGTTTGTGTTTCCTGTTATATTGGGGTGAAGGTGGAAGATACAGGCATGGTAGAAAGCACTTGCTGCAAATTATAAGTCACGAACAAGAAGTCTCACTCTTTGGCTTTACATGACGTTTAACACAATAATGCAATACAATAATCTTTATTTCCAGTAATTCAGGCCTCTTGCCCATTAAACAAGTTTACCTTTAAATTAATGATACATAAACAGACAGGATACAAAAAATCTATGTTGAAACGGAAAGCCTGTAACCAACCAAAGAGAAATTAATTGTAAATCAAAACGACAATAATAACACGTTAATTATCTGCCATATAAGTCTTGTGAATTCCGAAAGCTTCACATAAGAAAGCTTGCTTTTTCATATAAGCATCGTTTAATGACAGACGTCTACCGATAATTAATATTGATAAACAGAATGTTAGTGTCATGCTCAGCAACATACTCAAAGCAGGGAAATGGTCTTTCAATACTTATTTATTTTACATTAGGAAGTTTGAAGCTAATTCACTATCGCAGACTGCTTCCTAGACACATGACCAGAATCTGCAATAATTGCACCGCCTTGTTGGTTACTCCCGGCATTTAATCTCGCCGCTAACATAATTCGAACCCAAAACCCTCGATACCTTAAGCCAACGCTCTACCACTTCCCCTTTGTCTCCCAAAGGAAAAGGATAAACCGACTTTAACCCTTATAATGCTTGAACCGACTTTTTGTTTATGTAAGCAGGTTAGATCCAGGCCAGTCGCCAAGTAAATTGGCGACTGGCCTGTGATGTAAACTATTTGCTATTCTGAGCATCTTTCCTCATCAAAATTAAGCATACATTTAAGGTTTTTGAAAGCAGATCATGCAAAAAAAAACATTTTTAGAAAATTACCCAGCATCCTAAGTGTTAACGGAAATAGATCAGATATACGTAAATTTCCGGGATGTGTTGATACTTATTAATGGCATTTACGACTATTTTGATTAGAACACAGGTGTTTTCCTAGAGTTTATCTGCTATACGATTGATTGAAAGTATGCATCAACAGCTTTGTTACGCCCAATCAGGTTAGGTTTTGTGGCGGTGCGACATTTAGCTTTGACGCATGTGTGGTATGGTTTTAAGGTTATGTAACGGGTTGGACAGTTTTGGACGTATGAACAAGGCTAGATGACTTTGGGAAACATAATGCAACGCCAATTAATATATTCGAACTTGTAAGGCTTTATATAATGGAAGGGATTTTAAGGTTATGTAAAGCGTTTGACTCTTTTGCACGTAAAAACTAGGTTAAGTGACTTTGAGAAACTTTAGACAACGCCAATTAATATATTCGAACTTGTAAGGCTTTACCTAATGGAAGGGATTTTTAGGTTATGTAAAGCGTTTGACTCTTTTGCATGTTAAAACTAGGTTTAGTGACTTTGAGAAACATTAAACAACGCCAATTTATAGATTCGAACTTGTAAGGCTTTATCTAAAGGAAGGGGTTTTAAGGTTATGTAAAGCGTTTGGCTGTTTTGCACGTATAACTTTAAGAAACTTTAAGCAACGCCAACTTATAGATTCGGACTTAAAAGGCTTTATCTAATAGAAGGGAGTTTAAGTTCATGTAAAGCGTTCGAGTGTTATGCACGTAGAAACTAGGTCAAGGGACCTTAGGAAACATTAAACAACGCCAATTGATGGATTCAAATTTATAAGGCTATATATAACGGAAGGCAATATTACAAACTGTATAGCTGACATACCTGTACATCCAGACATACATCTAGTTGTCAATAGTCCTACTCTTTCTATTAATAAGCCATTGACATTCATCTGGGCAGCGTTTTACTAGACATTTTACGATAAGAATCTGCGTTAGTTGAAAACAACATTACCCCTTATTTCAAACGTTAGATAAGCAATAATGAAAAGAAACACATCATTGGAATCGTCTCTCCAAGCCGCTTCCAATGACGTCACATTACAATATTCCACATTTATTTATGATGTTATCCATGTATATCAGTTTTCACTTACGCAGGTATTTCCCGTAAGTCGTTTAGTAAAACGGTAACCTGTTTCAAAAACAGAGTGTAGATAGATCATTCACATTTAAAAAAATCAACATGAATCGATGCAAACACTTCACAGTGATCTCCCTGTATGGGGATGATCACTGCCATCACAAATGTCACGTGACCACCTACCTAGAAACGAAAATGGCATAACAAGATGGCGGTAAAACTAAAAAATTGTAATCCATTACTGCTTTATTTATAACCCAAACCATTTTTTTATTCAACTTAACTGGTCAGAAATCAATACAACAAGATATTGTTACTAGATTAACTAAGATGTCCGGTAATCTCTTAACAAAACAGCATCATTTGAATTTCATCCAAATCTGGATGAAAAATCTTGTGGTGGCAGTGGTCGATGCAGCGTAGCAAGGGGGGATCACTGTGAGGAGTTTGGAATCGATGGGAATATTGCGCTACTACATCTTCATAAAAACCCGCCAGACAGCATAACAAATAATGCATTCATCGACAGGCTTTTAGGTTTACTGTGTACACAAATTGCAATGTTTGAAAAGTGGTGCATTTTATGCCATTCATAAAATGTTAATGGGGACATGCAGGAAAGGTGGAGATGACATATGGGCCTTTGATCGAAGTTTATTGGTCGAATTCAACTGGACAGCTTTTTCCCTTAAAAGTTTCCGTTTTCCGTCATAAACCATGAATCAATGAAACAAGCAGACCCGATGGCATCTCGTAGAGAGCATTGATTGCCGTACACAAATGGCTACCGTTTGCTGTGGTTTTTGCAACTTTTGATTTTGATTGAGAGACTATAAGGATCGTGGGAATGAACTGGATTGCTTGTTTGCTTAAATTCCCGTTTTCTGTCATAAACAATGAATCATTGAAACAACCAAGCTAGACGGCTCCTAGTAGAAGGCATTGGTTACCATTTACCAAGGGATAACGTTTTGTGTTCTGTACAACCTTATATTGCTTATAGAGAAACGATAAGGGTGTCGGAAATCAACTGGACGGCTTGCTCTTATAAAACTTTCGTTTTACTGTGTATATCAAGCAAGTCACGAAATAAGCTATCTCTATGATACCTTAAAGAGGACATAGGTTACGTATTACCAAACAAAAGCTAGTGTCCTGAGTCTTTATAAGTCGTAAATTACAAAATGCACTGTCTGTATGGCGCCATTTAGGGTACACGTGAAACCTAATACGAATAGCATTTGCCCTGTGTGTTTTATACACACCTTGCAATTTTCAATGAGAAACGGTAGTGATGGTCAAATTCAACTTGCGAAGCTTGCGAAAGTCTTACATTTATTCTTTTATAAAATCGTAATTCGTGAAGCACATTGTATCTACGGCGCCACGCAGGGGACGCGAGTTACTTTATACCAATACCCAACGTTCTGTGGTTTTATTCCGATCCTTTGATGGTATTTTAGGAGAAAGAGGGAGTAAGGATTAAATGGATTCAACAGAATACTAATGAATACATGGCCTCAGCATATGTCGATCGCAGCTAACGAGACACTCTCTTATATAAAATCATTGGGAGACCCGTGGCTTAGTGGTAAGGGAACATCACTTGAAATCACCTGGGTACCGTTTTACTAAACAGTTTACGCTTAAGATTTGCGTAAGTCTAAAACAACATTTCCTCTTATTTCACTATTGGACGAAGCAATATTGCAAAGTAACACATCATTGGAATCGTCTCTCCGAGACGCTTCCAATGACGCGTGACATTGCATTATTGTACTTCATTCAATATACTATTCATTTGTATCAGTTATGACTTACGCAAATATTTTCCTTAAGTTGTTAAGTAAAACGGTGAAGGCATTTGGAGGTATTTGGGCGCGTTTGGTTTTTCATGAGTGGTAGCCTCCCGACTGACTTAGGAATGCCGATGGTTCTACCCGGCTTGACTAGCGCGTATGGTCAGTTTAGTATTTGCTCTTCCTCCATCATCAGGAGTCACGCATCGCAACATATTTGCAATAATGTTGACGCGACGTAAACCTATATAGACATGCACTTTCTTATTAATCATTGACCAAAGTACCCATGTGAACATTACACACCAGTCTGAACGAATACTCGCCCTTGTAGACTTTAGAGATTTCCGAATATCATTCAGACACCTCTAGAAACGTAGTTAGCGATTATAGATCTAAAATACAGCGTGGCCTTAACTGCCTTCTACTGTCTAAATGGTTAATCACCAAACAATCTCTTGAATGTATTGTAAATTCGTTGCACTCCGACCTTTTGTCCAATTATAGAATAAATTTTCCAAAGTGCTGAGATTTCTCTGCCCTAGATCATGCACTTGAATTTTAACTTGCGTTTTACGTCACATAAAGATGATTTCTACAATACCACATTTCTCCGCTTATGAGTGAAGAATGAAGAACCCTGTTCAAACTAAGCTGTTTATAAAAAATTGTTGAAGCTCGGGAAAACCATCGGTAATCCTTAAGTCGTCTCTGAAACTAGCGTCCATGATAAATCATTCGACCAATCTCGCTGGGCGAAGAAGTTACTAATTGCATGAAATATATATGTTGCAATGGTGAGATGCTCTAAAGGTTAACAGAGGTTCATGGATGTAAATCAACATAACAAGTTTCTGTGTTAACGGCCTCATCATTATATCGTTTAATGACAACTTGCTACATGTATGTATCATTTGAATATGACAGCATGGGCTCAGTCAATAGCTTATGTTTTCTATACAACTTGATATCAATGCGGTACGTGTATCATTTCATGTATTAATGTATGGGAACTCATGAAAATGAGTCTGTTTTTCACAGAAGAAATTTTGATATGTTTTTGTAAGGCATTTCATGAATTCACTAAGTCTCAATGCCTTCTCATTTTCCATCCGTAACTGCTTTTAAATCATTTCGCTTTTTTCAACCTGCTCGAAATTGAAAGCAACATCAGACGGATGATATGAAAAATGGAAAAATAACATCTATTTAATGATATTTGATATAAACCATTGACATAAAATGATATAAGCAGTCATTACATACCATAAAACACAATACAGTCAAACTTTTGTTAAAAGGCCAGCCTGTGGGACAGAGTAAATTGGCTGTTTAAGACAGGTTGGCTGCTTAACACAAATTGATGTACACTATAAATCTAAAAATGGGACTTTCTGTAGTGGTTGTTTTTGGCAGGTTGGCTGCTCAAAAGGGTGGCTGCTTAACACAAGTTAGACTGTACGTAAAAAAGACGAGGGTTCAGTGCAAGACTATATGAGGTGCATCATGTTTATCAAGCACTTACGTTAGTCTTGCATATGACACTCGAAGACATCAGGACCTTTTAAATTGAATTCAATGAAAGCTGTAATACATATTGCAAAAAAAGGAATGCTGGTATCAAAATATATTTCTATGTTCTTTTGTCAACCTACAATAAATTGTTAATTACCCCTTCGGCAAAACATTACAACTGATCTCTCTTTCGTGTGAGCAAAACAACTGGCAGCCTTTCTTCTGTTCCGATTTGACAAGTAAAACGGATTTGCTGAGACTAAAAAAAAATAGGTTGTAATCTATATTTTGCAAGTGCCAGCATCAAAGTAACTACATGTAGCTCAGCTAACGTCGTGTCATTGATATACAAGGACATTGAACAAACAAAAGCACCAATATGCAATTAGAAAACTTTTGATACAAATATTGATATGCCTTGTATACCCCTTTGACCTCAGAGACTAGTTATCTGACTCTTTTCCCTTTTCCTATTCTCTGTATCTATGATATTTTTAAATCGTGTGTTTTATTTTGGTCAATGTTCAGGAGATTCAGTTAGCTTCTTGACCAATGTTATAATTGTGATTTGAACCGAAATAAAACAATTAAAGATAATAAAAAGCATTGCTTTAACTCTTATAATAAGCAAGGAATATTTTATAACATAATTGAACTACTCGATACATTCAACGTATGCTTTGCTTTTATTTTCAATATAGGCCCAATAGGAGAGAAGGCATTCTGCCCTGATTATCTGCAGCGTTACGGGTTATGCAATATTGCATTTTAGTGAGGGTACATCAAAGTTATCAGTTCAGAGATAAAATCAGTTAATAGAATCATTGAAACGTTTTTTGAAAACAGAATGGTAATAAAAACACATAAAAATCTCCAAACGCCACTGCAATTAAAGCACTATCAAAACGCCAGTCCGATGGGATGTTTTATTTGTTTTATTTTTTAACCATTTCCTTTATTTATAAACACGGACTTTAACTCTTGTATTGATGGAACCGACTTCATACTTGTGCAAACAGGTTGGTTCCAGGCCAGCCGCCAAGTAAATTGGCGGCTGGCCTGTGATCTAACCTGTTTGCTAATCTGAGTATATTTCCTGATCTTAATTAAGCAGATGTATAAGGCTATGGAAAGCAGGCGACACAAAAATCTATTATTTAGAAAATTACCCATTATTCTAAGGGTAACCGTGTCTGAAACAGAACAGATGATTGAATTAACCATTGTGGCCAAAGAACAAAACGGTCAACACATGAAATTTCTTCTCAATTAAAAACAGATTTTTTTCAATATATTAGCAAAGTGTGTTTCGTTTTGTTTATGCTACAGCGCATGCCGTGACGTTGACGCTTTCTGTATGCAATCTCTGTAAAGAGTGTAAAAAGTCAATGACCGTGTTCTCAAAGTACTCCAAAAATCGATTTCATGAAAGCATTGACTTTATTTTTATGAACGAATTTCAATTGTATACCCATATGGCAGACTCTAAGGACGACAAGAAAATGCGATTTTACTTTTGATAGCGCGAAACTATTGCGGAATACGTTGTTGGTGTGTCAAGAAAAAATGTTATAATGAGACAAGCGAGCTTTATAAAAGAAAAAGGTCAGGAATTCGCAGTAGTAATGGCTTTTTTTGTAGATCTATTACTTTGTTAGTCTTGTACGTCTTCATACAATCGGGGTAACGACTAAGGTCAAAAGATGATGTCTTTTAATCTGTAACGATGCTTTTCAAAGATGACTTTCTGAAATTCACGAGACTGCATACGCCTTTTTTCGATTTGTCCTTTCTGGATTTCTGCAATCGATTACAGGTGCTTTCTTGGCCTAGAAGTTTAAAGTCAATACTTGAAATAAATAAAATAAAATCCCTCCGCATTTGTTTTTTTGAAAGCGGTGGACTTTGGTTTTCTTGAAAGGTAGTGTCCCGACCGCTTTAAGGATGGTCTTATGGATGGCCAACAACACACAAACTTTTGACGCGATATAAGAGGGCAAACACCCACTCCCCTCCCCTCCCCTCCCCCGCCCCTCATCCCCCCAAAAAAGAGATGATAATAAAATTTCAAACAAACAAGCAAAGCAACAACAAAAACACCACCATCACTATGACCACCACAAGCAGTAACACTTACAACAACAACGACAACAACTACGTTATAAAAAGAAACATAACGCAATGACAGGCCATCAACTGTTGGAGTCGTGAACCAGATTGCAGCATGGAACGGGCGTTTACTGACAGGATAACGAAACAAATTAAAACCTGTCGAATATCGCTAAAAGCTTTTAAAACGCCGGGCGTATTTAACGGGGGGACTCTCGTTTACTGACGATTGATAGAGACGTATGGGGCGACCTTGTTGCATGCTCGGAAGTCTTGTAGGGGAACTTGGCAAAGGAATTCGTATCATAACGCTCTTTTCACTTACAACATCACTTGGTGTATCTTAATACTGTTTTACTAAGCATTTTATGCTAAAAACTTGCGTAAGTTTAAAACAACATTCCTTCATATTAATATTGGGCCAAGCAATATTGTCATGCGACACATCATTGGAACCGTCTCTCCGAGACGTTTCCAATGACGTGTCAGATGGCAATATTGTGTTTTCGTTTAAGTTACTATCCATGTTCATCAACTATTTTCATTAAATCGTTTAGTAAAACAGAACCCTGGTGCTGAAGGTATTGGACTCACTAAATTGTGACAAAAAGAAAAGTTTGCCTCTAGTGAGCATTTGATGAACAATATTTTCGTTACGACGATTTTTACCCAATGTCATTATAGATACGTTTAGTATTATGTTTGTCGTTTATTGATACTTTCAATTTTGGCGAGTAAGGAGTGCTATTATTTGGTTGTGCCAATCATGTCTTTTGATGGCTGATCTTGAATAGCAAGATGTTTTTGAATGGCTGTTGCAGGAAACAATGTCATGTGTGAAGCCTCTGAATTTAGTTTCCTTTCGCTTGAGATATTTCCCACTCCTTTCTATTCATAGGACTTGCCAAAATGTTTTGAAAAGTTACGTGCAGAAGACTCAGTTATTGCGTTCGGGATTTTTAAATATCAACATATTGTACTGAACATAATCTAATCTGCATTGATTTCAAGGTTGATATATGAGGTATGTTTCCCAGACTAGTTACGATTGTATTGGTTTATAAAGATCTTGTATCAATACATTTTCTCCTTCAATTGCTTTTTTTGTATTCCCATGTTTTGCCTAAATTGATATTACACTTTTTAGTCATCCGTTTATCTCATTTCATGTCTTCACACAACAGGAACCTGCAAACAGAAATAGAAATGAGGATAATTGCTTGTCTGCGATATGTATCATGCTCCCCAAAGTCATGCGTGTGATTGCCCCCAAGGCGTTGCGTACTCGCCATGTGTAACATGGAAGTTATTGTTATATTTTTACATTCATCAAGTCTATGGTCTGCCCAATACCTACTGCAGACAAATCGTTGTTGTCTAACTGAAGGTAGATTACCAACAATCCGCCATTTTTTTAATCATTTTTTTGTCGGATTACTTTGGTAGTGCTCGGTTTACATCGGGCGTGGTCGGAACTATTCGGTGTCAAGCGAATAGTTCCTGCCAAGACCGATGAATACCGGGAACAACCGAAGTTATCGGACGAAAGAAAGTGATTCAAAATGGCAGATTATGGGTATCTTATCCTAACCAATTCTCGGAAGTAGGGTCCGTGACTGATCCTATTTGAAGCAACAGCAGACAACAAACGTCAGAAGTCAGAAAAAATATGCCACGAAAGAACATTGTCTTTGATATAATAGGAAGAAACAATTGTATCGAAACGATACCTTCGTCATCAAAGTTGTTTCTAAATTATGATGTAACAAATGCGTTTCAAAAAGGCATCCTTTATTTCAAATGAAATTGGTCTTTTGTGGTTCACTGGTTAAGGTGGTTCATTCATCCTATCACTGGTGTCATTTTGGGACCGATAACTAGGTGCCGTATAACATTTGTGATATCCGGCACTAACCATATAACACATGCACGTGACAAATCATGACGTCATAAGAACGCAGTGACGTCATGTTTACATTATTCTTTACTTATTTTTTCCTTTTTCTCGTGTTTTATTTACACATTTTTTGTTTGAAAGAATTCATGAAGGTAACAGGATAAATAGAATAGATGTTTGGTGTCTTTGAATGGGAAAAGTTATCGGGCTCGGCTACGGATTATTATCCGTTTCGCCTTCGGCTCATTTGCATGTAAAAAAATCGTTTAAACACAAGACTTATTTTATTGTTCTTTGATATACCTTTTAAAGAAGCTGTCGAAAGCATTCAGGAAGCGGCAATTTGTCTAAGTAAAAACAGTTTATATGCGGTAGATCTCAAAAGCAATGACACGCTTTTGTATAAAAAAAAACATGTTTATTCACTGTACACACATTTGAAAGAATTAATACGATCTAATTTTGTTTCCAATTACTATTTCCTCATTGCATATCATATATATCACATATGTTGTGTATCTTTAAAGAAATTCATTTATTAACTTTGTTTTAACCAAATTCCCTAACATCTGTGAACAAGACCCATTATGTATAACCTTTAGAACTTGATAATTTGATAACAAGAAAAAGGCCTTGGGTTACTTCCTGCCATTCCCAGTCAACGGTTTCATTCACACGACAAACAGTTCCCGTTAAGGAAAGCTGCTTTATACCTTTATACGTTGGGAAAACTTCTCGAATTGCGCTAGAAAATATGTTGTTTGTGTGTAATGTGGGATATAGAGTTGGCGTTTTATGGCGTATATCAAACTGAGGTGACATTTGTTTGATTTATTTGAAAGGTTTTTGCGCAAATCGTGCCATACTAATTAGTCCCCAGACGATTGTAAAACCGTTGCTCTTATGCTATTAGCGTTATTAATGTTTTTACGACCTTAGTATTTCAATACCAGAGACAACGTCACATATGTAAAACCGGAGTATGTTACATCTACTCCATTTCGATGATCGAGATAATTTGTCTATGGCTTTTTAATAGTATTTCTTTCACACTGACAGACGGGCATTTTACTAGGAGAATGTGGGCGACATTTGGTGCAGTGGTAGAGCGTCAGCCTCTTGTACCGAGTGTTCCGGGTTTGATCCCCGTTATGGGGGGTGAAAATTGCCGGACTAGCCCACAAAACGGCATACGTACTGATTATGTAACCAGGAAGCATTCATAGAGCGTGAGTTTAATAAGCTTCAAGCTTCTGTTATATTCGATGTAAAATAAAGAAGTTTAAACTGACTTCGAGAGAAGTTTGTCTGAGAAAGTGTAAGGGTTATTTGCAAGAACAAGCCAGCAATGGTACATATATATCTGGGCAGATAAACATTAATTTATTTACAATGAGCCAAAACCTTTTATTCTGTTTATGTGGAAAAGAAGCTTGCGACTTGGAATGAAATTTGTGTATAACGAGCGAGTTTTAAAGTGCACCAAGAGACTGAATCGGTGCGATAACAATAGCATAGATCATGCAAATTGATATGTTTCATTTAAGGGATTATTTAACTAACCATGGACGCATACTTACGATAGCGCCTTTGAATGAAGATTTTGTATCACGGGCGAGTTATAACATGTACCAAGAGACAGAATCGGTGCACTTACGATGGTACAGATCTTGCAAGATAGTTAGGTTCATTTCAAGGATTACAAAACTAAACATGAAATTCTGTTCATATGCAAAAGCAGCTAGCGGATTGGAAAGAAAGGTATATGGCACTGTCGATTATAAAAATGTGGAAAGAGCATGAACAGGTGCGCTTACCGGTGTGATACGATTGCAAAAAAAGCTAAAGTATCATTCCAAACGCTTGATCATACCAGAGATTAAACATTACAGGAATATTTGTCAAAAGACATTATTGAAGACGGCATCATTGCATTAAAAACGTCCCCAATTAATCATTTCAATATACAAAATTGTACAAGGTCATCAAACCTCAGAGCCGAAGTGATTACCAACGCAACACCGAGTTGGACGAAATCCCGCAAAATCTCGTAGATAACCACGTGAACGAGAAATGACGATATTTTACACAACCACTCCCCGTATAGCGCCTTTGTCAAACAAGAATGCCCTATCGCATTCACTTTAAATAATGGAGATAATGCGTTTTATTTTGATTTGGGCAATAATAGATCATACTAATGCGACAACGTGGCGGTATGTTTGATAGAATGGCGAAACCGAATCGCAGAGAGAACCACGTGACTTGATGTGACGCGCCAATTTGGCAAACGCCATGTTCATTCAGAAATTCTAGAAACGTGAAACCGCGTCTATTCGTTAACTCGGTCATGGCCTTGGTACCTTTCTTGGGAGTCGGCCAA
This sequence comes from Cerastoderma edule, assembly GCA_947846245.1. Taxonomy (NCBI): domain Eukaryota; kingdom Metazoa; phylum Mollusca; class Bivalvia; order Cardiida; family Cardiidae; genus Cerastoderma; species Cerastoderma edule. The sequence continues at coordinate 18,519,290 of OX401417.1, forward strand.
CGAGCCATATAAGGGAAAAAATGTATATATATATAATGCCTGATGTAGTACTTTATAGTGGGTACCCGTGGCAATCTGAACACATCGGGTTTATCCAATGAAAACACCTCTGAAATAATAGGGACGACGCCATATTGTTTCCCGCGAGAATGACGTCACTTTTCTTTCATTTTTAAAAATAGATCTTAAATGTGAAATCTAAAAAGTCGTTAAATTTGATTGAGTAAACAACTATACATGTCACAACAACAATTTCGCCATTTGGTATGAGTTACTGATAAAAAATGATTGAAAAGAAAGTCCAACACTTCCATACACATTGAACTACTTAATGTGCACGCTTAGTAAATGTGTTAATTGCCGGATGCCGATTTACCCGAAAAACTGTAACCCTACACTTATATCCGAGGTGTATTTCACAGCTCACGAAAATACCCGAGTAGTTCCGATTGTATCCGTGGTCAGATGTGAGGAAAATGGCTGTCGAACCGTCGAGTCGGTTTTCAAGGTTTACCTGTTTAAAAACCCGAATCGAGGCTACGGCAGCCATTTTTTCTTAATCTGACCACGTGAACACCCCTACCCCTTTTGTACTTAAAGGCTACCAAGGAAGTGTACACAAGACAGCACTCATGACCCAATCTGAACACATCGGGTTTATCCATTAGAAAACACCTCTGAAATAATAGGGATGACGCAATATTGTTTCCCGCGAGAATGACGTCACTTTCTTTCGTTTCTAAAAATAGATCTTGACTGTAAAATCCAAAAAGTCGTTAAATTTGATTGAGGAAACAAGTATACATGTCACAACAACAAGTTCGCCATTTGGTATGAGTTACTGATCAAAAGTGATTAAAAAGGATGCCCAACACTTCCATACACATTGAACTACTTAACATGCACGCTTAGAAAAGGTGTTCATCGGTGGATGCCGATTTACCCGAAAAATTGTAACCCTACACTTATATCCGAGGTGTATTTCACAGCTCACGGAAATACCCGAGTAGTTCCGATTGCTCCTGACCATCACTGCTATAGGTTACTCACAGGATATTAACAAAAAATTATACATGAAGGCAATTGTTCAAGAAGAAGCAAATGTTATCGCAAATCATGTTCTTTTTCCAATATCTGAATAGATTACGCCCTAGCAGGTCTCAAACTTTGGATCAAAACAGACGTTCAGATAAGAGATGCATTCCTTTAGCTATTCTCTTTATTTCTCTCATAAACCCTTCATTGTTGATATTCATTAGAATCGTCTGGATAGGACGATTCGAATGTCTGCCAATAAAATTGGACCTTTTATTTGCTTTTGAAATATTTTGTGTAATTGTCCTCGAAACTCCATCTTATCAAGACTACTGTCTCATTTTCATAATGGACCCGTTTCCGTCCAAACTACAATTGCCTGATTGTTGAAACAAGACAACATGTGTTTTAATTTTCGAAGTTAATACAATTGTCCGGAGTCGTTAACATTCTTCAGAAATGCATACATTATTTGCCGGGAGCGGCTTCCGACGACCAGCTTGAAACGTAATTCAAATTTACTTCAACGATATTCCATTGTTATGAGAAACTAATGACTATAACCAAGTTCGTAAAACGAGATTATCTTATTATAGATCGCTAAAATGAAAACAACAATCAGCTGTTTATGACTTGTATGGAAAATTGGAATATTTGCGAATTACTTGAGGGATTTCTGTTCTTAGAGAAAAAGTGACTTCATTCGCCAGAAGTTTAACTCTTATAGTGCTGGAACCGAATTCATGCTTATGCAAACAGGTTAGATCAAGGCTAGCCGCCAAATAAATTGGCGGCTGGCCTGTGATCTAACCTGTTTGCTACTCTGAGTATCTTACCTCATAAAATTTAAGCAGATGTTAAAGTTTTTGGAAAGTAGACGACACAACTTGGAATAACGTGTATCGGTCGGAAAAATATTACTTGAAATCGAAGCAATACCTGAAAGAATTGTAACCAAATACTCAAGGCAAAACGATTCAATATACCGAAAATGTTTGGATTTTTCGAATAAGATTGAGGCTGTTCTCCTACAAAGAGCGAGAATAAATGGAATCTTAATTCTCGAGATTTGGTGGCGGTACATATAGTACCCTAGCACGGGTTAACCTCTTCTTTACCCCACCCCTCCGTTATCATTGTACCGCATGATTGCCTTGCAAATATCGTGTTATAGCCTCATTTAATCCACGACTAATCTCACAATTCGCAAGGATGTCTACACACAACCCATTGTACTTTATCTATAATCGTTTCGACGGACTTGTAGAGGAATGATGATGAAAACAATTTGACGGAATGAAAAAATGACCATGTGTCAAAAGTCTTCCTAAAATCCATTAAGTTCATAGAATTCCATTTGCAATGCACATTGCTATGTTAATGTCATGTTCATCTATTGTACCAAAATACTGATATGCGTTGTTTGTGAATAGAACGATGGAACAAATAACGGAAATGCTTATAAGGGTGGAACTTGCGTTGAATTTGCATTGAGAAAACATGTGCAATGTTCTGTTGTCTATTTTTATTTTAACGATATAAAATTTGATATAAACTCTCAAAATCAAACCCATTTTTGTACTTTCGAGATAATTTTACAAAATATGTTTTAGTTACATGAATCAGAACAGGAAAACAATGCACACGAGAATCTTTTTTACAATGAACTCTGAAAATCAAACCTTTTATAGTGTTTTCGAGATAATATACAAAATATATTTCAGGAAAATGAAATCAGAAAAGGAAACCAATGCACATGCCGCCTAAGTGCCACCGAAAAAAAATTCCTGCTCTTACAATTATTTCCCTGGATCCAATTGCAATGTTTGCCGTGTCCTATTTTGACATTAGTATATGGTTTTGGTATGACCGTGCGCTGGTTGAAATGTACTGACAACTTTCAAATAAACTAAATACAACTGGCGTAATTCAAAGTTTTCGCCCAGTAGTCTGAGAAAAAAGTAAGAGTTTGGACGAAGATCGAATCGGTACCTTATTCATCGGATTCTAAAGGGAGCGGTCGAATAATTTAGATAGTGATAATATATTCAATATATTCACGCGGAATATGTCTAACGATAACGGAATCCAATGCAGACGACCGGACGATTAACCCATTATAAAACAGTGACGACATTTGACCAGTTTGTTGCGGACGACTCCGGAAAACATTGTGGGAAAAGGGGAAATTGCAAATTTCTCCTTTTCCCACAATGTTTTCTGCCCTATCAGAAAATAACTTTTTAAAGTTCATCGCATTGTGAAATGCCGCCTGCAAACATTCAATTTGGGACAGTCGAAAATTTGGTGTTTGGTAAAGGGTAAAGGCATATTTGCCTTTCTCTTGAGATATCTTCCACATTCGGGTTTGAACACTTTACTAGACATCCATTCTAAATATCACGTATATCTTGCAGGCATATGTCTTCTGTCTCCCCCTCTCTCTCTCCAACTGGCAATTTCTGCTTCGATAGCATATTTGAAAATCCTATTAGGGCCAAAGCTTCCGATACCCTAAACAATGCTAAACTAATGTAAACCGTTTCAAATTCAAAGATTTCGGAATATAGTTGTTAACCTCTTCATTCAGATTAAAAGGACCGCTTAAGCAATATCATGCGTTGAAAAGAAAAATTACGATGCAAGAGTAGGTTCTCATTTTGTTACAGTTATTTCTACGAGTCATACGAAGGCCATGTGTTAAAATAGCGGTCTTTGAACCTTTCGATCCCTGGTTCGAGGCTCACCGGAACATCTGGTTTCCATGTGAGTATCCGTTAGCAAGATGTTTTAGAGCCCTAGCCTAGTACCGATAAATCCAAGAAAAAACCCATAATTTAACTGAAAACATGTTCACACCGTGTTCAACCTAAGATGAATAAGATTTCCTTTTACTCAAATTCAAATATCGCTTTTGATCTTTTGAAACATATATCTTGATTGCCCCAGCTTTAGACTCTGACCTGTCAAAAATACCATATAAAAGATTTAACCTAAGAATGCTGGGTAATTTTCTAAAAATATATTCTGTGTCTCGTCTGAATTCCAAAACTTTATAAATCTACTCCATTTTGTTGAGTAAAGATACTCAGAGTAGCAAACAGGTTAAATCAAAGGCCAGTCGCCAATCTACTTGGTGGCTTACCTGAATCGAACCTCTTTGCATAAGCACGAAGTCGGTTCCAGCACTAAAATGGTTAGATTTCGAGCAAACTTACTTGGCGTCTGTCCTGGATCTAACCTCTTTGCATAAGCACGAAGTCGGTTCAAGCACTAAAATGGTTAGATTTCGAGCAAACTTACTTGGCGTCTGTCCTGGATCAAACCTCTTTGCATAAGCACGAAGTCGGTTCCAGAACTAAAATGGTTAGATTTCGAGCAAACTTACTTGGTGTCTGTCCTGGATCAAACCTCTTTGCATAAGCACGAAGTCGGTTCCAGAACTAAAATGGTTAGATTTCGAGCAAACTTACTTGGCGTCTGTCCTGGATCAAACCTCTTTGCATAAGCACGAAGTCGGTTCAAGCACTAAAATGGTTAGATTTCGAGCAAACTTACTTGGCGTCTGTCCTGGATCAAACCTCTTTGCATAAGCACGAAGTCGGTTCCAGTAGAATAAGGGTTAAGACCCCCTCCCCCGAAATGCACAGACAATTTGTGTTTTAGGTAAATGGAAGTTGTCTGGCCTCACTTTCGGACATTCCCCGAGGATATTTAGATCAACGTGTTTATACATGCAACAGAGTCTAAAAAGGTAACGTCTGCTTACCACATATGGGAATCCTGAATTACTGCCAATAATTGCAAAGTACATGGAAAGGGGAATTGAATATATATTGTAGTGTGGCAAAACATCAGCGCTGATGTACGTCGGATATACTTGAAACGTATGCAGTTCGACAATTTTCTTTACTGTACATCGAAGATCGGAGATGTTTTCAAACGATGAATCAGCAAATTATGAATATATTTCATATTTTGTTGTTATAGTTTTGCTTTTGATTTCTTGCATATATCTTGCAACTTACGACCATAAATATTGTATTGATCGCGAAAGGCATGATGGACTAAGTCTAACCAGTACTACGAGTAACCTTTCATATTCGATCAATGCTCTCTTATTTCGGCTTCAGCGTTTGCAAAGCCTCAACATAACTAAGAAACGGTCAACATGACATAATGTTTAGCCCATAACATAATATCGATCATGGTTCTTAAGAACAATGTAGTAGAGAAATGATCCCATTTTAACCCATTCCCAAACAATAACGACATTTGACCACTTCGTTGCAGACGACTTTCGAAAACATTGTGGGAAAAGGAGAAATTGCTCGTGACGAGCAACTTTTCCTTTTCCCACAAGGTTTTCAGCTCTATCTGAAGAATATTTTTCAATTCCATCACATTTTGGAATGTCGTCTGCAAACTCTTTCAATTTGGGACAGTCGAAAATTTGTTGTTTGGGAAAAGGTTAAGGCTTTAAGTGAACACTGAATGGCCTAAAATGAAAACCAAGAGTTCTGATTATATGTCGTTAAAGACAGCCATTGTGGCTGCAACTATAATTAGGGATCGCTGTTCAATTCTATGTTTGATTTCATAATATTATCACGTTTCTACAGTCAATTTCATTCAAAGCAAATCGTCCTGATTGTTCAGTTTTCTTTCGCGCTCTATTTGTTTCTACTATTTTGAAGCTTAAATCGCTATTGAAGGGACAATATCTTTCTGTAAGGGGTTGAACTTAGAATCACATCTGCGTTGGTTCAAATCCCGGTGACGGCATAGGAATTTTCAAGAAGGGTAGTCTCCTGACTGTCTGATGGAATGCCAATGGTTCTATCCGGCTTGACAAGCACTTATGGGCAGTGTAGTTTGGGGGTCTTTCTCCGTCATTAAGAGTCGGGAATCGCAACATTACTCATATGGGCCGCGTCACGCGAAAAGGGGCTCTCGGACATATAAAGAAAGCGCTGATTCAGCTCTATCTTAGCGCTATTATTCCAGCATCTGGTCACGAAAGTTATCATTTGTATTTATTTAAAGGTATAACTGGATGTCCTCTAAGATGGCAGACAGTGTAGCCCCAGACAAGCCGCCACGTCAGTGACGTGGCGGCTGGTCTGGGGCTACACTGTTTGCTATGTCCGAGTGCCCCTTTTCGCGTGACGTGGCCCATATAAGGATGAAGCAATGTAAATCCTATATAAATATATTCTATTTGTTTTATTATTCAAACGATTCTATTCAGTCGCTATCAAATGGGCAACATCTTTCTAAAAGGATTTACTCCTCTCCAAAATGAGTCTATGAAAACCCGTACAGTTGGAAAAGCACAAGACTATAAAGAACAAGTTTAAAAGATAAAATGTATTCAATGGAATTTAAAGAAATCGGCAGTACATGATAAGATATTGCTCGTCGAGAGCATTTTGCTGTTATTACTGTTTCCTTTAAAGTCTTCTTTCGTATGCCGTTTTCAACAAGTAAACATAATCTAATGCTTTTTTATTTATGCTTAATGTTCTTTTTAAAGCAAGACATGGTCATGAAGTATCGTTAAAAACAATCTAAAAGCAAACAAATGTCCTATAACACAGCTTAAACGAAACCAAATGATTTCTCCGTCACAAAAATGGATGAATTATGTGGGTTTTTCTCCCAAACCGGAAGCGGAAGTGGGGTTACTTTCCGGAGTCTGCGCGCTGTAAAACGATATAATTCTCAATAGACTTGTAATTACCAATTTATGAATTGAACCAGCCGTGTTCCCCGTCCCCCTGATTTGTATCAACGTTCGGAAAACCCGGGGAATATCGCACTTAAACTTAGACTGGTATGCAAATTGTGTTTCGATGTGAATGTGATTAAATAGACTGTTTTAGACAGAAAATTGTTAGGAAATAACCCAAACGGCCATTTTTCCGACCGTCCTTTTTAACTGCCGACAAGTTGCTTTGACCGTTAGAATGCTGGGTAATTTTTCTAAAAAAAGGTTGTTGTGTCGACTGCTTTCAAAAAACTTAAATATCTGCTTAATTTTGATGAAGAAAGATAAGTAGTAAACAGGTTAGATCACAGTACTGTCACCAATTTACTTTGGCTGGCCTGGATCTAACCTTTTAGCAAACTCATTTTTCCGACCGTACTTTTAATTTCAGGCATGGGTACCGTTTTACTTAGCGACTTAAGGAAATGATTTGCGTAAGTCAAAACTGATAAGCATGGATAGAACAATATTGCAATGTGACACCTCATTGGAAGCGTCTCAGAGAGACGAATCAAATGATGTGGTTCTTTGCAATATTGCTTTGCCCAATATTGGAATTAAAGTGAATGTTGTTTTGAAATTACGCAAATCTTTAGCATGAAATGTTTAGTAAAACGGTACTCTGCTGATTTAACCCTTTGAATGCTTGGACATTTTCTAGAAGATAGATTTTTGTATAGTCTGCTTTTAAAAAACCTTAAATATCTGTTTAATACTGATAAAGAATGATACTCAGAGTAGCAAACGGGCTAGATCCAAGCCAGCTGCCAAATTTACTTGGCGGCTGGTCTGGATCTAACCTGTTTGAATAAGCATGACGTACCAAATACGTTAGGTCATAGGCCAGCCGCCAATATGATTTTAGACTTTTGCTTCGTCATTAACTGCTTATGCATGCCGACTGTTTTTTCCAAAGTGTAGTTTTTATAGATGATGGTAATTATAAAGATTAGAACAACAATATGTATGGTAATCATTTAATTTTCTTTTTATATAATCATATTCCCCGAAGAAGCGGTTATGCCGAAACGCGTTTGAATCAAATAAGAATTTTCACTGAATTATCGCAACGCACTGTTGTTGTTTTCTCATCCATGGTCATTATTGAAATGTTGATAATAATGGCAAAATAATGCAACAAGCATTTTCGAACGATTTCGGAAACAAAGATGAAAACATAAATCCCTGACAAAATTAACCCGCCACCTTCGGCTATTTATAGCTTCCTGAACCGATTGACGGGTTTCGGGTTTCAAATGGTTTTGGCAAGTCATGTTGATCGAATACCAGTCTCAGACTTGGTTTCCATTGATTTATAGAGTTCCCGTCCAAACCCTTTGGACATCATGATGGACTCGGTCACTTAGTTTTCGATTCTCTTAGTGTCATTAGCTCACATGTTTTTTTATGCTTTTGAATAGTCAAAATTGACTGGAAATACAGAATAAAATAAAAAATGAAATATAGCCGGAAAGAAAAATATTGCAATTCTTTTTTAATTAATTTCTATACAAATGATCCTCTATGACTTTAAAGAAAAAGAGCTTTTGTCGCAAAGAACTCACATACAATTTCAGTTTAAAGACTTCATACAGGGTTAATATGAGGATAGAAAATAGGAAATGTCGGTAAAAGATTAATCGCCAGCAACAAAGCAATGCGTGTAGCATTTGAAGGATGTTCTTAATACTGTATCAAAATACGTCAAAGAATAGGTAAACATCTAAGGAACATTAGTTTGAAACTTATATATACACTGTTTACTATTCTACTAGACGGTACTTGAATATCTACAGAATAGATCTATCATCCGATCAAAGAATAATGCACGTTTCATTGATAAACAGCGGAAACCCTTCAATAAAAGCACTTATGGGACTTTGGAATGTGATCTTAATGATTATGTAGACTTAGATTGGAGGGTTTAGACACTAGTTATCAATCATTTCCTTGTTATATGGAGTGGTATTTAGAGCGGAGTAGTCTCGGTTTTGCGGTGTTCTTTACTACTTTTAATGTCGATGTATGACAAGTACAACATTTAATTTGAAAAAAGACGTCAGAATGGATGGAAATATTAGGAAATTGCATTTTTCAATTGATTTCCACATATGGTATTTTATGAGTGATGGAAAATGCAAATAAATGCAGATGAGCATTTTCAACTACAAAAATGTTGCAAAAAACGGTATAAATTGCTATGTCGAGCATGTTATTCTATTATCACAATTCTGTTCCAAAATGCATAGTGCAGCTCCGTTAAATGTTACTATATCTGACAGCTATTGGTTGACTGAAAGCCACGTTAAACACTATACCATCAGCAAGAACATAAGTTGTTAAATTCAAATCCTTGCCGTGTATTCAACCAGGACTGTCGTATGTTAAATTTTCGAGTAAGTATGAATTAGAAAAGAAATCATCGCTGTATTTATAATACACTGAATGTTCTGTGTCATGAAATGTCTATATTATGGATATTGCCATAAACTGTAAAACGGTTTGTTTACTATAATGTCATCCCTATTGAAAGGGCAAGCCAGGTTTGGCATATGAGACACTCTTCACGGATTATACCAACATTCTCCCGAAAAACGCCTCCCGTGGGGCTCGAACATTCGACCTCCGCGTAAATGTTTTTGCAAAAAAGGAGCATGTAATAGTATGTAATTTACAAATCATTTACCATGCACAACTATTTTTAGTGCCGTTTCATCGTTTTAAAAATGAAAGAAAAAAGACTGAATTAAACTTCGAAACTTGCTCACGGTCGTCTTGCCTTTGACAGGTCGTTAGAATGCCCCCCGAAACGTCAGTCACCGGCACTTTACCGTTTTCTCCTGGAATTAACAGCGCTCTGAGCAACCAATTTAACCCTTTTGGCACCAATTAACCTTATCGCTGATAGGGTGGGGTTTGATACCATGGTATCCAGTACATCGCTATATCTGTACATGGTATGCCCACGAACCACATAGAGAGTTAACCCTTAAAGTGCTCGAACAGACTTCATGTTCGTGCAAACAGGTTAGATCCAGGCCAGCCGCCAAGTAAATTGGGGGCTGCCCTGTGATCTAAACTGTTTGCTTCTCTGAGTATCTTTCCACATCGAAATTAAGCAGTTTTGTTTAGGTTTTGGAATGCAGACGAGGCAAACATTATTTTTAGAAAGTTACTCAGCCTTATAAGAGTTAATTATAGAACAGAACAGAATAGGACAGAGGTAGATAGGTACTTGTATTGACTTAAACTACTGTTTTCCTTTTGTCATATAACATGATAAACAAAATAAACAACATAAACATAGCATAGCATTTCCTCTTATTTGAATATTTGAGAAAGAAAATGGTGTTAAAAAAAAAACCAAAAAAAACCATACACTATTGAAATCTTCTATTTTAGACGATTTAAATTATGTGTCGTATTACAATTGTTTACACTTGTTTAAGATATCATCCATGCTTATTGGTATCGAGTGTCTCTTTTTAATTGGACATATTACGTCCTAAAAGCCGATTCTAGCTTAAAAATACGTTTTTTGCGCAACAAACCCTTAAATTGTTTAAAAAAAAAAACCGAACAAGTCTATAATTATTGCTTGATAGTGGACCAGTGGCTTGAATGTAACAGATTTAATACCATAAAAGTGAATTAATCGCACTCAACGTCACTTGGGGAACATGGAAGAATTGCCATGTTATCCAACGGGTGTCAATGATATGTCGATCATTTAAATGCTTAACCCTTTCCCAAAAAACAAATTTCGACTGTCCCAAATTGAAAGAGTTTGCAGACGACATTTCAAAATGTGATGAACTTTGGAGAAAAATCTTCTGATAGGGTAGAAAACATTGAGGGAAAAGGAAAAATTGTTCGTGACGAGCAATTCCTCCTTTTCCCACAATGTTTTCTAAAGTCGTCTGCAACAAAGTCGTCAAATGTCGTTTTTGTTTAGGAAAGGGTTAAACGAAACTACCAAACGAAACGTGTATTTTCAAGGTCCCAATTGAGAAACTAACGTTTCCATTCGACTAATGGATGAGAAATGATACAACCTTTTAGTAGCAATATATTTTTTGAAAATATGATTTTTTGTTCGGCATAGACCATTGCGACGGAATGATAAATTTATTGTGTGCAATTTTGATACTTTTTGTACCTGTCTCTCTCTTTTTTTATATATATATGGGTTTTACATCACATCAACATTATTTCAGTTATGTAGCGATGCCCGACTCTTAATGATGGAGGAAGACCCCATACTCAACTGCCCATAAGGGCTGGTCAAGGTGGGTAGAACCATCGGCATTCCGTAAGTCAGTCGGGAGACTGCCTCTCATGAAAATCCATATCCCTCTCAGGATTTGAACCCACGCGGAGAGGGGGCTTGTGATTTCAAGTTCTGTACTCTAACCACTAGGCCACGGAGGCCCCTTACCTGTCTCTTAGCCCATTACCAAACCATAACGACATTTGACCATTTTCGTTAGCAGAAGACTCTGGAAAACATTGTAAGAAAAGGAGAAATTGCTTTAAACGAGCAATGTCTCCTTTTTCCACAAGGTTTTCTGCCCTATCAGAAGATTATTTTTCAATTTCATCACATTTTGAAATGCCGTCTGACAGTCAAAATTTGGCGTTTGGTAAAGGGTCAAATCTACATATCCACATGCACCAAGACGGTTCCCTTCATACGAGGCAATACTTCAAAGCGATGCAATTAAGTATTTGGTCAAGATGGAGGCGACATAATTGTCTCATAATTGTCGTCTTGTCTGGGAATGTCTGAAAACAACGAGGTTATAATACGTAACCTTTGATCGTTTCAGGTATGTCTGCATCTGCATATTAATTGTTTTCCAATGCCTCAAAATCCGTAGACGACACTTGACGTCTCGGACTAAACTACTGAGCTCATTATAAACCACTTTGTTTTTTGATACAAGACAAAACATTATTGAGCACACAAGCTAATGGTCAATACACATATAATTGCATAATATACCTACTCCGTGCTTCATATGAAGGCTACAGGCACTGGGGTAAGGGTAACGAAGCTGCACAAGGCATTTAGAAAACATTTGTGATAATAGAAGAATATGCTCGACATAAGCCATTTGTAACGTTTTCGCAGCGATTGCGCACATTGCAAATGTATTGTAAATACAACATGAAATTAATAGAAACATAAAAACTCATAATACATCAAAAACCACTGGAAGACAGTTAGTGGGTGGGAAAGAATAGTGTGAAGTACAGGTGAGACATTACTAAGAGCAAGGATAGGTGCGCTGACAGTCGCGATATGACTTAAATACTGCTGAAACGGCTTTTAAACCCTTATCCAACATAAATACGAGAATAATACACCGTTGATCTACAAAGGTGTTTGATATTTTATTCAGACTGTCTGATGCTACAAACCACATGCGATCGACATTTTTGACATCTCCTAGTCAGGGTCTCTTATTAACCCTTATAGTGCTGGGACCGACTTCATGCTTATGCAAACAGGTTAGATCCATGCCAGCCGCCAATAAATTGGCGACTGGCCCGTGATCTAACCTGTTTGCTACTCTGAGTGTTTTCCCCAACAGAAGCAAGCAGACATTTAAGGTTTTGGAAAGCAGACAACACAGAAATCTATTCATTTGACAATAACCCAGCATTCTAAGGGTTCATGGCATAACCAGTCATTTCTATGAAACATAGCCTGTTTGTTCCTCTGGGAGAAACTTGCAGGTGTATCATTCGGAAACCAATCAATATCACATTGATGGGTTATTTTATGGTCATCATAATAACCACACATTGTCATGAATGTAACTTTCGCTTTTGACTTACATAAAAGCGAAGAATAAAGCATTATTCTCTATTTAGCTTAAACATATTTATTTTACATCGATTGTCAAACAAGTTCTTACATCTTAGATAAATTACTCACGACTCTGCTTCCTGAATATTAAACCAGTACTCGCGCCGATCATGGGTTAGTCCCGGCAATATTCACCTCGCCTAACGGGGGTTCGAACCCGGGACCTTCGATACAAGAGGTCGACGCTCTACCTCTGCACCACTGTCGCCCACATTATTCTCTATAGAGCTCCGGTTAACTTTCCAGTCCATTTGGCTTTAGTTCAAACTTATTAATTTTTCATCGATTCTTCACTCTCGATTCTGCTTCCTGGATATGCGCAACCAGTACTCGCGCCGAATGTTGATTCACGAAAGGACACCAGGCAGATCCTGCTTCCCATGGGATTCGAATTCACGACCATTGTTTCCCAAGGCCGACGCTCTACCCCTCGACGATTGCCTCCACAGGCCATTTGGTTGGCCATATTAGTTTAATTAATTAAATTAATTAACCCTTTTCCAAACACCACATTTTCAACTGTCTCAAATTGAAAGAGTTTGTAGACGTCATTTCAAAATGTGATGAAATTGGAAAGAAATCTTCTGATAGGATAGAAAACATGGTGGGAAAAGGAGAAATTGCTCGTTACGAGCAATTCCTCCTTTTCCCACAATGATTCCTTGAGTCGTCGGCAACAAGTTGGTGAAATGTCGTTATTGTTTGGGAAAGGGTTAATTAGAGATTAGTTAGAGAACCTTCATTAATGCCATGCATTTCAGTATATATGCAATTTGTACTGCTGGCAATAAATCCAATCTTCATAAAATCACATACAAATGATTATTAGGTTCAACACATGCACATATGTATCTATCACGAGATGAACAATTTATCATAGGCAAGATGTCTTTGTCTTTAAATGAGATCGGCCGTCGTATTATATTCTAAATGCGCGTACCAAACCCGCATATCAAATCCGTAAACCCCTCCAAACTCGTCGCAATGTCTGTCTAAAAAGTCCATACAAAATGCGCAGGGCGTAAAATGACCTTAGCCGTCAATACAGCTTAAAACATCATTCATTCAAAATGCGCCATGCCACTTTTCTCACGCCGCCACGCGGATGAATACCGCAATTAACGGGTGACCGCTTTTGTCTAACCGTTGAGGGTCCTCCCATGTTGACCGCTGGTGCCGATATAATCGTCTGGCAATCATTGAACCAACTCGTGCAGCGTTACTCCGCAAATGTTTCATTCGTGAGTCTAATTGAAATGATTTAATGGTGTCGGTCCCTCGACGCAGGGTCAATTCCGTAAGTTTGCAAATTGTTGGATAGACGGTTATGGATTTGCGCGCAATTCATTATTGAATTCTGTGATTAAGTGGTGCCATGCAAAAATGGGACCAATTTCTGACGAAGATAATCAAACGTGATTTCAACTTGCCTGTAATTACCTGAGTTTAAGGCCAGTATAGCAGATGAATCTACATGTAGATCCCTTTGTGGTAAAGGAAGACGTTTTTCAAAAAATTACGAATTTTGTAATTAAGTGTACCACGTAAGAGTGGGGCCAATTTCTAACGAAGTTACTCAAAAGAAGATTTTACCTTGCCCTCCGTAAATATGTGTTTAAGCACCTGGAACAGATGAACATAGATCTCTTTGAGGTAAAATAAAACATTTTTTAAATAATTATTAGGGAACTTTATTATTTTGCCACATTGGTTGTATCTTTATTTCAAGAAACATATTTTATGCAAACTTTATAATTGTCGTCTGCTGTTGATTTTAATAACGAGAGGCCACGAAGTTCTAAGTGTCTAATTAAGTTTAATCAGACGCTCATAAATTGGACATATACTGCAAGTTCATTTCCATATTCATTGTCGTTGACTTATGAGCCTATCTGATCCATGCCATGTATTGTTTGCCTTTACTTGAATTTCAATCAGAATGTCGGCATATTAGAGAAACGAGTTTTGAGATGGCTGTGCACAGCTTCGTCCCTAATCGAACACTTGGGTCTGGATAAAGTTTGGAGCGTGTTAAGGCCTTTTAACCAAGTATTTAAAAAAAATAATGAGATGAATACAATCTTGTTGGTAGTTGTTAAAAGAGTGTCGACAATGGTGTAGGCGAAGCAATGAAGAAGTTAGCAAGGGAAGCAGGCATCATATATGGACCGAGCATGGAAAATAATAAACCCTTTATTGTACAGATATATAAGGTTGTCTTTACTAAATTACAAAATTGCATTTAACTACTTGCCGGTAGATAACAAACATTTGTTTGCCTCAGACAACATAGGTCTCAATGTTTTCGTCATCAGGAAAATAATCTAATGTCAAGGTCGGATTCAGCCGTGCGATATGGTGAGTTATTATGTAGAGGGGGCGTGGTTGAACGTTCTTGCAGCGATACCATCAGATAACTGACTGCTGCGTCTGGCCTTTAGTGCCTCCGCAATAAAACAAACGTTCGGCTTTATTTCGGAAAATGCCTTTCCTTCCGATTGTCTAAGCACGATAACAAGCTATCCTAATTCGTTTCACCCGTAATTAACCCTGCTGCACGCAAGCCTCGGCTACTGTTTTACAAGGAGTCTCAAAATGAGTCGTGAGGTAGGATTTTTTTTTTTTAATCGCAAATCTAGATATGAACCTAAACCGGAACTAGTATAGCAGAACATACAGAGTAAACATTATAAATATTATTTGTCGAGTATAAAAAAGAGAGACGTGTGTCAAGTAATCAAAAACTGTTACACAAATACGTTTACAGAAGCTTAGCCCTAAATACAGTATTTCTCGAAATTTTTAAGATAATTCAAGATTTCTTTTTTTTCAAATTAGGAGTGTTTATGTTTAAGAGTACAGGACAACGACAAGTATATCGTTAAAATATATCGGCTCAAGACCATTATGTATTTGTGTATGTTGTATGACGGTAGAAAAGCACTGGTGTTTTTGCTATATTCCTTTATTCCCGCTAAGGTCAAGAAGGCTCATTTCAACGACGTTTATGAATTTGTTTCGTACACATCATGACGTTGTAGAATTCAGTTCTGCAAAACTAAGATAATATGTATCTCCTTCATTGAAATGACGATGATTGTTTGCTAACCAATCGCGAATCCGTAGTTTAAACAGCTTCACGTATATCTTCAATGGATGCATCATTCGGAACATCTCGGCCATTTCTTAAAATAACCTCGGAGGTAATGGGGAGCCATTTTTGAAAGTAGGTCAGCAACGAAGGGCCAATCGCATCAAGTCGGCAATCCCCGTCACTAGTCGGGGATTGTCGAAAAGAGCCGATTGACAAAATATGAAACAAAGATGTGTTTATATGATCGTCTTTAATGAAAAGGGTAAAAAAAACATTCAAATGTGATAAATAACCAATTTATGTGTATTTAAATACATATTTAGTGCCTGTGTGCATTTTGCGTTAGCCGCCGGAAATAAGGCGAATTACCCCAGGATTTCTGGTGTATTCATGTACTGCCTACGAGGTATATCTACCGACTTGTTACGGGGATTGCCGAGTAGATACGATTGTGGATGCATATGAGAAAAGTTTTAAACAAAATATAAACCTTATATCATATTGGATGCTAGTAAATACGTCATAGTATCCGGTTTGATACACTTAAAAGAATACCTTTTATATGAAGTACAATGGTTGAATACATTCCATACAAAGCATCAAGGAACAAATAGGAAATATACACCTAATACCATGGTCGTACTCTTATCAAGCTTTTTGGTTAATACCTACCCTGATTATCTAAATGTTTCAATGACTCTCTCAGTTACACATTACTAGTCCGCCTTCTCGGAAGTTGTTCACGTGCGAAAGGTCCGTCAAAGGATTTTATGACATGTACTTTACAGAAAAAGTTGCGTCAAGGAACTTGGAGCTTTAAGTCCAACTCCGCCTAAAACCATGCAAAACCTACAGAAGTAACCTAACGAAGTTGTGTTTTTCTGATAGATAACACCCTAAAAATAAGCAAACACAGATCCCCCCCCCCACCCCCACCCCCGATATTTCCAACAATGTCTTTATCAAATCGCAATCATGTATAACTAGTACAACTTTTTTCAATTTTGGTCTTCAAACTCTCAACATTTGGACAACCAAAATAGATTCTTTCATATTCAGTAATTCACTGGAATCCCGAAACAACCACATAAGCTCGTTTGGGATGTTGGCGACAACTTAAATCAGCAGGCTCGATTAATATAACTTTTTACAATCATAGCTACTCGTATATTTCAGTGACTTGAGAAATATACCCAACATACACTTTTCATTGGATAAACCCGATTGAGTTTATATTGATACACTTTAATGCCACATATACCATTTCAGACACGTTCTAGACATTGGTTAACTGACATGACTAATGGGAAAATGTTTTTCAAGCTAAAAGCTTAAAAGCTGTCATTAGTTTTATAAGCAATCGACGTCACCCTGTACTTATCATTAACCCGCGTTAAAAAGAATCAAGCGTCATTGACCCTTAGAATGCTGGGTAATTTTCCGAAACTAGATTTGTGTGTCATCTGCTTTCCAAAACCTTAACTATCTGCTTAGTGTTGATGAGGAATGATAATCAAGCAATATAACGTTATATGTGCGCCTACAGGCACGGTATACCTGAAACACATTTTAAAACAATGTCAAAGGCTGATACAATTGCCCACCCGCCTAGAAATCCTAACAAGATCCTCCGGTACAAAGTGGTTAAGGAAGTGGTCTGAGAACTCGGGTTTCCTGGATTCGAGTCTCATCGTTACCTAAATATCTTTGGACGGTCCTTTAGCAAGATGCCTTATATCTCTAGACTAGAGCTGGTGAATCCAGTAAAGGCGTTATATAACTAGATATTGTTAACCCGGTATTAAACCGTATATCAAACATACAAATTGTATGCTGACATATACATTGAGTTTGTACGTATAAGTTCATTTCGGTCACTTGTACAACTCGCTCCCAAAGGGTTGCCGCGATTTCCAGTGTGACAATTAATTAACATCTTTCATGATAGCCTGTCTCGACAAGATGTTGACGATTAGGGCAGGTTACTCTCTGAGTTAATTGACTGACTCGATAGGTCATGTAATATTCTACACGTTTGTCTTTTCCCGATGTTTTTTTTTCTATTTTTGTCATAATATTCCTTTCGCTTTATTTACTGCATATGTAGAATGCGAACTTCATAAGCCTAGCTTTCGTTCAAATCATTTTAATATGTTTATTGTATACATATATGTATCTATGTGATGTATAAAATGTTGATACCTTTGTAAACCTGACATCCCAAACATTGTTTGAAAAAGAAAATGTCGTGTGATTTGTTTAACCCTTTACAAAACGCTAAATGTTAGACTGTCCCCAATTGAAAGAGTTTGCAGACGGCATTTCAAAACGTGATCAAACTGAAAAGTAATCTCTTGATAGAGTAGTAAAACATTGTGGGAAATAGAAAAATTGCTCGTTACGAGCAATTTCCCCTTTTCTCACAGTGTTTTCACAGAGTTATCTGTAACAAACTGGTCAAATGTCGTTATTGTTTGGTAATGGGTCATGGAATCAATGTAAATTGGCTCAGATTAATTTCATTGGGTAATTAAGTCTAATCAGAAACAAAATCATTTCTGTGTAGGAATACCCCAAATAAGAATGACAATTACATTGTTTACAATTCAGTAGTTGTTGTGAATGATGGCCAAATAGTATGGCAATCAACATTTCTTTGTTCAGAGATCAAGTCTTCTGTCTCGCAACAAAGATGGCTGTGTTGGGACATGCAAAAAATAATAAAGTACATCATAATCAATACAGTTAAAGTCTAACCTTGCAATCATACATGTATAATTAAGATCGCATTTCCCTTCGATACTAATGACAGGTGACCTTAATCATGTAATTGTAGAAATGTGTTGATTTTCCTTTTAGTTGTCAAACTCACAACCAAAAGAAAGCATTGCTTCATAGGATAGAAAGATGTATATCTTCTATTTGACCACCACCTGTGTGTAAAGCCATTTTTTCAAAACAAAATCTATAAATCAACATTATATATTGGTAAAAAATCAAAGTACAATTATATATATTTTAGGTATTTATTTCTATTTACTACTATTTCAATAGGGATGGACAACATTAATTATTAGGTTATATTATAGGAAAACACGCATTTTCGATTAGAAGAGTCATGTTCAAAATACAAATTCCATGCGCGCTCGGTTGTTGGTTCCCCTGACTCAGAGTCACGTGAGTCAATACAGTATAAAACAGGGGACCAGCGATCAGCGCAAACGTGCACTTGTTTCCATGAACGCGATTCTGCTTGTTGTATGCAGAGGCAAAACAAACATCAAATAATCGAATAATCATCTCTTAAACAACAATAACCATGATCCCAGTATCTTCTAGACAACGTTTATTAGCAGCAAGGTAAACAAGACATCAAGATCGTCTGTTATGTTACCACGATCTTATAATAAGGATAACCTAATAATGTTCGGGCTTAACTATCGTCCGAGATTTGACATTAGAAAGCAGTCTGCAACCGTGTCTCCATATAATAGTTCTAATCAGCCAACAAGGCCACGTACACTTTTTTTTAACCCTTTACCAAACGCCATATTGTCGACAGTCTCAAATTGAAAGAGTTTGCAAACGACATTTTAAAATGTGTCGATATTGAAAAATAATCTTCTGATGGGGCAGAAAACATTGTGGGAAAAGGAGAAATTGCTCTACGAGCAATTTCTCCTTTTCCCACAATGTTTTCCTTAGTCGTCTTCAACAAACTGGTCAAATGTCGTTGTTGTTTGGTAATGGACTAAGAAGAGGGAACGGTATTCTGTATTCATAGCAGTGTGAAACCCGCTGATTCAGATCTTGAGCGTTAACAAATACATTAAGACAGCGTCTACACCCAGAAATAATACCAAAAGACATATAACTAATAAAACACTGTTATTTGATATAACCTATTGACACTATTTGTAAGGTATAGTGAAGATAGGCTGCGACCCCCATATACATATAAATACCATGGATGCAGCAAAGATACGTTAAGTTTGAGTAATAGAAATAAGAAAACAACTAATGGACTGAATGTGTAGCTTTTAAACGAGTTAGTTACATTGGTTTGATTAATGCGTTTACCAGAGATCGTTCTTAGACCGACCCTGTTCCGTGTTAGACCAAAGGTTCTTTTGTCTGTCATTTCTTCAAGGTGTTATACTTATGTTGAATTCAGTTTCCAAATTTAATTGTAAATTCGTTGAATAGAATAGTGCCGCTGTTGATTGAAACACAAAAAAACTTCTTTCGTTTTATCATTAGACTACCCCAAACTACCATATTAGCCTTGTTTAGAATTACCAAAGTCAGCATATCTCCCCTTGAAAAACCTTGATTGGATCTGTATTTATAAAATTACTCATCTAGTTTTAATTCTTCATTAATTTCTTTTAGTCGCTCTGCAATCAAGTTTTCAAATCGCCTTCTTCCTAGCACCCGAAATAGTGCACAGGTCAATTCTCTACCGGAAACAGTGATCGTTAGAAATGAGAGTACGGGAAGAGACTTGTAGGAATGCACCCAAAGTGGGGTCGAATTCGTGAGTGGTCCCGTAGCGTAATTCGGAACAAAGGCGACTCCCAATTCATTAATCTATTTACGTCTAATGAATGGAGCGTGTTTACTTTGTGTTTTAACAAAATCACTTGAACTTGTTTCGCGCTCACCTTAATGAAAGTGTGGATCGCCTTCTCGAAATACAAAGCCGTAAAGCATGTGCGTAAAATAGCATGTCCGATTGGGTTGTGCACATGGAGTAGTGCGCAAGCCGATACGGAATTACTTTCTATTTACCGGAAGAAAGTGATGCGAAATACCGATTTTAAGATGAATATTACCGGATCGGTATTCAAGTACGCCTTTTAACGGGCATGCTCAGTGCTTTTGGGACTTAGCAAACGCACATTTTACAAACTGGTTCGACTCATTTGAAGAGGCTAAGTTTAATGAACAGTTCTCGTGCTCAATATAAATTTACATTAATAGGAAACATCGATTTTAGATTGTACTTTCAAAGATGAAATTAACCTTAGCAATAGATATGACGTATTTAACGGATGTTGAATGATACAACGAATTTTGTTTTCTCCCGTTTGTAATTTGTTTTTTATCATGTTTAATGCTATAAATGAACATTAATCTATATTGGACAATTAATTTTTAACCTACGACTAGTACTACAAACAAGGATTGATAGGACTATGTATATACAGTGAACCCTCATTTATCCGAACACGTCCGTTCCCAACAAAATGTCCGTTTTACCGAATAATCCGGACTAATGAAGCAGAGCAAACGCCAAAATGTCGACCGTCCCAAATTGAAGGAGTTTGCAGAATTCATCAAAACGTGATGAACTTCAAAGATAATCTTCTGATATGGCAGAAAACATTGTGGGAAAAGGAGAAATTGCTCGTCACGAGCAATTTCTCCTTTACCCACAATGTTTTCAAAAGTCGTCTGCAATAAACTGGTCCAATAATTCCGTTCCCTTACAATTTTGTTCGGATTGCGAGACATCCGGTTAATCGGGGTCCGGATAAACGAGGGTTCACTGTATACAAAAAGGTCTTTTGATCTGTATCTTATTTTCATTGAATACGTGTTGATTCGACAGACAAACATCAATGAGTTTCAATATCAAAGGAATAAGACAAATAAAAGGAGAATTTAATGACTATATTTCTGAGGAAATCGTTTCATTTACTGACAATTGCCCTCACAATGAGCTCTTCTTGTTACTTTCCAGTGTTTTCCTTATTGTTTACTCGATATACAATGTAAACTCGTTTTTACAAATATTCAGCAACAGATCATTGAAACCATTGTAAGAAGTTGTTTGCGATTGACAATTCATTCCCGTTTTCAACGTGGTCTCAATGCAAAATCACAGAAAAAAGAGTTGCACAAGTTCTTTATGATATTGCTTCTTCCATTTGCGGTTGCTTTCGATGTGTTCCACTCACAAAAAACTTATTTAAAAAATATGAAACTAAAACAGATCCGCATTGATAGATGATATGTCATTCACGTTCTGATCCGGCTTTTAGTTAACAACCATGATTCACTTTACAAGCACCGTTTTGTCATGTCATGTTTATTTTTTTTCTAGAATGGTGTGTTTACATTAACACTTACTGCCGTGAGACCTATTAGCGCTTTAATTGCATTTTTTAATGAAAATGTCAAGTTGATTTCCATCGATTTCCAATCCGGTTCATATAACATGTGACAGAGAAGGTGTGCGAACTGTGTTAAAAGGGGATTCTATCATGTGATAAATATTACCCCTTTATGTAAATATAATTCTTTATTTCAGTCTCATCATGGTTGTAAACATAAACATCATATCCATCAATATATGTAACGACAATGCCATTCATAATTGAATTATAAGAGACTATGTATGTACTAGGCTTTGGGACCCTTGGACATTCTTATCTTACAGTACTAGCAAAAATTGTACCACAAAACACAGGCACCTACACTGAATCGTTTCTCCTTAAACATTAATCCATTTTGTTATCACAATGTGATAGATATATCACATTGAACTCGTTTACAAAACGAGTAGCATTTGACACCGGCATTCATGCATTTATGCGCCTGTTGATCTGGATTCATACTTAACGCATGATATCAAGTCTCTTTACTGCCATGACCTAAAAGGATTTGAATCTTTATCCAGAAAAAAGCTGTCATTGACAACGTCTCTTGTTACATCGGTTTGTATCTGCTCCGTCAAATAAACGAGAATAAAAGTCCGGAAAATAAACACTCTCGACATGTCAGTAATAATAGAGGGACTCGGCTTCTAAAATGTAATTACTGATAATGTTTGCTTAGCCGTTTTCCTTCATGTTTCCCTTTATAGTGCTGGAACCGACTTCATACTGATGTATACAGGCTTTTGAAGACTGATATGTAGTTGGATTTCCATCACAAACTATTATTTGTAGGCTTAAGAGCAAAAATCACTTGTCAAACTATAGATTTGCTGATTGTCTTGAGCAACACGTTATAACCAGATGACTGTACGTTAACATTTATAGTGCTGGAACCGACTACATTGTTATGCAAACAGGCTAGATCCAGACCAGCCGCCAAATAAGTTGCTGTGATCTAACCTGTATGCTACTTTATGCTATCCTTCCTCATCGGAATTAAAAAAAATAAGGTTTTTGGAAAGCAATTTATTTATTTTACATCGATGAAACAAGTTCTTACAATTTAGATTTATCACTCTCAATTCTGCTTCCTGGATACATAACCAGCATTCCTGTCTAATGTGGATTAATGGAAGTTCGCAAGGCAAGTCCCGCGACTCACAGGATTCGAGCCTACGACCTTCGTGTCCAGAAGCCGACACTCTACCACTGGACCACTGTCCACCACTATTGAAAGCATAATTCATTCAGGAAGCGACAACTTATCTAAAGTATTTACAGTTTGTATGCTGTAGATTGCAAAAGCGATGTCACGCTTTTTGATTAAACGTTATGTTTATTCACTGTTTATTCATTTTAAAAAATCGCAAACGATCTTCTTTTGCTTCCAATGACTTTTAGTCAATGTGAGTCATATAACAGATTCTAAAGAAATTAATCTATAACTTCCAGATTTTCTTTTATCTGGAAACAAGCACATTGAATGTCATTGCTAATCGTTTTTTGCTGCTGCATTGGGCAGGTAACAAAATTCAACATGGGCGAATTTGTCTATTAATGCTTTAAGAATATAAGGAAAAGTAAATACACATCGTTAGACTGTTGTGTTAAAAGTACAACACGGGTTATTTATCAAAATCAGGGGGTAAAAATGTGACACGCAATTTGTTTGGACGAGTCTCAATGTAATATCCGATGAAAGTTCGGACAATACATTTCATTTGACAAATATTGAACATTTCTTTGTTGTTGGTGCATGGCGAATTTTAACTCCAATTAATCTCTCAAATATATCAAATGATAATCGAATTCTGCAAAAAAGCGTTTGTAAAAATATCGAATTAGTGTTTGATTTCTTTGTTTATCTTTCCTCGAACTATCAAAAAGGTTAGCCTCAAGCTCAATAACGCAGCACGGTTATTGTTATTAGTAATTTATCTTTTCATTTAAATTATTTCGAAAAAAAAAACCCTCAATTCATGTCGTCTTTGGTAGAGCAATTTGATGTTTAAATGCATTATAAATTCGTATATTCAATCATCATATAGCAATTTTGAAATAAACTGAATGTTCTTGAGACGTCGTCCCCTTGCTGACTTACGGAATGCCCTTCCCAGCAGGCAGGATCTTCCCCTTCACCATATGAGCTTTGCATATCAACATAACAAATAAAATATGTCGATACGATGTTAAACCCATATCAATGGTGGGAAACACGTTGTCAGATTTGAGGGAAAAACTGCCTCTGATCCCTCGCTTCGAAGTTTTCAAACAGGTTAATTTTCTTTATTTCTTACTTGTTTTTAATCGGATAACGCCTATCATTAGGCCAGTCTGAAGCGATTTCAGCAAGTATGCGGCCATTTTCCTCTCAAATCTGACCATGTGATTCCCCCATTGCCATATATCAATAAGAAAAGAACACTCCAGACATACATGCAATGCTGCAATTCCGACTGCTCAGCTGATATGGCCAACCAGTCCCGCCGTCTATTATAGACATCTATGCTGTGATTGATAGCCTGGATGTTTTACATCACCCCTGCAGTACTTCGGTAATTCGTCATTGTCTGGTTAATCATTAATGGGTAGAGACTGCATATACTCAAACCTTAATGACCGAATCGAGCACCACTATTCAACTCTTAGAATGCTAGTACTGAGTATTTCTCTAAAAAAAAAGACTTTTGTGTCGTATGCTTTCCAAAACCTTCAATATCTGCTTAATTTTGATGAGGAAAGATACTTAGAGAATCAAACATGTTGGATCACAGGCCAGCAGCCAATTTACGGGAACCCAGATCAGGTCGAAAAAAGGATATGCTAAATCGGATGAAACATATCGATAAAACAGAAGAGAAAAGATATCGAAAACAGCGTTAAGTTACAAGCATAAAGTATGACAGAAAAGGCTAAAGGCCGTCAATTATTTGCATTTGTCTGAATGAGCGTTCATTAGTGGTGTTTAAGACAAATCGTGTTGGCAAACACCGGTAGTCCTTCATCAGATAAAACTGTGCAATCACCAGATGCACAAGTAGGAGTGAGTTTTAAGCGGTTTTTAAAAGGCGATCAACCAATGTATCAAATGTAATTATTGGCAATTTACATACAAGCACGGCTTTTGAAGGCTGATATAGAGTGGGATTTCATACATCACTTATGATTTTTAGCTTTAAAAGCTATTTTCACTTGTCAAACAATAGTTTCACTTATTGTCTCTAGCATTATGTTATAACCAGATGACCGTACGTTAACCCTTATAGTGCTGGAACCGACTTCATGCTTATGCAAATAGGTTGGATCCAGGCCAGCTACCTAGTCAATTGGCTACTGGCTTGTGTTCTTACCTGTTACCTGCTACTCTGAGTTTTTCCGCATCAAAATTAAGCAAATATTTAAGGTTTTGGGAAGCCGACGACACAAAAACCTATTTTAGATACCCAGCATTCTTAGGGTTTATTCATAATTACATGTTCCCTCTCAGGGAAAGTTCCTTTCCTTTTTTCGACAGTTCCGAATCTTTTAATGAAGTAATGCCTATCGTTTAACCTCTGGAATTCTGGTCGTTCTATCTATAGACTTAATTTTGTTTATGTTTATGGTAATGTATATATGTGTTTTACATCGTGTCAGCATTATTTTGGTTGTGTTGCAATGCGCGACTCTTAATGATGGAGAGAGACCCCATTCTTCACACCCAAAGGGGCTGGTCGAACTAGGTATTCGACTTCGTTCCGTTCTAACTGGCTAAGTATTAGAGACGTTCAAAACACTGATGCTAAAAGTGGAAATATGTTTATCCGTTGCTTTTATAATTACTCACAGATCTACTAACATGAAGCAGTTTAGGTACAAAACGATGTAATACTTTTGTATTTTTGTAGGTGAAAGACCGAAAAGGCATTATGCCTTCATCTATATAGGGTGTCATGTTGTCTCACAAGAAATCAGAGACTGAGTAATAATTGCGAGTAACAACGATAATCTTCGTCCAAATGGATAAATATCGTATAGAGAATAGCTACTATCGTGTTACAATTCCAAATATAAAGTCGTTAGCGTATGGTTTCTTATTTATTCGAATCACGTTTTTTAGACAAGTTATATTTTCGCTTATTTTAAATCTAAGTGCTTCGCTAGACCTTGACAAACATGAATTAACTTGGTCCTGATTTTTTGTTTGTGCCTACGTGCCTGATTGGAAAAATACTTTGAAGTTCAGTTCAGTTCAGTTCATTGTTTATTAAAGTCACCTCATATGTACATTCGCAAGTATTTTATGGCTATTCATTTGGAGTCACTTTTCACAGAGGGTAGTGATCATATATATTACATGTATTTGATCTTCTTAATTGATTTCTTCTAGACTTAGTTTTAATGATATTTCAAATCGCGAAATGTCATCCGATTTCTGTCTATAACACGGATACACGTTATACCTTAACCGTTTCCCTAACGACAAATTCTCGACTGTCCATAATTGAAAGAGTCTGCAGACGTCATTTCGAAATGTGATGAAATTGGAAAATAATCTTCTGATAGGGCAGAAAACATTGAGGGAAAAGGAAAAATTGCTCGTTTCGAGCAATTTCTCCTTTTCCCTCAATGTTTTCTAAAGTCATCTGCAACAAAGCGGTCAAATGTCATTATTGTTTGGAAAAGGGTTAAACTAGAGTTGTTTTTAAACGGGTGTTGCTGTTGATCGTCTGTTATACTTTTATCAGTAGCTCTTATGAACACCCAAAGCATAAGTTGGGTTTCAGAATTGGAAGATTTTGCTTGATTTTATTTGTCCACCAACATGATGATAAGTTGTTAGAGACAATTGAAATAATGAACAACATAAGAAAAGTAAACAACATATCAAATTGACCAGTGATAGTGTTTTAACAAACGAATATTGGACAGTATTTGCGCAAGTCAAAAACCATACACAAATATATCATTTAAAAAAAAAAAAACCGAGCGTGTGATATGTCATTGGAACCTTATCACCGAGATGACTCCAATGATATGTGTTAACTTGAAAAAATGTTGTTCTCAATATTGAAAAAAGAGGGAAGGTTGTCTTGAACTTTCGCAAATATATAGTCATAGCTTATAAGTGAAACCAGATGATTCATGTCTGTTATTGTTGCGCATTTTAACCATTTTAAGCTCCTGTTTATTTTTCGTTTATTGACTTGCAGTTTTTAGGGTTTTTATCACTAATTATAGAGACATATGCCTTTGTTTTTTAGATATGCATTTGTATTCATTTTGCATAATGTATATTAATTAGATTCTAATTTCTTATGTAAATATGTATTTAAATGCACGCTATAATGTTTCTAGGTATTATTGCGTTACTTTTATTTTGACATGCTTAGAATTGTTTTGAGTGTTTATACATTTTGATTTCACGCATCGTTTTTTTATAGTTCTTTGTTTCACATAGCTTTCGCATTTCAGTTGGCAGCAAATCAATTTTCAATTACACTCCCGAAATGAACGATGTATAATCTTTCACAAGAAAAAGTTGCCCAAGATCAGCCAACGAAGACCCGACTGTCTGATCGTAGTTAACTTTAATTAATTGGGATAAACTATGCTTTTA
Organism: Cerastoderma edule; assembly: GCA_947846245.1. NCBI lineage: Eukaryota > Metazoa > Mollusca > Bivalvia > Cardiida > Cardiidae > Cerastoderma > Cerastoderma edule. Next base: position 18,546,827 of record OX401417.1, read on the forward strand.
TCATTAAAGGTGCTTGTTTACAGATGAGAGAAAATTTGGAAGTGAGGAATAATTTCTATAAACTGCACAACAGCTGTAGTGTTATATGATACATTGGAAGCGAAGTTATATCGTTTGTAATTCTTAACATGTTAATTGTTTATTAACATGTATATTTATCTAAAGGCGTAACATCGCTTCTGAGATCTACTCAATTTAAACAGTTTATCTTTGATAAATTGACCCTTTCTGAATCAAATATGCTTTCAATAATTATCTTTGATTGCATATCAAACTACAATACAAAAATGTTATTGTTTCAGCTTTTATTTTGGCTCTCAAAATATTATTTTTGTGAACAAGCTCTTTTAACACAAGTGAAAGAGAATACATTCGTATTATTCTAAATTGCATTGATTATTATTTTGCACATTAGAAGAATCGACCTTATTTGTTCTTATAGACTAGCCAATGCCTTATATTTTATGATTTGCTTGTTTCAGTTTTTAGTTATTTTGTTTCTTCAGAGTTTCACTTTGTCCTACCCCGAAGGTGGTAACCTTGACGACGTTTATGAGCCAATGGTAACACTGCATGCTATTATCTCTCTTCCGGTTAATGAAAAGCCATCGTTTGATTCTCGGCAACGATTTGAATATTGTGGTATCTTCTTGTTGCTATGAAACGTGTTTTATCTTATAGTCCTTTCTTGTATCTAGGCAACGTTTGCGATCCTGCAGTCATTTTTTGTTTCTAAGCAACGTTTGCAAATCTTGTTGTTTCTTTTGGTGCTAAGCAACGTTTTGAAGCTTGTAAATATGCGTTACTTTTCGTGAGTCAATCACTAAAGAATTGCTTAACATTTTTGTTATCTGTGATATTACGCTATAAACGAATTTATGTACTCTTCACAAAATACAAACCATTTGATTTTCCAAATCTTAAAAACTAGCAGAGAACATCGTAATTTGAATGAATTAGTAACCCTTTCACCGCCGCAGTGGACTTAAGTCGACAGCGCAGTTGTCCGCCGTAGGCGACTTTAGTCGACATACGGTGGTATACTACATATTACAGCAATAAATACAGTCCAACTTGCGTTAAGCAACCACCCTTATAAGCAGACATCATGTCTTAGACAACCACTTTAGAAAGTCCCATTTTTAGATTTATAGTGTACATCAATTTGTGTTAAGCAGCCAACCTGTCTTTAACAGCCAATTTCTCATTTCCATAGGCTGACGTCTTAACACAAGTTTGACTGTACAGCCTACTACTTTTTTCCTAGAAAGCGCTCAATATATTTGGCGCTGAGATGAACCTTTTTGCTATATAATTGGCGGCGAAGTTGAAACTCTTCTAAAATAAACAAGCCGGATGGTGGAATTATCCAAGATACCTTAGTCCGAACGATCCAGACGTATAATTATCATTCTGCATGTAACACATTTACAGCTTGTATCATTCCAGTTAAGAATACTCGTGATTTCTGTAAAGAAAAGTTACAAGGTCTAAAACGTTGCGATCAAACTGTCGTTGCCTTATCTTCGCGTTTCCCTTCCTACCCACCTGTACTACTTTTGTCTCGAAATATCTCTGTTTTTTTTTTCATGTTTCTTTTCATCCTTTCAAGCATTGTTTAACCCTTAACCAATCACCATATTTTCGACTGTACCAAATTGAAAAAGTTTGCATGCGACATTCCAAAATGTGATCAAATTATCAAACACTCTTCTAATAGGACAGAAAACATTGTGGGAAAAGGAGAAATTGCTTGTTAAGAGAGATTTCTCCTTTTTCCACAGTGTTTTCCAGAGTCGTCTGCAACAAACCGGTCAAATGTCGTTATTGTTTTGTAATGGGTTAAGGTATGTAGTTAATTCCAATCGAAAATCTTTATTTTAGTGAACGAAAAACGACAAAGACGTCATTTCAATAAGTGGAAAACAAAACTTAATTTGGGATCGCCCCCATGACAAATGATAAAAGACGTTTCTACTTTACGTTTTGTTTAAAATGACGTTATCGATAACGCCTTTTCAAAAGGTTAACGAACATGAAAAACCTGCTCATGCTGAAGTAGTGCTTTTAGTTTCTAATAGGGTATTGAATAGGATTGTACAAGAGGTTATGCTATTTAACAAACATAATCGATTTCTAATTGATAAATATAAACAAAGGTTCCTTCTTATTAGCAACCGTTGTTTTTCATGGTTGCTCCACCTTTCTTTATATTAAAGGCAAGTTTTTTTCTTATGTTAGATACTAGTTTTCTATTTATGCCTTAAATATAGAAATGTTGCACAGTGAGGATATGCTATAGTTTTGAGCTTTTTATGTTTTAATAGTTGTAATGTCGTCGTTCAAAGTTTTTTAAAATTTACTTTTGCCGAATTATTTCTAACCTATGATAGTTTGGTCAAATGGTCGAATTTTACCTACCTACGATACAACTTAACTCTTATAGTTCTGGAACCGATTTCATGCATATGCAAGTATATTGGAACCAGGTCAGCCGCCAAGTAAATTGGCGGTTGGCCTTTGATCAAACCTGTTTGATACTCTGACTATCTTACCTCATCAAATTCGAGCAGATATATAAGGGTTTTGGAAAGCAGACGACACAAATAATCTTTTTTTTTTTTTAGATTATTACCCAACATTCTAAGGGTTAAATGAGAAAAGGGTACATGCTATTAATGTTGTTTGGATCGATGGTCTATTTTTAAACATCTACATCATGTACATGTATGTAAACATGTCGTTCCTGTTTCTAATGTTTCCCGCGGTCTTGTCAGTTCTTGTCACGAGTACGTGTAAAGATTCGTGTCAGTATTCGTTACCGTAATTATCGCAGTGTTTATGTATTTTCCGACACATTTGATGATTATTTATCTCATTTTTCGTTTGCCAAGGACTAAAATAGAAGCTTGACAAAGGCGTAAATTGAAAACATTGCGTAAAGTTGGAGAACTTTCTTAGAATGAACAATTGTTTTGTCGAAACGCTTTTTGTTTGTTTTGTGTGTGTGCTCTTTTGATTTACAAAAGGATCATACATAAGCCTCCCTTCCTTACTCTCATTTGTCTAAACATTTATCCACATCAACATAATGCGCGCTAAATGACCTTAGCTGTCGATGCGCCTCAAAACACCATTCATTCATTCTAAACGATGTTATACTCATTTTCTCAGCATCATGATTTCATGGTCCATCATTACTAGTAATATTTCCATTACAATTACGACTACCATTACTACTGTCACGTGTTCTTCTACCAGTACTATTACGAAACGAATATTCCGTTTACAATGTGTCTGTGCTTAAATTGAGCCGTCCGCTTTTGATGCTTTTTGCGTGTTGTATAACCGTGCTTTGCCTTGATCATTCGTTCCCTAACGTCGAATGACTTTTAAGACTATCAATTTCCCATACAATGTATCTTCAAGACGTCCTTAAGATGTTGCAAATTGTCCAGTGGTGTATCTCCAAGTGTGATACAGAAAACAAAAACAATGAAGAAATCATCATGAAGGCAAAATTAATTTCTCGTCACGTGCAAATTAGTGGTGTTCTAATTCTCAGGACGAAGGTATGGTTTTAACCATTTGCAACTTGCGGACTTATGTTGCTTGCCAAAAGACAATGCAAACATTCACATACGTCATACAGAATGAACAAAGTATTTTTCCTCATAATTTTTTATTTGAGAAACCCAAAATCATCTCTGGAATACGAGTCATGACCTACACCACATTTACTCAATTGTTTGTTTAATAGTAATGGTTCCGGAACTGTAATAAGACTGTTGCATATTTCAACACTGAATGGTAGCAACTTTGTGAAACTTTGTCATATATGAAGACGGTCACATATGAAAAAGTTTAACCGATAAATATTTCAATTATAACCTCAATTAGGGGAGATAATCAATTCAAAATTTAACATTGAACCATGTAGGAAATTGAATCTTTTTGTAAATCGGTTTGTTTTTGAGTCTTTTTAAAAACTTTAACTTAGAAAACATGTGAAATCAACTTAATCAGTTTTCAGGGAAGACAACTCATAACAAAATGGAAACAAGGGGGATAATTACAACATCTTGTACCATAATATGATGTGACAACATGGTCATTGTATACATGTTTACTGCTTTATGTTTTATAGCTATTAACGTCAGTGTATGACTTCAAACATTGGGAAATGTTTGATAATGCTGTGCGGGTCCAAACTGTTCATTGGGCAACGGATAAACGCCGCTCGTTTGGCGTATTGAGTTCTTTTAGCCATGCCAGAGCTCGTCCCTGGTTCAGAAACACTTCAAATGACTACAAAACACCGCGTCCCAGTCACTCTCTGCGGCACTTACACTTAATGATATATTTCTCTCGGAATAATGGATTTGGGGGAAAACAATAAATGGAATCTATCACTTCAAAATAGCCCAGTAATTCGAGACGTGTCATTTTATACTAGGGCGTCGGATATCTGTGAAAAGTGTCTGGTCGCTGATCAGTATGTGCTTTCAAAATGAAACGGTTTGCAGACGACCAACCATGTTTACCAGAGTCGTCTTCAACAAACTGCTTTAATGGCGTTTTTGTTTTGTAATGCGTTAATGGTTAAGGAGGGTCAGAGAAATACCTTCATGGTATACATTAAGATCGCATTGGTTTGCACAGGCTGCTATATATAGTACACACATGGCTTTATACTATAAACGTATGTTTTCAGAGGTTTGGATTTAAAACAAGAACTTCACAATGTCATCTTCAGCATCATCCCTTGTATACAATGTATATATGAAAGTGTGATTGATTGACACTGGACATTAATATCAATTAAATAGCAATTTATCAATTTATTACGTTCGAAGAAAGGACATGTGAAATCTTTATCCTAATTTACAAGTATTGAAAATGGTATTCGTTCTGTGGTCTGGGGTATAAACTTTCCTGTCAAAGGAGAAATTGCTCGTTTCACGCAATTTTTTTTTCAAGTCGCATTCAGAGCTTAACTGGACATATACTAATGGTAGGGAGTCTTACAGATGACGGGTTCTGTGTTATATATTCTATTCTATCAATGTCGCGTCGACATCTGATCGAGTATATTTCGCTAGTTCATGTTAGAGAGCCCTTCACGAAAATATCGACAGAACGAGACACTTATACGTACACTTTTTCTATTTGGTTAATGCCCTTTTCAACATAAAGAGGTCAGTAAAACGTGTTTATCTGCGGTTTAACAAAGATCTGTGCTCTTGGTCTTTCTTTTTAAGGACGTATTGACATCATACCGTGTATACCATGCGATAAATGCTTGGAGACTTGAATTATCAAAAAACAAATCCGAATCTAATCCGCTCTATATTTTGTTTCAAGCAAATTCCTGACATTTTTGTTTTATGCAACGACCAGTCTGCCTCTGTGCTTCGCATCTATCATTAAAAGGTATTTTCGGCAGTGTATAAAGGGTACCAAACTGTTTAGAAGATAAAACAACCATCATATTTTGGGGATTCAAGTAAATACCACCAAGTCGACATTGGTGTCGATTAAATACGTCCAAACTACATTTTCATTGTTTGGCAAAGTCAGCATAAAAGACTGCAAATGTGTATTTGTGCTTTTGCAGTAGTGTCTGTAAAACTGCGCATGTTTATGTTTACATTAGGTTTTCATGCTTGTTTTTCCTTTTCTTCTAATTTAGTTCTTGTTATTTTCATTTCTCATTTAAATATTTTAACATTTCAAATGTTTCTTTATTCTTAATTTTGCCACACATTTTGTTCTATGAACGTATGCAATAACGTATGCAATGCTACAATTAAATCACAATTCTTCCCCAAATGTTACTTTGATTAAATATTATTTATCCCTTATAATTCCTTTATTATTTCAAACCTTAACTGCCTCGGATTAAAATATTTCTGGTACATCTACATACATAGTTATCCATCAGAAATGAGGATTAAAAACAAGACTGTAATGCGGGTAATGCACTTTCTTGGAATATCATGAAATCTTGAATTTCGAAGTCAACCAACGGCTAAATGATAGAAGGGTTGAAAATATTATATTTTGTTTTCGTCATCGGACACAGCGAGAGACGAGGTTTGCTGCACCGCGTGGTGGGAAAAGGAGCGAGACTTATACAGATTTTGATGAATTCGTATGTGTTTTTATTTTCGTTTACTTTTCTTTTTATTTATTTAATTTTCTTATATTTTTCATTTCATTTTTATTTTATAGTTTTCTTATAAAGATAATTTGATTTCGTATTTGTATTAGGTTAGATGTTTTATATTTCTTTTTTTCCCCTTAAGTTTATTATTATCAATGAGTAGTTGCATCCACTCTATCTTCTTCCGTGCATACATGTAGTACAAAATCGGCACTATAGATGAAGCAATCAGTCACCCAATCCTTAATCGCAATCGCACCTGAAGACACTATTTGTTACAAAAGAGATTCATTCCAAACCAAACTAGTTCTCCATGTCTCCATGTTTTCAGTCTCTTTGCTCTTTCACTCGTATCTGTATCATATGTCTCTCTGTCACTCGAGTCTCTGTTACTCGACTCTCTGTCACTCGAATCTCTGTTACTCGACTCTCTGTCACTCGAGTCTCTGTTACTCGACTCTCTGTCACTCGAATCTCTGTTACTCGACTCTCTGTCACTCGAGTCTCTCTTACTCGCCCCTTTGTAACACTCATCTCTATTACTCGTATCATTGTCGCTCGTTTATAACCCATTTGTTTCCAGTTTTTGCGATCGTCCCTCTCTTGAAACCTTTGTTAAAAATATTTCTGTCTCTATAAGACAAGATTGCGTCTAACCGCTAATAAAGTAACCTGTATGTTTTGTTGAGGACAAATAGACACTGGTTCAGTGGTATGTATTCGACCTAAGAATACGAGGTTCGTTGGTTCGAATCCCGTTAGTAGCGGGATCCACTTGACGATCTGTCACTTATCCACATTCGGGTCGAGTACTGGTTATGTATCCATGAGAGAGAATCGAGAGCGATTTATTAAAGTTGAAAGAACTTGTTTCACAATCGATGCAAACTGACTATGTTTTTAAACTAAACTGAACTAATTTGTGTTTTCCCTTTACCAGGACATATATAATCCGGACGGCGTCAATCTGCCAAGATATTCGAGCGCAGAACAGGTTCGTTACATTCGTATTACCGCGATTTTCATTGGTCAAGAACGTACAAAATAAAGTTTACGTTGACGTGACGTCTACGTTACGTTTCGATCTGGAACAACGTGTGTAAAAACTACATGGCCGATCAGGCTCGCTTACTAGTGTTTAATTGGTATTTCGCAATGATTACAGTACATATGTAATGGGGTCCCGTGTTAAATTGGCGGACTTAAATTAGGGGTTCAGGGTTCAAGCCACACCGACACCTCTGATTTCGTGGGAGTGATCTTTGGCAAGTCACATTAGAGCCCTAGCTAAGTACTGGTGGATCCAGGAAAGCCGATTCATAGCTGAAGAAAATAGATTGTTGCTACGGCGTTAAACAATATACAAACAAACAAATGAAATGGTTCGATCTAGTTTTGTACGTACAACTGCTAATGGGATTTGCAAGTTGGTCCGTAAACTGTTACTACATACCACGGGTTCACTGTATGACTATAGAAAATCCTTCGCTAATCTGAATGGCTTGCTACCGTCTTGCATTAAACCATCGGTCTTGCATTAAACCATCGACATTTAATCTTCGTCAGCAAATAAATATCCGAGATACTGCTGTCACTTATTCGACATTTCAACAATCGTTATTATGTCTTCATCAGAGCCCTCTATGGCCCAGTGGTCAATGTGGCCATCTTAGACATCTGGTGTTCAGGACTCGAGACTCTCCGGTGACTTTGGTTCCCTTGGACTGTTCTTTGGCAAACAAAGCGCTATCCTAGTATTGATTAATCCGAGAAAGCCACAAACATAGCTGAAAAAAATGTTGACATCTTGTTAAATCTCATTTAAACAAACAATGAATAAATATGCACAATATACTGAAGAGATACTTCTTGAAGTGAGACCGAACACAAGACCTTGTATACACAATATATGAATTTACTAATCCATAATAACCCTTATTCAATCCATGTTATTTTAATGTACAATAAGTAAGCATAAATTCTATCCGATTCTAATATCTTATAAAGGAGATACTTCCTAAATGGAACTTAAAAAGGTCCGTATAATGGGAAAAGGCTCTTCACAGATATGCCCGTTTTCACATAATGGCATTTTGCATGCCTTGGTACTTTCTGCCACACACGTGTGGTTAGGTACTTAACTTTGATTCACTTCGCCAATCTCTGAGTTTGGTTCAAATCCTTATTCCGAGCGCTACTGATCTAACAGTTAACTCAATGTAAGGCGATGGTTAAATCATAGCTTGGAAAACTGTTAAGTTCGAATTGTCCCTCTCCGTCCCATTCACAAAATGAGAAAGGAACGTAAATTACGAAAATGGGCACCTTCTGTTTAAGCAATAGAAAAAAATCCAATCAATCAAACCGACCAACTTATTTTCTATTACACTAAATATCTTTTGTCACCGACTCTGTTTTCTCTCAACAATCCTTCATTTGAGTTAGTTAAAAAGTCGTTCATAAACTGACAGGCGACAGGGAATTTTTGAAATAAGTCCTGTTAACGACTTTTAAATGGGATGTTATTGCAAGATTGTAAACGCCTTAAATCATTCAACTTTATTACCTTAGAATTCATGTTTTATCCTTTACAACATTCATTTACATACAACCAAATGTATAAAAAGCCACATTGAATAGTTGAAAACAATACTTCCCATTTAAATTTTATCTGCGATATTTCAAAATATTGAACTAACTTATTATACTACATATTCTAATACGTAAGATTTGTTAAAATGCAGTCAGCGGCTACAAAAATACTGCACAGTTTTGGTATGTCAATACCAGGAGCATAACTAGAAACTGTTCAACTGTAGTACATAAATAAGACACATCTGTCCCTACATTTTAGATCTCCGAACGTTTTGCAGCACCTAGAGGAAAACGACTCCAACGAGGGGTAGGTTCACGGGGCAATACTTCGGAAAGAAACGAAATAAAACTTTCCTTTACCTGCAACTGTTTTTAGATTTATCTTAAGGTAGAACCTCTTAGTCAACCATTTTGAAACGGATTCTTTTGTCCAGAAGCTTCGGTCGTTTTCGGTATACATCGGTCGGGGGCGGACCTTTTTGCTTTAATGCGAACATTTCCGACTATGACCGTCGTATACAGAAAACGACCGAAGTGGTCCGACAAGGTAAGGAGTTTAAAAATGGCGGATTATTGGGATTCTACCTTCAACAATATCCATGCTTTCGCAACATGTCGGAACTCCTAGGCTTACGTCATCCCAGAAAGGAAACAAAATGTACATACACCCGGCTTTTACCGCATAAATGCCATGGCTTCATCAAAGAAATAATTTAAAGTCCTGCCAGTCAAGAGACTGCATTAAGAGGCGGGAGAATCACGAGACAAATCTTTACGATCTTATGTCAGAACAAGATTGCCGGACAACAGGTATCTTTGCTTTTTTCACTTACTTTTGCCAATTATAGCAACAGTGTGAACACTGCATGACTTGACCATCAACTTTCCGGTTCTGGTGGTATATGATAATTAATGCTTTGTAACGACTTTACGTCGTACATTCGGCAGAGAAATCGCAATCGAAGACGGACTGTTTTGGACATTCACACCCGTCGAATGCGAATTCTCTGCCAATGCTAAGACGTCACGCCGTTATAAAGCATGGGTTATCTTATACAACCAGAACCAGAAAGTTGATTCACCATGTGGTTACACAATATGACTATCTTTGGTAAAAGTGGGTAAAAATAACTGTTCCGTCATTGGCGCGGCCATCTTGTTCGGATGTAATATAGAAACCATTGGTCACGTGATTCTCCACCCTGATTAACTGAATGTAAACCCCGCGTATTCCCCTTGCTTCAGCAAAAATAAGACAGCTTACACCTGGCTGCCGCAGGCCTAAATGCCATTGCTTTTGTTAAGATATTGCTATACGTATGTTTATATATTGCCAAAATCCCCGCGTTTCATAAAAAAAACCATTTATTGAGTATACCTCCTGCAAAAGTCACCCTGTGTGCGCGAAGAACAAAAACTCAAACTTTTTATATGTCCTACTATATTCCCCATGTTTCCTCTAAACAAGCATTAGTCCCTGTACTAAAAGCTGCAACAAGAAATGAAGGCAAATTTGACACCTCTTAATGGAAAAGTCCCTTTTATCGAAAAAAAGATTTCTATTCTTTGTATAGATTCACTTCATCAGAAACTATGCGATTCTTTCCCCTATCTCAGTATTTTATACATGCATACTATACTCTTCATTCCCAATTGAGTTGCATTCCTTCTACAAAAAAACAAAACAAAAAAGAAATAGAAACATTTTATTTTCATACTTGTCTCTGCTACAAAAAAAAGAGTAAAAAAGCAATAAACATACAGTCAGTAAGCTCTAACTTCGACCTTACCTGTGCCACACCCCACACCCCACTGATGCCCACCCCTTGAAGCCTCTCCTCTCCCCTCCTCTTTCAAACAATCCCAGCCCTGCAACCTCCCTACCTATGCTTCCAAATATCCCTTTTTTTATTTCCGCATGAATACTTTATTCAAATTACAATTGAAGTCTACTCCGCCCATGTGTAAGTATCATGCCGCTTGCTGTAAAAGATTTAGCTTCACTTCATACGTAGGTAGGATTTCTGTCATAAAAAAGGTCCTGTATGGCCCGGCGGTGAAGGTGGTGGTCTTAGAACCCGTGGGTCCCGGAATCGAGTACATACAGCACCACTGATTTTATATAAGTGTCCTTTGAGAAGACACTTCAAAGCCATAGCTATGTACTTGTGAAATGAGGAAAGTCGTAACATAGATGCACGGATATTGACACGGCAAGTAATTCATTTAAACAAACCGTGAAAATAAAAAAACAACGATGTAACCCTATATTGCGAGGGTTATGTAAGTTTTAATTGTTTAACATGATCACTGATATTAAGGTCATTGCCTTCAATTTGAATATGTGACAAAGATCCCGTATCGGTTCAAAACCCGATCCGATCCTGTGCTATAAATCCTTTTTTTTGTCGACAAAATTGTGTCTGTATAAAAGTTTTCTTTTACAACAGTTCATCCTACATATTCCGCTTATATGCAAAATCCAAAAGCCCAAAGTCTTGCTTTGTTCAGTAATTCCTTAGTGTGTAAGCGCGTATCGTTTTCCTATGTTTCTCCTTTTTTAATTTGTTTCGTAATTTTGTTTATTTTATTTGTTTTTAAATTTGTTTCAACAATGAATCTTTTCAAACTGATCGAAAACTTGTCTTTTAGAGCTCAATTTGCAAAGAATATTCGTTAACACGGATATAATGTTGGATTTCGTATTCGACATTTGAAAGACAATCGATATGACACAAATGAAGAAAGTTTCTGCCGCGTGTGCTGAAAGGCATAGCTTCGATAATCATGTCTCAGTGGTAAAGGTGGCGATCCCGGGTTCAAGCCCCAACTAGACCTCTTGTTTCGTGGGAGTGACATTTGGCAAGTCATTTCAGAGCCCTAGCCCAGTACTTGTGGGTCCAGGAAAGCCGTTACAAAACTGAAAAATGTTGATACAGCAAATTAAGATCGTTCCAAAGGCCAAAAAGCAATGGCTATGATGGATTCCACCCATGACTTTCTGGGTAAATACAATAGCATTTGGACCAGAATTACCAGTGCTATGTTATAAATGTTATCATAGGTTTGACTCCAAGGACCATTGCTGTCTAACTTTTAAAGAAAGCCAACCACAGTTTTCTCTTTTTGTAACCATTTCCTTTTCCTCTAAACATATGAAAGAAATTTCTGATATTTCCCATTGAGCTATGGGGGATTTGTCGATTGACCACGGATTTTACCGCAATGACTACTTCTTTTGCGGAAGTGGTCACAATTATTGTCGTACAGCGTAATACGGGAGTTTTTAAGGGCGGTTCATTGTACAACATTAGTCAAAAGACAAATGTAAGCTTGTAAAATGCCAACGTCGTCATTCTTAATCATAAAAACCAGCAAAGCAATAAACGCAGCAAATTATATGAATGGACACACTTTAATGTATCCGAGGGGGTCGTTAAGAAAAGATAGCCCTTTCAGAAATGCGTAACATATACGTTCTAAAAGAACTCGCGTCAAACAAAGTCAAACATGTAAAGGCTTCTTTTTATCAAACAAGCTTTTCATAACTGAAACTTCAAATGCATCAAAAGTAAGATTATAATGCATCATTACTATTTACCGTTTTATATAATTTAAGAATTATTTTGATTTCTTTTTCGTTAGGTATTTGTTACCTTTTTATTAACAATATTCCGACGAACGCATAAGTCGAAACGTATATTTCAAACGAAATCTTTCTTTTCCTCCTTTCTTTATTTTCATTTTTAAGAATTGAAATTGCAAATGCATTAAAAACACCGCATCAGTTCTTTAAACAGTTTTATCTAAATCTAAAAAATGGCTGATTATTTTTTCGTTATGTATTTGTTACTTATTTATTTTCAATATTCCGACGAGAGCTTAAGTCGAAACATTGATTTCGAACGAAACCTTTCTTTTTCTCCTTTGTTTATTTTCATTTTTACAAATCATTTTATCTTTATTTCTTTACATGTTTTTGTTTTTTGATTTTGTGTTTCACAGTGGCCGACGACAGGGTATAAATTCAGGGCCCCGCGTCCCGGAAAACGGTCGTACGTCCTGGACAATATGGTAAGGGCACACACAAGCTCCGTAAAAAAAACCATAGGCCTACAGTGTACATTAGCCTAGGGGTCCACGCTCATGCATATCCGCCTTGTGCGGCTATACGTACGGGCCAGGCCCCGGGCTACCCCCTACATGGTCTTGTAGATATATTGTAGAATTGAAAAACTGCGCTCTCTAATGAAATTTCGTAGGTTTTAAACCCGTCTTGATATACCATATGGGTTGATAACACATTACCACCTAAAGCCACATTTCGCTTCTCGAAGCAGACGACTTTCAAAAAAGCAAAGTTACAAAGGAGAAATTGCTTGTCACAAGCAATTTCCCCTTTTGACACAATGCTTTTTCAATATATTCACATATCACAACAGCAGAACTTAAAGGTTTGTCACATTACTACAAATCTTTACTAAACTCGTCTGCTTCAAGTAAAAGAATGTCGTCTGCAGGTGGTAAAGAGTTAACTAATGGACCCTGTTCCCTCCTTTCAAGATCAGCCGGACATGGCAATACTTTGAAAAGTTGTTGACATGATGAAAAAAAAAACTGAGTCCTAGCAATGCATTGATAAATAGTTGAAACACACCAGTGCATAATGTATCTCTTTCATGCTAAACCTTCCTTTAAAACATTTTCTTGTCTCAAGTTTTTGTTTGTTTTTGTCTTAGGACGTAAAAGTCGTTTGTAAACGCACCTGTTGGATAATGCTTAAGAGCATGGATCAAATGAATAGAAATAATGACAGATAAAACAATGTGAACACAATGGTATAGATGATAGAAATCCGTATTCCATCGTGGGTGTAAATATGCATGTCACTATGAAGTGTGATACAGAATTAGCTCCAACAAAATCACAAGGACGTATTGTTGCTACCTAATATCTTTGATATACGTCTTATCTTCTTCTGTAAAATTATCATTATGTACCATCTGAAGTACAAATGAAGACCTATTTTTAACTAACTCTTTCAAAAGGGGCTAAATCTAATGCTGTGAGAACTTATGGCCAGACCCTTTTGTCATAACTTGTATATTTTGTGTTTGTGATTTACTGTAAAAAGAATTTTGGCAATATGATTTTGTTAAAAGTAAAGGTACCTAACACATCATCTCTTGAAAGACTAATCCAGTACCCATGTACTGCATCTGTTATCCTGTCTGAAACGGAAACAGACAAACTCCAATTGATATACGCAGATGGCACTATATATATTTGCTCTATTTTTGGTTCGCTTGATATCCCTTTCCTAAAATTGAACTTACTTTCTCTCTCTGTCTAACTTGAATTTTATTTATTTCTTATTTCCGTTGAAAGTCGTCTGACGAACGATCGGAAGAGACAGACAATGGCTATAGAAGGGTAAATAAATACATCCTCAATGTAACATTAAAGGGAGGAAGATATGGCCTTTTAGCTATGCATAGCCGTAAAAAGACGAATCTTCGTAAATTTGGATCAAATTTGACGAACTAACACGTCCTAAAGATATATTCTTTAGTTAACTTAATTAGAAGCCGCGTATAAATTCAAATCAGCAGACATTTTTTTTAAAAAAAGAAGAAAAAGAGAAAAAATAGTAAGTGTTAATTAAACATGATGTTAAATATTTCATTTCTACTACGTTCAGTCCCTGCCCGATTTGTCAAACGTCCGAGATACAATGGTTGTTATATGCAGGGCTTTTATTCAATGGCATGTTAGGTATTTGAAATAACATTGTTACTTGAAAATCAGTTTTATACTAAAACGAGTATTGTTGTCGTGGAATATTTCCAGAGCAGACACAATTATTATTTAAACGCTTTTAGAGTTCCTTATTTTGTTAAATTCTTCTTTAATCGTTTTATTTGAAACATTTCTATATTATTTATTAAATTCTTTTTTGACTTTATGTTTATTTTACGTTTTTCAAAGGCTGCCTTACGGAATGGGGGTTCGCAATATTACAGAAATAACGCCGGCTCGGTACGAACTTTCTCTGTTTGAATCGACTACCTTATCATACATTGGTCATTCTCCGATGTTAAGGTAGAATACACATAATCCGCCATTTTGAAACCCATTCTTTCGTCGGATTACTTCGGTCGTGCTCGGTATACTTAGGTGGTGTCCGTTAACTATTTGTTTTAAATCGAATAGTTCCGGCACCGACTGATGTATACCGAGAACGACCGAAGTAGTCCGACGAAAGAATAGGTTTCAAAATGGCGGATAATGGGTATTCTACCTTAAGTCACACACATTTATTATAAACGAGATTGAATGATTCTACGCAATGATGTAATTTTCTTACAAATTTGCCTCGATCTTTCTCTGCAGTCATATCATATATTTTCACATAATGATTGCATTTGATGTCTTCGTTTTCTCCGAAATGTTGTCACATACGTTCGTCTACTTGTTCTTTTCTTTATCTTCTGGTATATTCGTTCCTGAAATATGTCCGTCAAAGATGCGTTGTTTGTGTACGTGTAATTTCCTTCTATATATTTGTCGTTGTTAAACAAATCTCTCACCAGTCTCTAAAAACTACCATTTTAAATGTCTCTTTTCATTGAATACTGTACGGTGAAAATATAGATCAAGCAGCTGAAGGAGTAATCTGTTCAGAAAATCCTGCATTCTGATCCATGTGTCGCTCAACCTCTTTACTGCTATTTACCCTCAGAATGCTGGGTAATTTTCTAGAAATAGATTTTTATGTCGTCTGCTTTCCAAAACATTGAACATCTGCTTAATGCTGCTGAGGAAAAATACCCAGAGTAGCAAACAGGTTAGATCACAGGCTAGCCGCCAATTTAATTGGCGGCTGACCTGGATCGAACCTGTTTGCATAAGCACAAAGTCGTTTCTAGCACTATTAGGGTTAACTATAATCTTCTGAAGTTCTCTTGTTTGGTTTTAAATTTTCGATTTCTCAATGTCTTTATTGGATTTATTCAATCTCCGATCTTTCGCTTTCTCTATTCACTTTATGAAAAATCTCACTATAACTGTTTCATTTCATTTATCATTTTATTTTGTTCGTTTTGTTTTTCAGTCGTTTATCCGATTTGGTCGGTCACCCCGAGAAGACATGGGTGTATGAGGCGTTTTCATCCAACTCGTCCTTTCATTACATGTAGAATCCATGACTCTTTCGTTGATAAATCGCTCTTTGGAAATGACTTTTAGGAACCTAAACACCTGAACCGATTGCAACATCTATCTTTGAAATTGGTTCCGTGTACAAATAACAGTAAATGTAGTAAATGAAAATTTTGAACAAAAAAAAAGAGAATGTTCTTAATGAGATCATCGCCTACTTCATTTAAATGATTTCTAATTCCTACCAGCATCACCCTCGTCTGCTAATGCTTATGCTTTATAAAAGCAAATTAATGCAACGATCTTTTTATGGTTCTATAAGTGCTTCTTTCGTTTTTACCCACGGACATCAAAGAAGAGTACAATGCGGCTTCAACAGTAACTCGGTATTTTCTTCTTTGATTCTCGTGAAAAACGATTTTCTTTTGAAATCAGGCGTTTTAAACAACTATGATTTATCATTTCCCGTTATGAATTATTTTTTTAGAGCTGTTTTAAGAATAACGAATCTGAATATGAATTGATACAAATTATATCGGCAAAATGTGCTTCTAAAATTAATCTCTGGAATGAAGAATAGATAATGTCATATTAGGTTGAGAAAAGTAAATAAAGAACCAATAACTTTGAATCTCTTGATTTGTGTGTTTTCTTTTTCATTTACTTCTCGAATACGTAATGTTGAATCCTTTACTCATACACTTTGACGTGTATTCTTTTACGAACACAATCTAAAATGTGTGTGAAAATAAGTAAAGGTTAAAATGAATATTTTTATTCGGATATTCTGTCCCTGCAGAAAAAGATTTTTGTAATTTGTCTTACTCGTAAGCAACGACAGGCGTTTAAGATAGAGACAAACACTTTTTCCTAACGAAGTTATATAGAAACCGTGGTGCAAAAAGAAAAATGTCCTTATTACGATATAATTGTTTTTGTCACACTGGTTTTTAGTGTCTTCTGCAGACGTTGTGGTAAACATAGGCATTATTGAATATTAAATCAAAGCACTTGCTTAAAACTCTTAAAGTACGTTATGAATGGATAATCTTTTAGAATGATTTCCCCATTAAAGGATGTGTTTAAAGGACTTGAAACAAGTTCCCGGATGTCATCTTTAGTTTTCCTCGCTATTTTAGGGAATGATGCCAGAAACGCGATCGAGGCCCAAGAAGGATTCGGTAGGAAAATGATATGCATGCATTTCTTCGGTGTCGTTAACCCTTTACCAAACACCAAATTTTCGACTGTCCCAAATTGAAAGAGTTTACAGGCGACATTACAAAATGTGATGAAATTAATGGAATTTAATCTTTTGATATTGTAGACAACATTGTGAGAAAAGGAGAAATTGCTCGTTACGAGCAATTTGTTCTTTTCCCACAATGTTTTCCAGAGACATCGGCAACAAAGTGGTAAAAGTCGTTATTGTTTGGTAATGGGTTTAACAAAATATAAACAGTCCAGCCTCGATTTGATACTAAATGCTTTTTGGCCTTGGCGTGAACAGCCTCCTCGGGTCAGACTATGGTTGCACATGCTGATCTTTAAAGACACTGTGTGCATCTTAGTTGATTATAATCCGTTATAAGATAAATATTTATTTATGATTATTTCCTTTATATATGTGCGATTTAGCATAACATAACGTTAATTTCGTAATTATTGCCATGTTAAGAAAGACAATAAACATTGAGATGTTAAGTCCCTATTCGAAATAAGATTAATGTTTAATTAAATGATAAGTTAAGGGGTATCTTCAAAACAAATTTAAAACAAATTGTACAAAAGAAGAAATTGCACTATTGATCAATTTATTGTCTTGTCACAATTTCTTCCTCCCGAAAAAATAAACACGTTGATATTTGTAATCCATACGTTTCAAATGCTGTCTACTGTTTGCTTTCGATTTGGACATGTCCAAATACCAAATATACAAAATGACGGATTATTTTCAAGCCAACCAACTCTAAGCATACAGTGTTGTTTCACGTAAGAGTGTGCTGTCTGATCTGAGAAGGTCCTATATGCCATGGCCTTTTGGTATTATGTATAGAATCAGTGCTCAAATACACCCATCTTTGGGGAAGAAGATTCTTTTACACGTTGTCGAAATGGTCAATTCTTCGAGCTCTCTTTGAGCACAATCTAGCCAGTTGATATATCTGCGTAACGTTACAATATCGTTGTATATCTGTGGGGAAAACTGACTATTACTTTCTCACTTTCTTCGTACTGCCGTCGCTCATTCAAACATCTTTGAGTCTCTGTCTTTAAACTTCTTTTGGACTCTCTTTAATGGTAGTCAAATAGTTTTTCAACACCGTTTCACCCCATTTCGAACAATCCGTTGTTAGATTTTATCATTTCTAACTATAAGATTAGTTCATAACGACGGTTTGGAATACATATAACATATTTTAATCGTTCTATCTAAATGTATATGTCACTTTTTAAACATCTATAACATCCCCTCAAACGATGTTCAATGAACATTCTTACATAAGTTCAGTTCATATCTTACACCTTTTATCCATTCTTCATAATCTATGAATAATTATACGGTATATTAGTCTCTTTTCTGAACGAATTTCTGTTCTCGTTCTAAGAACAACTTGCTTGACCTTTTTTAGATTGGCAAGCTTTTAGCCAGTCCTAGTCTTGCCCAGATATTTCAATTGGGAGCGTATCCTAACGCAAAATATACTGGACACGAGTTCAAAACCCTGCCATTACCAATATTCTCTCCGACGTTTAACGATCTCTTTATGAAGAAATAAACTCGATTTAAAAAACATGTATTAAAGTGGGAAAGCAGTCATTTTATAGAAAAGAATTATATAATCAGCACTGGTGAGGAAATACTAGCATAGGATGACTGACGAGTGAAATGGAGTGTTGTTTAAAACAGAGTGACGCTCCAGTTTTATCAATATCATAATATATCCCCAATGAAATCATCGTTCAACCGCTGAATTCCTAAAAAACACATTTAGGTACCATAGTGGCAATCAATATTTATAAATATAGGTTCATGGTTACACTTAAAACGTAACAACTGGCATGAAAAAATAATGAAGCAGACCGTCAGGATGTGTGTTTTTTCATAAAACAATTTAGATTGAACTAAGTAGGAATATTCAAACATTGGTCGTTCTATGGGAAAAGGCCCCAATGCGATTTCGTTCGCTCTTAACCCTTTACCAAACGCCCAATTTTCGAATAACCAAAATTGAATGGGTTTGCAGACGTTATTTCAAAATGTGATGAAATTGGAAAATAGTCTTCCGATAGGGCAGAAGATATTTTCCAACAATGTTTTCCAGGGTCGTCTCCAACAAAGTGGTCAAATGTCGTTATTGTTTGGTAATGGGTTAATCAGCCACGCTTCTCTTGCATAGCATTAGGATATCTTTTCATAGGGTAGATATCTCGGGTAGATATAGAATACATGTGAGGTTGTCTGCGATTTGACTAACTGGTTGCAAAGCATTCTACACGGATATCTTCATGAAGTAACTTGCCTTGATTTTTTTGGCAATTAATCTTGGTCCTCTTCCATCGAGTATAATCCTGGTACAGTAAAATAACAGAAATACTGTTGTAGCGATGTAAAACCCCAACTATTAAACCAATCATAACGAGGACGATGAATAAGTGTTCAACCCTCTCATTAAAACTAAGTTATTCGATGGAGGCATGTACACATAGCCCATGGAAGAGCGTCGGTCACTTGACACGAGGGTCTTGGGTTCGTATCCTGTGAGACGCGAGCTTCTCCTTGCGACTTCTTTTATTCCACTTTTGGCGCGAGTACTAGTAATGTTTCCAGGAAGTAGAATCGAGAGTGATACAACTTTGATCAAAATTCGTTTCACAGTACATGTTAAATAAATAAGTTAAATCCAAGTTATTTCATTAACAATATATTATCATCGCAGTACATGTAGGAGTAGTGCATGGAAGGACGTTAGTTCAAATCATATCGATGGTAATAGGACATTTCCTGATTCTCTTTGTAAATTACATTCGTCAAAAAGCTTTTTCAAGGTACAACAGATAGTTCAGAACTAGTAAAGAACTTCTTAGGAGTGGTAAGGACGTTTTAAATGCCGACACAAGTTATTATAAACCTCCATACAAACATAGCAGAAAAAAAGCAAAAGAAAATTATCTAAGGCGGTCTGGAACCAACCTACGCATTGGGATATGTTTGACTCATTTTCCAATAAAAACGTTTGAAAAAATGAGAAAAAGGAGTCATTTCACATGCACCAAAGCGGCTGTTCAATATGTAAATGCTTTAATGGGGGGCTTGTTACAAAGCACAATGCCAATACGCAAGCCGTGGTTTTCCCCCGATAAATGCCTTTCTGGATTGTCTAGATTAATTTTGATGGAATGCAAAGATTATAATTTTGAACATGTGGTTTCTCAAACAGCCACGTGCGTTTCTCTAATACAATCATTTCACTGCAGGGGTTAAATAGGGGAAGGGGGAATTATGTAATTATACCACATTGTATTGGTACTAGTGTTTGGGGTTAATAATTTAAGTCCATCTTTACTTTGGATTGAACTTGTAATTTCCCTTTTTTATTCGATTTAAAATGATTTGGATTTTCTCCTTTTATGGGTCA
Organism: Cerastoderma edule; assembly: GCA_947846245.1. NCBI lineage: Eukaryota > Metazoa > Mollusca > Bivalvia > Cardiida > Cardiidae > Cerastoderma > Cerastoderma edule. Next base: position 18,567,389 of record OX401417.1, read on the forward strand.
ATGATTCGAATTCGGTCAACGTTCGCTTTCAAGCATAAAGACATAGAAGTTGTAATCAAACTAACCCTTTTTTTTTTTAATTTACAAAAAAGAGGCGACCGACTCTATCTATAATCATGGGTCCTGCATAGCCCAGTGGTTACGATGGTGAGCTTATAACATGGGGGAACCAGATTCGATCCCCATTTCTTTGACATAATTGCATATTTTCTGAAAGATCGGTTTGATTACTTTTGTTTTGGTGACACCATGCTCCAAACGCTTCTTCCATAAACAGTTTTGTTCTATTCGTTATCCCAAAGACCTCTACGACAAAAGTCTTTCTAAAGAAAAATAAATTATTCAACTTTGATAGTAGTACATATCAACCCGAGCTTTTCTTTTCTCCTCTTTTATGAACTCTGTTCCGATGGTTTGTCTTATAAATGGCTTGTCCCATTCTATTCGCCGTACATTTTTTTCCGAAGCGTTTTTTTTATAGAGTTGTTAGCAATTTTCTATTCGTTGTACATTTCGATTCATTGTACATTTCTCTCCAGGAAGCGTTCCTTATACAGGTGACATACCATTCTATTCGTCGTACATTTCTTTTCCGAAGGGTTTTCTTGTAAAAGGCTTTTCCCATTCTATTCGCCGTACATTCTTTTCTGAAGCGTTTCTTATAGACTTTACACCAATTTCTATTCATCGTACATTTTTATTCGTTTTACATTTCTCTACAGGAAGCGTTTCTTATAAAGGTGACATCCTATTCTATTCGTCGTACATTTATTCTCCGAAAGCTTCTATTTGCTGTACATTCTTCTCCGAAAGCTTTCATTATAAAGGTCACGCCCCATTCTGTTCGTCGTACATTTCTTCTCTGAAGACTTTCATTATAAAGTTTACGCCCCATTCTGTTCGTCGTACATTTCTTCTCAAAAAAGCTTTCATTATAAAGGTCACGCCCCATGCTCTTCGTCGTACATTTTTTCTTCGAAAACCTTCATCATAGAGGTAACATTCCATTCTTTTTGACGTACATCTCTTCTCCAGAAGCTTTTCTTGTGAAGTTTCGGCTCTGGATTGTCTTAAAAAGGGCTTGGCCCATTCTGTTTTTTGTAAATTTCTGCTCCGAAATATGATATTGTAAAGGGCTTGGTCCATTCTATTTGTCGTACATCTTTTCACCAAAAAACATTTCTAGTAAAGGGATTGGCGCTTTTTGTTCGTTGTAAATTTCTGCTCCGAAATATTTTACATTCATCGTATATATTTCAGCTTCGAAAGCTTCACAAACATGAAGCACTTAATCTAGAATTATATTTAGTCCTTGTTTGTCTTCAAGTCTATTTTATATATAAAAGACGTGTAAAGATTGTTGTTTTCACTTGTCCGGATAGTCTTTTTTATAAAGATATATTGTTTTATCGCTATGACTTTGTACAGCTTCTCCTTCTTGAATAAATATCACATCTCTATCATTAAAATGAATGGGATGAGGCCTTATAAATCGACAGTGCCACTGTATTTTATAATTGGTATTCTTATATAAATGCGTTTATCATCTAAACCACCACGCCTTATTTGTATAACTTTATAGGGATTCCTAAGAATCGGACGATCGGTATGTTACATGTATGATGTTTAAGTCAATGAATTGTGTACAGCCTTTGATATGACATATTTGAAAGCTTAAACACGACAAAGCCTATCTGCATCACAGGGGCCTGAAACATTGCGTACCTTATGTATATACTATAATAAAGAGACTTATATCGTATAGTATATATAGAGTATATATAGAGGGATTTGGGAGGTATGCATTGATTCAAGCCCCTGTGATATGCACAGAGTAAATGTCTGGATAAGGGGACGCCTTTCAAAATCGAAAGCCATATGCAAGACTATAGCAGGTCCAGTGTTGGATTCTCGGTAAGTCAAAGACTACAAAGGCTTCTTGAATCAATATTTGAATAGTCAACACATCCACGCCCTATATTCATCAGAGGTTTGTTGGATAAGTATATTGTTTAAAGCAGTATGTATGTTTATATCCTTGCGATTTGCCGAGCGGTCGATTTTCCAAAACTCGTCAACGCTAAGCGTTAGAGCATATGAAAAGGTTGGATTTCAATTCATTGGCTCACATTGGTGTCGTTCATACTTCTTGCCGTCCTCTTTCTCAGCTGTTTCTACTTTCAAATCAAGGGAGTTGAAAAGGTTAAACAGACATGTGATCACTGCCCATTTCTTATGACACCTTTAAGGTAGAATACCAATCATCTGCCATTTTGAAACTCATTGTTTCGTCGGATTACTTCGGTCGTTTTCGGAATACATCGGTCGGCGCCGGAAATATTCGGTGTAAACGCAAATATGTCCGGCCAGGACTGATGTATTCCGAGAACGACCAAAGTAATCCGACGAAAGAAAATAATTCAAATGGCAGATCATGGGTGTTCTACCTATGCGAATCGCATTCCATGAATAGTTGGATTTTTATCTGGACCAAAGAGGACACCGGGGTAGAACTGAAAAAAACAACAACAAAACGTCAATGAATGGAAGTCTATATTGACGTGTTGTTTATGTTATCTACACATACGAATGAAGCGTTAACCCCTGGAAGAGATTGTTTACATCTCCGAAAAAGGAAATGATACTTGCACGTAGGTAGACATGCCGGAAATGAACAAATCGTGTGCGCATTGGCCCCGCTTCGGTGACTTCCGGAAATAAGTCTATGAACTTACCGGAAGTGCATGGGTTGTTTTGCGGACATAAATCCGTCTCAGTTTTAAAATGCAGACAGTTAGGGGTTTCCTTATAATTGTACTCATACATCTTTTTCTGAACAGCGTTATTGTTCTCACTGTGATGCCAAGATTCTCGGTACTTGTTGTTACGGTTCTATAAACTTTTAAAACTGTTCAAACTTTCTTCTTACTTCATCAAAGAAGCATCTTCCTCTGTCTTTACCCATTACCAAACAATAACGCTATTTGACCAGTTTGTTGCTGACGACTCTTGCAAACAATGTGGGAAAAGGAGAATTGCTCTTAACGAGCAATTTCTCCTTTTCCCACAATGTTTTCTGCCCTATTAGAAGATTATTTTTCGGTTTAATCACATTTTTAAATGTTTTTTGCAAACTCTTTCCATTTGGGATGGTCGAAAATTTGGCGTTTGTTAACGGGTTATTCCTTTGTCTCAATGCTTTCAAATTTAAGATTGAAATACTATATAATATATTTTACAACATGTAAAACAAATGAAATTGGAACAATGGTTTATGTTATTATTACGAGAGTAAGTCGCCTGCAAGACTAACAAAATACCGATGGTTCTATCAAGTTATTGGGAGATAAGTTTTCTGTTTCCCACCATCTTTAATGAGACAGACATTACAGTGTTGATGCGATGTTTGATCTCAATTCTTTCATAAACGATGAAAAGATATTTTCTGGTACATGGGTAACTGTTATAAAATGTCAAGGTACTTGCTATAAAAAAAGAACTTTTTACCTTTCTAAGTCTCTGTGTCTGAGTCTTTGAGGCTCTATCTCTGTCTCCCTCTTTCTCTCTCTGGCTCTCTCTGTCTCAATATATCTCTTTCTGTTTGTCTCTCTCTGTCTGTCTCCTGTGTTTTTCCTCCCTCCTTCACTCTACGTCCCTAAGTCTTAGTTCCTCGCTGTCGTCTCTCTTTTCTTCCTAAATGGTTTTCTCTCTCTTTCTTGTCACATTATGTCTGTCTCTCTGTTTTCCCTTTCCCATACACTCTCCGTCTCTAAGTCTTCGTGTCTTCTCTTTCCTCCTTCTTTCCTTTCTTCCTAAATCGTTTTTTCTCTCATTTTCTTTTATAACCTTTCATTTTTTCTCTACTTTCTTTCCTTTCTCCCTACAATTGTTTTTCTTTTATAACCTCTCTGTTCCCTCTATTCTCTCTTTATCTCTTCTTTCATATCACATCTTGCCTTCTTCACCTGTTAATCTCTAACTGGCAGTCTCCAACTTCTCATCTGTCGTTCCGTGTACATGTAAATCTCTTTCAATGTATCAACCCCCCCTTTCTTTTTCTTCCTCTTTCGCCTCATTTTTCCGGGACGTGTGTAGTATGCACAGCCATTAGCAAGATGGTGATTCCAATGATAAATGATAATCGCACTCCGCATATCCCGTGCAGTGTCAATAGTGGAGGTTATCACTCACACCTCATCCATTTCTAGCCTGTTATGAGTCGCTGACGTGGCTTGATAAGAGGGCACTATACTTGTGGCATGTCGATGAACAACGCCAAAATAGCGGTCCTCCTTCATGGGCAAGGAAATGAGCATCATGCGATTTTAGTGTCGACGAACAATACCAAAATGTATAATTACCTTCATGGACATGGGACAATCGTATCAACTCGGCAATCCCCGTCACAAGTCGGTAGATATACCTCGTAGGCAGTACATGAATACACCAGAAATACTGGGGTAATTCGCCTTATTTCCGGCGGATAACGCAAAATACACATAGGCAATGAATATGTATTTAAATACACACAAATTGGTTACATATCACAATTGAATGTTTTTTTAACGCTTTTCATTAAAGATGAACATATCAACACATCTTTGTTTCTTATTTTGTCAATCGGCTCTTTTCGGCAATCCCCGGCTTGTGCCGGGAATTTTCGAGTAGATACGATTGCAAACGCACATGCCCTTCGTTGCTGACCTACTTTCAAAAATGCCTCCTTGTTACCTCCGAGGTTATTTTAAGAAAGGGCCTAGGTGTTCCGAATGGGACATGGGAATGAAGGAGATACCACTTTTTGGTGTTGTTCGTCATACAGATGGGGGATTTCGCCTCGCCTTAAAATGATGTTTTATCAGCATTGTGCTATTGGTTTGTGGTAGATCTGACTGTACGAGAAGCATTGGAGCTAACATCGTGTATGTCTTTCAATGAAATTATGGTAACTTCATTACGCTAAATGCATGGTAGTTAATGGTATACCATATAATTGTATTAATAACCGTATTTTGTTGACTTTATATCACTTGTTGCACGCATGTGTTGTAGCAAAACGATGAAGGCGGACCACTCTAAAATTGGATTATCGAACAAAAATGATTTGTTTGGTATAAATGGTCCTGCGTGGCCCAGTAAAAGCAATTGTTGAGATGGCGGTCTTAGAACTCGGGGGTCCCGGCTTCGTATCCCATCGATACCTCTTGTTTCGTTGGAGTGTCGCGTCCTTTGCCAATACACTTCAGAGCCCTAGCCTGACACTAGCATGGTGCTAGTAAATCCAGGAAATATGTAACATAACTGAAAGAGATAGCAATATGTGTTCAAAGATCACAACATGGGCTCATTGTATGTGAAGTTAAAAACACAAGACACCAAACAAGATGATCATGCTGGTTAGATAAACTCCGAAAAAGCTTCTACTTTCATGAAGGCGCGGTGCTTCCTTAAATTACAAGTCAATATTTGAAATCCTTATCTTTCCTTGCACCGAGCGTTTTCTTGATTAATTCGGAATCGGTTTCGTGCATTGATAATTTGATTGGAAGCTGTAAAGAAATCAGAGGTGATGAGTCAGACCCGGGACCTTGAAATAAAAACATCCATCTCTCCTTTCTTTCTGTGTGAGCATCGGGTTTAATTCTAATAGTTTCAATAGTTCATAAAATGAAAAACCAAAAAACAAACCGTGCATTTTTGTTTAAGGCGTTCTTGCGAATCGGCCGATCGGATCCACAGAAACGAGAGGTAAAGTATAATTTTCGTATATATTTATATATTCGCATATAACATTATGCCAGCATTCTATTAAAGAAGTCGTCACAACGGTTATAATGTTGCATAATTTACATTGAGACTAATGACTTGAAATATATTGAAAAATATATCAGTTCATACAGTTTAAATGAATCATGGGTAATTGGCAATATATATTGGTCTTTACATATTATACAATTACGAAAAATAACAAAAGAAAATTAATTAGAATATAAAATTAAAGTGTGACATTAGCACATTCCATCAACAATTTCAATTACATACATGTATATCTATCAACAACATTATCGATATTCTGTAGAAACGAACCGTAAGCAGTTAAAAGTATCAGCTTCAAAGTTTCAAAACTTCACTCCTTTAGGTTAATAAGATCATTTATTGTATTAGTAATTTGATAATATGTGGGATAGAAACTGATTCCTACCTCTAGATTTGGCATGAAGCAATACAGAAATAGAAATATGCACTGCAATACAAACTTACTTTTAGGGACCACGTCTTACCTTACGATAACATTTTCACACATGATAGATCCAGTATCAAAGCAAGACTGTTTTGTAAAATCCCCCAAACAGATTTTGAATATGGATGCTTTTATTCGTACGAGTACACATATACCGCATATTAACCTATTTGTCATTCGGAACACCTCGACACTAGGTCAGCGACGAAGGGCAAATCGTATCTACTCGGTAATCCCCGTAACAAGCCGGGGATTGCCGAAAAGAGCCGATTGACAAAATATGAAACAAAGATGTGTTGATATGATCATCTTTAATGAAAAGGGTAAACAAACTATTCAATTGTGATATATAACCAATTTTTGTGTATTAAAATACATATTTAGTGCCTATGTGCATTTTGCGTTATCCGCCGGAAATAAGGCGAATTACCCCAGGATTTCTGGTGTATTCATGTACTGCCTACGAGGTATATCTACCGACTTGTAACGGGGATTGCCGAGTAGATACGATTGCCTATTTGTATGACATTCCAATCATTTGCAATTGATTGTTGAAATCGAGCGCAAGCAAGCTTTTATAATAGACAAAGCCTATGCATGCGCTTATACCATGAAACGATTACCAAAAGCATAATTCTTTGACGCGTACCAATGGTTTTAAGGACTATGTTGGAAATATTACATGTTTTCCATAGCCCATATCAACTAAACCCTTCACATAGCAAATGATTTCGTCGTCCTGAACGAACATTGTCGAAAGAGCACGAAACAAGCTACGCAGTATCAAAATCCACAGCTCCTTCATTTAAGATGTTGCATTTTACATGCACATCTACAAAGAATGTTAACTATTTGATAATTCGTAATTATCCCATGCTATTATCCCTAAAGACCGTCGATTTGTATACATCAACCGACTTAATCAAACTACCTTGCTTCATTTTCTATCGGCTTTTCTTTTTTAGAGCTTTCTAAGAATCGGTCGCGGATCAGATGACAGAAATAACATGGTAATTAATGATTTTATCAATCTTTTGAAATATGCTCGCTCGTAGAACAAAGAACGCCATATTATAATCTATGATTCTTGCGGAAGCTTCGGTGTAGCCTAGGGTACTAGGTGCCGTTTTACTTAAAAACCTAGGGAAAGTATTTGTGTGAGTCGAAATTAATAAACATGGATAGTATCTTAAATGTTAGTACAACATTGCAATGTGACATGTTATTGGAAGCGTCTCAGAGAGACGATTCCAATGACATGTTATTTTGCAATATTGCCTAGCCCAATATTGAAATGAGAGGAAATGTCGTTTCGAACTTACGCAGAGTTTTAGCGTAAGATATTTAGTAAAACGGTATCATGACCCTTGCGTACATCCCAAACTAGTGAAGGCTTAACATGTGTGCCATGGTAGCAGTATTTAAAAAAAGAATGACTTGAGGAAAATATATGCGTAATTCAAAACGGATATGCACCAGTGTTATCTTTTTCAAAAGAACAATATTGTAATGTGACACATTATTATAGGCATTTCGGAGAGAGCATCCAAATGACGTGTACCTTTGCACTTAGGCATTTTCTTAGAAAAGGATGTTTTATCCATGACCTCAAGCAAGCTTACGCGTACCGCTCACAATCACTTGTAGCGGGTGGAAGACGAGATCAGATGCGATAATAAGATATATCAAGATATAAATTAAATATTATCAAAGTTGTAACCTAAATTTGAATCGATTTCCAGGGCTACATCAGAATAGGACGGGCCATGGAAGCCGACAAGAGAGCGGTACGGTGCTTTTAGATTTTTAACTTGTGTTACCTTCCTGTATACACATGTGGATATAACAGTCATAATTCGTAGTTTTGACAAAACCAATGTTAATTCAATGGCGTTCATGTTCTAAATATGCAAGAGGAAAGGTTTTAACGGTTATTCAGTTTTACTTATACTCCGATACTACATACTTTATGGCCATGGCATTTGATAAGACTTTAGAAACAAATATAAAAAAAATGATAGCCTTCACCGAATGAGAAATTCGTCCTTTAGTCCAACTGGTTTCTGTTAAATATCCTTTTTTTTTTTAGTTTTTTTTATCGCCCATAGACGAAATTGATTATGATAGGTCTGATTTCCCCTAGTGGAAGTATTGCTTGTATAGCAGAATTTATAACATGACATTTCTGCTAAAATTGTCTGCTTGTATGTATGGCCTATGGACACTTCAGACTTGCTTGTACCATAGATCTAGTTTTAAAATGTTAAACATAATTCAAAATGACTTCATGCTTTATTATTCAGTAATACTAACCCATTACCAAACAATAACGACATTTGACCAGTTTGTTGCAGACGACTCTGGAAAACATTGTGGGAAAAGGAGAAATTGTTCTAAATGAGCAATTTCTCCATTTCCCACAATGTTTTCTGCCTTATCAGAAGAAGATTTTTCAACTTTATCAAATTTTAAAAAGTCGTTTGTAAACTCTTCCAATTTTGGACTGTCGAAAATTTGGCGTTCAGTAAAGGGCTATACAATTTGCAGATAGACAACTGTGTAGACATTTTGGATAATCTTGCAGATGGATAAATTTCAATCGAAAGTAGGACGGCAAAAATAAGACATATAAATCAACGACAATCGACAACACATTGTATAGTCTGCAAATATTAATCGACAAAGCAAACAGGTTCTAAATATAGCCACACAGACCTTTAAAAAGTATGCCTTTCTGAGCAGACTAACAGATTTATGATTCCGCGCATTAGCAGACGTTTAGCCTATACTAATCTGCTGACATGATTTAACTATATAAAGACGACACACAAGGTTTTCACCTGTCACTTTTGACTTGTTTATGCTAATTGTTTCACAGGAGGAATGTCTGTTGAATCCTTTCTTGAATAGATAAGGCTTCCTATGAATTAAATGCAGCAGAATGTTTCTAAATTGCTTTAGACGATGGTAATGATAATGCCTTTTTTTCATGGATGTTTCTTTGAAACGTTGTGGTTTTTTTATACCTTTTTCGAGTACTCTCTACAAACTTTAAACCAGGATTGAACCAGAGACCCAGTGTCTTAAGTTTCCAACACTTATCCGGCTGACAAAGGCAGAGCATGAGACTCTTGTATCGAAGTTTCCGGGTTCGATTCCCGTTACGCGAGGTGAAAATGTGGGACTAGCCCTCAATCGGCGAGAGTACTGGTTATGTATCCAGGAACCAGTCATTGAGGGTGCATTTAATAAGCTTCAAGCTTCCGCCGCACTTGATGTAAAATAAATAAATTGAAACAGAGATGTATCCAAACGACATAACTTTGTAAGAGCATGAGACGTTTACTGCGAGCTGATATTGAACCGTTAACGCCATGTCATTAACACAGAAACATTCCTAAACTGTAACTGAACCACCTTGGTTCGAAATGCATACATCGGTATTTTATTGCTTTTATTTATTTATTTTTAGCAATTTTTGCGCATCGGAAGGTCATATACAGGCGAAGACAACAATATGGTATTTGCTTTATATTTTTGTTCGAATATCAATAATCAGTATTTGGATGGCTTTATTCTAACAACAACTTACTATTTTATGTTTAAATCAAGTTTGTACTAAATACAACACAGGTTTAAATGAATTAGAATTATCCGGTTAGCATTTAATTAATCGACTTCAACATATTGAAACAACAAATTGCTTTCGTCAAAGGGCAAACACGTTTGCAGTTGATATTTAAAACTGCCATAACTTTTAAGGTACTTAGGTCATTAAGCGATTTCAATAATGTCATTAATTCTTCTTGATATATTTAGACATTTAGAATTGTAGTTTTGGATACAAATATGAATTAGTTCTTTGGTATATAGACAGATAAGTGTAAAATGGTATTCAATTTCAAGTTATTTCAAGGGCATTCGTTACAACTGCTTTCACTATTAATGAAATTTTATTACAACGGTTTAATCGTCTTAAGGCTATTCATTTTCATAATCTTAACCCTGCGCTTCACATTATATAAATGTAATGTACAATTTATACAGACCTTTCGCTTGCTGTGTTCAGTCTGTTTAATGAATTGCAGGGTTATATTCGAATGGGGAGACCTATGCAGACGGATCAAGAATCGGTATGATTCGCTTATTTAAATTGTCTGTATATGTATGTTGGTGCGCAACGCTTCGAATGCATATCTAATAATTTCTTTTATCAACTCACTTCAAAGCCCAGGCTTAGTACTGGTGGTTCCAGAAAAGCCGTTACATAACTGAAAAATTGTTGAATACGGCGTTAAACACCATACAAAAGAATAATACTTTCGTACAACATTTTATCCGTACCATTATGTTACATCGTACAATAAACTTTCACTGTTTTAATGTGCACCGCCATAGATATATTCTTTCATAAACCAAACGACTTGGTACTGGCTTAGCTCTACTACTTGAAGGTTAGCTTGGGAAACTAAAGCGTTCTACGAAGCCGTAGAGAAACATCACTCATTTATACGTTACTATGAAAGGCTTCGATGGTCGAGAGCGATGATTGACCAGTGTAATTTGGAAAGGAATTCGTCAGAATAAAATAACAAACATATATCCCCTTCATTGGCCTATTTGCCTATATGTGATTTTGGGAATATTCAAAGTGATGATAAAGGGTAAATGGTACATTAAAAATAAAGAAAGGAAATACTTTTTTGCGGTATTGAGGAATACGCCGCTGTGTCGAAAATGAAAGTTGCTTGTAAGAAGGAATTTCCACTCTTGTTCCATGGCGTGTGTTTCTTTTTTCAAATAAATATTCAGTAAATGCATAAGTAGAGTCTCAGTGCGAAATACCGTTAAAAATCCTCAAACAGTGCACTGTTACTACAAACAGGTTTCCAGTTAGGAAAAAGCATATTTGAAAAGAGGACTAATATGGCGAATTGATAGAATAAGTGCCTGCTTATTCGAGAAATATAAATGAAGAACAAAGATGCTTTGTTATGCATGATCCAAAAAATCATTACAACACAACATGTTCTATTCGTTTTTTTAAGCTTGAGTGTAGACCAATTTCACTTTTTGGAAACATTTCAGAGCTTCTTAAGAATTGGACGTGGCCAGCCTCAGTTCCAACTATCCGATGAAACGGTACGCTTTTTGATGTGTTCTGATATCAACAACTTATCTTTAGAAATACAAATGCGTGAACTTACTTTCGTGAAAAAGGGCGAAAAGTATTTCTATGTCTCTTGATTTAAGGAACCTTGTTAACCCTTAGAGTGCTGGAACTGATTACGTGCTTATGCAAACAGGTTAGATCCAGGCTAGCTGCCAAGTAAATTGGCGGCTTGCCTGTGATCTAACCTGTTTGCTACTCTGAGAATCTTTCCTCAACAAAAATTAAGCAGATATTTAAGGTTTTAGAAAGCAGACGACACAAAAATATACTTTTGAAAAATTAACCAGTATTCTAAGGTTAAGGCTCAAATCATTTTATATGTAATAATGTGAGGCGCTTCATTTAGAAATGAACAACATTTGGCAGTGATAACGTCAAAGAAACTAGGTCTAGCTTGTCTTGTGCTTTATAAATCATTGTGAACAAAGGAGAAAGGTCTCATTTTGGTTTATTGTATCTTAGAATATCTTTCTATTTGGACCAGTCACACAAAAAACATAATTGACTATTCAATGGTTATGGAACCCCTTTATGGTTTATGGTGTAGGTCAATGCTTCCATTGTGGCATTCGGAACACCTCGGCCATTTCTTAAAATAACATGGGAGGTAATGGGGAGCCATTTTGAAAGTAGGCCAGCAACGAAGGACATGTCCGTTTGCAATCGTATCTGCTCGGAAATCCCCGGCACAAGCCGGGGATTGCTGAAAAGATACGATTGACAAAATACGAAACAAAAATGTGTTGATATGATAATCTTTAATGAAAAGAGTAAAAAAACATTCAATTGTGGTATATAACCAATTTGTCTGTTATTAAATACATATTTAGTGTCTGTGTGCATGTTGTAATCATGTGCGTTATCCGCCGGAAATAAGGCGAATCACCCCAGGATTTCTAGTGTATTCATGAACTACCTACGAGGTATATCTACCGACTTGTGACGGGGATTGCTGAGTTGTTACGATTGCCATTGTGGTTCACATGCTACTAGTCAGTCGAGATAGCTGTAATATACCACACATACATGTACATAGGTTAGTCTTCTTTCAAACTTTTGAGATAACATCCTCCTATACACGCTTGTGTTGAATTACATTCCATTTTATGAACATGAGTCCCTTTGTTAAAAGGCTCTTTGTCAAGTAACTTATCCGAACCATTGCTTTGGCAGGGCCCTTTGTTAGCAAGCCGCAGTAGTAGACCAAAGCGCGTGGAATCGGTAAATAAAATTTTTTTCAGCATTTCTCCTTATCAAAGGACAATAGTATTACCCCTGGCGTGCTTCTAAATCATAGAAGCAGTAGATTTGGATATTTATGAAAGGTAGCCTAACGGCTGACGAATGGGTAACAATTTTTCTACCCGGTTTGACAAGCCCGTGTGGTCAGTTAAGCTCGTAGTCCTTCTCAATCGAGTATGTGCCGGGCCTATACATCTATATAATACTTGACATCGAAACGTTCTACATTAGTAGGACACCGAGCAGAATTCCAAGAGGGCATTCATTCAGATTTTATAGCGAGCAAAATTCAATAAAGTTTATCATATCACAACAGCCAAAACAAAAAAAGCCAAATCTTCTACATTTGAAAATGACAATATACTGCTTGTTCGTTGTAACAGTCAAATGCATGTAGTCAACAGATACACGCACATCCTTCATTCCCAATCTTTATTTATCATAGTTGATCATATAGAATACGTATTCATTAATTCGTTATTTTCAAAACCATTACTCGATCTTATCTCTTGAACATTTCTTTACAACAGGCATCGTTCCTACGGATTGGACGCAGTATTCCGGTAGGCCAAAACGATGAGGAGTAGTCTCTCTTTGATAGCAGAAAGCCCCCCCCGCGAACAAACGCTGTGCTTTTCAAGAACGGTTCACTCGCGGATCTAAACTCGGTCAAATCTAAACCATGTTTGAACGTTTAAAGATAAAGAAACGTGTGTGTTGTAGAATCTTATCAATAAATATTGTCTCAAGCAGATAATTTACGTGGAAAAAAATCAACAAAGTTTGGCTTACTTTCTACACCGATGGTCGTTGCTTCAAATTCAAAATCGATATTTTTTAACTCATTTCTAAATATATTCGACCCTTTCACTCATTAATCAGTGACATTGAATACGTATTGAGCATTTCTGCTGAGAAAATACCAGGGGGTGAATTATTAACATGACCGTAATTACATAACTGAATATTGATGAAAAAAGCGTAAAACATTCAGGAAAACAGCTCATTTCTAAAAATATAGCGTTGAATAACTGAAAGCTGTTTTTAAGCTTAGACTAATGAATCTCGGCAAAATGACTTGATATCCGGTTTCTTGACAAGACACGGCACATTTAAAATTTCACAAGCGTGGTTTTTTTCACTACTTCGTGAGAGAAATCTTCATTTAACTTACTTCCAGTTAACGTCTGCACTCATCTAGAAATCAATGCAACAGAATGAGATATATTGTTCTATAAAAATCGGTCCGTTTGTGATTCAATATTAATTGCAGTTGCTGATAACCATTTCTCCCCCAATTTGAATTAATTTTGCAAAATTACATTAAGCACCCATTGACCAATGGGTTAATCCGAGTTTTGTATTATTTGGGCACTCGCGATGGATGAAAGGCGAAAATCCAGAGTGAAAGCTTCGGTCTGTGTGTCTATGCGGGTTTAGACTTCATTAGCTGTTATTTATTCCATCACGTTGCATGCCAATGCATTTAATTTGGTTGGGATTTATGAAAACACTGCGACAAATTATAATTAGTTCGCATTATCTGGAAATCATTCCAATTTTGAAAAGGGGAAGAAAGAAGAAAAGAACACTTTTGATATCGTATGAACTCAAGGCTAATTTCTGACACATTTTCGTCGCGAAAAAGTCATCATCATGCGATTGACGCACGATTAAAACGGCGGTAATCAGGTCCGACCGTTTTCACACGCCAGGTCTAGCATGCACACATTAATGCGCAGCTATTCACGCGTGCAATTACACACAACTTTATAATGGTGGATTTTGTAACTGAACCAAATTGAAAGCGACACCAGGCAACAATTATAGAATATGAAAAAATGGCATCTTTTTAAGGAATATTTGGAGGATTCAATATGTTAAAAAAGGAGAATTTGTACGTTTTTATTTAGTTCTCCTTTTTGTGACATTTGTTTGAATGCTGCTGATGCATCGAAATATACGAAGGAACTTAGTACACATTGCAGTGTGTAGGAACATTCACAAACAGCTAGGCATATACATATTAATGCACCAAGCCAAGTTTGTATATTTCTTGCGTGTCAAATTAAACTAACAAACGCCTCGTTTTAAAGTTATCACTCTCTGATAGATACACCATCACCTGTTTACCATTATGGTCACACAATGAAAGGTTTGAGGTCCCCCAAACTTACAACAGCAACTAAATAACAAAATGATTTGAAAAACTACACGAATAACTGCTTTTTCAATGCATGCTATTGTCATTCAAAACTGGATCATATTTCAGAACATAAACAAGCCTGCTTTTGATGGATTTACGATCGATAATTATCGTATTGAACTTGATACATTTGAACAAGTTATCATACTCTTTTTCTTGGACTGGCTTTAAACAGTTCTTATCAATATCCTAAAATATTTACAATGTAAAGGATGGACGATTTTAACTTGATTCACCGATTGAAAACAGGTAAGCTAACATCGTTTTGAACACTTCCTTAAAAATAGTGAACTATATTGTCAATCATTTAAAGAAATGTTATGAAATCACTCATACATTTCAAACGCTATTTTTTACATTTCCTTATTCGTCAAGTTTGAAACAACTTACATGGAATAAGTTTAATCGAATATCTCATGACCTATTTAAAGATTTAAGATTACACCGAATAGTAACTATTATAACATGTAAGACAGTTTTATGCCATTCTAACGTCTTCGTTATTTGTTCGATGTGTGCGTACTTACTGAAGATTTTTGTGGTGCCCTTTTTACTTTACATACCAATACAATATGGTGAAAAACCAACATTACAGGCTTACACACTAGATGAGGACGATTTGCAGTTTCTGTTGAACCATCGACAGGATTTGTTGAACCTGCTTGGCAATTCAAGCATGACGGATTTAGTGAACGTGAGTGCCTCGTAGAAAAGCATGGCGGTATCCAAGTTGTTTGTTGTTGTTTGTGATCTGTCTTATGTGTCGGAGATTCAGCGTTTCCGCGGACGTAAAAGTGTCTGCAACGTGTGAAAGAGGCTGTGTGCTCAATACATGCGTAGGCTTACAATGTATACTAAAGACCATAGACCTTTGGTCGTAATGGCTTTCCTCACACGCAGTATGGGTAAAACGGATAACATAACGACTGAAAATACACAGTTCAAGCAAGGTCAAAAGAGTCGTACTAATGTAACGTTCGCGACAGAACGTTTACGCAATTTGTGAACCAAATGTATTGTTATACAGAAACCGCTTTTATGTTTGTAATGTCCACGATGTGATTTATTTCTTCAATAAGATATGTTTAAACTAGCACAACTGATCAGCGGACGACAATGTTTTTCATCGATCGGATGTAATCGTGTCTTTGAAAAGTTAATTTGCTCGGTTCGGTAAACTAATATTGCAAAATGTCGTTTCTGTTCAAAGACCGGAGTATTTACTCTACGTGTTTTTACTGCTCATTCGTTGTGTGCTATTGTGTTCTTTGTAATCGTCGTTTTACCACCACAATTCTTCAATGAACTACTGTATTGCTTCTCTTAACCCTACCTTTTGGTGTTTATTCGAATCTTTTCAAAGAGACTATTCGAATGAAAATGTATACCATCAAAAATGGATCTATCCATCTTTAATTAAATAATGCATGAAAAACACCATATTTCATCCTTTGACAATTGAATTGTTTCTCTTTTCTCCATCTTCGTGATCTCCTTCTATATATGACATGTAATTGTTCTTATTTGTTGTTATGATCTTATCATTCAGATACCATATGTTTTATACTATGGTCAGACTGCGTCGGGCTTTGGAGAATTATTTCGTTGTAATTGATCGTTATTAGATGATGAGAGATGTTATTATTGTTCAGAATGCCAAGGTGTCTATCATTGAGAATTAAAGATTGGTTATTCATAGGTTTTAAATGGTTGAAATCAGAATCATTCCGTAGATCAGACCGTTTGCTTCCAGAAAAAAAATTGTCGTAATCCATAACAACTGGGTAATTTAGAGAACAATTGATATCTGGCTTCGACAAAGCGCAAATGTCTCATCGATTTTTAATCCAGCTGTAACGTTACTTGTTCACAGATGTGAGGACAACTGGAAGTTAAGAATCAATTTCTTTAAAGTTTTCACAACAGCTACACTGTTATGTGTTACTCATTTGAATGTAGTCATTGGAAGCAAAATGTATCGTTTATGATTCTTTAAAATGTGTATACATTGAATAACATGTATTTGAACCCCCTTTTAAACGTTACATTGCTTTTTAGATTTACCGTACATACAATTTACATACTTAGTTATACAATAGGATATATGTTTCTCGAAAATTCTTATTGACAAACTTCTCTATACGTCGAAGAAATAACGGCGTCTCGATTTATTTGGTTTTCATTTCTATGTCTGTATATTCCATACATCTATATGTCGAACTATCGCGTACTCTCTCTCTCTCGAGCATTTTCATGAGGTCCCTTGAACTTAGAGGTATAGAAAATAAACAGTATTGACGCTTCTTGAATTAGTCATACTTGCAATAGCTACCTTTTATTTGTATATCAAACGACAATGCAAAAACTGTATTGTCTTAATTAATTTTTGACTTTTTAATTTTCAAAATACGAAGAATACATTGTTTCAACGAGATTATTTTGAGTTTCAAATTTTCATTAAACTGAATTGTATGTTCTTTTCTTGTGCTGAAGTTAGTTACTTCAGCATCACAAAACAGACTCAACAGTTGTTGATTCGAAAAAGTGAAACTCCGAAAATAAAAGTCATGCAGTTACTACATATTTCGAAAAAGGAATAGTTCTTCCTTGATAAATACATTGTATTACATCCATTGTATCTGTATTGGACGTTTCGTTCTAGCGCGTAATTAATTCCACCGAAACATCGCTGTTAAGTAAAAGAGGTCGTAAAAAAACCTTGTCTTACTATTAGGTATGTACTATATATACTAAAACGTGACGTTATAGGTTGCTATTTACAGATCAGGCAATTTGCAAGTCAAAATAAACTGTCATTGAAACAATACAGTTTTTGTATTATGGTATAATATGTAAATAGAGAATAGATGGTTGGTGTCGTGAATCGGAAATGTTATCGGGCAAGGCTTAGGAATATTAATCCGAAGCCGAGCCCGATAACATTTCCCATTCAAAGACTCCAACTATCTATTCTATTTATCCTGTTACCTTTATGTATTCTTTAAAAGAAAAAAGGTGAAAATAAAACACGAGAAAAAAGGACAAAAATAAGTAGAGAATGATGTATATATGACGTCATGTTGTTTTTATGACGTCATGCTTCGTCACGTGCATGTGATATATGGTTAGTGCCGGATATCACAAATGTTATACGGTACCTAGTTATCGGTCCCAAAATGGCACTAGTGACGCAAATTGATTCAGAATATGTCAACATACCTTAGTATGCACAGAAGGTATATGATGGATTTCAGAACTTTTGCAACGCTTTCGGATCTAACTACTTGATTATGCATTGTACACAGGCTTTACTCCTTAAAGACGAACTGATTTTACGTTGAATGACTATTTTCCAGAACGTTTCATGCATCAATACATCTGACTTGAAGTTTTAGAGAAATAAATGTTTCCCATATTTGTGAACAAACACCGTTAACGCCTTTCCGGGAATGTGGATTTACAATACTTCCAAATTAAAAGGAAAAGCAGGCGATAATTTTAGAATATCATTTTCGTGGTGATATCATGGGGAAGAGATCAATTACTCCTTTTGTCAAAATGCTTTCTTGAATTAGTTTCTTTTGGTGTAGCATTAAAACTAGTGGATATAAGGGGACAATTTAAGCCATGGGTCATGCATGCACAAGTGTCAAATCCGACGAACTTGCAAGTCGAGGGTCACGGGTTCGAGCCTCCGCCGCGCCAACGCCCTTTTTTATACTATTCTCAGTTAAACATTTCAGAATCCAAATCGTTTCTGGTGAATCTTAGAAACTTTGTCATATAACTGAAAACCTGTTGACATGGCCCTAACCTAAATACAAAAGAACGCTCTAGCCAGCTACAATTTCCTCAGTCTAAAGAGGAAATATATACAAATGAGTGAGATAGTATGTCAAGTAGATAAGCAATCGTTTCCTTTAATCGAATAATTTCTATGTCGTACGACGCATTACTATTCGGTACAGTGACCGTAATTGTCTGTCTATCCATTACATCGTCTTTAAAATACTTTCCCTATTTCGTTAGGCAGTGTATGTTATTTATACAGTAGCAAAATTGGATTGATTAGTAATTGTGAAAGAGGGAGAATTTGTACATACCGAACAAAGTCCCACTTCTGTTACAATGAATTACATATTTTCTTTTTATAGAAGTATGTGATTCTTTTTACGTTTTTGTAAATTTTCCTATCAGCATTTCATTTTTTTTATAATTATTAATTGGCCACTGAACAGAAAACTGCTCGAGCAGGCAACGGGATTTACCAATTGGCAAACATACAGAAACAAAACATTCTGTCAAATAAAGCAATAGTTAGCGAAAATCTGTAGTCGGTTAAGCATTTGTTTTGGAAGATGTTGATAATTCCATTACTATTAAAACAGACAACGGCTTAAACTAAATTATACCCTCTGCGTCGGATTCAATCGCTTTTTTTCAAAGCTTCCGTTTCTGCATTTTAATATTCTTCAACATTCGAATACACGAATAGTGCAATCCGATCCGAATCCACACATGTCGAAAATGCCGCCAGTGTACCTTCTAAAATGGACAGGCGCCATATTTTTTTACCATTTATCATTTCCGAGTTGCATGTTTCTGTTCACTATACAATCATTCGGCGCCCTTCATGCTATCGACTCCATATTACCAAAACGATAACGCTGTAATTTGATTTCGACGATACATTGTTCTTTCTTTCCCTTCTTATTCGGGGGATGTGGCGTACCGATAGGCTATGTTATTTGTGGTTGGCGCTCAATACAATAACCTAATGTAATATAACATAACATAACATAATTCTTTATTGGCATTAAACATTACATATTTATAGCCATATATATTTACATACAATTATACAAACATTAACGCAGGTAAATCAGTTTGAATAAAAAGAAAATCATACAGAACAGCAGACTTGTCGTAAATGGAAGTTTTTCATTTAGTTTGAATAAGTTTACAACTATAGAAGACATACATGGTAACATTTATTTTTCATTTAGTTTGAATAAGTTTACAACTATAGAAGACATACATGGTAACAGTTGTTTTTCATTTAGTTTGAATAAGTTTACAACTATAGACGACATACATGGTGACATTTGTTTTTCATTTAGTTTGAATAAGTTTACAACTATAGACGACATACATGGTAACATTTGTTTTTCATTTAGTTTGAATAAGTTTACAACTATAGAAGACATACATGGTAACATTTGTTTCACACATTACGTTCGAAACTAAAGGTTGTTTTTCAAGCTAATGACACAGCAGATTTGACGTTTTGTCGGTTTGCAAGATCGGTTTTCAACAAATGGTATAATCGCAGCCTTTCGGAATCTCTAAATTACCGATTTACCGCAGTGTGTCGTCCGCTTTGGTTTGTTATTGTGTTAACGGTTATTTTTCCGCGAAAGTGCGATTAAAGAAATTTTGCATGTCCATGTCGTTAAATGGCAGTTCATTTGTTGTAGATTCATAATGCCTTTGTATGAATTCATGTCTAAAATAAATCCACCAAATTCCACAATTTTGAAATTCTCCCCTTCGTTGGGGCCGGAACTATCCGACGTAAAACGAATAGTCCCGGCCCTGACCGGTATATACCGAGAACGACCGAAGTAAACCGACGAAGGGAAGAGTTTCACGTTGGCGGATTATTGGTACTCTACCTTAAAAGCCGGGTCTCCTCTACCGAGGGTTGGATTTGGCTACCAAATACGGATACTAAGTGAGCGGGCAACACAAAGAAAAGTTTGAATGTGAGCAGTGACATCAATTGACTGCGCACTCATTGCGATTCATGAACACATTTTTCAAAGATCATACACTTTTTAAGAAGATTTTCTGATTTTAAGCGACATTTTTTTAAAGTCTAGTTCGTCCAAATATTCATAAATTGAGATCGATTTGAGATCAATGCCCTAAATACACTTGTACTTAAAGGTACTTCCTCACAGATGTGAGGAAATTTAGAAGTTAGAAATGAATTTCTATAAAAACTGCACAAGAGCTGTACTGTTATATTGGAAGCAATATTATATGGTTTAGATCAATTAAGATGTATATATTATACAGTGAATTAACATGTCAATTGAATCCAAAATCATGACATCGCTTTTAATATCTAACACATTTAAGCTGAACAAAGACTGTTTAGATAAATTGAGGCTTTCTGAACAAATAATGTTTTCAATATAGCTACTTTTATTTGTGTATCTATCAATAATACAAACATTATATTATTTCAACAACAATTTATTTTGATTTTCAAATCTCTCTTCTGTGAACAAGCTCCTTTAACGTATAAAAAAGGATACTTAGATTGTACTAAACGATAAACGAATTCATTCAGTTCCCAGGGGCGCGTATATAACGAGAAAACAAATTCGTGTGTAAAGATATTTCGACGTAAAAACAAAAAGCATGTTTGTTTTCCATCGCGATATGGGTCTCTCGTGTCCGATAATTAGATTTCTATTAACGGCTGTGTTTTTGTAATGATTCGAGATTCTCCGGGTGTGATTAATAACTTTTACCCTTTACCGATGGGCCATTTCAAACTTCCATTTAGGAATACTTCTCGGGTTGTGTGGGGTTTACAACGTGTTATCATTAGTTCCATTATATAACGATGGCTGACTGTTAATGATGGAGGAAGACCCCGTACCTTACTGCCCTTAAGGCTGATCAAGCCGGATAGAACCATCGGTATTCCGTAAGTCTCTCATGAAAACATCAAATGCTGCCACAGGATTTGATTCCACGCCGAGAGGGCATGTGATTCCAAGTTCCAATCTGAACATATCGGGTTTATCCAATGAAAACACCTCTGAAATAATGGGGATGACGCCATATTGGTTTCCGCGGAATGACGTCCCTTTACTTTCGTTTACAAAAATAGATCTTAAATGTGAAATCTAAAAAGTCGTTTAATTTGATAAAGGATACAACTATATATGTCACAACTTATAATTTCGCTATTTCGTATGAGTTACCGGTAAAAAATGATTTAAAAATATGTCGACCATTACCATATACATTGAACTACTTAACTTGCACGCTTAGAAAAGGTGTTAATCGCCGGAGGCCGATTTACCCGAAAAATTGTAACCCTACACTTATATCCGAGGGGTATTTCACAGCTCACGGAAATACCCGGGTAGTTCCGATTGTCCAAGTTCTGTACTCAAACCTCTAGGTCACGGATGCTTCATATAAATATTCATGCTTTAGTGAATGAACATAGCAATGCGTTTGGGTCTTCCATAAATATTGAAAAATATAAGTAACATTAACAATAAGTGATACATTGATGACGTGATATTTAGCCCTCTTCAAAAACGATTTTCTCAAACAACATACTTTGGATTGCCACATTTAAGACGGGATTTCGGACACAAGTTGTATTCGGGAAATTGAGATATCATTGAAAGACAATGTGACGATTCAGGGGAAGATAATGATGAATGAGAAAGCTGCTCATTGCGACACAGTGACTTTTTAAAGAACATATTATTTTACATCTTTATGATTTTACGTTGGACCATTCACATTAATAGATTCAAATGAAAGAGAGTAAAGAATGCCATACTGTACTTACAATTGAACCAGAGTGTACTAGCGAAGGAAAAAAAACCATTGTTATCTAGAAATTTAAAGTGGTTTCTAGAGAAACTGTCGTCTTCCTTAAAAGGAAGATTCTCGGTTCATGCCTGGTTTTGGCCATGCCACAAAAGATATTGATGTGTAAAATACGTACATGTATATCTGAAAGGAAAATATACGTAATTAGGAAATCATAACAACAGAAAAGTCAGATTCGAGTTGAAAGATATAACGGGTGTGTTGGTAGGCAGAATGTATGGTAAATTGAAATGGTATCCGTGAACTAATTGAAAAAACTGTTGAAAGGAACATTCAAGTTCATGTAATCAAACATTCAAAGTAAATAATATACTGGTTTGGTACTAGAAGACGTGGCCACGAGAAACGTTACCCGTGAAATAACCGATAAAATTGTTGAAAGCCGCATTAAGCCTCATCCAAACAAACATACTATTGACACAACTTTGTGATGAAAGACGTTATAAGACAGGCTATTTACTCTGTGGAAAGAAGGGAACTATAACGCCCCAATGCTGATATGTAACTTTTTGGGAGAATCAACACGTAATTAAAAGACAACAGAGTCACAATGACCTAACCGGCATGTACCAGGATGAGAAAAACATCCCGTGTTTGCGATATATTTGGCTGATTTGTACTTTTATCAACTATATTTCTGTGAAAACGACATCATAAAGAAATTATCATGGTGCCAAAATCTAAGCGCACATGTCGTATACTAATTTGCAAAAGTAGTATTCAGGTCTTTAATAAACACACTTCTGGAGAGAGGTTAACGAAAATATTTATGATTAAATGGCGTCGATATCGTTTTCATAAAACATTGACGTTTTTTATGAAAAAAAAATTAAAAAAAAATTCAAGGTTTCGAAAAAAGGAAGCATTTTTTTAAAAAAAAAATCCTTGTTTCGTTAAAGGATTTTTTTGATTTGGGTAATATAGAAAATAAACGTTCGAGATTGAATGCCGTTTGACAACGTTTTATAAAAACAACACGGTAAAACCTAAAGTTCTTCTTAAACTTTATCTTAAAGCGACGAATTCAGAAATGTCGTCAGCTATTATGATAATTTGACTGATGACCACTTTGATTCTCGAATTCAAATAGCATTAATCATCTGGAATCGTATTGTCTAAACACACCTTCTTTGGATATTGGGAATTGAAGGCAGGCGTGGCAAAATCAATTGTCCGTATTACCCAGCTTGTCGAAATGACTAAATGGAAAAATTAAGTTTTACTAAAAATTACTTTATAACCATTATATGGACAAACACAGAAGAAAGAGATTTGGCATTTACGGAGAAGTATATTAAGTTCGGATTCTGCCACCCATGGTACGTAAAGGAGAAATAATTCTTAAAATAAGGCTAAAAGTTATTTTTGTCTATCCTTAACACTGACATTTATATTTTATATGTGATTTGCGGTTGCCGTCCGCAAATTTATCGAAATACATACTATGTTAATTGTCGTATGTAGGTGCAGGAGAAAGTAATAAAGTTAAATAAGACTTATAGTTATTTATATCCATAATGGGAGAATTTGTCTTTTAAAGCTATATTGTGCGTGTAACAGTGTTATGTTAACTCTTATAGTGCTGGAACGGACTTCATGCTTATGCAAACAGCTTAGATCCAGGCCAGCCGCCAAGTGAATTGGCGGCTGGCCTGTGATCTAACCTGTTTGTTACTCTGAGTATCGTTACTCATCAACATTAAGCATACATTTAAGGTTTTAGGCCAGCCACCAAGTGAATTGGCGGCTTGCTTGTAATGTAACCTATTTGCTACTCTGGATCACTTTCCTCATCAAAATTAAGCAGATATTTAAGATTTTGGAAAGCAAACGTCATTAACATTTATTTTTAGAAAATCGCCCTGCATTCAAAGGGTTAATAGTCAAAAGTTCATACTCTAATCACTCAGAAGGAGAATGAATAATTTAGTGTAAGTTATATTTTGTTGTTAACCATCTTCATTCGGATTCTAATAACATTAGATGACAGTTCATTAGGGAAATGAATGATTTAGATGATAGTATTTTGTAGTGTTTATCATCTTTAAAGAAAATCCAATTTGGCCTTTTTGGATTATATTGGTTTCAGTTAACTGGGGTTATATTAACAAAAAAAATATTGATGTTTATGCAATATATCTAGCAAATTCTTCTTTTATACCATGTACTTAGTTTTAACATTTTAACATGTAAATATTGACTAAATTAATAACATGTCGTTTGTTACATAGTTATCATGTTTCTAACCTTGTTGTTTGCTCTTTATTTACAGATACATGTACACAGTGAATGATGATGGACGACTGATTAGTCAAGCTTAATCAGATTGATTGTTTATTATTTAAAGCATACATACCTTTAAGTAGATAAGATATCAAGAATTCACATAGCAGATTAGATATTGAATATTTCAAGTTAACTTTCACCTAGATTCACATAGATTTCCCTGTTTTGTATCCTGTATATTGTGTCAAACATTTGGACAACAAAATTTAATGTTCTTTTGTTCTTTATTTGCAGGGCTATTTCGCCTTTCCTCGACAGGGTAGAGCAATGGTGAGTTATTCATTTCTTTTCGTTTTCATGATAAAGAAATTTATCTGCACAACTCCTCAACCTAATGAATAAACATGATATCTAACATACAATTATAAAAAAACAGACAACATAGGTATGAGGTTATGTCATTTATTCTCTAAGTAATTGACGATGAATGATTACAAGTAGAACACAAACAACTAAATACTCAGCATCAGTAAAATTACATCACATAATTGAGATGACGTAAGATTATAGAAATCAAGGAAATTACATAATCAGATTAAATTATAAAATTTTCCAGCCAGGTATGCAGAAACCCAGTTGGTGCACAAAAAAGGCCGTCATTTATTCTCTTAGTAAATGACGATAAATGATTACAAGTAGAACACAAACAACTAAATACTCACTATTAGGAAAATGATTACATCACGTAATTGAAATGATGTAAGATTAGCGAAAGACTGAGATAATGAATTTGTCAGTATTTAGATGTTTTTGACAATAAATAGAGAATAGATGGTTGGTGTCGTGAATCGGAAATGTTATCGGGCAAGGCGTAGGAATATTATCCGGTGAGCCGAAGGCGAAACGGATAATATTCCGATGCCGAGCCCGATAACTTTTCCCATTCAAAGACACCAACCATCTATTCTATTTATCCTGTTACCTTTATGTATTCTTTCAAACAAATAATATACAAATAAAACACGAGAAAGAAGGAAAAAATATGTAGAGAATGATGTAAACATGACGTCGTTTCGTTCTTATGACGTCATGATTTGTCGCGTGGATGTATTATATGGTTAGTGCCGGATATCACAAATGTTATACGGCACCTAGTTATCCGTCCCAAAATGACACTAGTGACAGGACAAAGTTGCATCATTATAAAGTGATTATCACACATTGACATCAATAAGCAAACATTTCGTGCATAAAAAGGCCACACAGGAAAAAAACAGAGAAAAAAAACCTTTTTTAATGTAAAAAATTACTCTGGAGACCTGTGTCCATTTGTTTTATGACGGTAACACATTCAGTGTTACAACATAAAGAATCCATCACGATCAATGTTCAGTAGCCTGGTAGAAAGCTTACACTTCTTAATGACTTATACATATATTTTGTATATAAAGACAGGCAAAAAATATTGTTTCATAAAAGCCGGGTGGCGGTGGGGAAGTGGAAAAAAATTATTTTCTTTGAAATTTAACAAGCCCGTTATTGTTTCAATGTGTTAACAATCGAGGAATTCATTGGCTGACTAAAAAGTTACTTTTCTTAGATCAACTAGCTGCTAAAGTAAGGTATGGGGAAAAAAGACACATTGGAAATATTTAGTAGCAAAACTGTTAACCTAACCATCAACTTCCTTTATCCCCAAACGAAACAAGAAACTAAATATCAACTCTGCAAGTTAGACTTATTCAAAGTTTAGTTTTTGCATATTAGTGTTCACAACATTAAAACACACCAGACATCTAACTGTAACAGAGACTGTTATATGAGGCAAACTGGGATCAGGTGCTAACGATTGAAAAGACTGTCAGTATCTAAAAATCTAAATGTATGACAATAAAGTGGTAACACTATTCCCTGATCACAAACATTGGCATCATTATTCAAAGATTTGGAGTATAAAAATGCCATATGCGGAAATACCGGCTGAGCCCAAAAGGAGGAAAGTCAGAAAATAAAAAGACATAACAACAGTCATAAATGATTAGCTTAAAGAGACCTCTTCTACTAGAAGTAAGCATTTAAACCAAATTCAAACAAACACTGTTAAAAGAACGAAATCAATTTTATTCAGTTGTTATGAGTTGATTATTTGCCACTAGAGTACAGGAAATTGAGTTGTGAGATAATGGCACATATCATAAACTAATCAGGTGCAGAGAGATATGATACTACAACAATAATGGAGAAATGGATTTACAAAATTAAACAAATCCAATGTTAATAAATAAATAAATAGGAAACCAAACAAATTGGGCAGCCGAACATAAGGTTTAGCATCAAAACTTATGATATAACATTTAAAAAACCTTAAAATGCTTAAGTGTAGACAAATTCTTACCACTCTCAATACGATCCACCTTGTGATGAATACGTAAATGAAGATAAACACATACAATCCTGAACAATATGAGTTCATAAGATATATTGCATTATCATATTATTGATTATCATCATCTTAATTTGAAAGAATAATGAACAAAATGAGGAATTGGAAAAGAGTCTATGTGTCAAATACAACAATTACAATTATAGGATATATTAAAACTTGAAAAGTTTCATCATTTCTGAAAAAACGTCATCTGTTGCTGCCTTTCAAATATATAATTCATGAAACCATTTCGTCATGTTTAAATGTGCATTTATGATAAGCTTGTAATCATTCCGTTAAATCTGGGTGGTGGAGGGGCAAGTGGAGGTGTTTTAAAATGACATATAATCTGCCAGTTGTTTACAAAAGGAACAAGTAAAGAATGATGTTCATTGGCCGGCTGGTACCTAGAGGCTCTTCCATTAGTTGGATAGCCATAAACAACAAATTCAAGTAACAGGAAGAACCGCTTACAACGGAATAGCCTAATCAAGCACTGTAAGGGGAAAGTCGTCATTTCCAGATAAAACTATTTATTTTCAATAAATTTCATATGTTTAAAGTGTTTCCATCGATGTTGGCAGTTTTCTTTATTGGCATTTTCCTCCATTGTTTTCAAAGCTTAATGAATAATGTGTTACTTAACCAATAACCAAACAATAACGACATTTGACCATTTTGTTGCCGACGACGCTTAACGAGCAATTTCTCCTTTTCCCACAATGTTTTCTGCCCCATCAGAAAATTGTTTTTCAATTTCATCACATCACTGCAAACTCTTTCAATTTGGGACAGTCGAAAATTTGGCATTTGGTAAAGGATTAAAGTACACTAATTAGCACGCCAATTTAGCTCAGGCCTTTTGTGCACAACCAATGAAGATAGGTCATTGTGACAAATCTACGGGAAACAAAACCATTTACCGGTAAATGTTAAAACGGATACATATATACATAACATAACATAATAAAATGTATCGCATTATAAACATAACATGTTATATCGCAATTTTACAAACACTTAACAAAGACATGGATTTACAGAAGAGCTTTCCATTTAAAGGTGTCATTCAATTTCTATTTTGCTAACATAATATATATACTTTGACAGATTGAAAATGATTTTCTTTGGTGGATTTGAGAGTAGATTATTACAATAGTATTACACAGTGGTAATTATACAATAGTGCTATCGCATGAGTTCCCGAAAACAGCGTATATCGTTTGTATCGGCACTAGTGTATTTAACCCTTATAGTGCTGGAACCGCCTTCATGCTTATGCAAAAAGGTAAGATCCATGCCAGCCGCCAAGTAAATTGGCAGCTGGCCTCTGATCTAATCTGTTTGCTACTCTGGGTATCCTTTTCAAGACATTTTTCAAAGGTTTTGGAAAGCAGACGACACAAGGATCTATTTTTTTGAAAATTATCTAGCATTCTAAGGGTTAAAGATCAATGGCAGAAGTTTCTACTTGCATCCAATAAACACCAAGGAGCGTTGTTCGTATGAAATAAGAGTCTTATTCGACACAAAAGTCCGTGTCAAAGGAATTACTTTTCTTCACCATCTTCGAACAGATGAGGGGAAACATATTATAATATTAATGACCTTTGATGATTTACCATCACTCTGTCGTCTTTATCTAGCGAAGAAATAATTAGTCTGTTCAAACGATGAAGAAAATGCGTTCACACTTATGTTGGTATGAACGAAGGAGATTAATACACATAGAATATGAGGTCTTTGCTTTTATACGTTTCTACATTCATGAAAGGAAAATGAAAGTCTCTGAACTCCTTATAAGTGTATTTCCGAAAAATAAAGAGCGAAAAAACTCAGAAATAGTTTCTTTTTGTTGCCATTTTTACTCCTTTAATGTATATGTTCAATCTACCCGACATTAAGCAAAGATATCAAAAGAAGATCCGATTCACACACATTATATTAGACTTACAATAAGGTATACAGCCCATCGTGTTTAGTCGTCAAAAGTTAAATTAGATGAAGTTTGTGTAGATGGATTCTCGTTTATGGATTGATCGCTATTAAGGTCTAACGTTTTTCCTATAATGTTCCATGTATAAAATAAACATTTCTGAAACTGCAGTATAAGACGGTCAGTGTTTCTAAGATCAGAAAGAAGTGTTGCAGTGAGAGCCATCTTGCTAAGAAACGATGGGTGTAATGTTACTAACAGTCAGTTTTCAATGATTTACATGACATAAACATGCTTGATAACTCTCCCATTTCAGAGTTTCTATTTCCCGCGCATGGGCCGATCTGGTGATGACGTCACTTCCGAGAGCGACTGCTGCCCCGAGGGTGTCCGAAACGTTTTCGCCATGAGTAAGGGTGCATTCGAAATCTGTCCGCGTTCGAAACCCTGCTGCAGCGGATTCGAGGAGAAAGCCAAACTATACAGCAACGTCGTATTGACCGAATGCACAAGGGTAAGGGGTTCGTTTTCGTTTCTTTTTTCGTTTTCTGGGTGGGTTTCTTTGGTTTACATCTGTGTTCTCGTTGTTTTATACCGTATAAACAAACAAACTGTGTTTCAGTTAAAAAAAGACAGTCAATGACAAAAGTCATCTAAACGTTTACATATATTTTCATTTCCATTGTACAACAAATCAGTATTCTTTGATGTACCGATTTGCTTTCCTTATATGCGATACTGGTACATGTGATTCGTGAGAGACGAATAAGTCATGTCGAATGACTGCATTTTAGATGGATGGGAAAGTAAATGATAATTTCTTAGATTGTGGTTATTTCAACATGGCATCAACACTTTGCCAGTCATATCCATGTGACTAGCCCAGAATTAATAGAGGCTAACCTCATGGCAACATTTATCTGTGCGTGGTGACTGCGGAATCAAGCATGATAAGAACCTCGGGATCGAACCCGTGTTACTATGTCTTAATACACAGTCATATAAATTATGTATTCATGTGTTATTGTTCGTAAGCCGTGCACACGTTTATGGTGCATATTGCTGAATAGAGTATATTCTAATGTCTAAACATCTCCCGACTGACTTACGGAATGCCGATGAATCTACCCGCCTTGACCAGCCCTTATGGACAGTTGTGTATGGGGTCTTCCTCCATCATTGAGAGTCGGGCATCGCTACAGAACTGAAATAATGTTGATGTGATGTAAAACCCATATGTAAAAAAATGTTTAAACAAAACAGGTAAGCCCAAATATACTGATGTCGAGATTTGAACCATTTGATAATAGGGCCCCACTGATTGCAAGCTCAGTAATTCAACCATACCTGTAGATATGTGTTTAACGTAATTTCCCTTATAGTTACAGATCTTCTTTTTTACATTGCAGGATACGAGTCTGGACAAAATACGAGAGCTGATGACTGAAAACTGAGTCGGGATTTGGTTAAATTCGAAACACAGACAATAAACTGGAAATTCATGAATATGATAAACATCAAAGGTTCAAATAAGATGAGCATTTTCTAATATAAAGTATCAATTACTGTGTTAATCCCCTATAGTGTTGGTACACATAAGAATCGTCTCATCGACACGATTCTTATGAGTACACACATCATAGGATTATTGTTAATTATTCTTTGAATGCTGCTTAAGGGGAATAGTTTAAATGGTCACTTCATTCTGGTTTGGATTATTCATTTGAATTATTCTTTGAATACTGCGTAAAGGGAATAGTTTAGAGTGGTCACTTCATTCTGGTTTGAGTTAAATTCTTATACCTTATTTATTTTACAACGACTGTGTAAGAAGCTTGAAGCTTGTTAAATTCACTCTCGATAACTGCTTCCTGGATACCAAATTAACCAAAAAACACCGATTTGTTGGTTAGGTTAGTCCCGGTAATTTTCACCGCGACTTACGGGGATCGAACCTAGGACCCTCGTTGCAAGAGGCCGACGCTTTACCTTTGCACCACTTTCGCAAAGAAGATCCCGATGCGCTTCTTATTTGAGCCTTTGATGAATAGGTTTACGTTTTATTGCTATGCATTGGTTTTTATCATTCGATTGCTTTCGTTTTATATGCGAGAATTCGAAATTCTCCCTTTCGGAAAATCACTCACTCTCTCTGTAATTGTTTAACTCTGTGTGTCGTTCGTCTTTGAAAAAACTAATTCCTTCAAACAAATCATATTAAAGAATATAAATCGGACACTTTTGAATTGACTTATTTATTTCGATTCCATCTGAAAGTTGTATATTGAATTTGAATACAAGATCCCTATTGTATCTTACTACTTCGGAAGTCCACTCCGCTTTCACACATGCAAACAACTGATATCTTGTAACAGGGTCATACACCTGTTAATTTTGAGTTCATGAATTTCTTTTGACCCCAATGTTAAATCATGTAATCTCAAGATTTAGCTGTTATAAGAATACTGGTCTCTACCGTTTGCTATATGCTGTAACATTCGGAAAATCTGAACGAAGAAAACGAATAAAGAATGTCAGATATTGCGATGGTCAAAATGTATATCGCACATTCGAGATGCTGTCAACCAAACATCATATCCTTAAGGGTGGCCGTATAAACCAGATAAAAGTGTTTCCTGCTGTATTATGATGTATCGTTACGTCAACATTCTTTAAGTTATTTTGGTATACCCGGCTCATGAAAAATGGAGGAAAACTCAGACCATAACCACATAAACTTCAAAGTAGAGAAAGTATCATTGGTATAGTGCGAACAAATTCACCTGACGTTAGTGCGTAAGGATCAACGTCAGGTGAATTTGTCCACACTATAGTCCGTAGATCAAAGGAAAGACTACCTCTCCTGGAACATTCACATTTATGTACATCTACCTTTATCGGTCCCTGGATTCTGAAAATAGCGTCGAAATGCCTAGTGGTGTTGTGTCCAAACAATATAACTACTCGACAACGAGGGTCATGTTTGATCGAGAAGAACTCCAAACATAACCACATATATTTCAAGCAATAGAAAGTGGTCATTAATAGTCCAAGGGTCAAAAGGGAGACTACCTCTCCTGGAAAATCCACATGTATGTATATATATACATCCATATTTATCGGTCCCTGGATTATGTACAACGCGTCGAAATGCCTACTGATGTTGCGTCCAATACTATAACCACTCGGCAACAAGTGTCCCGTTTCTAGAACAGAAAATTTCCTGCATTTGCATCATATGAACACTCATAAATTACGGAAGGTTTTACGGTACCCTGGCGACGTTCCTCTCTATACCCCGAAGGTCGTTGTTAAGCAGACCTCACACCCAAGATACTCTAACCTGATGAATAGTTCACATGAATTCTTGATAAACAATTTGGATTATTTCGTTAAAATTAGTGTTACGCATCGTTCGAACGATATTCGTTCATTACAGGGGGCGCTTCACATGTCCATTCTCCTGGGGTATACTCACCAGAAATGTACCCTTTTTTTTATCCCGTTACATGGTGCAAAAGGTGACGTGAAAAGGGGTGCCGTGAAAACTAAGTGATTCACGGTTAGTTGACACGTGACTCCTTCATTTGCATATGGTCAAGCGACGCAAAAACTTGCCCATCGGAGTTAAAATCTATGAAGTGAAACGATACTGTTTGGTCCTTCTAATGTTTCAAGTTACAAATCATCATTGGATGATCATTAATTTTGAAGAAATCGAAGGTATTACTCGGAACTATTTGCAGCCTCTTTGCACTTAAGAACAATTCTGTATTTAGATTAGTTAGGGAAAACTACGACACAGAGACAAATCTGCGGTTTCATTACTTTTTTACACAAAATAAACACATGTTATATCCGTCACAATTAAAACTCTCAGGACATTTATTATATATACCACCATACCTTTTTGATCACCCCTATCTATATGCCTTTTCAAGATTTATCCACTCTACCATTGACAGAGAATGTCGTGTGACGTCTTTTTTTCATCATGTGACGTCAGAAGATGACATTACCATTTGTCACGTGACTACTATTCATGTTTGTTCATGTAAACTCATTTGCGTTTTATGAAAACTGTTTTCTCTGTTGTTTCGTTGAAATTGGGTGTTCGAAAGGTATGTAACAGGCTCACCCAATAAATTCCCACGGCTTTCCCGAAACTTAACCCATTGACGTCACTAACCCATTATTCTCTATATCTACCGCTGATTTCTTCGATTATGAACGTATTGATATATGAGTGAGTGATGGGAGATATGAGTGAGTGGTGCCAGACGAACCAAGAACACCATTTATAGTACTAATTCATAATTTGCATTGTGCTTTTGAAATTGTGAACCTTGTACCCTAAGTCGGATCTTCTACAAACTGAGTTACACGTTCTATGATAAATGAATGATATGAATGATCAATCTGAACACATCGGGTTTATCCAGTGAAAACATCTGAAATAATAGGGATGACGCCATATTGTTTCCCTCAAGAATGACGTCACATTTCTTTCGTTTTTAAAAACAGATCTTAAATGTGAAATCTAAAACTTCGTAAAATTTGATTTAGGCAACAACTATACATGTCACAATAAGAATTTCGCCATTTGATACGAGTTCCTGATAAAAAAAAGATTTAAAAAGATGTCCAACACTTCCATACACATTGAACTACTTAACGTGCACGCTTAGAAAATGTGTAAGACGAAGGAGGCCGATTTACCCGAAAATTGTATCCCTACACTTATATATCCGAGGTGTATTTCACAGCTCACGGAAATACCCGAGTAGTTCCGATTGATGAATGCTATGATGTCTAATCTCATCAACTTAACCCTAAGAATGCTAGTAATCATTAATCGGACTATAAAACACTGGCGTTTCTGTCAACAATACTGCTTAAAACGACTGCCATACATTTCTAAATGTTTAAAGATCTTCGTTTATTCACTTTAATTGATTTATTTACTTTAGTTTATTTAGCTTCCTCCCAAAACGATGTAGTTTCTGCTTGTTACAAGCTAGGGTTGCGTCCTTCTCGAAGGAAACGAACGATTATCACAACTCTAGACATATGTAATGTATTGTATAATATATGTCGTATGATGGGCCGGAGGCCTTTATGTACGTAAAAGACTTGTATCTTGTATCTTGTCACTGCTTATGTGTCTTCAAGGCAACAAAACACCTGTACTATTTATTATTTAGGTTAAAAAGTGTTATTTTCACAAATTTTGTACCCAATAATTTAACCTCATTGTTAAGTTTCGAGTAAACGCTCGGATTAACGGATGGTGATCACCTGGTAAAAAACCCCACGTGAAACACATAAACATATTGTCATTTATCCAAAAACAACAACCTGAATATTCGAAATTGAGACTTTCCCGGGTTGCATTGGTTTTTTCGACGTTTCTCGGCTGACCTTGTTTTATCGCTGATTGTAAACAAACCGTAACATATTCACCTTTTAAAAGCATCAGGTGAACCTGTTACAGTCGCAGTTCGTCTGTAAAAGGGAAGTTTAAGTACTTTTACATGTAAGTTTATTGTCAATTATTCTAGGACTTTCACAATTTAAGTGTATATGCGCGCAAGTATGGCTTTAATGATGCTTTTTGACAATTTACCAGTACTAGATGAGAAGACAACTTTCAGTCACATTTATTTGGCAATGCCAGTACGACCTATCTAGACAAGAAACTACTTCGTTCAAGTTTACTAAGTTTTACTTTTCTTATAATCGACCAGTACTTGGCAAGGTAACAGTCTTCAGTTATATCATAATTCAATTCAATTCAATACTTTATTGGCAAGAGTCGGCAAAGCATTTTGCCTTTGGCCATTTACAATTCTTCTAAATATGGCTAAGACATTTTAGTCATGATACAAAAAGATACCGTCAAACACATGATATCATACACATAACAGTATAGATTGTGTTAACAAATTGACATAAGTGGACATAAATATACGAGTTGAAAACTACAACAACAACAGCAACAAACATTTGAGTAGCATGATATAGGAAAAAAATAATCAAAAGAGAAAGAAAGAATAAATAATAAACTACGAAAGAAAAAAATAATCAAAAGAGAAAGAAAGAAGAATCACAGTGAGAGTTGCATTAATACTGCTTGTCGGCCAGTACTAGGTGAGGAAAACAACTTTCAGTTATTTAGCAGGAGCAGTTCAACTAATGATGCATTTGGAACAATCTATTATAATTACTCTCTTGCAATTATTCCCTATTACTTAACATTATCACTTTAGACATTTTATAAATGTTCTTGTATGGTCGATTCACAATTCAAAAATGCCTTTTCCGGTAAATATGTGCATAAAATGAAATGGTTGTAATCACTTGAACGAACCTAGTAGCCCTGTTTTCCTTTAAATATCAGTTTTAACAGTTATTCATCGCGTGAAATGTTTGAAGAACAAATTATATTATTTGAAAATCTGCTGCATACCAATTATCCGCCATTTTGAAACCCATTCTTTGGTCGGATAACTTTGTTCGTTCTTAGTATACATCGGTCGGCCCAAAACGGCCAAAGTAATCCGATGAACGAAAGAAATTCAAATGGCAGATTTTTGGTATTCTTTTTTACTTAAACAACAATTTCAGGAAGCCAGAGTTATCTTGTTTGCAAACTGAATGACGTCATCTGAAGTCTTAAAACCTCGTTTTTATGCTAGTTAATAGACACTTCGTGAGTGCGACCGAATCAGGAAGTTTTAAACGTCACATTTAGTTAGTTGTACGTTTATCACACCATTTATGCTGTTCGAGGGTCTATTGGAATCAATATGCGTATTTCATACGTTATTTTTTACAGTTTGGGCACTTTGCTATCAGGTACGTTACTTCTTTAATTTTCATGTTATTATATGCGAATTCAATCCCAAACTTAAAAAATATGCTTTCATTATGCTTATCTTTCTTTGTGTACTGCATGCACGCTATCGTATAACTTAAAAATATAACTAATCTATATTGTATCTACTTCTTCAACTACATTGTCTAAAGAAAGGTGCATACTTAAACATTAAAGCTATCTTCTTCATGCTATAGAATCGTATTCATAATTAACGTGTGTTATGGTTTGGTATGCAACCGAAGATACGAAACATTTGCTATCTAAAGTAAGTCAGAATATCTCAGAGTATAGTATTGAGTTTTCAATGGGGACAACTGGATAACATGCTCCTTGAGAGCAATTTCCCTCTTTTGTCACAATGGTTTGAACCAAAGTCACAAAGGAAACTTCATCGTTTCGTTCAGTCTTTTCTCCTTTTTATTGTTGTCTGCCTTCTATCTTAATTTGTCACAAACTATGCTATATATGGGCATTGGTCAGTAATCGTAGCAGAGGACATGTCAAAAAACGTTTTGTTCATAAGCCATCCTGACAAGACAAAATCATATATCAAGTTCAATCATACAGACCTTATCCATATCATTAATTACCAACGCCAGCATATACAAGTTATTAGTGTATGAATTCATCCATAGATCATTTTACGTTGGAAGAGTGTGCAAAATATCCCGGAAGTAAGTGCATACTGCAATTGGTTTGTTAATTTTTCACAGTAAATCTCTGTTTGTGTTTCCATGTGGGTTCGACACGAGGTCTGGATCGGATGAAACGCATAAGGAAAGGTCTATTAGCTAATAAGTTGAAGAAGGGCTATGGTCAGAAATAGGTGTGCGTTTTTTGGAGGGGTTCCGGTTTTCACAAATCACTACGAAGCAATTCATATCAGCAAAAGAGTGAAAATGTAAAAACTTTTAACTTTATCCCTTGTTTGCCCAAGCTCAGGTTTTGCGTACATTTAAAAGAAGTATGGTGTGACAATGCCTTAGAAGGAGTGATGGACTTCCCACAGAAGAAGGATTTACTCTTTTTAAAATAAAATATCTTCTTTGGATAAAATAGCATCACATATTTACTGTATAGAGTTACATCAAGCTAAATTATTGACTATTGTATACCCTTTTGATAATAATGTGGTGGAGAAAAATAACATTTGTGTTAATGAAACGGTAAAATATTCAAACACTTTATTTCGTAAACAATGAATTACTAATAGGTAAGCAGCGGTGTACTTAGATAACACCATACTATTGGTCTCACACACGTTGCAACGTGCATTTGTATACCTTATTTCTGTCATACAAAACCATCGAATATACAATAACATATTAACAATATTTACAACACCCGGTCACGTTGGGCCTATAAGTCACTTTCCTGTCCAAACATGGATAACATGTATAGTCTAACTTGTGTTAAGCAGCCATCCTTTTAAACAGCCAACCTGCCTTAAACTATAACTATAACTATATTTTATTGCATAATAAACATAACATGTTATATAGCAATACAAAATTGTACATGACAAAAATACATGGATCAGCAGAAGAGCTCATGATGTTAAAGAGCTTATTCAAATACATAGATAAAAGGATATAGAGTGATAATTTATTATGGTAAAAAGGCTTCATGCCGAAAAGTACAGGCATATATCATTTAAATTAAAAAAACAAGTCAATAGCAAGGTAGGCCAAATTTAACGTATTCTAAGTCTTTCATTGCTAAGAAAGTAGAAAATAAACAGCCACTACAGAAAGTCCCATTGTTAGATTTATAGTTTAAATCAATTTGTGTTAAGCAGCCAACCTGTCTTAAACAGCCAATTTACTCTGTCCCATAGGCTGGCCTCTTAACACAAGTTTGACTGTATACCTAAGAGTTGGCAATCAGGGCACTAATAGGCAAATCAGCTCTGTTCACTTTTTTAGATAAAAACACAGATGTTTGACAACTTTAGAATAAATGAATAAGGAATGGTCTTTTGTTTAGTGACGAAGGTTGATATAATCACTTATTCAACGTTTGTAACCAACAGAACACAATCTGTGAGAAAGTCATTTTAAATTGATTGAGGTCTGACCAATACTTTATGAATGTCTTCTGCTTTCGCTTTTAAATTCGACCTTCAAAAATCTATTCATGGTTTTGGATTGAATATGCTGCAAATAAATGTTATGTTTCAGGCAGCATGGTAGGGGGCGCCACCGTGTTGCCTGGCAACAACGTAACTTTGACCTGTACCGGAAGTCAGACTTGGTACCCATCGTGGTTTGGTCCCGGTAGCAAGGACATCTACAATGAAGCAGGGAACCAGACATTTAACCCGGCTCTTGGAGAAGCAATGTTGTCGAGACTGTCGTGGGACGTTAAAGACAACCGAACTCTGATCATACGTGGCGTCACTACTAACGATACAGGGGAGTACTCGTGTAACTATACCGTCGGTGGCAGGAGCATGCGCACTGTACATGATCTGTATGTTGGAGGTAAGTATGGCATTATATGATTGTGACGTGTATTGAGCCAAGACACTCCGTCCTATCACTAAACATAGAGATCCCCAAAGCAAGTACGACCAATCGAACTGTCGTTGAAGAATTAGGCGTCTACTGGAATATGATCAAATCCGCTTCAGAATAATACAAACACTCTCCATAAAAATGCAATGTTTGGACGATGTTTGTTTGATTAATCGGCGGTTTGGTGTCGGGAGTTATATTAGTTTGCTTCGCATTCAAGGCTGTTTGATTCATCATAGCTTTTCCGTGGTCACTACACAGTTTTCTAGACATCTTCTACTTGATTATTATTCAGAACGAATCGATAATGCGGAACTATTCTGAGAGCAAGATCTGTGTTAATCTTTCACGTTTTAATATATTTTATACATCGAAATATCCAAGTAATATACTCTGTTATGGAATCATACAACGATGGTGAAGTGAATTGAATACAAAATATATGATAATGAACAACTTTACACTTTTGTGTACTTATAAGCACTATCGAAAAGCCTGTATGACAATACCATAATCTATATAAATCTTTTCGGGTTTCATTTGAGACTTTCGACAGAAGATAATGAGTTTTGTTAAGACCACTCCCCTTTGGTTATTATCATTCCTCGAAGTTCGAATTAGTGCTTTACCTCGCGTCATTTGAGTCTAAATCTTTAAAATGTCTGGCAAATGCATTTTGCTTACAGAACTTAGAAAACCAATATGCTTTCATCGTTTAAGTAAAGGACTCAAGCAATGGCAGTCTAGATAAATGCAATTACATTACGCATTGAGAGTCAATTATATAGGGTTTGATTCCAGAATACGCCGTCATATCAATGAAACTTTGCCGGAAAACGGGATTAAAACACACAAAACGTCTCAAAGACTACTTAGTTCCCTCTCAAATATCGCTTCATTGAAGATGATATAACAAAGCGTGATTTCTTAAGGGTTATTTAACTACATGGTTATAAACGATAAAAAGCAATGTTAAAGTGAACATAAACCGGCTTAAGTATTCTTAAACCATCATCTCGCAATTTTATGACCCATAGTGTGATCGAAACTATAATCCCATAAAATTCATAAAGGTTTGTCGAAAAAGAGGGGAAAGCGAAAAGGCTTGGTGAACGCTTCTCTTCATTTAAAAACACTGTTTTTGCCACTTGACTCACCTGTGGTAGTCATGCAATAAACCATTGTGACCAAAGGAGAAATCGCTCAATATGGGCGATTTCTCCTTTGGTCACACTGGTTTTATCCTCATGACACTATCGTTTTGATTGAAAATGAAAATGTAACCACCATGTTTAGTGACTTGTCTCTTTATAAAGTTAACAGACATTATCCCTTTTGAACTAAAAACGTGGGAAAGGTTTAAACCGATTTGTCGAATATTATGGTAGAGTTCCGAGTGAGAAATTGTTTCTACCCGAGCGATATTTAACACTGTTCTAGGAGCACTTAAAGCTTTGCAAAAAGAAACGCCATATAAGAATTGAGACCTTAATCCGTTTGCTGTAATTATTTTTAGACTATATCTAGAAAGAAATGGGACATTTCATCCTCAACATTTAATTACCATATATGAAATTAGCTGAATCATGTTTATTGCAGTTAAACGTTATAACGAATCGGAGCCAGGGATTGCCGAGTAGATAAGATTGATAAAATATGAAAAGCAGATGTGTTGATATGATAATCTTTAATGAAATTAGTAAAAAAAAATCAATTAAATTGTGATATTTAACCAATTTGTGTGTATTTACATAAATATTAAATCCCTGTGTGTAATGTTGTAATGAAGTGTGTTATCCGGCGGAAAAGAGCCGAATTTCCCCACAATTTATGGCGTATTAATGAACTACTTACGAGGTACATCTACCGGCTTGTGCCGGGGATTGCCGAGTAGAAACGACTATATCTGGCCTCTTTTGTTCCAATACATTCAGTCATTTGTTTATGATAATGAATTCATTAAGATTCAACAAAAATATACCCAAAAATATATTAAGATGAAAGTATGTTAAACCCTTTATATTTTAAATACAGGCAGACGCAAGTAGATTATTACTTAAAGAGGCCCTGGCCTCCTTTGGGGCCTCAATATTTTGGGAGAAAGGACCTCTCATATGTCTCCTGGCCTTAAATAAAATGCATTGACCCAAGCTACGAGTGCCAAGTTTGTTGCTTTTATACAAAAGTGCACAATTTGTTCACTCTTTGACCAGAATATGTATAAGTATATAACTTTATTACAGCATGCCGGTTAAACGAAGTGTGTGCCGACTTTGACAATATGGGTACTACGCAAGGACAACTTGACGGTATCGTCACAATCTACCCGACCACATCCGTATCGAGTACCCCATGTAGCCGACAGGGTGTGTTTAAGGTCGGTATAGGTGTTATGTGGTTTAACACTTTACCAAACGCAAAAATCTCTGCATCAAAGGCACAGACAGAAAGAGAGAGGGGAAGAATTAGATGGTTCTACCCAACTTAACCAGCCCCTATGGGCAGTTGAGTATAGGGTTTTCCTCCATCATTAAGAGTCGGGCATTGCTACATAACTGAAATAATGTTGATGTGATGTAAAACCTATATATATATATATATTGATAACAACTAGTGTTAACAAGTAATTGATAACACTTCCTTTTAACAATATGTTGATAACATTTCGTGAATACAATTTACTGATAGCAACTCATGTATCCATTTAATTGATAGCAACTCATGTATACATTTAATTGATAGCAACTCATGTATACATATTATTTTAACAACTTATGTACACAATTAATAACAGGTTACATTTAACAAAATGTTACGAAGTCAAGGATCGCCTGTCTGCCACAGAGGACCTTATGGTACCAGACAGATGTTGAAGATTGACCTTTTCCTCTCGGAAAGTTCAAGGGCAGAATATATGTTTAACATCGGAGATAGCGTTACCAATAACGGAAATGGTAGTTATGCACATATATGTAATACGTATTACCTCCCCTTATATTTACACTCAAGAACGGTCTCACAGATTGAGAGTTTGGTTTTTTTTATTATACGAAAGAAATGACATCTTAGATCTGTAATATTACAGTAAATGAAATTATTGAAACACTTTTAATCTTCTTTCATAACGTTTATTGGAAATGTAGTAGTACATTTACTTTTCAAATTTTGTGAACTGTTGACCTGTTAAATATTTAAAAAAAAAATATTATTTCCACCTGCGAAATGATCGATATGAGTAAGGGTGTCTTGGCTCAAGATAATGAAATGGGTTGGTACTCAAAGACCTTAATTCTAGTTTCACATTTGCTCAAAGAAAAACACGATTTTTAACATCTTTGAAATGTTTTGAGAACGGTCATCTATACAATAGTAAGGATTGTTTAAATCATCTTTCTAATATTATTAGCAAAGTGTGCTAGTAATGTCCAAAAATCAGTGCACAAGCTGTCAGATCTAGCCGAGGTACCGGAAATTTGTGTTCATACATCCCAAACAAATAGTCCTGCAATAGGCAATCAAAACAAACTTTGAGAGCGTTGAAGGACTATCATCTATACGGGAAACACATCAGTTTCTACCAGTGCATCTCTACTAGCAAAACTATGAACCAGAGGTCGAACCTCAAAATTTATAACACTATTATTTTTGGTAAGTGATTCAAACCAATATTTAATAATTTCAAAATAGTAGAAAAAATGCAGCGAACATCTTCCTAACTTGCATTAACACTTGTAATACATGCACCTTTTCTTACATTAACAAGTCCTTTACAGAATTTCAAGGGAATCCTTTCAATTCATTTAGATTTAATAAAACCCCATATTTCTGCTCAATAGCTTGAAATGGAGGAACAAAAGAATAAGAAAAGCTGACACAAACATTTTCGGTATTACCGTCTAAGCTCCATTATTGACCATAACCATGTAGCCTGTTTAAACTACATTGAAGATCTTTAAGTTCCGAAACCGAACAAGATAACGTTTCCCATTCAAAGCTACTGTCCATCTACATGTATTCTATGCATCCTGTCAGCTTTATGTATTCCAATAAGAAAATGAAACAGAAAGAAACGAAATGGAGAAAACAAACGGACACTCAATACTGACAGATGCGCGCAGCGAGCTTGTCAATGATGACATATGTGTTAAACATGAACGACACTCTGGTACCGGTACAACGCCTATGCAAGATAGAATTTCTGATTCAAAATACCAACTATCTATTCTCTATGTTTTTATCAACAAGTTACTATTATTGATCCTTAAACAGAAATCATCTCCTGTAATATACATCTGTAATATACATCTGTTGAGTTTTGTTCCGTATTAGCAGTAGCCTTTGCCTTCTACTTCACATAACAAAAACCTGGTTTTGTACATTTTAAGCGGGGGGGATCAGGTGAGAGCGATTATTGTCAGGAGATACAAGGACGGGGCGACCTGTTGAGCTCTTTCGGAAGTACCTTTGAAGATTGTGCAGCACAAAACAATTGGTAAACAATGATTTATTCAAATCGGTAATTCGTTCAACGCTATCATCACATCGAGACAATACTATGAAAATAAAAGGATTCATCTCCAAATTCGTAAAAAAATATCTGTCATGCTCTTATACTCTTGCATTTGATTTTCTTGCTTAAGTAAGATT
Organism: Cerastoderma edule; assembly: GCA_947846245.1. Lineage (NCBI taxonomy): Eukaryota > Metazoa > Mollusca > Bivalvia > Cardiida > Cardiidae > Cerastoderma > Cerastoderma edule. The sequence continues at coordinate 18,610,531 of OX401417.1, forward strand.
TGCTAAAGCTATAATTGATACATATAATCTACTAAAATATGAAAAACCATTACTTACCTATTACGACGTTGTATATGCTAAAACGGAATTTCAAGAATGGGCTCCTTTCATACATGTACCATAAATGTGCTTATTTACAGATGTGAGGAAATTAGGAGGTTAAAACTAATTCATTTTAAAATTATTCAACAGCTGTAATGTTGTCTGACACGCACTAGAGACTAGCCGTTGGAAGCAAAATAAGTTAGTATTCAAGGCTTTAGATAGTATAAAGTGCATTAGTACGTAAAAAAATATAAAAGCCTTGCAAGTTGCAACAGCTTTGAGGACTACTGCATGTATATTGTACATACTTAGATAGATTGACGCTTCTTGAATAAGTTATGCTTTCAAACGCTACTTTTAATTGAATATCACCCAAACAATACGGAAGGCGTATTGTTATAACGACATTCTTCTTTTTACTGGCAAACTATCTCATGTGTGAGCGAGCATATTTAAGGAGTCATTATCAACAACTCCATCTGCAATAAGAAGTGTCATTATGTTGTTTCCACTACCACTAATACTGGAGTGTTACCCATACTTATGCTGAGTTTTCTAGAGTGCATCCATTGAGTTTTAAACATTGTTACTATTTTGTTTATTTAAAGCCAAATACAAGTTTTTCCCAAATGGCCATACGCATTGTTACTACTGGTAATAGTAAATCTGCATGACTAGCATTACGGTGACTACGCAACTATTGGGTCTCCAAGTTTGCTAATACCGGGAGTTCACACTTCTGATTAATCTGGGATTTTCTTACCGGTCGGCAACTCATACATGCTAGTGAAAATATAAGATGTAGTAGAAATATGTTTCCTTACTCGAATTTTATGACTACTTTGATATTACATTTGATAACCGTATTTGAACACGGAAAACAACGAAAGTGGTCTTGCCTGAAGCAATACGGGGGCTCCCTTATTATGTCAGAAGTGTTTTCATTGGATAAACCCGATGTATTCGGATTGGCTGTTGTAATGTACTGAGTCCGGGAAGTACTTGGAAACAGGTGCGACACCTAAGCTCTTATTTCATTTTCTGTACAAAACAATGTTTTCTTCACTCCTGCTCATACTCGTACATCTGAAATTCTCTCCTTAGGAATGCAAACCTAGATGGCAACGTTACCAACCATGTGACATTCTACATCGCAAACAACTATTTCCTCTATTTGACGGATAGTGGTCGAAAGTATGAGCAATGCAGCAAATGTCTGTTTGCACTAGATGGTAGAATTGATTTCCGAGCAGGGAATGTACCAGCGGATACGGACGTATATATAGCGCTTAACAGAGTTGTCCTCTATAATGTCAGATCTGGTCATGGGTTGTGTTCCATGAAAATGGCTTGGATGGATAGTAAGTTATCCCTTTCCCAAACAATAACGACATATGACGACTTTGTTGCAGACGACTTATAAAAAAATAAAGTGGGAAAAGGAGAAATTGCTTGTAACGAGCAATTTTTCTTTTTCCCACAAGGTTTTCTGCTCTATCTGAAGAATATTTTTCAATTTCATCACATTTTGAAATGTCGTCTGCAAACTCTTTCAATTTGTGACAGTCCAAAATTTGTTGTTTGGGAAAGGGTTATACGGGGCTTGTTCTCAATCGTGAGCAAATTTTAGATTTGTTTCCTTCTAACTGTAAAACAGCTGTACTTCCGTATCATGCGCAGTCACAAACAGCCATTGGAATCAATACTAGTTCGTTATAAAATATTATGGACTTACATAGAGTGAATAAATTTGTTTTTACCTAAAAGTATTGTAACGGTTTTGAGATCAAACGCGTATAGAGTGTACATAACTAGATATATTGACACTTTCTGAATAAGCTATGCATTATAACTCCTTTAGATATACCATTCAACGTTACAAAATCTGTGTTGTTTTAACGCCATTCTATTTTGACTTTCACCTTTTCTCTACTGTGGATAATCACCTTTAAAGCCATGACAACAGAAGTTTCGTATTTATATTATGACTTTCGTGAGGTTCGGCAGTACAAGACAAGGGCTGTGAATTGCACATCATTTCAAATTGATATTCCTATGAAGCAACGGTTGGACTAGAACCCTGGACACCCCTCACCCGAGTGAACCCCACCCATCCTAACCACTGTGTAACACTGTCATAAAAAGACTGTAATCATAACTTTGTATTACGAACGTTTCAACAACAAGACCCTTTAGACCAATGTAAACTGTGAATAACGTACTACAAATTTCGAAATACATGTATGTATGTATATACATGTATATCTATTTACAGCGGTGTGTGCTTTGAATAGAATAACCATCAATGGCAACAACATCACATTCCCTACAACAAATGTTGGAGAAATAGCGTATGCATGGGAGCGATGCTCAGAGGGTAATTATTCAAAGAATAGTAGAAACCAATCTCAGAAAAAAATATTTCCAAAACAGACTTTGGTACCGCCAAAACCATCGCGGCTCAAACAGTACAATGAATGCCGTAATCACATATTTGAAAGCCAAAGCGACATTTGTGTACAAACAAAACATGTTTGACATGATAAAAAGATGATCATCGATAATCCATGAAATCTCTCTTTTTTAACGTTTTTTCATTTTGTTAGAAATCCATGTGAAAGCTGTCTTTTTGTGTTGGTCACAGCTGACACAAACGAAAAAGATCACGTTTGTCTTCAACCTTTTTGAAATACTGAAAAACAAAAAAATAGATATCTCCGTATTGTTTTTTCCCTCTTAAAAACACTGTCTAGACACAAAGTTAGTGTTTGCCACTTGTTTAAAAGATTAACTACAAACCGACATTACATTGACAGTAGTAAGGTACCGCTATCAGTCTTAGTTGTGAATTATTCTATGAATCGGTTCTTCGTCAAGTCAAGATTACTTCATTTCTTAATTATGGAGAAGGACGACACACTTAACTACCCAACAGGGCTGGACAACCCGGGTAGAACCATCGGAATTTAGTAAGTCAACATTGAAACCACCTCTCATAATAATTCAAACGCCTTCACTGAGATTTTGAACGTATGTCGTGAGGAGCCATGTGAATTCAAGTTCTAGACTCTAACCACTAAAGACAACACATTGATCCAAATAAGACATTTTTCCAAAGCTAATTTCGATAATGCTTTGTCACAATCATTCATGTGGGCAACAGTGGCGCAGTGGTAGAGTGTCAGCCTGTTGTGCCGAGGCCCCCTGGTTCGATCTCAGTAAGCGGTGAGATGAAGATTGCCGAGACTAACATACAAATCGGCCCGAGTACTAGTTTAGCTTACAGCAAGCAGCCATACTGTAAACGAGAATATAAGCTTCAAACCTTCATCACAATAGAAGTAAAATAGATAAGTGGAATCTAACACACTGAAATATTGGTATCCATTAGAATCTGATCGATCAACGAGATTAGTCTAATGGAAACTTATAGCATGGCATCTGTTTAATATTTATCAAAATGTTGGGTGTAAAAAAATTGAACCTTTGTTTTTACCAGGTGGTGCTATTGCATCGAGACAATGTGAAGGAGATCTCTTGGATGGGGTAAGATGGGGACCCATTATTTACAATTCACAATGTCGTATACGTCCGGAACTGAATCAATCGGAGATTACCACACAGTTAAGGAACCTATCAAAGGTATGTATCCCTGCCCTACTACATCTACGCTTTCTTATTGGTATTAAGTTAATTGTTAAAGCCATGCTTGCGCTCATTTACACTTAAATTAAGAAAGTTCTAGAATAATTGAAAATTAACTTAAAAGTACTTTAAAATCCCTTTTACAGAGGAATTGAGACAGTAACACGTTCACATGATGCTTTGAAAAGAGTGAATAGTATGAAGTTTGTTTACAATTAGCGATAAAACAAGGTCAGCCGAGGCACGTAGGAAACCAATGAAACCCACGAAGTTCTCCATTTTGAATGTTCACGTTGGTAATATTCGATAAATTACAGTATTTTTATGTGTTTCACATGATTTTTCTAACCAGGTGTTAGACAATCATAAATCAGAGCATTCCTTGCTATTTTAGATGTTACTCGGATGTAAACAATAAAGTTAAATAGGTGGGCACCAAATTTGTCTAAATGGCACTTTGAAAAATAGATAATAAATAGTGCAGGCATTATATTGTCATGACTATGTGTTTTTTCGCTATGATTCAACATATTCTATCATAATTTATAACTCATATTACCCAGTTTTGCAGTTCTTCTGAGCGCTAGTATGCTTTTAATATTCAACTTGGTCATGTCGAATTTTAAAGAAATGCAATGGAAGTAATAGAAGGTAATCTTGGTAAGCATTTGACTTAACAACAGCAGGCTTTCAGTAACAATGCTTAGTGCAATATTGCTTTCCTATTGTTATAAAGGTTATGAAAATACTTATAAAATGTAATACAGCTTAAATGTCAAGGAGTGTAATCTCCCCCTGTCCTCGTAGTGTATACATTAGATAGAATTTACCCGAAGCACTCGGTTACCAATGCCATTGCATACTATCTTGCTGTATTCGGCTCCCACAAACAGGCGTTACTTTCGTTTATTTCTTAGATCAAGTGGTTTCTTCTTCAATCACAGTATTAGCCTCCGCTAACTGTGCTGACAATCACCAAAAACCTATACATTGTAATGTCAGTATGCATGTTTTTAAATTGTAATGACGAAAAGGGTAATTTAACGTCTGAATAAAGTATTGAAATACGTTTATCTTTGAAGATTGACATGAATGTGGGAAATGCTGAAAGCATAATCAACTCGACAATAAATCTAACAAGACCAAATATCATACTGGTGGAGGCAGATCTCATTAGCATAGCTGAAATCATCTATAACTATTGGCAACTTGATTGGACGATGCCACATGTAAGTATGGTGTCTTATTATCTTATGCTGACAGCAATTAACTTGACCATTACTCTTAAACATGTGGCACTTGGTTAATGTAGTGAAATAACTACTATATATATTATTTGTTACTGAGCAGAGGGCAATTGTTGTAATGTAAACGAATTCTGTGAGAACAGAATCGCAGCGTTCAAGCATGAGTGGGGCACCGTGTGTGCAAATCTTGGTGGTTGTAGTAGGTTAATATAAAACGACAGGAAACCTTTTAACATGGTTATATACTTGAAGCATGTTTCCTTTTACAAAAGCAGGTATGTGTATACCTTAAAGGCCTTCATTTTATGAAATCTTCAAAGTGTCGCAAATATTCTGAAGTATCATATGTATAAGCTACTGTATTCCTTCGTGTTCCTGGAAGAAAATGCAAAGAAGGGTAATTAAGAACTATGTTCAAATGAACGATCATTAACAAATTTAACGCGACACTGCTTCCTCACCATTTAGAATGTTCCCCTCTCGTTTTCAGATTCTAGACGGCGTGTATGAGATTGTCAACAACGTGCTACAAATTAATCCTGATATAATTGATGCAGCACAGGTGGTTTCCAACGCAGGGAATAGGTAAACCAGCATTGCCACAACAGCTGACATTACGTTTCACATGATTTACTCCATAAAACAATTACGAGTAGGATTTCACATTGAAGATTGCTTTACAAATGTCATAGTCGTTACAAGTTTTTGAGTCAAATGCACATCATCAAATCAGTTATCACATTATTTTACCCGTAACATAATATTTATTTTACCTAACATATACATATTCACGGGCATTTCAAGAATAATCAGGCCCTTCCTAGGACGCTTTTTTCATTTTACATTCATTGATTAAAAATTAAAATGTTTCGGCATATAATAAAACAAATTGCGGTGCATTTTTTATAGATTATTAAAGAGCATTTGATACGATTGATCGAGATGCTCCTTTTTATAAACTTATCGAATTAGGTTTAAGTTGTAAGTTTACAGCTGTTTTAAAATCAATGTATGAGAATGTACAAACATGTATACAATTTTCAAATAACTCATCTGCCTTTCGACGTAAACATTGGTTTAAAACAAGGTGAACCTCTTTCGCCAATATCCTTTTGTTACTGTTTCTTTATGGCATAGCTGTAAATTTAGACTTAACTTCACTAGATGATAATAGTTTAAAGCTTATTTCAAGAAACTCCGTGTTTTTTGCTGACGACATTGTTCTTTTTACAACCAGTCAAGACAGTATCAATCCCAGATCGATAGCATTTATGAATACTTTTGTAAACGAAGATTGGAAATTCATATAAGTATGATCAAAGCTTGTGTTTTTGAAAAGAGGAAATCTATCAAAACATAAACTATTTTCATTAACTGACAAGTTATCGAAATTGTCGAGAAACTCACATATCTGGGTATTGTTTTCTTCCATACAGGTTCGTTTTAGTAAAAATCTTGAATAATCAAGCTTTAATAGGTTATGCTAATATATTTTAATGATTTTTTAACAAGAAAAAGACACTTGACATCAAAACAAAATTATGTTTGTTCGATACAACAGTTAAGCCAGTTTGAATATATGGCTCTGAGCTCTGGGGTGTTTACGATTTCTAGATCATAGATATTCTACATTTAAGATCTCTTAGACACGTATTAGGTTTAAAAAAGCAAACACAAAACTGTGCTGTTTAAGGAGAATTTGGAAGGTTATATTTTACGATTTATGTAAACAACAAGCTCTTATATTTTGGTGGAAGATTATTTCAATAAGTTATTCCTCTTTATACAAATACAATACAAATAAAAATATGATGTTTATATTGACCAATACGACAATGTAAGTTATGTTTGTTGGACCAAAACGATCAATTCAATAATTAACTATTTAGGTCTTACAAATATTACACCAAATGTCCAACTAAGTGGAAACAATTATGCAGTTTATAAAGTATCGCGCAACTTATCTGTTATGATAAATATAAAAAGGAGTGTTCTTATGAATCGTACCTCAATACTATTTCTAACAATAAGTGGTTTGAATTATATCAAGAGAAAGTAGACATTGTGGAATGTGTTGGTCGAACCTTGTTGCAAAAGAAAAATACCTTTTCATACTAGAATGTTTTAATATACCAAATACGTAGACAACATCTTTGTAGCGTACTACGGCCTAATACCAATACTTTTATACAAATAATGTCGTCGTCAAAAAGAAAAACAACACTAAGCATTTGAAGATATCTCTTGGGGAGTTACAATATGCAAAACGAAACTTTAAATAATTTTGCTGTTCCTTAACCACCGCCTATCTCAATTCTTATAGTAACGCCATTATTGAAATTTAATTGTTTATGTAAATTGTGCTCAAGATTTGTTAATTATTGTTTTTTAAATGTCTAAGCCATATTCTTTGTTATTGTAAATGGCCATATAAACATTTTGCCGGTGATTGCCAATGACGAAATTGAATCGAAATAATCACTAGATACACAGAGGGTGTTTTGTTCAATAGTTATCTTGTATTTGTATGTTAGAATTGAGAAAAAGTGAGTAAAGTTACATCAGTAAATTGATTGTTAGATAATTCTTAAATGTATTTTATAACAAATGTGATTGTTTGATGATTGAATTCAGTGTGTTAAACATGTACTTGTACTGGATAAAGTAGTGTGTCAATAGAAAGCTTAAGAACGCTCTTCAGCCATTCTGTATGTTTGATACACATGGCAATAGCTAAATGAACGGTTACCTGTATACCATTGAAACTGTTTGATTTAGTAGGAATCATCAACATTCCCTTCCCCCACTGCGTTAATATATATTTATTTCTTTGCTTCAGAATACTGGAAAATGTTGAAGAAATCACAAGCAACGTTAACTTGGATGGTGATACAACACTGAGGATAGTGAAGAGTTACCTAGCAACCGCCATATTCGATCAAGACGGAGAAGGAAATCTAACTATAGGTTTAAAACTACAAACTGAAAATGCAAGTTTGATTATTAACGACACCGATCTTTTCAACGTCATCGATCCTACTGACGCCGATGATGGTGCAACAGATACGGCTATTTACTTGGATGAAGACATTCTCCGAGGTGGGTAATTTAAACGCATTTGATGATTTCTCGATAAAACCGAATGACCTTTTTATTATTACATAACGCAATTCTCTAAGCTCGAGAGGAAGTAGTTCACTTATGGATTTCTTCTTTGATTTTTGAAAAAGGAAATTCACAAATTATTGAAATAGCATACTTGTTAATCAGACGGCTTGGTTTAAGAGAGACTTTTGAATTGATGCTGATATTAAAGAATTTTAGTTTAACATTTTCAGATTTACAGCAAGACTTTGAGGTTTCCTAAGACTTCAAATTGGAATATTGAAGGGGCTGTCAATCAATCTTAAATCTGAATTCAGTATCAGGTACACCAAACGTATCTTTAATACATTTGTGACCCCTTACCGTGTTCGAATTTATGGATTTGAAGACTGGTATCTAAATGAAAGCATAAAAGTTGGTGTCTAAAATTTACTACGGTCGTCTGGTATCAAGTTGTCTTTTTCCCTGTGATAAAAAATATATCAAACGAAACACGGATTAGATCATTGCCGTGTGTATCTTATATCGAAATATATGGAATGCCCAAAATACCTTCTTGATGAAAAGAGTCATTTTTTTCTGAATAAAAAGAATCTTAATGTATATTTCTATTTAAGGCAAACAGACACGCACGGTATTTCAGTTATACAGTATAACAAGTTTATTTACGGATGTCAACTCGGATAGGTTTGTGATCATAAGTAAGGTAGTGGCCGCAAGACTTGAAATAAACGGTTCGAGAGTATCAGACCTTGGCAACAACACAGTTACAGCTGTTTTTAAGCCTGTTATGGTATGTATTGTGTTCCGTTGATCTTTTCTATTTTTCGTTGGATTTCTTATTTACGATTAACCTTTCGATAAACAGGTGAGGGATTCTTAGATAAGATCGTCAGTACACTGCTGAACTACCGCATCAAATGATTATGAACAAGGTGGAGAAGTGAATCCATAATCTAGTTTTCCGTAATTAGATAGATATGTGTTGCCATTTAATCATTCGAAGACTTTCTGATTATTGTTATGTAAAGAAAGAAAATAGAAAAACCTTTATCTGTGAGATTGCCATATTAAGCGTACCACTATTTAAAACAGGAAGACGAACATACTGTATGTGCATTCTGGAATTACGGAGCGAATGAGGCTGCCGGTGCCTGGGACACGGACGGATGTACGAAGACCGTTACGTCTGATGGTCGCATCGAATGTAGATGTAACCATCTTACCAATTTTGCAATACTTATCGTAAGTTTAAGATTTTGTTTGGTGCCAATCGTCTGTTGTAACGTTTACTGTTATATCACAGAGTTTTCCGGATCCAAACCAAATTTCGACTTGCGATTGGCATTTTTTGGACTAAGAACGTAAGCAACCTTGTCCATTGGATCCATATATATAGGTACTATATATTAGCATAAAAATGCACAAACACCTTTTTACTCATGTATTCATGTACGTCAAAATAAGTTCTGAGCGTTTTAACACCTTCGTTGGAATATGGCAAGTGAAGTCCAGATTTACTCATCCGTAATTCATATTTGTACGGCCAATGTACGGCTATATCTACCTCACTCAATAAAGGTATCAGATGCAATATATTTGGTAAGATGGTTGATGGGGTTAAGATTGCTCTTTTCTCAACACATTACTGCAGTCAATCCACATATCCAATTTACTACTACTTTATAAAATGCACCTCACAATCATAATATCCAAGTCATTGGCTGATTTACCTTATAGAGACAACTCAGTTACTTTCTTAAACACATTTAAAGACATATGTCGAGATTAAATGATGCATGAAACATTGTACGAATAGAGATATACATGGCTTTCTTGCACCAGCTCAGTCTGTCTTTGAACATGTATATCAAGCCGTAATGGTGTCAACAATAAATGGATGTGTTTCTGAAGATGAGTTTCGTTTAGAACACAAATACGTTATTTTGAGCCACTTTTGATGAAATTCATAGTTAGAATGTCGCAATTACTTAATGATCTGTCGTTTACAAATGATATACCATGATGCTTCGTTTATTTCACAGGATTTGGAAGCTGACAAAATATCCGATCTCAACAAAGTCATTCTAAAAATGATTACAAAGGTCGGACTGGTTTTATCTATTATCGGACTTGGTCTGACACTTCTTACGTTCTTATTGTTCAAGTAAGTCATTGGCGTACGTTCTTGAAAAATGAGGGCAAATAATAACTGTTAATCCGAATATATAATGCTCAAAACTCTGCAAATAGATTAGGAAGAAAAATATATTGTTAAGGCCACATAGGAACATCGGATGAAACATTATTTTGATAAAAATGTAAACATTAAAAGGTATTGATATATGCAAACATTTGCGTTGTTTATGACGATTTTCCATATCAACCAAATGTCAGCACTTTAGATGTGGCACACGTTTCCCTTTAAATTTGCCAACTGTATTCCTAAATAAACCTTTCTCCTTTTCCAAAGATAACTGTTACCAAAATCCGCAGAGAGTCAAGCGCAAAAGGGTCATTTGATAGTCATCCGTTACACGCGCTGAGTTATTGCACTGAGGACAGCAATGGAAATAAGGGGAAATCCCTTTTCCATTTTAGTGTTACCTATGGTATTTGGTGTGCTTTCATGGTCTATCAGCATTATTGCATTTGTAAAACACGCTTTCTTTATATTTCTATCGCTATGCTGTTACCATGTAATGTAAAATCTTTTCACAAAATAAATCCATCTATCCATATTTTGCATTTTCTGGTTATAGACATTTACGGAATGGCCGTGGTCAAAAAATCCTGACCAACCTTGCCGTAGCCATGTTGGGTTCGTCGATGATATTTCTAGCGGGCATTGATCGTACCGAGAATGTGGTGTTATGCAAGGTGATTGCCGCGCTCCTCCACTATTTCATTCTCGTCTCGTTCATGTGGATGTTAGTAGAGGGTGTTCAGCAGTATCTGCGATTCGTCAAGGTCCTTGGGACGTATGTACCTAACTTTATGGCGAAGGCAATGGTAGCAGCATGGGGTAAGCTCCTTGTTCTGTTTTCTTTATCTTAGTTGAAACATGTTTTATTTAAAAAGGAAATACCATACCATATATTCGTATACCTTAGCAAACAAATAGGAGAAAAATAGAGTAAAGTACCCTGATGAAGGCGTAAGCCGAAACGTTGAAATAATATATTATAATTATTTGACAAAAAATGTGTCTTTGTATATTAGAACAATCAAGACATTACCTATAATATCAATTCATTTCTTCTCCAGTTTAACTTTAATATTTTTTTTGACAATTTAGGATTGAAAGCTGTTTGTTATAACGTCATTAAGTGCTCGCAGAGAGAGAAAAGTGACACCATTTTTAAAATGAGAGATCTTAACGGAATTACCGTGGTACCATAGTAGACTCTCTTGATAGCTCCAAGCCTCAATGAAGAGTAAAAATATATACATGTACCGCGATATTGGCGAGGACCATTTTACCTAAATTACAAATTTATATGAAATGAATATCAAAACAGACGAAATATTGCTTTTATTCCGCAGATAAAATATTGTTTTTATTCCGATATCATATGGTGAATCCGTTTTTATTTATCATCATTGTTTAATTGGAATCCATTTGTAAGTATTACCTCTTTTCAATCAATGCCTATTAAACAACCCCGACAGGAAACCCGTTGACAACATATCTATACAACTAAATGATCTAAATATTACATTATTGATACAATACAACAAGTTAATTCGAAGTAAATAAGACCTTCGGTCCACAATACCATTGTACAACATTTCTTTGAACTCTGCACCCATATTGGCTGATTGTTTTGTTTTCTAAATCATCCACAGAATTTAGAATTATTCCGTGTACCCTACTCAATGGAATATTATACTGTGACATTTTCCCAATAGAAACATGTATATTTCAATTACAGGAATTCCCATAATTCCAGTGGGAGTTGTGACTGTTATCGACCATGATTTGTATTACGGTGGGAATGGATAGTGAGTATTAGTTAAAGCGATGGTTCTAGATTTGTCAACTAAAGGTGTTTGTTCATAGATGAGACAATTTAGAGGTAAAAATAGGATGATGTTAAACAATACTGTTTGTGTATTGTTGTTTTGATATACAATTAAAAGGAGCTATTGAAAGCATATTTAGTTAAGAAAACGTCAATTCATCAAAGCAGTAATAACACGAATACTGTAGTGCGGGCGTAATGAAAAAGAATATTCCAATCACAATTTGTGATTCGAATATTCGGATCTTAAATCGAATGTTTGAATATTCGTTTTCATCCCTGTAAAAGATATGTGGTTGTAATGCCATTCTAGCATGTGGCACATCCAGCGGAGTATTATTCTTTCAAAGTCGGTTTGATTCCAATACTTTCATTTGGTACAGTGTTTGGTGAAACCAATTTCTTGAACCTGCGTGCATTTGTTCATTCATCCAGTTATAATTGCGAATTTTCTTTTTATTTTTCTGAGTATGTCTTATCTTCTAGGAGTAGTCTATGCAAGTGTCTGACACTCATTTTCCCCTTAACACAACAAGCTTTTTTTTATACTGTTTCTTTGTCGACGGTAAGTTTCAGTGATGATAACTCGTCAGTTATGTTATCTCTGTGTTATTAATCTACATGTACAGTGTATATAATGTTGACTGTAGCATGTTAATTCGTATGGATATTCATCATAATACTGTTTCGTTTTTAATCAACAAGTCCATGTTACTGAACTATTGCGTTCTGCACACATGAAAACATATGCAATGCTGTTTGGTTTCATAACAACAGTGATTCCTTCATAAAGACGAAAATTATTTCCTTGGATCTACGATTACAGTTGCTGGCTTTCCCGTGACGCCATGTTGTATGCCTTCATCATTCCCATCGCTGCCATCTTGTTCGCCAACCTCCTCGTGTTCTGCCTGGTCACGTGTAGTCTGCTCCGACGAGGGTCACGTGGTATGAGATCCAACCAATCAGAAACGAAGATGGCGTGTCTCCATTTTCAGGCGGCTGTTTCTTTGTCGTGTTAGGTAGGTGGTGGGATAAGGGCTGACTACTAAGAGAATCGTAAAAATTGAATTTGTGACTAAGATGGATAATTTGGGTAACCATTCTAGGTTTAAAATTGTAAGTGCCATTTGCCAGCACTGACCAAATTAATCATGCTTTTTCAAAGTTGATCCAATTTTCGTTTATTCAACAGTACTGACCAATCAATTAATCATGCATTTTCAAAAGTGATCCAATTTTATCCAATGAATTATGCAATTATAGGGTTGATCAAATAAGTCGTCAATTTATGGGGTTGGCCGGATTAATCACACACTTCATCAAATGTATCACTCATTATAGGGTTTATCATATTAATCATTTAGTTAAAGTTTATATCAAATTTATCATACACGTTCAAGTTTGATCAAGCCTGAACCATTCAACCATACATCTATAAGGTTGATCCATTCAATCGCATATTTCAGGATTGACATGGACATTCGGATTCCTCGCTATCGACGGCACTAGGGACGGTTTCCATTACGTTTTCTCGGTCCTCAATGCGTTCCAGTGATTCTTCATATTCCTCCTGTTTACAGTCCGAGAGAGGAAGGTGAGAGCTAGATCATCCAATTTCAATTCAATTGCCTTTATTTTACTTAGTTCATGTTACAGAAAACAAAGGTTATTAGATATGAAACACATATTTAACAAGCCAGTATAAATATTTGTTGTCGTTTAGATTTCAAAATGTCCCAACCTCAGTTTTATTCAAACTGGGTTTAAGGCACCTTGGAAGCCAATCGTCCATAAAGGCATGTATACACATGTACACATGTACTTAAACACTCAAGACTGAGTCCTGTACATTAATGGAAAAACAAACAAATAAACATAGACCCATACACCCACACACACACACACACACACACCCACACACACATACAACTCACACACACTCTCGCACCATCACTACAATACAATTCAATTCAATTTCTTTAATTTCTCTCAGTTCCTATCACAAAAATACTAAAACTAATTTAATATGAAACAGATATTTACTAAGGCAAAATGCGAAGGTAATATGTCGGTTAGGTTTCAAGATGTCACAACCTCAGCTTGTTTTAGACTCGGATTTAGACATCTTGGAAGCCAATATTCCAGCTACCTCCCCTGTCAATATAGTACGAACAAATTCATATGACGAGCTATATTGTCATAATTTCACAATTAAACCGATAAACTATAAATTAAACCGCTTGCTTCCTTCAATATCATTGTGAACATGAGTAAAAACCACCATATTTTCGTCAAAAGTAAGGAAATCCTTTTATTCTTATTCCTCAGGTTCGCGGAGCATGGCGAAGACTTTGCTGTAAACCGACCCCAGGAAAAGCGACGTCGTCAAATGGCAAAATGGACGGCCTTCGATCTAATCCGACGTCATTGGATAGTTCATAAAGACGTCACTAAATGGATTGTTAAGACGTCGCCTTATAGTTTGTGAAGACGTCCCTGAATAGCCTGCAAAGACTCTGCTGAATATTATGTATTTCAATCCGGAGGTCGACATTAAAAGATGAAAGATTGTGATTTTAGTATAGAAGCATAATTGTTTTTGTGATATCCTATCTCGTTTAACCGAAACCATTAATAAAAGTTAGGATTATCTAATTTTTAATTTTGTACATACATTTTTTCATGATATTAGATTATCTGGCTAAATTTATTTCGATTAATGAGGTAATGTCCGTTTTGACCAGTAATTCAAGTACAAAGTCTGGAATTCAAGCAGCCTTTCATATACAGTGATCTTATTTGTGAGAAATGTTTAGTTGTGAGGTTGCATTAAAGCAATGTTATCTCAAATGACCTTAGTAAAACATGAACTTCATTGAGGCTCTATAAATCAAGCAACATTTACACACAAACAAAATCAGCATATTAACACGTACAAAATAAAAGACAGATATAAAAGAAAGATGAAAAAGGAGGAGAGAAAAAACATATGCTTGACAAACAAATAGACAACATAAACACACTTAAATGTAAACGAAAAATAAAGACTCTATTCAAAAATGTAGAAAGAAACAAGACAGACCAACAGATATTTCTTGAAAAATAAATGGAAAACAAAGGTTTACAATTGAATTACAAAATGCACATCCTTCTTTGGGCGACATGTACAGACACTGTAAATTTATTTATAAGTCATTAAGGTAAAACAAATATCTGCACATAAATGAAGGACTTACCAGAGTCTTGCCTTGAAGAACTATTTCAGAAAAGCTGGTAATATGAATGCAATCACATAAATTATGCAAACTTTGTATAAACGTACTCAATAAACATTTGTAAAACAAGAAACGTCTTTTGACAATTTGTTCATTTGTTTGGGTTTTACATTGATTAAAATGTTTCTCAGTTATAGCTCATTATCCAACTCATAACCAATAAAGGAAGACCCTGGTCGTATCCACTTGAGGAAAACCACAGGCTCATCCTAAAGCTCAGTTTATAACCAATAGAGGAAGACCCCAAGTTTGTTCAAATACTTAGCTCAAAACAAATTGAAGAAGATCAAAAGCTTTTCCCAATACTCAGCTCATAACCAATAGAGGCAGATCCCAAGCTTATCACAATACCCTGCTCATTACCAATAGAGGAAGGCACAAACCTAATCCAAAAAACATAGGTCAAAACTAATTGAAGGATACCAAAAGATTATCCAAATACTTTGCACATATCCAGTTGAGGAAAACCCCAATGCAATCGAAAAAACAAGGTCATAACCTATTGAGATAGGACCAGGGTTTATCCCCATAACCAGGTCATAACCAATTGAGGGAGGCCCTATGCTTATCCCAATACCCATGTCATATCGAATAGAGAAAGACCCCAAGATTATCCCAATACCCATGCCATATCGAATAGAAAAAGGCCCCAAGATTATCCCAATACCCATAGCATTACCAATAGAGAAAGACCCCAAGATTATCCCAATACCCATGTCATATCCAATAGAGAAAGACCCCAAGATTATCCCAATACCCATAGCATTACCAATAGAAAAAGACCCCAAGATTATCCCAATACCCATAGCATTACCAATAGAGAAAGACCCCAAGATTATCCCAATACCAAGGCCATATCGAATAGAAAAAGGCCCCAAGATTATCCCAATACCCATAGCATTACCAATAGAAAAAGGCCCCAAGATTATCCCAATACCCATGTCATATCCAATAGAGAAAGACCTTAAGATTATCCCAATACCCATAGCATTACCAATAGAAAAAGGCCCCAAGATTATCCCAATACCCATGTCATATCCAATAGAGAAAGACCCCAAGATTATCCCAATACCCATAGCATTACCAATAGAGAAAGACCCCAAGATTATCCCAATACCCATAGCATTACCAATAGAGAAAGACCCCGAGATTATCCCAATACCAAGGCCATATCGAATAGAAAAAGGCCCCAAGATTATCCCAATACCCATAGCATTACCAATAGAAAAAGGCCCCAAGATTATCCCAATACCCATGTCATATCCAATAGAGAAAGACCCAAAGATAATCCCAATACCCATGCCATATCGAATAGAAAAATACCCTAACATTATCCCAATACCAAACCCATATCCAATAGAGAAAGACCCCAAGATTATCCCAATACCAAGGTCATATCCAATAGAGAAAGACCCCAAGATTATCCCAATACCAAGGTCATATCCAATAGAGAAAGACCAATGGATTATCCAAATACCAAACTCATATCCAATAGAGAAAGACCCAATGATTATCCCAATACCCAGGTCATATCCAATAGAGAAAGACCCCAAAATCATACCAATACCAAACTCATAGCCAATAGATGAAGACCCCAAGATTATCCCATACCTAGCTCATAGCCAATAGAGGGACATAGTATACAAAGGCCAAAATCAGTGGAGGAGGACGCCAAGTTTAGCCCATACCTTTAATAAGCATAAAGTTGTTTCAAGCACTATAAGGGTTTAGGGTTTACACCATTTTCAACAGTATTTCAGTAATATTGCAGTGGTCATACTGAATGTGTTTCATCTCCAATACTGCACAATATTCTTTCCAGTCCACTGACTGCTATCCACATGAACTTAAAAGATAAGTGGTAAGTGACAAATATATTATGTCCATTGACTTCATTATAAAAAAGGATATCGGCTGAGGCCATTCCTGAATTAAGGAACACTGCATATCAGTGGTCCTTAATGCCACTGCATTTCAAGTCAGACATTTTATTGAGCCAGTATTCTTCATTCAAACATTGTGGATTTAAGGGATAAAATCCTATCAAAGAAAAAGATGTTTTGAAAATTTCTCTTTTTGCCAAAGTTGTTTGCTCACAAAGTCACAAACAGAATGTTGTTTTTTTCAAACTCATCTTAGTATTGACTTCTCTTGCTTTCAAATCTGGCACAGTCAGAAAATTTCATATAAAGGGTTCAATGCAAGAAAAAAGCATATCCGTCGCTTTTTAGAGGGACTTGCTATGGTCTTGCATTGAAAAGAACCATATAAGAGATGGGTTGCAAGATAGTTCATATCATTTTTGATAAAAGATAGTCAATCATTCTTAACTTTCAGCAAACAATCACAGGATTGATTATTGTTAAGTATATTTAAATAAAGGGAGAAATTGCTTATATGAATAGTCATTCATTTTACAAACAAAAAAATGTATTTGTCCTACAAGAGAAATGTCTTCAAAATTTATAAATTCAAGCTTCATTCAAATGTGGTATTCAACCTGACTTCTCTTGCTAAAGGATTGACCTTAAAGTTACATATGATACTTTGGGCTATGTCTCAATTATAATATTCATTCCTTTATTTCATATATGGATTTTACATCACATCAAAATTATTTCAGTTTTTTGCTAACATAATATATATACTTTGACAGATTAAAAATGATTTTCTTTGATGGATTTGAGAGTAGATTATCAAAATAGTATTACACAGTGGTAATTATACAATAGTGCTATCGCATGAGTTCCCGAAAACAGCGTATATCGTTTGTATCGGCACTAGTGTATTTAACCCTTATAGTGTTGGAACCGACATCATTTTTATGCAAACAGGTAAGATCCAGGCCAACCGCCAGGTATATTGGCAACTGGCCTGTGATCTAACCTGTTTGCTACTCTGCGTATCTTTCCAGATATCAAAGGTTTTGGAAAGCAGACGACACAAAAATCTATTTTTTGAAAATTATCGAGCATTCTAAAGGTTAAAGATCAACGGCAGAAGTTTCTACTTGCATCCAATAAACACCAAGGAGCGTTGCTTGTATGAAATATGAGCCTTTTCCCAGACAAAAGTCCGTGTCAAAGGAATTACTTTTCTTCACCATCTTCGAATAGATGAGGGGAAACATACTATGATATTAACGGCCTTTAATGATTTACCATCACTATGTCGTCGTTATCTAGCGAAGAAATAATTAGTCTGTTCAAACGATGAGGAAAATGCGTTCACACTTATGTTGGTATAAACAAAGGAGATTAATACACATAGGATATGAGGTCTTTGCTTTTATACGTTTCTTCATTCATGAAAGGAAAATGAAAGTCTCTGAACTCCTTATAAGTGAATTTCCGAAAAATAAAGAGCGAAAAAAGTCAGAAATTGTCTCTTTTTGTTGTCATTTTTACTCCTTTAATGTATATGTTCAATCTACCCGACATTAAGCAAAGATTCACACACATTATATTAAACTTACAATAAGATATACAGCCCATCGTGTTTAGTCGTCAGAAATTTAATTAGATGAAGTTTGTATAGATGGATTCTCGTTAATGGATTGATCGTTATTAAGGTCTTACGTTGTTCCTATAATGTTCCATGTATAAAATAAACATTTCTGAAACTGCAGTATAAGAAGGTCAGTGTTTCTAAGATCAGAAAGAAGTGTTGCAGTGAGAGCCATCTTGCTAAGAAACGATGGGTGTAATGTTACTAACAGTCAGTTTTCAATGATTTACATGACATAAACATGCTTGATAACTCTCCCATTTCAGAGTTTCTATTTCCCGCGCATGGGCCGATCTGGTGATGACGTCACTTCCGAGAGCGACTGCTGCCCCGAGGGTGTCCGAAACGTTTTCGCCATGAGCAAGGGTGCATTCGAAATCTGTCCGCGTTCGAAACCCTGCTGCAGCGGATTCGAGGAGAAAGCCAAACTATACAGCAACGTCGTATTGACCGAATGCACGAGGGTAAGAAGTTCGTTTTCGTTTCTTTTTTCGTTTTCTGGGTGGGTTTCTTTGGTTTACATCTGTGTTCTCGTTGTTTTATACCGTATAAACAAACAAACAAACTGTGTTTCAGTTAAAAAAAGACAGTCAATGACGAAAGTCATCTAAACGTATACATATATTTTCATTTTCATTGTACAACAAATCAGTATTCTTCGATGTACCGATTTGCTTTCCTTATATGCGATACTGGTACATGTAATTCGTGAGAGACGAATAAATCATGTCGAATGACTGCATTTTAGATAGATGGGAAAGTAAATAATCATTTCTTAGATTGTGGTTATTTCAACATGGCATCAACACTTTGCCAGTCATATCCATGTGACTAGCCCAGAATTAATAGAGGCTAACCTCATGGCAACATTTATCTGTGCGTGGTGACTGCAGAATGAAGCATGATAAGCACCTCGGGATCGAACCCGTGTTACTATGTCTTAATACACAGTCATATGAATTATGTATTCATGTGTTATTGTTCGTAGGCCGTGCACACGTTTATGGTGCATATTGCTGAATAGAGTATATTCTAATGTCTAAACATCTCCCGACTGACTTACGGAATGCCGATGGATCTACCCGCCTTGACCAGCCCTTATGGACAGTTGTGTATGGGGTCTTCCTCCATCATTGAGAGTCGGGCATCGCTACAGAACTGAAATAATGTTGATGTGATGTAAAACCCATATGTAAAAAAATGTCTAAACAAAACAGGTAAACCCAAATATACTGATGTCGAGATTTGAACCAATTGATAATAGGGCCCCACTGATTGCAAGCTCAGTAATTCAACCATACCTGTAGATATGTGTTCAACGTAATTTCCCTTATAGTTACAGATCTTCTTTTTTACATTGCAGGATACGAGTCTGGACAAAATACGAGAGCTGATGACTGAAAACTGAGTCGGGAGTTGGTTAAATTCGAAACACAGACAATAAACTGGAAATTCATGAATATGATAAACATCAAAGGTTCAAATAAGATGAGCATTTTCTAATATAAAGTATCAATTACTGTGTTAATCCCCTTTAGTGTTGGTACACATAAGAATCGTCTCATCGACACGATTCTTATGAGTACACACATCATAGGATTAATGTTAATCATTCTTTGAATACTGCTTAAGGGGAATAGTTAAAATGGTCACTTCATTCTGGTTTGGATTATTCATTTGAATTATTCTTTGAATACTGCGTAAAGGGAATAGTTTAGAGTGGTCTTTTTATTCTGGTTTGAGTTAAATTCTTATACCTTGTTTATTTTACAATGATTGTGTAAGAAGCTTGAAGCTTGTTAAATTCACTCTCGATAACTGCTTCCTGGATACCAAATTAACCAAAAATCCCACACCGACTTGTTGGCTAGGTTAGTCCCGGTAATTTTCACCGCGACTTACGGGGTGTGAACCCAGGACCCCCGTTGCAAGAGGCCGACGCTTTACCTTTGCACCACTTTCGCAAAGAAGATCCCAAAGCGCTTCTTATTTGAGCCTTTGATGAATAGGTTTACGTTTTATTGCTATGCATTGATTTTTATCATTCGATTACTTTCGTTTTATATGCGAGAATTCGAAATTCTCCCTTTCGGAAAATCACTCACTCTCTCTGTAATTGTTTAACTCTGTGTGTCGTTCGTCTTTGAAAAAACTAATTCCTTCAAACAAATCATATTAAAGAATCTAAATCGGACACTTTTGAATTGACTTATTTATTTCGATTCCATCTGAAAGTTGTGTATTGAATTTGAATACAAGATCCCTATTGTATCTTACTACTTCGGAAGTCCACTCCGCTTTCACACATGCAAACAACTGATATCTTGTAACAGGGTCATACACCTGTTACTTTTGAGGTCATGAATTTCTTTTGACCCCAATGTTAAATCATGTAATCTCAAGATGTAGCTGTTATAAGAATACTGGTCTCTACCGTTTGCTATATGCTGTAACATTCGGAAAATCTGAAACGTAGAAATCGAATAAATGATGGCAGATATTGCGATGGTTAAAATGTATATCGTACATTCGAGATGCTGTCAACCAAACATCATATCCTTAAAGGTGGCCGTATAAACCAGATAAAAGTGTTTCCTGCTGTATTATGATGTATCGTTACGTCAACATTATTTAAGTTATTTTGCGATACCGGCTCATGAATAATGGAGGAAAACTCAGACCATAACCACATAAACTTCAAAGTAGAGAAAGTATCATTGGTATAGTGCGAACAAATTCACCTGACGTTAATGCGTAAAGATCAACGTCAGGTGAATTTGTCCGCACTGTAGTACGTAGATCAAAAGAGAGACTACCTCTCCTGGAATATCTACATGTATGTACATCTACCTTTATCGGTCCCTGGATTCTGAAAATAGCGTTGAAATGCCTAGTGGTGTTGTGTCCAACCAATATAACCACTCGACAACGAGGGTCCCGTTTGGTCGAGAAGAACTCCGAACATAACCACATATATTTCAAGCCATAGAAAGTGGTCATTGGTAGTCCAAGGGTGAAAAGGGAGACAATATCTCCTGGAACATCCACATGTATGTAGTATATCAATATTTATCGGTCCCTGAATTATGAACAATGCTTCGAAGGGCACAGTGATGCTGTGTTTAATACTTATACAACTCAATAACGAGGGTCATGTTCGATTGAGAAAATCTCCCAACATAATAACAGATATTTCAAGCTATAGAAAAAGTATCATTGACAATCCGTAGATCAAAAGGGAGACTACCTCTGGTACATCCCTATATTTGTAGTAAATCCATATTTATCGGTCCCTGGATTCTGAACAACGCGTTGAAAGGTCTAGCGATGTTGTGTCCAATACTATAACCACTCGACAACGGCGGTCCTGTTTCTAGAAGAGAAATATGAACTGTATTTACATCCTATGAGCAATCATAATGACGTGATGTTTTTTGTACAATCTACCAGTACTAGGCAAGGAAACAATAAATAGATAGTTTGTGGTGACGGTTAACTTAATCAAACTTTTCGGAACAACTATCAGGACTCTATTTCCAGTGGTATCGCAATGAAAATTCATTTAATAATGATTTTTGTGCAATCTCTCAGTTATATCGCGGTATATGTTACTAATAATATTTTGGCCAACCTCGCAGTACTCGTCAAGCATAGATTACCAACCAGTTCTATGCGAGAGAGACATCTTTAAGTTATTTAACAGTGACAGTTGACCTTAAACATGTTGGTGAAAAGGTGAAAAAAAAACCGATTTTCATTTTTATAGCTGTTGGAAAAATCTACAAACAATAGGCAAGAAAAACACATTTCGTGTATTTCTGGGTGATAATTCACCAAATTCTGCTTATGATAAAATATAAATAAAGTGCGACGAAGCCTGACGATAAAAGTACACGAGTGCGCTCCTGTTTTATCTATCGCTGCAACGCGATTGATCGTCGCTCAGTTCGCACTGAGATGCCTTAAAAGTCTCTTCAGAGCCACTACCCGACAATCCGGGTAAAATTCTTTGTTCTTGGGTTTTTGTAATCTTTCCTTCTGCCGAAATCCATCCATGATTTTTATTGCAGCCTAGATACCGATACGGGATAAAGCAACCTCATTGCCGAGCAACATACTGGCGCCCTTTACCACCTGACCGGAAACGTATTATGCGCATGCTCCTTCCACCGACGGCAAAAGTGTAAGGGTACGCCTTTCTGTCGATATAAGCAATGTCAGTAATGGTCAGCATTCTGTTGTAATTGTCGTCTAGTTTAAACAGAGTAGAACATTATACAACTTCGCCTTAAATGTATTGTTCAATAGTACATTTATGCTTTCCAGAACTAGACGTTGAAGATCCGCTTCGGTTTATTCTGATTTGAAGTAGAAGACTTTATGTCTACATTGTGTAGGAACTAATTTCTTGTGTCATGATTTGCAATCTCTCTATTCTAGTGTTAGTCTGTCTATGTGTGTTTTAACGCCGATTGCAACAGCTTATGTCATATAGACTTAGATAATTTTGACTAATTATTTTCCTAAGCTTATCAGTCCTTGGCGACAGAGTTTATCCAAGCAACTGACAACTTTCTCACGTCGAAACGTCGGATTCTACTTATGATATCAAGGCTCGTAGCTTCCCCCAAACTCTTTATCGACCGTTGTGGGAGACAGTGGTCGAGTGGTTGAGCACCAGCCTTAGAACTTTAGTGAGTAGCGGCATCCAAAATGCGTCTTTTCATTACTCGACAATTGCCGTATATACTGGTTTTGTATCCAGGACGCGGAATCAAGAGTCTCAGAATATGAGGGTCTTCAGTTATAGATTGACAAATAAAATGATAAAACATTACATGAAAACAACGATCCTTATAAAAAATAGAAACGTGTACTACACATGAAATAATGTTAAAAAAACATGAAAGCACATCAAATACCAAGGATAACACAACAAAGTTAAACAATGATTTTTCCTTATTTTCACTGTGATCCTTTTTCATGATGGTAGCAACCGTGGGTGATATCAAGTTATTTACTAAATTCAAATATCAAATGAATAATAAACACCAATTCAATGAACTATTTCACCATCATATATAGCGCTCATGGCTGTCAAGTTATTGAAATAAAATATTCACAGAAAAATATATCACACAAATAAAATATGTCATGAAGTGCCAAAAATCAATAACGATCAAATGACAAACGTTTCTTTTTTTCATTTTCTGGAGCATGGTTATTTCTAATTCTATGGAGTGATATGAGAGTTTTGTTCAACCACCTTACAGACAGATAACTATCATAAAAAAATGAATATAAGAAATTTTAGCCCAACTGAAGAATATACCCGATGAGTTTATTTTGGTTTGTCTGGATTTTACTTTTAAGGGACTTGGTAAGACCAGTATACAAAACAGAACAGGCATAGTCAAAGTGGATCAGAGACATAATCAAACGTTTTATGGTATACATCGTTAAAGATTTATGTACATAAACTTAATAGGTCTAGAACTAGCGTTAGAAATGATTGATGTCACTATTGATTCACCAGATAAAAAATGATCCCACGTAGTTCCAAAATATTTGACAAAACTAAATGGGGTAATATCTACGCTGTTGCATGAAACGTGTAACTGGAGATAATATTTAAGTTTCTGTTTGGACCCAAATAGTACTGATTCCGTCTTATTAAGTTGTAAGGACAGTTTGGTATCGACTAACAACTCACTAATTTGTTCGAGGACCTTCGAGAAAACTCTTCCAATATTGGCTACATTTAAACTCGAGACTTATTTCATCATTGACCACAGCAGACATGTCATTTACATATATCAAAAACAAAAGGGAACCAAGAATTGAATCCTGACGCACACCACATGTGACAGATGCTTGGAACGACGGATTCCCAAATATAACAAGTAACTTATGGAGATCTGAAAGATGCGACTTAAACCATCTTACTGCCCCTACATGAAGGCATATTTCTCCCAACTTCATAACATAATTCCGTGATTAACAGTGTCAAATGCTTTCTGCAAGTTTAATAAGATCATACCGACCTTATTACCTTTGTCCATATTAAAACGAATGAAATCCATTAAAAGTGTAAGACAAGTTTCAGTTGAGTATCCACGCCTGGAACCAGATCAATAACTGTAAATGATCTTATTATCATCGAGATAACCTTCTATCTGATCATACCTGACCCTTTCGAATATTTTTTTATAAAATACCTAAACTGAAACTGGTCGATATACATAGTTACCAACTACGGTTTTGTCACTTTTTTATACAGCTGAATACTCTAGCAGACTTCAGATCACCAGGAACTGAGCCCTAAATAATTGAAGAACTTACAATATTTGAAAGGGGACAAGCTATAACAGAAGCATTATCCTTAATGAATTTTAAGGGAATACCATCTTATCCTGTTCCTTTATTCGCATTTAACATTTCCAAATACCTTGATATTGTATTTTCTGACACAAGGGAGAAAGAAAAACTATTATGAGAAACTTCCTAAGCAGTAGGCTATAACATTGTCCGACAAAATTCCAGACTTACTTATTAAAAGACTTTGGAAGTTTTTATTTAGGTTTGGAAGCAAATGAAGTGTGAAAAAGAGTTAAATTTCTCGGCAACTTTCAACTTGCCAAAGGAAATGTCCCTATCAATTTGAAGACCTATGGAAGAAGGGCATAATGTGTCCTTTCCATATGGAATGCCCAGCTATTTGAATGTGTCCCTAAAAGATTTTGATTGATCTTTTATAAAACTCAAGTTTGCAGTAAAATATTCCTCTTTGACTTTGAAAGTAAGTGATTGTGTATTGTTTTGCAGCTTTTTTGTTAAATAATTGAAGTCTACGTCAGTTCTGTTTTTCTTTGACCTTAATACTACTCAAAACATCAGAAGTAACTCAAGGTTGAGAAAGTTGCTTGAAACGAATTTCCATCACTGGGACAATGTTATCGAGTGCAGGCAAGAATCAACCTTTAAATCTGTTCTATGCTTCCGAAACATTGTCACTTAACAAAACGCTTTTCGAACCAGTCAATAAGAGACAACTGTCGAAGTTTTCATTAGTGTAATTCTTCGAGAATCTGATATGTACATTTATATGATCACCAACGAAAGAACTTAAAAGCTTAAGCGTACAGAAAATAAAGCAACTGTTAATTATTGTTGAATCAAATACAACGCTCTGTGAAAGTCTGTCATAGTCGGACACCAAACTGCATGTCGAAGATGTTTCACAAATTCTATTGGGGTTACATTTAAGTTGTTTAAAGCTGAAGAGGTTCTTAAAAAATGATCACTGGTTAACAAGAGAACCATGGCTAAGTATATTTACATTAAAATCTTCTCAAATTATCAATTCAGTATTCGGTTGAATAAATGTAGACGAGCAAATCGATAAAATGTCGTTGAGATGGAGGACGATAGATAGTTCTATAGAGAAAAGGTCTACACTTCGGCAGAATAATTTCTATCCAAATGGGTTCTAAATCGTGGAAGATCATGTAACCACGCAGTTGAAGGCGAGATCTTGTCTTACGTAGACACATGCCCCGCCGCCTTGTCGATTACGGATCTGTCTCCGAACAACATAGTTAGGAATAAAAACCTCTGAGTCAACAATTGATTCGTCCAACCAAGTGTCAGATACACATAAACAATCTGTATTATGTTAGGATGTAGACAATCTAAGTTCATCAAACTCTGGAATTTACGTCTGTCGTTCACTTGGAGACCTCTTAACAAATTATACATTGTCGTCTTTACAAACTATCCAATGACGTCGGGTTAGATCGAATGCCGTACATCTTGCTATTTGACGACGTCGCTTTTTCTTGGGTCGGTTTACAGCAAAGTCTTTGCCATGCTCCGCGAACCTGGGAAATAAGAATATAACATTTCAAAGGTACATGTATTTGTTAAATGAATGTCAAGCACCAACTATAAACACATCGGGTTTATCCAATGAAAGCACCTTTAGCACAAAATTTAAGCTGCAATATTGCTTCTTGAAAGACGACTTTCGTTGTCCTTTTGTTTTTAAATGAAAATATCAAATTCAAAATTTGAACTGTCATCTAGTTTGATTAAGGTAACACAACAGAGTTACTGACTAATAAAATGTTTTGAATGATGATTAAATCTTCTATATGCATTGAACTACTCAGCGTAGACACGCACAGGAAACGTATATATAAGCTTGGACACATAACACAAAGTGTTTTGCCCTAAACTTGTGTACGAGGTATATTTCGCAGTTCACGGTAACATCCGAGTAGTAACGTTTGCGGCAAGCACCCGTCCAAATCGACGTCTGCCAAAACGAAACCGACGACCAGGAACATGTTTGTCAGTGCGCCAAAGAAATCCATGGATGAAAAAATGTCTTTACACAGACCATCACTAGACTGATAGTTTCGATAGAGGAAAGGGAGTCTTTATTGACAGAGGATAATGGTATCACTTTTTAGATATGCAACACACTCGGACAAAAAAAAGTTATTGAATCGAAAATTAAGATAGTGGTAAGTTGGTAACCAATTTATAAAAAAAAACAGAGTTCAGTATTCGTTTCCATTCCTCGTGTTTGATAAAACGCTAGTTCAGTTCATGTGTATGCTACGCCGTTTTAGCGAAAAAAAATATGTTACCATGGCGATTGGTGCACTTGAAAGACAGATGTAGTGCCTATAAGTGTTCTTAAAGTATCCTGATCAATCCATGCTCCTGAAATTGCCTCGTATATCCATGCTCCTGAAATCCCCTCGTATATCCATGCTCCTGAAATCCCCTCGTATATCCATGCTCCTGAAATCCCCTCGTATATCCATGCTCCTGAAATCTCCTCATATATCCATGCTCCTGAAATCCCCTCGTATATCCATGCTCCTGAAATCTCCTCGTATATCCATGCTCCTGAAATCCCCTCGTATATCCATGCTCCTGAAATCTCCTCGTATATCCATGCTCCTGAAATCCCCTCGTATATCCATGCTCCTGAAATCTCCTCGTATATCCATGCTCCTGAAATCTCCTCGTATATCCATGCTCCTGAAATCCCCTCGTATATCCATGCTCCTGACATCGCCTCGTATATCCATGCTCCTGAAATCGCCTCGTATATCCATGCTCCTGAAATCCCCTCGTATATCCATGCTCCTGAAATCCCCTCGTATATCCATGCTCCTGAAATCCCCTCGTATATCCATGCTCCTGAAATCTCCTCGTATATCCATGCTCCTGAAATCTCCTCGTATATCCATGCTCCTGAAATCCCCTCGTATATCCATGCTCCTGAAATCTCCTGCGAAATATATCCATGCTCCTGAAATCCCCTCATATATCCATGCTCCTGAAATCTCCTCGTATATCCATGCTCCTGAAATCCCCTCGTATATCCATGCTCCTGAAATCCCCTCGTATATCCATGCTCCTGAAATCCCCTCGTATATCCATGCTCCTGAAATCCCCTCGTATATCCATGCTCCTGAAATATATCCATGCTCCTGAAATCTCCTCGTATATCCATGCTCCTGAAATCCCCTCGTATATCCATGCTCCTGAAATCCCTTCGTATATCCATGCTCCTGAAATCCCCTCGTATATCCATGCTCCTGAAATCCCCTCGTATATCCATAATCCTGAAATCCCTCGTATATCCATGCTCCTGAAATCCTTATATCCATGCTCCTGAAATCCTCGTATATCCATTCCTGAAATCACCATTCTTTGCTCCTGAAGTTTCCTCGCCATTCCATTTGCCTAAAATGCCATCTATCTGTGTGCCTGAAATCTGCTAAGCATTCTTTTTGCCTAAAATCTCACCATTCCGCGTTTCGAAAATCTCTTCACTTTCCATGTATCTAAATCTTCTTATTATTCAACGCTCCTGAAATATTATCACCATTCAATATGGCTGAGACCTCCGCACCATTTAATGCACATAAAGTCTTCTCGCCATTCCATGATGCTGAAATCTCATTTCCATTATACACCCCTGAAATCTCCTCACCATTCAATGCTCCTGAAATGTCCTCTCCCTTCCATGCTCCTGAATTATCCCCAACATTATATGCGCATGAAATCTCCTCACAATTCTATGAACATGAACTGAACACACCTATCCATGCTCCTGAAATTTCCTCAACAGAAATTTCCTCACTCATCAGAGAATATCAGTGCTTCCGTCGTAACAGGATAGGAAGAAGATTAGAAAGAATCACTCTTGTTAGGAACAAAATCAATGCTGTCCAAAAAACTTGAAACGTGAAGGATATCGAGTTCCTGGAACTGAGTCTCAGGAAGAACGATCTAAGCCTGAAACTTATGAACATGTACTCATCTCATGATAAAGGACTGTCCCTCGACAAGGTAATGACAGGAGATGCACGTTTTCTTGTTGTTGGGGATTTAAATAACCACCAACATAGCTTGGAATAAGATGGAGAAGAAGTTGAAGCATGGCTGGATTATCATGCCTAAACCTGATCAATACTCCAGAGGAACCCAACGCTCTATTCTAGACGCTGGCACAGTACATCAACTCCGGATCTTGCCTTTTGTACTGGCGGTTTGCATGGGCGTATCAGGAGAGACGTTGGTGATTAACTAGGTGGGAGTGACAATAAGGTATTTCCCTGACATTGTACTTTAAAGTCAGGACGGCATCCACTGCCCCAAGATGAAACTACATAAAGGCTAACTAGGCATTAGACAGACAGTGGTGTGCTAAAAATGGAGTACAAGCCATGTTGGAGTGAATAACTTGAGAAACTACAAGAACAATTGTCAGAGGCCAGGTGGGTAGCAGAGGCATATAAGAAAACAACAATAATCTGCGGCATACCAAAGTCATATTCCTGTGGCACAAACGGGAAGCCACTAAAAAGACCTTAAGATCCCAAACAGCTTCGCTCAATCTGGAAAGAGATGACCACATACTGGAGACCGTGTATCAGGGAACGATACTACCCCACTTAGAATATAGGTTAACTGCCTGGTCAACAACACCAAAGTCAACCTTACAATCTTACAAACCTTAGATAACCAAGCTCTGCGCATTATGACTGGTGCTTCTTAATCCACCCCAATCAAATTCATGGAGCAAATAACTGGGACTCAGCCCTTACATGACAGGAAAAACACAAAGTTCCTGCTACAAGCTCAGGAATAAAGCAGGAGGTTTGCCCAAGAGTTCAAAATACCAGTATTGAAACTACACATTGGGGTAAACAGACTCCACAGATCCCTGCGACAATAGTAGAGAGCTGTCTGTGGTTTAAATTTGCAAAAGTGTACAAAATCTAGACATGAAGAAAGAGGAAGATGACAACACTAGAGAAGTCCAAATCCAAGCTATGATCAATGACGATTATCCCCCAGGAGAATGGATCCATGTTCACATGGATGGATCAGAAACCGATGCTGTCAGAGAGGGGGAGCTGGTGTTTTCATTAAATGATCAGGTGGTTGCACAAAATAGGCCAATGTATCGCCAAGAGTTCATTGTAGCAGATAAAGAGCAGAGTCTGAAGCAAATTTGACAGCCATTTTGAGAGTTGTAGACCTGTTATATGAAAGCTCTTGCCTTTGTCATAGACTCTCAGTCAGTTAATCAGGCCCTGACAAACAACAAGCTTCCCCAGGGAACCAGAGTAATGCAACAAGTCAAAAACGTCTGCAGAGTTGAGGTCCAGTGGATACTTGTACATTGTGGAATTCCTGATGACGAAAAATACAGGCAAATTATGTAAGTCAGCCGAATTATCTCTTATGGCAGTCTAAATTCGGAGGACAAGAACATTTGAATTAATGTCGAAACAGGGTAAAGTGTTTTCAAGGTCAGCGTGCTCGGCCACACTACGACGGAGGTCGTTTTAAATTGAGCTCTGGCGTGTTTGTAAATTATAAACTGCCAAAGTATTATCAGGGGTCTTTACGGATAAAGCTCCGAATGTTTTGTCAGGGGAGGTAACTGGGTATGTAGAACTTACCTTCCTCTCTCGGACTGTAAACAGGAGGAATATGAAGAATCCTTGGAACGCATTGAGGACCGAGAAAACGTAATGGAAAACATCTCTAGTACCGTCGATCGTGAGGAATCCAAATGTCCAAGTCAATCCTGAAATGTGCGATTAAATGGATCAACCTTAAAGATGTAATTATTAACAGCGGCAACGCTGGAGGCACGATTAATTGGATAAAACAAATGTATGACGAAAGTAGATAAAGTTTGAAAATGTACCCTTTCAATCAACCCCTTAAATATAACGACAAATTGGATCAACTCGTACGATTGGTTAAACCAACTCTGAACGTGAATGATAGATTTGATCAATCCTACAAAGAATGATTAATCTGACCAACCCTATAAACGCATGATCAACTTCATCAAGCCCATACTTGTACGGTTAAGTTTGATAAACCCTTTAAATTAATAGTCAAACTCACCAACGCTATAAATTACAGATTATTGATTCAGCCCTATGAATGTACGATTGATATGAATAGCCTTGAAATTATACGATTAATTTGGCCATCTCTGCAAATGTATGGTTAAGCGGGTTAGTCTTTGTAATAATACTTCTTGGGTCATTTTAAAAAATGGATAATTGATTCGGTTTGACCCAATCCCTTACTATTTAATTTTGCATTGAAAGTGTACGACAATACAGCTAAAATCTTATCACGACAACGGAACCATCGAGTTTGGTGATAAATCGAATTGCTACGTTTCGCTAAGTAGTCTGCCCTTATCCCAATACTTACCTAGGACGACAAAGACCGAAACAGCCGCCTGAAAATGAAGACATGCCATCTTCATTTCTGATTGGTTGGATCTCATCCCACGTGATCCTCGACGGAGCAGACTATACGTGACCAGGCAGAACACGAGGAGGTTCGCGAACAGGACGGCAGCGACGGGAACGATAAAGGCATACAACATGGCGTCACGGGAAAGCCAGCAACTATTAATTAGAGATAAATTCATAGGATTCTTCGTCTTTATAAATGCATCACGGTGTTTGTGAGCCAAATAGCATTCCATATGTTTACATGAGTGTAAAACTAAATATTTCAGTAGAATATAATAATTGGATTTAAAACATAAACAATATTTTCCATACAAATTGACATGCCTCAGTCAGAATAGTATATTATAACAAAGAGAGGAAAAAGTTTACATATTATTGCATTTGATTTGCTTTGCGACTTTCTGTGCAGTCATTATTTTCTATACGATGTACCAACAAAACTGGTTTGCGAAACGCGTTTTCGGGCAACTATGATATTCTATTCGATGAACCAATGAAATTGGTTTGCTTTGCGCATTTCTGTGCAGCAAACATATTGTATACAATACAATACAAAACTTTCATTTGCAATACTACACAAAATCATATGCATATTGCAAAACAATAGAATTGTATCAAAATAGAACTGATGTTACGAAAGGACAATATATAAGTGATGATTAACATACATTATAATATAATTCATAATAGATTTAGAAAGTTCTGTCTCAAAAGGTTGCTGGTATAAATATATTTAGCTCTGTTTAGAATTTCTTTTTTGTTTTTTGATGCCATAAGTGTTTTGAATTCATAAAGAGTTGGCCATTTTGGTATACGATGTACCAACGAAAATGGTCTCTTTTGCGCCTCTCTGTGCAGCAACTATATTCTAAACAATGTACCAATGAAAATGGTCTGGTTTGCGCCTTTTTTGGCAGCTATTGTATTCTATACGATGTACACAATGCTTTGTGTAATACATATATACGCTTTCTTCGTATGTATTGCAGTGTATTTTAATTGAAATTGTTGATTCAACAAAAAGCCTGTGGTCCATTACACAGGTTACATACAAATACCAAAAGCATGTTAACAATACCCGTGGAGTGTCGATGGCATTTCAAGATAAATTATGAAAGAGGCTTACGGTAAAGTGATGACATACATTGAACAAAAATCAAATTACAGCAATCATTATAATCAATCTGCAACGAGACACCATATATCTTGAGTTATATATTGCTTTATCACACTGCTTTCAATGCCGAAAACAAATACACCAAGAAATGTTCAAAGAAAGTGTCAAACTTGTAAAAATACGAAAGCTTATAATAACTAAATTATTCCATCAAAGATACACCCCTCTTTTCAAAAGCTTTATAAATAAACATATCAAGATGTCTAATAACAGTTTCATTTTCACAAGACACGATATTACTAAAAGACTAAACGCAGACATTCCGTAGATATTTGGTGTCTATATATCTTAAACGTATATCATTATAAAGTTGAGATACAAGACCGAAATGAAACTCATCCTCTAATATACCTTCACAATACATACAATGTCTAAAATCTCTTGGAATATAGAAATGTCTGCCCTTTTCAAGCATAAGATTATGAGCATAAACACGAAACTTTGCGAAGCATCTTAAATTTTAAGTTTTTTCTTTTTTATATATGTATATTTCTTAGCGAAAAATAGTCTTGACATGAGCATAACCAGATACTTTTCTCTTGTCTTCGCATTATTTTAGGCATTGATCCTTTAAACGTTCCATATATCTAGATAAAATTTCTTTTTTTTCATTTCCCAAAACTATATAAACCCATAAGCATACAAGTTAATTCTTACGTATGTTGTCCAATTCGTATGTCCTAGTCTGCCAAAGTGTTTAAGCCTGTCATAACATTTACGTACATATTTAATATAAGGTTATTTCAAATTTCTTAACCAATATTTAATTATCTTTTTAAAGGAATAGATATGAACGGGATATCTTTCTGTGTCTCCCATAACAGCATCATTACTGGAAGACATGGGAAAAGCCATTTGCAAGGACAAGCGTGTATATTTCCAATTAAATTAATTTGTGTCAGTCCCCATATGTCTGCCCCTTATAACAAAATTTATAAGTCATATGACTTAATGAATTTAAGATTCATATAAGAACTTTTATGGACATAGCATCTGCCATGCTGTACAGGAATAATGTTTTTTTTTCTTGTAAAATAGACACACACATATGTTAATCCGTTAACTGCTTGTAGGTGAGTGTTATCAAAAGTCCATTATTCTTTTTTTGAAAACTGACCCCCTTTTCAAACACCATAACTTTGGTCTCCACAATATTCACAATCATTTTATTACTATTAAGAAACACAAACAACATCTGTACTGTGATATGATACACACTGAAGATTAATCATTGTTCTATTCTTTGCCTTGTGTATACAGTGAATTTACATGCATATTGCTTTTGAGATCTAATGCATATGAACTTTTAACAATTGGGTGCATTGGTGTTTCCTGAAAAAAGCATGCTTTCAATAGCTTTCAGTAGCTACCTTTTATCAAAACAACCATACACAAACTCTATTGTTTCAACGTCAATTGATTTTGCCTTCTTAATTGTCTCATCTGTAAACAAGCACATTTAATTGAAAAGCTAGTATATTGATTTAACTAGTACTCACTATCCATTCCCACCATAATACATATCATGGTCGATAACAGCCACAACTCCCACTGGAATCATTGGAATTCCTGTAATTGGAATATACATGTTTCTATTGAGAGAATGTTACAATTAAATATTCCACTGAGCTGAGCAGGCTAAAGGGAATTATTCTAAGTCCTGGAAATCATTTAGAAAACAAAACAATCAGCCATTATGGGAACTGAGTTCATATAGGTTTTTTATAATTGTATTGCGGACCAAACGCCAAATTCACTTTAAACTAACTTATTGTTTTGCAGATGTTATATTTAGATCATCAAGTTGTATAATTATGTCGTCATCAAAATCTGGTCCAAGTTACTAAATAGGCATCGACTTCGAAAAAGAAAAGATATTCGCCAATTAATGTTATAGATATATATAGATATAAAATATATACGTTGTCGATTACCAAGGACAAAAATGGGCAACAGTGGTGCATCAATACAACGCCAGCCTTTGAATTTTTACCAAATTGTGTGTAATGTAATATATTGTTTGGCATTTTATTTATATTATAATAAATATGATATAGATAATAACACAAGGAGCTTACCCCATGCTACTACCATTGCCTTCGCCATAAAGTTGGGTATATACGTCCCGAGAACCTTGACAAATCTCAGATACTGCTGAACACCCTCTACTAACATCCACATGAACGAGACGAGAATGAAATAGTGGAGGAGCGCGGCGATCATCTTGCATAACACCACATTCTCGGTACGATCGATACCGACTAGGAATATCACCGACGAACACATCATTGATACGGCAAGGTTGGTCAGGATTCGTTGTCCACGTCCATTTCGTAAATGTCTAGAATAAGAAAGTGCAATAACTCAACGCATCAAATAGCAAACTCCTCTCGCTAATCGTTCCTTTGTGGGATTGATCACTGCCACCACACATGTCACATAAGTATCTGCTTAGAAACATAAATTGCGTTTAAAGATGGAGGCGACACTCACAAAAATAACCCATTTATGATTTATGTGTGAGGGAAACGAAATACTTTTCAATTAAACTAGTCAGGACTCAGCACAAGAAGACATCACTACTAAATTGACTACTACAAATTTTAGAAAGAAGCAACATCATTCAAATAATATTTGAATTGGGATGAAACTTTTGTAATGGCAGAGATCGACGCAGCGTATCAAGGGGATATTGCTGTGAGAAGATTGATGACTTGAATGCTTATCAAATGGCATTTTTGCACTGGGCCCTCTGCGAATCTGGTTAAGGATATTGCGTTAACTTTGGTAAAAAGGGGCATGTTGTTTGAGAATACAGTCACGTTTAAATGAAATATGTCTAACGTTTAGTGCACTAAAATTTCATTTATTTGAATTAACAGCTTTTTTTTCAAATCGCCAATAACAACGCTAACGTTTGCATGTATCAATATCTTGAGTTAAATATGTTTTATCGGTACCCACTTAACCCTTTCCCAAACAACAAATTTTCGACTGTCCCAAATTGAAAGAGTTTGCAGATGACATTTCAAAATGTGATGAAATTGGAAAAAAAATCTTCTTATTGGGAAGAAAACATTGTGGGAAAAGGAAAAATTGCTCGTTACGAGCAATTTTTCCTTTTCACACAATGTTTTCTAAAGCCATCTGCAACAAAGTGGTCAAATGTCGTTATTGTTTGGGAAAGGGTTAATATGCCTTCTGAGGTTCTTTGGTTATCTAAAGAATATGTCTTTCTTTGTTATCTACTGGCAGAGTTTTAAAGTACTACATATACGAGGTTACAGTAACTACATGTACATATTTGCTTTGGATTTCTGAAGAATGTACGCCAAATACTTACTTGAACAATAAGAACGTAAGAATCGTGAGGCCAAGCCCGATAATAGATGCAATCAATCCGACCTTCGTTATCATTTTCAGAATGACTTTGTTGAAATCAGATACTTTGTCAGCTTCAAGATCCTGTAAAAGAAACGGAAAGAGACAGAGGCTAATCAGGCGCGTTTGTTTATAAGTCTATTTGTACCACGTTTCTTGTCTCATTAAACCACGGCAAATATTTCTTATGCGTCTTATCAAGTAATTAAGATATCTCCATAAGGGAAATTACCCAACCAATTGGATACGATGTTTGAGGAGTATATTTTATGTGAATTGACTGCCGTAATGTGTTGAAAATGACTTATCCTTACCAACAATTTAAGCAAATATACTACTTTATCTGATGCCTTTGTTTAGTGAGGTACGTATGGTAAAAAGTAGCAGTTAAATATGAAAAACGGATGAGTATATTTGGCCTTCGCTGGCAAATTTCAAACGAGTGTATTAATTAATACGCACAGACCTTGTTTGGTGAGGATGAATACACGAGTAACTAAGCGTTTATGCAAAATAAATATCAATAAACTAATAGGCCTCATAGTATATATAAATGCGTGTTTCCAATGGACGTGGACTAATGGGCTTCTCGGTCCAAAAACGCTACTTGCGGATTAAAAGTTGGTTTTGATCCACTGAACTCCGCGACATAACAGTAAACGATAATTTGCCGTAAACAAACTTACGATAAGTATTGCAAAATTGGTAAGATGGTTACATCTACATTCGATGCGACCATCAGACGTAACGGTCTTCGTACATCCGTCCGTGTCCCAGCCACCGGCAGCCTCATTCGCCCCGTAATCCCAGAAGGCACATACAGTATGTTCGTCTTCCTGTTTTTAAATAGAGGTACACTTAAATGGATTATCTCAAAGATAAAGGTTAGAATGTTTTCGACTGATAAAATAACAACACATAGCTATATAGTTACTGAAAACTAGACTATGGATTCAAATATCCACTTCGTTCATAATAATTTGATGCACTAATTCAGCAGTGATATCTATTATCTATTCTAAAATATATGATTTGTTTTTGATAGATTAATCGTAAAAGAAGAATCCAAAATAATGAATTAAAGACTGGTCAACGGAGAACAATACATACCATAACAGACTTAAAAATAGCTGTAACGGTGTTGTTGCCAAGGTCCGATACTCTAGAGCCGTTTATTTCTAGTCTTGCGGCCACTACTTTACTTATGATCACAAACTTCTCCGAGTTGACATCCGTAAATAAACTTGTTATACTGTATAACTGGAATGTCGTGCGTGTCTGTTTGCCTAAAATTAAATTAGAATATGGTGGTTGGGAACTTGTGCTAAGTTCCGTACATTAAGTTTATCTCGGTCCATAAGAAATTTGAATTTTATCGTGACCAAGGCCTTTAATAGTTTAAATATTTCGGTATAAGATACACATGCAATTGTCTAATTCGTGTTTCATTTGACATGTCTCATCACAGCTAGACACCAGTATCCATAATCCATAAATTAAACAAAGAAAAATATTTTTTTCCGGCGAAATGAATTAAACTATATGAGAGAAATATTCATTGACAACTAAGACCACTAAACATTGAATCATTCGAACGAGTTCATCAGATGAAGCGTTTGGTGCACCTGACAAAGATTTCAAAGTTAAGTCATAGAACTGGCTTGAATAATTATACGTTAACATGTTCAATCATATTTTCTTAAGGAAGATTAAGGAAAATAGAAAATACTTCAATTTTTTAAGTTGAAGCCTTTGAAATCCATGATATCTTGCTGTAAAACCTCAAAACAGTTACACTACAAATCTTACGTACCAGCACCAATTCAAAAGTCCCTTTTAATTCCAGCCGTTTCAATAAAGAAATTGAATCCTCAATTCATTAATGCATGCATTTTCCTATCAGAATATCACAGTTCAGTTGATTCGTCTTAAACTATAAGTATTGTATATCATGTAAAAAGTAATTTTATTTCATCGGGAAATTATCAAAGCATATTAAGAATTACACACCTCGGAGAATGTCTTCATCCAAGTAAATAGCCGTATCTATTGCACCATCATCGGCGTCAGTAGGATCAATGACGTTGAACAGATCTGTGTCGTTAAGAATCAAACTTGCATCTTCAGTTTGTAGTTTTAAACCTATAGTTAGATTTCCTTCACCGTCTTGATCGAATATGGCGGTTGCTAGGTAGCTCTTCACTATCCTTAGTGTTGTATTACCATCCAAGTTGACGTTGCTTGTGATTTCCTCGACAAATTCCAGTATTCTGAAACAATCAATCATATAAATAAAGTGAGAGAGATGTTTATGATTTATACTAAAACATACATTTTTAATGCTATAAACTGGTCATTTAACAATGGCTGTCTGTTATCAAAAATGCGGTATGACTAAAGCAGCTATCTCTGGACACAGAATATCATCTAGAACAAGTACACGTTTAATCCACGTTCTAATATAACCTTTCTCATTTTTTCACAATCATTACATATCATGAAAATAGACAGTTATTGAACAAAACCGCCTCAGTGTACCTGATGATAATTTGTAAAATGGCTATGAACATGTAAATTGCATGCCGAATAGATATCAAGTTATGTTATGCATAATGTAATGTGGTATTTCCTTTGATTAAGAGCGTTTGACGCGGAAACAAGGTACTATTGAAGAAATGTCAAGTTATCTTCGATTTGAAATCCAACTCCGTATCTTTTGTTGCGTCAATCCTGTAAACTACTAAGTTTTCCAAAGAAAATTCACTTCAGCTGTTGCGACAAAACTGTGGTACCTATTTGCTGCGTTGGAAACGATTTGTGCTGCGTCAACTGTATCAGGATTAATATGTAGCACGTTGTTAACTATCTCATACACGCCGTCCAGAATCTGCAAACGAGAGGAGGTCATTCTAAAAAGTGTGGAAGCAACGTGTCTGGTTTAAGGTTTAAAGGATTAAGATCAATCGTTTCAACATAGTTCTTAATTACATTTTTTTCTATTCTCTTCCTAGGATACGAAGGAATGCAGTAGCTCACATTGATATATCAAATCGATACATCAGAACAAGTGTCGACTCTTTTTAGATTGAATACAATAGTGGCCGTTAATGTATGCAGACCTTTGTTTGTAAATGAAAACACATTTGAAGTATATAACCATGTCTAGTGGTTACCCGCCGTTGTATGTACATGTATTTCAACCACTCACTCACGCTCGAGCAAAGAGCTTCTGTTCTCACCGCAGCGCCTTCCAACTCGTCGCCGCATGGCTATTCATACATACTTGATATTATCAAATCAAGTATGTCATTCGTTAACATAAAAACAATTACCAATTGCTTAACGATAGAGAATATATTTACTAGATATACCCATCCTTAAACCAAATGCCACATGTTTAAGAGTAATGGACAAGTTAATTGCAGTCGTCATAAGAGAATAAGACACTACAGTGAAGCCTCGTTTATCCGGACCCATATTATCCGGATGTCTCGCAATCCGAACGAAATTGTAAGGGAACGGAATTTTAGTGAAGACGACTTTTTCTACCATATCAGAAGATCATTTTTGAATTTCATCACGTTTCGAAATGTTGTCTGCAAATTCTTTCAATTCGGGACGGTCGGAAATTTGACGTTTGGTAAAGGGTTATAAGCATACACGTGCGTAGATAGCGTGTATGTCTTAAAGTGTATATGACCAGGCCCTGCTTCATTAGTTCGGATATTCGGTAATCCGGAACGTTTGTTGGGAACTGACGTGTTCGGATTAAAGAGACATCACTGTATACTTACATGTGGCAGCGTCCAATCAAGTTGCCAGTAGTTATAGATAATATCAGCTATGCTTATTACATCTGCCTCCGCCAGGTTAATATGTGGTCGTGTGATATCTATTGTCGAGTTGATTATGCTTTCAGCATTTTCAACATTCATGTCAATCTTAAAAGATAAACAAATACGACTATTTTAAAAGTTTAAAAGTTCTTGTCATTACAATTTACAAGAATACAGACTACCTCTACATCGTATAGGTTTGGATGCATTACAGTACAGAAAGCGGAAGGAAATATTACGTTTGAAAAACCTCCATGTACCACTCAATCTAAGCAATAAACGAAAATAAAAGCACATTTGTGGTAGCCAAAAATCAACAACGTAGTATACCAGGGCATTTGTATTCAAGTGCTTTTGGCAAATCTGGTCTAAGGCTTCGCTTTATATTCATTGATATTCAAGTTGTATTCTATTTGATATTTATTTGTAAAAACTCAGAAACAATAAATAAACAATATTTTACAAAGTGTTTAT
This sequence comes from Cerastoderma edule, assembly GCA_947846245.1. Lineage (NCBI taxonomy): Eukaryota > Metazoa > Mollusca > Bivalvia > Cardiida > Cardiidae > Cerastoderma > Cerastoderma edule. The sequence goes on from OX401417.1 coordinate 18,651,069, forward strand.
GGAAAGATGCCATTTTAAGTCCAATGCTCTCACAATTAAAAACAAGATTAAATTCTAGTTGCCACTACCATTGCATCTTTTTAGAAAAAAAGAATAACTTGACCAAGCCGAGTGTTACAATAGCTAAAGACCAATTCGAAAACTTACATGATGTTCAATTCAATTTAAACACAATCGTATATCTCAGTATACTCTGACCTCCTGCTCATACTACATCGTACATAAAGCATAATAAAACGTTTGGGTTGAAGTAAGATTTAAGTATATATATATTAATTCAATTAGTCAGACATGATTTGTCTCTTTTTGAGAATATTGTAAATATACACATCTTATTAACTGATAGATTAAAGATTGTTAGATAACATAAGTCTGGAGTAGGCATTTTCAGAATCATCAATAAGGAAAATAGGATATAGGTTCTCTGTGTCTATCTCAATATATAGTTTGCATAAAATACGTGGAACTCATTCTCTATTACCCCTGTACCTAAGGCTGACCAACAATAAGGCACAAATGGCGCATAGGTATCTCCAGTAAAAGGTGTCAACCAGTTTAAATTTCCGAATTGATTAGGATTGGGCCATACTTAGCTCGAAAGTGCTTTTCTTAAGTATTATGGTAGTTGAAGTACAGAGAAAAGACAATACCTTTGACAAATTCTTTAACTGTGTGGTACTCTCCGATTGATTCACTTCCGCAAATACACGACATTGTGTATTGTACGTAATGGGTCCCCATCTTACCCCATCTAAGAGATCTCCTTCACATAGTCTCGATGCAATGGCACCACCTGGTAAGAACAAAGGTCCAATTTTAATTGATTTTCATAGTGGTAAATTCCAGGGATGTTTAACGTTTACATGTTTCGGTTGTGTCAAAATGTGGCTTTGGCTTCAAATATGTGATTATGGCATTCACTGTATTGTATAAGCAGCGATGGTTGAGCCGGTAGAAAGTTTAATTTCTGACACACGTTTTTTCTTAGATTGGATTCCACTGTTCTTTGAATAACTACCTTCTGAGCATCGCTCCCATGCATACGCTGTTTCTCCAACATTGGTCCTGGGGAATGTGATGTTGTTGCCATTGATGGTTGTTCTATTCAAAGCACATACCCCTGTAAATAGATATACATACATGTAATTCGACATTTGTAGATACAACCGATTCGGAGCATACATATTTGTAAAAGAAAAAAGGATTTTAAAACTAAAGGAATATACTTAAAGATAAATACAAAACCTTCCAGCTCTAGTTATGCTAAACCATCAAGGATAATGATGGCTCGAAAAAGTCTTCTGAGAAACAAATATTTATGTTAACAGCAGAATAATTCACTCACAGTTTAACTGCGTCTAAAGAGACCCGTTGATGAAAAGTTCATAAAACAAAGTTATATATACAGTCTTTTTAAGGGAGTATTACCCGTGGTTAGGGTGGGTGGTGGTTCAATCGGGGATCCAGGGTCCAACCTCAACCGTGGCTGGTGGTTTCATAGGAATATCGGTTTGAAATAAAGTGCAATTCACAGGCATTGCTGAATCTCATGAAAACTATAATATAAATGCCAAAATATTGTTGCCATAGCGTTGAAGGTGTTTATTCACAGAAGAGAACTTTTGAAAGTCCAAATAGGATGGATATACTTCAATGTGTATCATACAAAGGTACAGCTAGTTTACAGATTTAGAGAAATAAATAGTTAACTACCCAAATTCCTCACGTCTGCGCCTTAATACTTACTGTCCATCCAAGCCATTTTCATTGAACACAACCCGTAACCAGATCGTGCATTATTGGCGACAACTCTGTTAAGCGCTATATACACGTCCGTATCCGCTGGTACATTCCCTGCTAGGTAATCAATTCTACCATCTAATCCAAACAGACATTTGTTGCATTGCTCTTCCTTTCGTCCACTATCCGTCACATAGAGGAAATAGTTGTTTGCGATGTAGAATGTCACATGGTTGGTAACGTTGCCATCTAGGTTTGCGTTCCTAAGGAGAGAATATTAGATGTAGGTGTATAAGCAGGAGTGAAGAAAACCGTGTTTTTAACAGAAAAGATAATACACTCTTAGGTGTCGCACCTTTTCCAAGTAGTTCGCGGACTCGGTAAATTACAACTGCCAATCCGAACCCATCTGGTTTATCAAATGAAAACGCCCTCTGACATGATAAGGGAACCGTCATATTGCTTCTTGCAAGATTACTTTGTTGTACTTCCGTTTTAAAATATCAAATCATTATATGTAACATCTAAGTAGTCATTTTGTTTGATTAAGGAAACATGTATATTTCGTATCTTATATTTTCACTATCATGCAATAGTTGCCGACCAAAAAGTATTAATTGAAATAATGATCGAAACTTCCATATAATGCGGCCTCAGGCAGAACTGTGAGGACTCGGAGGAAGTTCGTCCCCAGATGTGCGGTATGCATAGCCCATCGGCGTGTGGTGATGCCCTGGTACCCACAAACAGACTCCCACCTATGGGGTTAAATGGTGATGAGACTGTACTCGTTAGCCTTGGATGGCAACCAGTCTAGGAGATGGCAAACTCTTGTTCCAAACCCGTGCAGAAGTAGCCCGTAAGCCTGATCAGGCAGTCCATCTAAGACAAGGTCAGTCTGATCTAAAATTCCCCGGAGTGAAGCCCCGCAGGCCGTTAGTTTGTCATCAAGTCATTCCTATTGACAGCTTCTGCAACCAACACGGTGCCGGACGTATTGCTCTCTGCTCTCCACTGGAATACATCGGTCGAGAGGGGGACCCTACGGATTGGGCAACTCAGTGTCTCGACAAAGCACGCCCAGGCTTTGCGCTAAATGGAGAGGACACTCCATCTTTGTAGTACAAAGACACAACACGGAATACATTAGTTACGGGTTATAAGTCAAAGCTCGATTGACGTACAGCACAGACGCATTGGGTTGTCTTTGACGGTGGGAGAGGTGTTCACATCTTACTAATCAGCTACCGCCCGGCTCAAGCTTGGCAGCCCCTTGCAAGAAAGGTGTTTGTCCGTCACGGCCTGTCTGCTCCTTTAGTACTTGTGATCAACTAGCAGACTGTCAAGTAGGTATCTACTAGAACATCAAGCAAGAAGAAATCTCCAGCACTTCGTATCGCAAGCTGAAAGGTCAGAACTATGATGCCCGGATTTACCAACGATCTGCCCGAAATAAATAATAATCGCAATACAGCAATCATGGACGCTGACCATTGCAGACTGATAGTCGATCTAACCGCTCTGCAAGAGAAAAGACTAGCCGACAACGGCACACTTAAAGAAAAAGAGTACACTTTCTTTTGGCAAGGACAAGGACAAGGTAACAGGAGGGAACATGGCATATGAATTGCAGTGAGAACAGCGCTTCTACCAATGAAAGAATCACCAACTGCAGGATATGAAAGATTGCTAAATCTTCGCCTAAACAACAGCAATGGACCAGTTAATTTTGTGGCTGCCTACGCATCTACCCTCAATGCAAGTCAAGAAGCGAAGCAATTCTACAACAATCTTGATGCGCTGACAAGAAAACAGCCAGCGACTGAGAACCCTTTATTTGCTTGGCGACTTCAAAGCTTGGCTCAGTTCAGAACATGCTGATTGGTCATCGTGCATTGGCCACCATGGAATAGAGGGTATAAACGACAATAGCCAAAGACAATTGGAAATATGCTGCATCAGAGGGCTCTATATAACAAACACTTACTTCCAAATTAAACCGATACATTGCTTCATGGATGCACCCAAGATCCCGTCGATGGCATCATATTGATCTGATCCTGACCAGAAGGGGCTCATTCGTATTCGTGAAATTAGCTTTTCTTTACTTTTTTTTTTATCTATCTATTGTTATACAGCAATCCATCTCATTGATCTAAATTGAAACGGAAATATAACACTAACATTTTAATCCCTTTGATTTCATAGCATTTTATGGTTGTGATGATAGCGTTGAACGAAAAACGACATGAATAACTTATTGCTTACCAATTGTTTCGGGCTGCACAATCTTCATGAATACTTCCGTAAGAGCTCAATAGGTCGCCTTGTCCCTGTATTTCCTGACAAAAGTCGCTGTGGCCAGAATCACCCGCTTAAAACATACAAAACCAGGTGAATGGAAAGACAATGGCTACTGCTAAAACAAAAAAAAGCTCAACAGATGTATATTACAGGGAATTTCTGTTTTAGGTATGAAAGGTCGTAACGTGTTGACATAAGCAAAGAGACCAAATAGATGGTCGGTGACCTCAATCAGAAATTCCATCTTATAAAGGCGTAGTACAATTTCTACACGAGTAAATCGGTTGCCTTTGAGGAACGAACGATAACTCTGCAAAAGAGATTTGGCTTAGTAATAATAACAGAATGTCGTATAACATTTTTGTCATCCGTCACATAATCACGAGATCGCTGAGCACATCTAACAGTATTAACCTTCTGTTTGTTTCATTGATTCTATCTCTTAATTTCCTCTTTTTGGTGTTCTTGAATGGGAAAACTTTTCTGCCTCGGCTTCGGATAATCGTCCGATTCGCTTTCGGCTTACCAGATGATATTCCTACGCCTCGCTCCAATAACATTTGAGATTTACGATACCAACCATCTGATTTCTATTCATAGACAGACACATATGCTTTATTCCAGTACGTCGTGCAAACGGTCATTATACGTAATACATTTAAAACCACTGCAATGAGATAAGTGAATTATTCACATTAAAACATTCTATGATTCTAGTCTACGTCTTTCAAACAATTAAGTGATATATTTCTAGGTTTTTGTTGACTTTTTCATATTGAAACATTCTAGGCAAGTCTTGTACTGGTGCAAATGTCAATGTAAAGCACAGGAAAGGGCAGATGATGCTCCGCCTCCAAAACTGTATCCCTTAAAACATTACCCGCCTATTAATTACTTATTTGGCCGATGGAATGGCCACTTAAAAAAAAGGTAACCGATACTCAAAGCAGCAAGTCCGGTTATACTTGACAAGAACGATGCAAGGAAATGATGTTTCTCGTATTTTTTTTTTATCGCAACAATTGAGTGTTTCAACAATCTAATTGTACAGTTCTAAGAGGTCATATATTTCGTTGCATTACGAGAGATCAAACTCTCAATCTGTGAGATAAAAGTCCTTGTGAGTAATTATATGCTAAGATGTTATATATTATATATATGGGCATAAGTACCAAATCCGTTATTGGAAATACTATCTCCGATGTTAAACATCCAACCTGCCCTTGAACCTTGCGAGAGATAAAGGTCAATCTTTAACATTTGTCTGGTACCATAAGGTCCTCTGTGGCAGACAGACGACCATGGACTTCGTAACAATTTGTTAAATGTAACCTGTTATAGAAAGTATACAAGAGTTGTTATCAATAAATGATATATACACAGTGTTATCATAAATAGTATAAACGAGTTGTTATCAATAAATAGCGTACAAGAGTTGTTGTTAATGAATAGTTTACCCAAGTTGACATAAAACATTGTATACCCGAGTTGTTATCAATAAATAGTATACACGAGTTGTTATCAATATATTGTATTCACGAGGTGTTCGCAATACATGGTATAACCGAGGTATTATCAATAAATTGTATACACGAGGTGTTATCAACAAATAGTATACACGAGTTGTTATCAATATATTGTACTTCCGATGTGTTAGCAATACATTGTTTTCCAGAGGTGTTAGGAGTACATTGTATATCCGAGGTGTTATCGATCAAGTGTATACCCGAGTTGTTATCAATAAATTGTATACACGAGTTGTTATCAATTAATAGTAAACACAAGTTGTTAGCAATATATTGTATACCCGAGTTGTTATCAATAATAAGTATGCCCGAGTTGATATTAATGCATTGTATACACGAGTTGTTATCAATAAATAGTATACACGAGTTGGTATCAATAAATTGTATACACGAGTTGTTATCAATAAATAGTATACACGAGTTGGTATCAATAGATTGTTAACACGATTTGTTATCAATGGATCATAATATATCTCTCGATCATTCTCTACCTCCCGTTCTCTCTCTTTCTTACTCTTTTTCTTTGCCCATCTATTTCTTTTATCTCTTTCTCTGTCTTTCTCTCTCTCTTTTCCCCTCCCTTATTCTCTATCTCTCTCCCTCTCTTTCTCTCTTGTCTCTCACCTACTCTGCCTCTCTCCCTCAATCTCCGCTCTCTCTATCTCTCTCTATCTCTCTCTCTCTCCCTCTCTCTGTTTGTGTCTTCCTTTAATGTATATGACAAATTCTGGAGCTGTAGCTGTGTTCTGACAAAGCTAGGGCACTCTATAATAAGTTGAAGGTTGTTTGGTCTTAACTCCCGTTTGTTAACCACTTAAACCACGCAACTCCTATACCGACCCATTCGGAACACCTCGGCCATTTCTTAAAATAACCTCGGAGGTAATGGGGAGCCATTTTTGAAAGTAGGTCAGCAACGAAGGGCCAATCGTATCAACTCGGCAATCCCCGTCACAAGCCGGGGATTGCCGGAAAGAGCTGATTGACAAAATATGAAACAAAGATGTGTTCATATGATCATCTTTAATGAAAAGGGTAAAAATACCATTCAATTGTGATATATAACCAATTTGCGTGTATCTAAATACATATTTATTGCCTGTGTGCATTTTGCGTTATCCGCCGGAAATAAGGCGGATTACCCCAGGATTTCTGGTGTATTCATGTACTGCCTACGAGGTATATCTACCGACTTGTTACGGGGATTGCCGAGTAGATACGATTGATACCGACCTTAAACACACCCTGTCGGCTGCATGGGGTAATCAATTGCGGTGTGGTCGGAGAGAATGTGACGATTCCGTCAAGTTGCCCTTGCGTGGTGCCTTCCTTGTCAAAGTCTGCACAGACTTCATTTGATCGACATGCTGTGTAATAAAGTTAAATGGATGTAATGTTTATATTAATCCTATCACCTATGCAAATTATAGACCGATTACAGGAGGTTGCCATTTAACACTTCCATTCAAGTGATAAGAGATATTTCTAAAAATCGTTAATGATAAAGAAATAGCATGTTGGGTAACGAGTTATGACCTCTCTACATAAACTCTTGTTTTTGCACTTGCGGCCAACCGGTTACGAAAAAACACAAAAGAGAAAACTTGGCCAAAACATGTTTGGATTTACAGAATAAAATCTCGATAGAAAGATGCATTACCTGATTCTGATTAAGATCTCAAAAAAGAAATCCTAACTTAACCGTAGAGAACAGGAGAAAATAAACTTTATCAGTTTTCAGGGAAGTCCGCTCATGCAAAAATGAAAGCAAGGGGGGTAATAATAACAATTTATACCATAACATGATGTGTCAATATGTTCATTGTATATTAACTGCTTTATATTTTAGAGCTATTATAATCATTTCATGTACAGACACATTGGAAAACGTCTGATTATAAGAGGTCGTATACCTTTAAAAGGAACCATGCATTTTGAAATGAAAATGCCACTAAAATGATGGTAACACATTCATATGGATTCAAAACGACTGCATCAAGAGGTTAAACCCATTGGTTGTGACGATAGAAGAAATTGCGTATCTTGAGCGATTTCTTCTTTTGACGCCACGGTTTATTTGCATGTTTTCAACAGGTGGGCCAGGTTACAGATGAAGAGTTTTAAAAGAGGAAAAGTGTTCACCATGCTTTTTCACTCTCCGCTCTTTTTCGATAAAACATAAGGAATTCCATGGGACTCAAGATTGTTTTTATTGTTTATAACCACGTCGTAAATTAACACTTAAGAAATCACGTTTCATAATATCACCTTCAGTGAATTGATATTTGAGAGAGAGGGATATTTATGACAAGAGAAGATGTTTTGTATCTTTTGACCTCGGTTCTTTTTCCGGCAACATTTCAATGATATGATGGTGTATTCTAAAATCAAACCATTGTCGATATGGCTCTCTATACGTAATGCTTTCGCATTTCTCTAGAGTGTCATTGCTTGGATTCTTTACTTCAATGGTGCAAGCATATTGTGTTTCTGAGTGATGTGAGCAATGGTATTACTCGAAAAGTTTGATGCATAAAGTATGTTAAGACTAAATACGTGAACGATTAACACCGAATTTGTTCTCAGAATAGTTCCACTCTATCAAGGCGTCCTGTGTAATAATATACCAGTACAGGACGAGAAAATAGTGTCTTGACCTGGGCAACTCCATGATGATTTAGACAGCCTTGAACACGAACCATGCTAGTTTAACTTAGGCCTATGACATCATTTCAGGTTGTTGGATAAGGACACAAAACATGTCAACAAATCGCCTTATTTTAAAGTTGTTTTGAAACTAGTTTTATTAATAATTCAGATGCTAATTTCAATAGTTTCAAATCATGTTTCAGCGACAGTTTGATTGGTCGTATTTCCTGGAGATCTTAATGTTAAATAAAAGATTGATGTGTTAGGGCTCAAGATACCCCACGATCAAGTTACGCCATACTAACCTCCAACATACAGATCATGTACTGTGCGCATGCTCCTGCCACCGACGGCATAGGCACACGAATATTCCCCTGTATCGTTAGTAGTGACGTCACGTATGATCAGAGTTCGGTTGTCATTATCGTCCCAAAATAGTCTCGATAAAAGTGCTTCTCCGAGAGCCGCGTTAAAGGTCTGGTTCCCTGCTTCATTGTAGACGTCTGCGCTACCAGGACCAAACCACGATGGATACCCAGTCTGACTTCCGGTACAGGTCAAAGAAGCCTTGTCGCCATGCAACACAGTGGCGTCTTCAACTATGGGATGTAAGTCATATCTTGTACTCACCGATTTTACAATCGTAACTTCTGAAGAGATTTCTGCAAGTCAGAAAAGAAAATGAAAGTGTAGCAAGGCATATCTCCTATGGGAAGGACTGTGTTGCGTATATTGTATTATACCATATTTTACCTTTTCCTCCCTTGGCCTCGTATGTTTGGACAGGAATGAATACATGTATGGTGAATGTGATGATATGTGTGTATATGCGTTTGTCTCGAGAGAGTGCGTTTGCACGACTGAATAAAGAATGTTGTGAGAAAGTGTGCGTGAGAGAGTTATAGTGTGTTCCGTTTTAACTTAATACAATCATTCTGACTCAAAACCTTGGCGGGCTGGTACATGTAAGCTGGTTTACATTTTCATACCATTGATTCTGGAATGATTGTAACTTTACACATATATGATTCTTATATTGGTTTGTCTTAAATGATAACTCTTCGTATAATTTGACTTAATCAACAGCTATTTATAAGTTAACAGCATGATGGCCTGAGACATATGCATGGGGTGTTTTATGTTTATTTTCAGACATTTTCTACATATATCGTTCATTAAAAAGAACTCTAGACCGGATATAGTGTCTGTCTATTCATGCACCCGGCTACTAAAGCAAACAATATTCATGAAGGATTATTGTCACATTATTTCTTTAAAAGTATGGAAACATTAAAAACAGCGTTGAAAAAGTATTTGCTATTGTATTTTCATGTGGATTAGAATATTTTCTTTGCAGTATATTTTCAAATCCATCGACAAAACTAGTTCAACCAATATCATAAGCAGGCTGTATGATCGTGGTTATGAACGATCAATACACAAAAAGCTAAATAAGATAAGCCTTGATCAAATGGAGACACGATTATTGATTTTCCGATAGTCGTTGTATCTATCAAAACAATTGTTTTTAATACCAAGACGAGAGCGACGCGCATTGCACACCGACACTTATCCTGACACCGCCGTACATTGCACGAACCTTATCTTACCCTTTCGTCTGTTGAATGTATGCTGGTTTTGTCCTAGAAGAATTTGCCTGGGGCTTGGCATATCCGTTACCCCATACAAGGCCTAATGCGGATATATATGGGCCATGACCCCAGGCTATAAAGGAATACGCTTATACATATATTTCATTTTTTTTTTCAGTATGTTGAAATTGATCAGAAAAACCGAAGACCTTGTCTTGGGAATATAGCTATTGAAAGCTTGTGTAAAAGACCATGTTAAATCGGTAATTAATGCATTTAATTAGCCCCCTTGTAATTCAAACGTCATTTGGACAATTAAAATGTATCTTTCGATGGGAATAAAAATGGATTTTAAAGATTGTGATTCGTTATGGCATGGTACAAGGATAATCGTTTGAAATAGATTATTTGAAAAGCAGCAAAAGAAACCCTTAGGATGTCAATTATACCTCGTCCAGTCAAGTACATCCTATTTTATATATAGACAATTCCACTCTTGATTCTTATTCTTCTGTATGCACACAAATTGTGATTTATTATGGTACATAGTGGACCCTTTCGGTTTGGAAAGAGAGTATGTTGCAACGAAAAGATTGTGTACATGGATTTGTCCCCAACATCAAGCATCTTTTTGAAGAATAAATGGTTTAGAGGGTTTACATGAATTAAGCCTTTCGGACACTCATCCGCTTCCGAAGTACGCCAATGTATCCAAAATATATTTTATCGCATTTGAATGCTTTGTGGGCAAAGTAAAGCCTAAAAAACCTACCAAACCAATACACAGATTAATCACGATTAAAACTCTATAGCATCAAGAATATAACATCGAGGTTTTCATATGCAATCATTTTGGGACAATGCTGTTCTATCGTTAGCCCTTATGGGCAGTTGAGTATGGGATCTTCCTCCATCATTAATAGTCGGGCATCGCTACATAACTGATATAATGTTGATGTGATGTAACACCCATATAAAAAAAGTTTTATCGTTAATGTAGATATATACAATGTAGTTTACCAATAGTTGGTGCCATATGACAGCCAGCATGCATTTCGTAATGAAAAATAAACACACAGAATTGAATTCTTAGATAGGAAAGAAAATAAAGAAGTAACTAACCTATTATCAAAGAGCTCAAACTACACAAAATAATGTATGACAATGGCATGTTGATTCTAGTAAGCCCTCGCACAGCAAATATGGTGTGATACGCGTATAAATGAATGTGACGTTTAAAACTTCCCGATTCAGGTCCATGCACGATTTGTTTAGAACATAAGCACGATTTCTATCTTCTTTCACTTCCTTATACAATTAACAAGGCGGATAACTCTAGCGATCTGAAATTGTTGTTAAAGAGACTCTCTCAGAGATTGGGATTTTAACTGTTTAAAGTAAATTGTCTTCTACTGTAAAAATAACAGCATACATTTCTGAATTTACATACAGTAGAACTAGATTATCGACGGCTTTCCAACCCTGCTCAAAACTGTACAGGAAAGATAAAGAACATTGAAATCGCCGATATTGCAGAACGTTTAAACCGGTTTATTTTGTAAACAACGATCTAAACTTCGAGTAAGATGTGGTATTTTTGGATATCATTGTAGCCACGTTCGAAACGTTTACCGCACATACCTATGGGTGCATCATTTCTGTCTAGCGAAATCTGGTTGAGCAAGGAGGAAACCATTCAGCGAAAAATATTATTATATAGAATCTCGCTCAAGTTGTTAAGGATTAAATGAAAAATACTTGCAATTTCTAAATTGGATGTAAGGTTATTCCACCCCTCACGTCGGATTATTTATTTTATAAATTGGGTTCGTTCATGTGTTATTTTATTTTATGCACATATTCTTTAGAAAGGACATATTTTGTAAACGATTCGAACATACAAATAATAGCCAAAAATGACCAAAATGTTAAAGTTATGTAATAGTGAATGCTTGTAAATAGCATGTGTGTTGTCAATAACAGAACATCTTACGAAAATGTGCTGAAAACAGTGCACTCGATCAAAAATGAATTAGACATTTTCAGAACAACCAAACAATGAGCATCTCAAGCTTTTCAAATATTTCAAAAGTAATTAGTCTTGATTATGTGGAATTGTAGCTTTCAAATGCAAACAATAAGATGAGATGTTATTTCATTATAAAATGGTTGTTCCCTATGTACTTTTCATAAGACATGAAAATCTGAAAATAATTTTTCAATGATAACATTAACAGAAAATATAAACAAAAATGCGGTAGACTCTAGCGTATTTAATAAACATCGACTATGAAACAAAATCTTACAACTTAGTTCAATTACGTTAGATTAACTAATCTCGATTCTGCTGCCTGGATTGAAAGGACGCAAGGTGGAACCTGCTACTCACAGAATTCAAACCCACAACATTCGTGTTCTGAGACTGGTGCCCAACCACTCGATCACTGTCTTCCACAACGGTCGATAAAGAGTTTGGGGGAGACTACGAGCTCGCCAATCATAAGTAAAATCCCAACTTTCTCAGTTGCTTAGAGAAGCTTTGTCTCCAAGGACTGTTTATCTTAGAAAAAGAGATGAGTTAGAATGATCTAAGTCTATATAACCTAAACTGTTGCAATCGGCGTTAACGCACATATTATATAGACAGAATCACAACAGAACAGAGAGACTTTGCAAAACATGACACGAGAAAGTAAAAAACACCATTCACCTAGTTCTGGTCTACATTATTTATAGTGCCAGAGTTCCTAAATGATGCATCGTCAATGTCTTCTGCTACAGGGTAAAACAAAATCTAAGCAGGTCTTCAACGTTTGATTCTGGAAAACATTAAATTAATATTGAACACTACGTTTAAGGTGAAGTTGTATAGTGTTTTACTCTAATTTAACCAAGGCTAAACTAACAGCACAAGGTTGACCATAACTAATATTGCTTATTTCGGTACAAAGAAGTACTCGTGCACTTTTACCGTCGGTGGAGGGGGCATGCGCACAATACGTTTCCGGTCAGATGATAAAGGGCAATAGTATGTTGTTCGGCGATGACGTTACTCTATCCTATACAGGTAGTTAAACTAAAACACCATGGATGGGTATCGGGGAGGAAAAGAATACAAAAATAGCCAATAACAAAGAATTCAATCCGGATATTGGTGATCTGTCTCTCAAGAGACTTTTAGGTATCACAGTGCCACCCGAATGATGACCAATTGCGTTGTTGCGAAAAATAAAACGGGAGCGTACTCGTACACTATCATCGTCAGGCCTTCTCGTCTTGTATTAATACATTGCGTCATAAGCATTAATTGGTGAATTGTATTCGACAGGTGTTTTTCTTGCCTGTGATTGGAAAATTGTTCCAAAAGCATGACAAAGAAACTTATTACAGTCATTAAACGGAAATTGTTTTCTCACCTTGTCCAGATAAGCTGTCCCGAAAAAAGTTTAGGTGAACTTCCACTGTTAAATAAGCTAAAGCAGTCTCTCTCACATAATACTGATAATCTATGCTTAACTAGTACTGCAGGGTTGGCCATTAAAGGCACATAAAAGGAGATGAGTACAAATGAAATAATGAACAATCATATGGAGTTCTTTGATTATGTTCATATAAGTCATTATAATTCATTTGTGAATGCATTGAGACCCTATTGAATAAACTCCTTTTACATAAGTTATTATGTGCTTGAAATATAGTTGTCTCCAATTCAATCATGTTTACCAACAACCTGTTTGTTTACATACTCAAAATAACGTATTTTGATTGGTCGGTTAAAGAATGTGTGTATCAACTATCAAGGTCAGGGGTGAAGAATCACACAATCTGAATTATTAAACTGGCTAATCTGGGTTATTTCTTGTAAGCTTTCACGTTTAAGTTGAGCTGATGGTTTTTTTTTTGGTGATAAATATTTGAATCTGACCAAACGTTTACCAAATAATATAGTTTGATATAGCATTAATCTCCTTTTATGCGCCTTTAAAACATAATTTAGTGAACTTACACCGCGATGCAACTGAAAATTATTGCCTTCCCCTTGTACTGAGAGACTGAATGAAAAGCATTATGTGAATTGTCATTACAATACACGTGTAAATTGTTGCCTCTCCCAATGTTTCTTCAGCCCTACATCTACTGTCCACTATTATTTCCAAACCACTCACTACCTTCAAACATTAACTTACAGATGAGAACAGTTGAAAGTCAAAATAAAATATTGTTGAAATAATATAATTGTGTATTAGTGTGGGATTTAGAAATAAAAGAGGTTATTGAAAGCGTTATCCATTAAGGAGGCGTCGATGTATATCTAAGTATGAGCAGTCTATCTGCAGCAGATCTCAAAATCCTTGCAACACTTTTGGTCTAGATACATATTATTTAAAGTATACAGGTTCTTACATCTAAAATGAACAATTTTGCCTCAAATGACAATTCTCTAGTGCGTATCATTTAACAGTACAACTGATGTACGAATTTAAAGAAATTCCTTTTGAACTTCTAAATTCTACATTCGTGAACAAGCACCTTTAAAACAAAAAGTGGTTAAAACTGATAAACCATGTCCATTATCTTCGTTTAACGTCAGAAAGAATATTGGCCGAGGCAGCTCTTGAACCAAGACCACATGTATTTCAAGTCAGCTATGTTACCGTCTGAGCTATTCTTATTTATTTTTTAAACATTATGGACCTAAGAGATAAAACCCAACAAAAGAAAAATGTTTTAAAAGTTTTTCCTTTTGCCATAATTGTTTGCTCACAAAGTCACAAATTGAATGTTGTTTTTGCCTCCTTTTTTTAGTGTTGCCTAATAGTGCTTTCAAATCTTCACCAGTCAGAAAATTTCATATTGAGCGTTGAATGTAAAAAAAAAGCATCTCAGTCCCTTATTTGAAATACTTTCCATGGTCTTGCATTGAACCAATGATTTGAGGGAGTGGGTTGCAAAAGAGTTTACATTCAGAGAGCGTCGGGTCAAATAGTGCCAATCACCCTTCACTTACACCAAACAATCCCAGGACAGAGCATTATCAAGAAATGCTATCGTAGTTAAAGGAGAAGTAACACATATGAATGATTTTCCATTTTACAAACAACTATATCTTTTTGTTCCACAAGATAAATGTCTTCCAAGTTATAAATTTAAGCTTCAAATGTGGTAATCAGTCCGATTTCCCTTGCTTAAGACTTAACCTAACAGTTACACATGATTCTTGTCAAATGTAACAATTCTAATATAAATTAATTCCTATTGGGTTTTACATCACAACAACAGTATTTCAGAATTTTGTGAGGCCCGGCTCATAATGATGGGGGATTACCTCCAAACTTGACTCCCAATAAGGGAAGCTGGGTAGAATCAGTGTCATTCCATAATTGAATAGGAAACTACCTCTCATGAAATCATGAACATCTAAGTGACATCCTCGGCGTTTGAACCACACAGAAAGGGACCAGGGTACTGTTCTACTAAACAATTTAAGAGAAATTTTATTATTTGCGTAAGTCAAAGCTGATTAACATGAATAGCATCATAAATAGATTAAATACAATATTGCAACGCAACACATTATTGGAAGCGTCTCGGAGAGACGATTCCAATGATGTGTTACTTTGCATTATTGCTTTTCTCAATATTGAAATAAGAAAGGACCTTGTTTTTAACTTACGCAAATTCTTAGCATAAACTATTAATAAAACACTGCCCATGTGATATCAAGGCCATGGAGGCCTCTCATATTTTCTTAGCATCAGCAGGCTATGTAATCAAAGAGTTTCAACTTAAACAAAATTTAAACATTTGAGATCTTTATGAGATCATTTCGTGGAGAAAAGAATAAACACCAGGCTAAATACAAGTAATTTTTTAATCAACTATTCAAAAATTGAATTACATCATGAAATTCTACACAAATTGCAGAAAGTATTGTATATAGTTCTATATATAGTTGTAAGTTACAAAAAATATGAAAATGTCTGAAAAATATTTTTAAACTATACATATATATAACAAACTTTACATATAAATCTATGGTACATAGTTTCTATCATTTCAACTTAACTCTATCACAAAACAAAATCATCAATTGATTTTATTTTTCAAACATTTTAAAAATGATTTGAAGATAGTCCACTGAAATGGGTTGGAATAGTTGTAACAAAGTCGCAATGAAGGCCAAAATACACATTTACTTCCTGTTCAACATTATTTGAGTCATGTTACAATATCTTAATGTTGGAGAAAGACCCCAAACTTAACTGCCCATAAGAGCTTTTCAAGTTGGGAAGAACACTTGGAGCTCATTCATATTATTTTCAGTTTTCTACTCTAACCACTAGGCCATGGAGGCCAACCCGAAATAACAATTCAACCAGGGAAACAAATACAGTGAACCCTCGTTTATCCGGACCCCGATTATCCAGATGTCTCGCAATCCAAACAAAATTGTAAGGGAACGGAATTATTGGACCAGTTTATTGCAGACGACTTTTGAAAACATTGTGGGTAAAGGATAAATTGCTCGTGACGAGCAATTTCTCCTTTTCCCACAAGGTTTTCTGCCATATCAGAAGATTATCTTTGAATTTCATCACGTTTTGATGTCTTCTGCAAACTTTTTCAATTTGGGACGGTCGACAATTTGGCGTTTGCTAAAGGGTTATAACTATACACCGCTCATACAGACCGTTTATGTCTTAATGTGAATAAGAACATGCTCTGCTTCATTAGTCCGGATTATTCGGTAAACCGGACATTTTGTTGGGAACGGACGTGTTCGGATTAACGAGACGTCACTGTATTCTTAATATTCAGATAGTTTACAAGTACGTACATAAATGGTTCACATACAATTTTCTACAAGGAAACAGTCAAATAATACACTAATATCAGCAGTTTTCTATCTATGATATCACATTATGCAAATAGGGACACATGAGTATTACAACACTTAACATTCACAGTTTTTCTATTTAATCAACCCCCATAATATTGAAGATATGAAACATGTAACAAACAGCAGGTTATACATGTAACTAGCAAGTTTGACAAACATCATTTTCTGTTGATGTTTTTCTTTTTCAAAAAAAAAAAAGAAAAAAGAATGAGTTACTCATGATCAGTGTAAGTAATTTCTTATCTAGTCACAATAGTACATAATTAAACGTTCCTGGAACATTTATGCTTCGAGAGCCTTACACACTGTTATAAAGAACATTGTGGGTTTATATGTAGACATCACAACTGATCAGTGGACAACACTGATATCACTTATCCATAAAAAGTGTTTTTCACTTATCAGATGTGCTTGTAATTAAAGAGGCTTATTTGCTTTGTTCAGTATGTTGGTGGTTGCAGTAGAAGTAGTATGATTTCTCCTTCAATCAGACTTGCGTTTCCAACATTTTTCCTATTGGCCATGACTAGAGTCAAGTCTTCTCACAAGTAGGCGTTATGTAATTTTCACGCAAATTTGAGAACCTAATGCATTTTTTGCACGGAACATGCAGGTTGATATGTAGAAACCACTTCTGATCAGAGGCCCAATGTAATTGTGTCTTTTCAGAGATTGGTATGTTTGTTTTGTTACAATATGCTGGTACATGCATATCTCGTCTGCGATGAAATAGATTAATCAGAAAAAAACACTAATAATATGATATCATTTACAGTCATGGCATTTCATGCAATGGTTAGTAAATGTACACTACATATAAACATGGTAAACAAATTAATCTCCATGAAAGCTCCTTATACATGAACGAAAATCCCTTTACCAAGGTATTTGATAAGCTGATATGGACAAAAGATGAAGACACAACAATAAGAAACTGTCTGATTATTTGATTCTCATCCCAAGTCCTTTCTAAATTCTTCAAAGATTATGACAAACAGTAAATTCTAAATAACACTTTCAATCCATAGAGCCGACTATTCTCATATATGAATTATATTTGTCTCAAAGTTTATTGACAATATATTCCCAGTTAATCCTGTTTGTTAATATGGGGTTTAATGCCATGTCGACATGATCTCAGTTATTGCCCAGGGCCCCGTTTTACTAAACAACTTACGGAAAATGTTTGCGTAAGTCATAATTGATTAACATAGATAATATCTTCAATGAAAGTACAATATTGCAATGTGACACGCCATTGGAAGCGTCTCGGAGAGACGATTCCAATGATGTGTTACTTTGCAATATTGCTTTGCCAAATTTTGAAATAAAAGGACTTGTTGTTTTAGACTTACGCAAATCTTAAGCGTAAACTGTTAAGTAAAACGGGCCCCAGCTTTCCTGGATTTCGCCAGTACAAGGCAGGGCTCTACAGTGTCTTGCACAAAGACACTCTACTGAAAAACAAAATGCTCCTGGTGAGAATTGAACCCAGGACATCTGTGTCACAAGTCCAACTCACTGGGACACACAGGACCCGCCAAACAGGACCCTCCAATTAATCATAATAATCAACATATGAAAGACAATTTTTATACACTCCATGTATCATATAATATAAACAAATAACCTTTACTAGGTGGTATACCTGAATCTCAAACAATCATGAATGTTATGTGAATACCAGAAAAAAGGCCATAAACAATAATATATATGGTATAAACAACAAAAAACTGACCTATATCTTTATTTTATTAATTTTACATCGCATCAACATTATTTCATTTACGTTGAAATGCCTGACTCTGAATGATGGCAGACCCCATATTGAACTGCCCATAAGGACTGGTCAAGCAGGGTACAACCGTCAGCATTCAGTAAGTCAGTAAGTGGGTTATCTCTCATGAAAATCAAAAGGACGTAAACAGGTTAAATTACTGAAATTTTCAGCTCATTAACTCATATAGGATTATGTGACACATCAAACTTGAAAACAATGGCATACCAAAATTATGAATAAAGTAAGTAACAGGTCTTTAGTATTCTTGCCAAAATGCTGAGTAATAAATAATATTTTTTTCTACTATTGCAAAAAGTTCTTAACCCTTGGAGTGCTGGGTTATTTTCTTAAAATAGATTTTTATGTCGTCTGCTTTCCAAAACTTTAAATATCTGCTTAATTTTGCTGAAGAAAGATACTCAGAGTAACAAACAGGTAAGATCACAGGCCAGCCGCTAATTTTTACCTGGCAGCTGGCCTGGATCTAACCAGTTTGCATAAGCACGAAGTCCCTTCTAGCACTAAAAGGGTTAAATCTTCAGCTGCAGGGGAGGTAACTTGAGTTTTAGCAAACCTTTTCCCTCTAATATCAAAGATGGAACAAAAAGACGTAAAGCAAATATAAGATTGCTAAATCATATCCAAGAATTTTCTAGTTTTGCTTCATATAAGGTCCTGTCACAAAATCTCATACATATAAATGATTTAATTAATCTAACAGATTGAAATTATAACTTTTTAAGATAAAATGTGTTCTACTTATACAATGACAAAACAGATCTATATTTTAACATAAAACTAGAATGTTAATTCACTTCTCAACCCCTGTTCATGGCAGTTTGGTAAAAATGAAAGCCATCTATATAGGAGGTGTAGTAAACTGTTTTAACAATTTATTTTGTAAACAATGATACATCATTTACATACTGTGTAACCATCCAAAAGGTGAAGAGGATCCTGGATCCAGAATACAAAATAGGTCAATACTAGCAATGTGGATCAGAGAGCTTTTCCATGTCTATTTATAATATAGTTTGCCATTAAAGCACTGACAGGGCCCAAAACTTAAAAAAAAGACTCTATAAACTAAAATGCAGTTTTCAGCATCTTGATAATTGAGATATTAATAATACGGATTTGCTTGGTGACAAAGATTGTTTAAATCACCTATGTAACATTTATTTATCAAAGAAAAAAAATATCTGTTAGATAATCCCTTTAAGGTCTCTGTACAAGGTGCCTGCCCACCATGCATACAACACTCCTATAACATTTGTTAATCACACAAACAAACAAAATCTGTGAGATAGTTCCTTTAAAGTTTCTGTACAAGGTGCCTGCCCACCATGCATACAACACTCCTATAACAGTTGTTAATCACACAAACAAACTAAATCTTTGAGAAAGTCTCTTTAAATCTAGATCTTTGCCATCTGCAGATCCCTTGATACAACAGTCATAACATCGTTGTCGTCCGAGTCTGGAAGCTGGGGCTGATTTCCCGCCAACCTTTGCCTGTGTTTCTCCTCCGCTCGCTTCTTTTTCTCCATCTTTTTCTGCTTCTTTGTCTGCTTGCTATTCAATACCTGCTTCTCCGGTATTGTCTGAAATTTATGTTCATATTTAAAATTTCTTTTTTTTCTCTGGTCTGCTTTGTTTGTATGGGGTTTAATGCTGTGTCAACAGAATTTCAGTCACATTACAGCTTTCCAGGGTTTCACCATTTCTCATTTTCATGAACGGACGTCCAAAAACAACACGAGTATGAATATAAAGCGTCTAGTTCTATGACATATTCCTAAATATTAGTAGTTTAACCGTCTGTGTTCACTTGACCCTAGACTAATGTTTCCATGGTGAAATTGTTTTCTTTTCTGTATTTTTAATTACTTCAGTAACTTAAAACTAAGACAAGTTTTCAATCAGTGACATGCATAATGATGCAAGTTTTCTAAGTTGTTGGTGTAATTGATTTTTCATAGACTGAAATCTATCAATGATTAGTTTCTATTATTGTGAATGTTATATCTATTAAGCTCTTTAAGTTGTTGGTACAATTGTTTTTTCACTGACTGATATCTATCAATGATTAGTTTCTATTATTGTGAATGATATATCTATTAAGCTCTCTAAGTGGTTGGTATATTTGTTTTTTCACAGACTGATATCTATCAATGATTAGTTTCTATTATTGTGAATGTTATCTTTTAAGCTCTCTAAGTGGTTGGTATAAGTACTTGGCATCATTGCTTTGGTTTATTTCAGGGACTGATAAACTATGATTGTTATAATTCAATGACATGTACAGTGTATTATGGGCCAGATGCCTAAATGTACTAACAAAATGTTCAAAGTTCAAAAAAAGTACTAGGCAGTGCTTTGAAGTATCTTACCCAAAGACACTCCCATGAACAATCCAAAAGCAACACATGAAGATTGAACCAGGACCTTATAGAGACTGATGACTATGATTGTTATAATTCAATGACATGTATTATGGGCCAGATGCCTAAATGTACTAACAAAATGTTCAAAGTTCAAAAAAAGTACTAGGCAGTGCTCTGAAGTATTGTGTCCAAAGACACTCCCATGAACAATCCAAAAGCCACACATGAAGATTGAACCAGGACCTTATAGTAACTTATTCCATACCTTAACCACTTGGCCATGTATGACCCTGATCTGGTATGCAACTTGTACTTTCGAATGAAAAGGGTTATACATATGGAATATGTGAAGCAGGAAACTTTGATTAACCTTTTTTTCTCATTCAACAATTTATTGTGAATCGTCACACTGTATTTGGTGAATTAAGTATACCTGTGTGACAAATGACTTTTTATGGGTATGCCCAACAATACAACCATATTCTTTTAGAACTGAACACAAATTGATACACTTAATTCCTTAAAAACACATTTAACTTGTATAATATTGACCAAATTCCGTCCATTTGAATACACATTCTTTAATATTGTGTAGAACTGATAGTCACTCCCATAAAAGCACCGATTTTTTATTCTTTTGTCACAATGGTTCCTTAAGCCTAAAGCTCCATCAAAATGAATCAACAATAAGTATTAATAAATGAAGGGAGATAACAGACGACCTACCTTGGGAACATTTTGACCATTAACGTCGGATAGTTTTGGGCGCACACCACCTCCCTGGCTGCCGACGGATCCATAGCCAGAACTGCCTCCGTAACTGTTGTCACGGTAGTGACCTTTCATCCCCGATTGGTTATGGTTGATGTCCGTAGCTTTTCCGATTTTATGCGCTCCGTTTTCCAACCATATTCCACTATCTGTGGATGTCATTTGTGAAGCGAGAGAGGTGGAGTCGTCTTGTGTCGAGGCTAGGGGTGTAAATTGTTTATTGATTAATTCATTTAAATCATTTTGTCTGGTCCATAGTCAAAAGAATTTTCACATGACTAATGAATTATGAAAGTAACATTCAATTTGGAATTTTAAGAAGAAATCATTTTGTTACAAAAAAAATCAACCCTTATCAATCAATTAAATCTAGACATTTCACATTTCTCTCATTTGATTCCCTCATTTGTCAACTGCAGTGTTCTCAATAAGAACAGACTGCAGACCAAAATGACCACTACAAATTATGTTTCGGCCGGTTCGAATTCGCAGAGATGTTAACCCCCATGGAACCCCCCCTCCAAGTGGCCTGATCAGATTTTGTTTTGGCCCGTTTATTCAAATCTAATTGAGAACACTGCAAATGATTTCCCATTTTTTGCTTTTTTGGTTTAAGTTATTCTATGATACCAAGCCTATCAGGGTTGGGAGAGAATGCTAACTTCATATAAACTTGTCAAGCTGAATAGAACAATTTGCTGGAGTCTTCCTCTTATTAGTTGTACAGTCAAACTTGTGTTAAGAGGTCGGCCTATGGGACAGAGTAAATTGGCTGTTTAAGACATTTTGGCTGCTTAAAACAAATTGATGTACACTATAAATCCAACAATGGGACTTTCTGTAGTGGTTGTTTAAGGCAGGTTGGCTGCTTAAAAGGGTGGCTGCTTAACACAGGTTAGACTGTATTGTGTTAAACGCCATTTCAACATTTTACAGTTATGTTATGGCTTTCCTGGATCTACTAGTACTAGGCTAGGGCTCTGATGTGACTTGGAAAAGGACACTCCCACGAAACCAGAGGTGCAAGTGGGGCTCAAACTTGGGACCGACATTTCAAGTCCCCACCTTAACCACCAACCTACACAGGACCCGGACTCGACCTCTCATAAAAATCGAAATATATGGTTACTTTTATTAGAATTCATGCAAAGAAGAGCCATATGCTTGAGTTTTAACTTATTTATTTTACAACGATTGTGAAATAAGTTCTTACAACTTAGATTAATCACTCTCGATTCTGCTTCCTAGATACATAACCAGTACTCGGGCCGAATGTGGATTAATGAAAGTTCGCAAGGCAGATCCCGCTTTTCACAGGATTCGAACCCATGACCCTCGTGTCCAGAAGCCGAAGCTCTACCCCTGGAACACCGTCCTTGACAAATGCCATATGCTTTCAGGTTCTGTACTCTACCCACTAAGCCACAGATGACCTCTACCAGGCCTGACCTCTACAATGATAGGGGAAGTAACTAACATAAGTATATTAACTATCACTTACAGCAGACCTGCTTACCCCCCTTTAAACCCTGTAGGTATTCAGATAGTAGTTTATCCGTGGTTTTTCATCCTTTTAAGTGGAAAGGAGTCAAATTAACAAAAATTACCCATTTCCATAGTTTTTTACTCTTTCAACTCTTTACCAAACAATAACAACATTTGACCAGTTTGTTGCAGTTTGGGACTGTCTTAAAGTTAACGTTTGGTAAAGGGTTAAACCATAGTGCATATTTTTTGTGGCGAATCCATGGTAAATACGAACAAATCGTAGGAGTAAACAGGTATGAATTACAGGTGGTCATTTCCATGGTTTGTAGAACATAGGCAATGCAGGCGTCCACATCGTAATCACAGTCACATAAGCATTCGAGGACATGTTGAACATTCTGGAAAAAAAAACATACAAAAAAATAACATGAATTGTCATCTAATAAGATCTTGGGAATCTAATACATCAAAACATAAACACTCGAGGATGTGTTGAACATTCTGGAAAATTACAGAGATTATCTTCATGTACATCATCAACCCTTTACCAAACGCCAGATTTTCGACTGTCCCAAATTGAAAGGGTTTGCAGACGACATTTCAAAATGTGATGAAATTGAAAAGTAATCTTCTGATAGGGCAGAAACATTGTAGGAAAAAGGAAAATTGCTATTTAAGAGCAATTTTTCCTTTTTCCACAAGGTTTTCCAGAGTTGTCTGCAATAACCTGGTCAAATGGCATTATTGTCATAATTGACGAGCAAATTCTCCTTTTGTCACAATTTTTTCTTCCCTATCAAAAATCTTCATTTAAATTTAATCACAAATGATTATTGTCTGCAAAGTCTTTCAATTTGGGACAGTCGAAAATTTGGTGTTTGGTAAAGGGTTAAAAACATTTAACTGTTAGCATTTATTAGAACCATTCCTACCAGAGGATTCAAATGAGTTGTCAAAAATTAACACTGAAAAAACTGGACCAGTTTTTTCCTGAAATCTTTATTTGTTCATAACAGATAATATAGGTTCAGAGCCAAAGTTTTCCGGTTCCTGACTGCAACCCATCAGCAGTCATCACAAGGTAATTTCTCAATTGGTCACAACAATTAAAAAAGAATGTTTCAAATGTTTTAACAGGTTTTTTTTTATAAGATTAAAGGTTTAAATAGGTTAAGAAAAAAGTGTTTATTAGGAACGTCTGTACATACATAACAGCCCGTGGCATTCATCACTTCCTCTGTGAGCCTGTCTGTGTCTCTAATTGCTCTCACCACACCATCTGCCCCACCAGCGTGTCCCTGAAACTTAGTCTGGGCCGTCGGAGAGTCATCATTCATCTGTAGTGAGACAAACAAGAGGAAATGAAAAAGGGGTAAACTGTGCATAATTATGAAGCAATAAATTAGGGAGCTAGCTATGAGTATGAGGTTTATGAATGTGGGGAAATCAATCAAGGATCCAGCAATGATGATGGTGGTGATTAGAAAGGGAGATGGCTGTGAGATAATTGAAATGAAATGTGCAAAGTAGAATTTTTCAATGACATTGTCAGCCAGATCAAACTTGTGATTTTCTATCATATCTCTACAAAGGCAACTTTTCCAAATGATTCATGGATCATGTTTGGGAATAGAGGCACAAAACTTGAATTAAAATTTAACCAATGCACCTTTAAGTCAACAATCGTAGATGAATAATGGAAGAGTAAACTTGAACATACTTTAGCTGTTTGCCAAATGTAAATATGTAGCCGAAATGTCTACAGGTCACTGCCAGAATAAACCCTTATAGTGCTTGAACCAACTTCATGCTTATGCAAACAGGTAAGATCCAGGCCATCCATCAAGTAAATTGGCAGCTGGCCTGTGATCTATAACCTGTTTGCTAATCTGAATATCTCTCCTCATCAAAATTAAGGAAATATTTAAGGTTTTGGAAAGCAGACAACACAAAAAATGATTTTTAGGAAATTACCCAGCATTCTAAGGCTTAAGCTTATTTTGATGTTCTTGTTGCAGACATTTAAAAAAACCCAAATAAGACAAAAGAATAAATTTATCAAAATAAGCAGCTTTGTCCTCAGTCACAAACGTTTTTACCCCTGAAAACCAATATCAACATGAAAAGGTTATTGTTCAAACTTCATTTTGCACTTTTTTGCTAAAGATTTTTTTAACATTTTCAGACATGATCTGTTAAATACTAATGTGATAAATTCTAAAGCCATGTGATATCATGCCATTTAAGGGATTTAAACAAATGTCAGGATAGGTTTTTTGTAATTAAGAAAATTCAAAACCACATTCTTGATAATTGAACCTTGAAATTGTTTTCACAGTATAGATTTTTACCCTTTATCTGTACTTTAAGACTTAACCCTTTACCAAACGCCAAATTGTTTACTGTCCCAAATTGAAAGAGTTTGCAGACGACAATGCAAAATGTGATGAGATTGGAAAATAATCTTCTGACAGAGTAGAAAACATTATGGGAAAAGGAAAAATTGCTTGTCACAAGCAATTGTTTAATGTTCATAAACAAGGAGACCACATCTAATAAAGATATCTATAGGTACTGTGTGGAAATTTTTACAAAGTGCTAAATCGAGGGACCAATGCAAGACCATAGTAAGTGCTTCATGAACATGAAGCACTTACTATAGTCTTGCATTAAACCCTGGACTTGTACAATAGAAATATAACATTGGCGATTTTTTACCTTCAGCCTTATGTTTGTAGGCGACTCGGTATTGTCCCCGACCTTTCTGACGCTTGAGTAGTGATCGCCATTGTGGTATGCAATGTGAATCTGTCTTGTTGTAGAGGAGAAACTAGGCGATCCCTGGATCTGAAAAAGGACATGTTAAACTAATGATGGTTTTTGTAAAACATGAGATGTTTGCTTATATATATATATATATATGGGGATTAACCGATTACCAAACAACAATGGAAAACATTGTGGGAAAAGGAACTGCTCTTCACAATGTTTTCTGCCCTATCAGACAATTATTTTTAATTTCATCATATTTTGAAATGTTGTCTGCGAACTCTTTCAATTTGGGACGGTCGAAAATTTGGTGTTTGGTAAAGGGTTAAAAACACTGAAACAATTTTTCATTTATGTTACCGCTTTCCTAGATTTCATCAGTACTTAATTAAGGCTAGGGTTCTGAAGTGATTTGCCAAAGTAAACTTCTACAAAACCAAAGGTACTGGTGGGGCTCGAACCTGAGACCTCCTGGTTCTAAGACTGGACGTTAACCGCACGCAACACAGGACCCTTGTAAATATATGAACTTTTAATTGGTTCAAATTTATAGCAAAAGAAGGCAATGAAAAAAGGTAAACTCAATTATAGATCTGTTCTTATCATATTCATTAGAAACCATTGTGACAGAATTACTTTTTAATAGAAGCAATTAGTCTGTTTGTCCCAACAGTTTCTGAAGTCTCCAGTGTTACAGTTATAATAATTAAGATTTATGATTTGGGCCGGGTCACGCGAAAAGGGGCACTCGGACATAAATAAAAACAGCGGACTCAGCTCTTTCTTAGCGCTATTATTCCAGCATCTAGTCACGACAGTTATCATTTGTATTTATTCAAAGGTAGAACTGGATGTCCTCTAAGATGGCAAACAGTGTAACCCCAGACCAGCCGCCACGTCAGTGACGTGGCGGCTGGTCTGGGGCTACACTGTTTGCTATGTCCGAGTGCCCCTTTTCCCTCGACGTGGCCCATTTAATGATAAAAACATTCATCAAATTACCCTTTATCATTGATTTTCGTACAATTTCAAATGCTCTATTCTATCTCCTTAAAACTGTTATGTTGGAGAATCTGACATTCAATAGCATTTTGTTATATCATGGAGAACAGAGTTATAAAGGGTTATACCCTATCAAACGTGAAATCTGGCAAGCAAATCTAAATTGCATAACATATATCTAATTCAAAATTTAAATTACTAAATATGCTAACCATCCTTGCAATAAAATTATCTACCATTTCATTGCATACTTTATCAAGCGAAACTTATATTTATGTTAATTAGCCAACCTTTTACATTTCATACTCCAAACTATGGAACACCATGGTAATACCATATGCAATCGTTAAAAGATGGATAATTTCAGTGGAGTCAGTTTCAAGCTATAAGTACATGTTTTGAAAAAAGGCGTGTCTAGCACTATTATAGGTCAGGCGGGGTGATCATGTGATCAATGTTAACAATATAAGATAGATTGCAAATGGTGGCGCCCATGAATGAGCAGGTATTTCTGCATTTTTTTAGCAGATTACTTTTGTTTTCCACTATTTCATAAACGCAATTTTCCGACGATTAATCTTCCACATTCTTGTGTGAATGTTGTTTCCATTTTGGCTGTGCCGTTCGCTCCAGAGAATTTCGATGTTTTGACCCACATAAATGATTAACATCATCTGATAAGCATAAACCTTGAAATTAGTGTAAAAATGTTTGCTCGACAAAATCAATTTGGATAATTCTGCCAACAGACTTGACAGTTTCAGTTTAGATAAATCTTTCCAAAATAAGGTGCAACATCCATTTCGAAAAGAGGAGAAACATCACATGAAAGACAATTTTCACCTCACTCTACTTGTTTTATTTTAAATTTAGTTATTGGTCGAGTTTCAACGAATAGAAATAATTCAACAGGTATTCAGGTTTGTAGCAATGCAAAACATTATGATTTGAATAGTTGAGAAATCTTTGTATCCAGCAGTTTTATATTTTGACACATCAGTGGCTTTTTTTGGTTTACTGCTTCAGATGTGAACAAAAGCTTAAAGTCTCCTTCTTTGCGATTTTTAGCTAATTAACCCATTACCAAACAATAATAACATTTGACCAGTTATAGAGACAACTTTAGAAAACATTAGAAATTTCTCCTTTTCTCACAATGTTTTCCCCCTTACCAGAAGAGTATTTTTCAATTTCATAACATTTTGAAATGTTGTCTGCAAACTCTTTCAATTTGGGACGGTCGATAATTCAGTGTTTGGTTAAGGGTTAAGAAAGAAGTACAAAATGTAATAAATACACCTGGGTTCTTGCATGGTCTGTCATGCTTAAAAGTGATTATAGATGGATCTCGAATATTAATGTAGTAAACTTGAGTTGATCCCTTCATTCATACATATATACTGCTTTTAAACTTGAAATCAGTAGACCTAAGAAACAATATTACAAAAGGAGCAATTTTTCCTTTTGGTCACAACGCTTTCTACCCATTGTCAGCAAAAAAGGTTAAGTTCATGATTTGTAGTTTAAATTGGCTGTTACTTTCAACATGTCATACAAATGATATATATAAGTCAATGGGTTAAAACCATTACCAAACAAATTAGTTTTCCCATAAGTCAACACTAAGATTTGCCATAGGGTTGGTATGTAAAGGCCAAACAATCATAATTTTATTTTAGGCCTGGTTTATATACAAACGTATTCATAAACCTGTACTTGATGTTCATGAACTTCTTCTCTGATTTCTTGAAAAAGTCTTCATGAACGACCTTTTAACATTTATGAAGTTCATAAATAACTTCTTGAATCTTTTGTAGGGAAAACTGGCTATACGGCAAAATTAAAACTTACCACTAAGAATGGGTCATTCAGCTGGTGTATAATGATATTCACTTGATGCAGACGGGCAAAAGCCACTATAGCATCGTTGCCTGCATAACATCCAAGGCTTTTCAAATTATGAACTGAAAATAGAAAATACATATTTAAGTTGCACATGCATTATCCTTCACATTGTTTTGGACATCTCGATCACAAAACTTGCATAGCCCTAAGATGATTTTTTGGACACATTGGTAAAACACACATTCAGATAAAAGTGATCAATGCAATACTATGGTAAGACCTTCATGTTTGTGAATCTAAAGATTTTTATCAAACAATAAGACACTTATTGATCAAGATTTTGCTGCCCTTTTCCCAAAGAAATTTCTATCTATCTGAAGATAATAAGTATGGGTTATAATGCGATAGCCAGCTAACAATCTTTTTAACTGTCTTAAAGGGCTGGTCAACCCGGGTTAAACATTTGACATTCCACACATCAGCCAGGAAACAGACTACCTCTCATAAAAGTTGAAAAAAAACTCATAAGCAGGATTCGAACCCATGTGGAGAGGAACCATGTGATGTCAAGTTCTATTCTCTGACCTCTAGGCCAAGGAAGGCCCTGCTTCAGCAAAAAAGGGACACAAAACAATTTTTTCCCCCTCCTTGACAATCCCTGATTGGCAGTTTAGCTAAAATTTAAGTCTTCATCCATCAATTTATAGCTTAGCATTACAATCTTCAACTGAAATACTAATGTCTTGATGAAGGACCTAACATACATAATAAAAAAAAAATTATACCAAACAATGGAAAGCTTTTAAGAATGAAAAGCGTTTTACCCTTTACCTGGACGCCAAATTTTTGACTGTTCCAAATTGAAAGAGTTTGCAGACGGCATTTCAAAATGTGATGAAAATGGAAAATAAACCTCTGATAGGGCAGAAAACAATGTGGGAAAAGGAGAAACTGCTCGTTACGAGCAATTTCTCCTTTTCCCACAATGTTTTCTAAAGACAACTGCAACAAAGTGGTCAAATAAATGACTGTCTCAAATTGACAGCATTTTAAAATGTGATGAAATTGGAAAAATAATCTTCTGATAGGACAGAAAACATTGTGGGAAAAGCAATACCTCGTTTTCCCACAATGTTTTCTAAAGTCAACTGCAACAAAGTGGTTAAATGTCGTTACTGTTTGGAAAAGGGTTAATGTTTTCTTTTCCAACATTAAAGTTTTGTCTGCTTGAAAACGGTTCTGTCTTTTTGATGAGTTGATTACCTCTAGATGTATTATCAGGGGTGTAGCAAGCGAAACACACATACGCACATGTTTAACATCAGTTTCGAAAGTGAAAAAAAAATATATTAGTAATTACGCATAGCCCTAAGAAAGTCTGCAAGTTTAAGCCAAATCTCAGCATTTTCAATTCAACTTTCTTTGGTTCAAATCTTGGTATCCGTTGGTAAGTAATATTGATTTGAGGCTGGCGTTAACGCCCTTGATTACATATAGCCTGGCTGCCTGGTGTTTATGGTTATGTAAAAAGCTTATTTTATGCTTGATTTGTGGTAGATTGCTATCTATAGAGAAATGGGTCATAAACATATAAGAGGTGTTAAACCAATGAATGGGATGCCCTTTTAATGTAGGTCAGGGTGGCTTGAGCTGAACTTTAAATGTTTTATTTGAATAGAAATTGCTCAAGATTTGTGAATGTTTTGAATGGCAGGGTATACATATATTTTAGACTGATAATTGCCAACCGGCCCCATTCATATCTTTACCCTTATCACACAAAATGACTTTGTCCTTGTTTTGTGTCCCTTTTTAACTTGCTGAAATAGGTAGATAAGAAGTTAAGTTAGTTTTTATAATTAATACAAATCCGAATCTTAATCATGTTTGACAATTAGTCAGATCCTATAAATAAATGTCTTAATCTGGAATTGAATGTTTAAATAGGTTAGTCATCTTTACTCTCTCTCTCACTCTCACATTGAAACATCTTTGAATTACCTGTAACAAATATGATTCAATAAACTACCGGTACTGTGACAAAAGAAGGCATTTCTCATTTCAAGATTTGTTCTCCTTTTTCTTTAGAATATTAACAATTTATCATTTGTATTAATTATCTCAAATAACTGTACATTTTCAAACATGGCATGGATATAAAGTAGATTATGGCAGGAGACATCCCAAATTATTACAAGATAAGAAGAAATAGTTCATGACTTATGAATATGAGCAATTATTCCTTTTCCTGAAAAAAAATTGTTCTATAGATCTTTTCAGTGATTTATTTTCATATCAATCAATATCTAAATCAAATTCTGCATTCTCTTTTCATTCAGAAACATCAACAATGTGTCAAAAAGGAGTTGTTTAGTATATAATTAAAAAAACTTAAGGTAGAACACCCACAATCCGCCATTTTGAAACTCATTTTTTCATTTGATTACTTCAGTCGTTCTTGGTATACATTGGTATGGGCTGTAACTTTTTGTTTAACACCAAATAGATCCATTCGGACCAATGCATAACAAGCACGACCAAAGTAACCAAACAAAAAAATGAGTTTCAAAATGGCGGATTGTGGGTGTTCTACCTTAATCCGAACTTCTAAACTTAGATTATTTAAAGCAAGTACAATATCGAAGGCACTGTTTTACATGATTTATCATTGATTTTTCATGAATGTTTGAAAGGGGTTCTGTATTAAGCGCTCCAAACATGGCAACCAATTAGTTCAGGTTAATTCTTATATAAAAAATTGTGTTTGTTTGTATGGTGTTTAACATTGTATCAACAATTTTTCATTAATGTAACAGCTTTCCTGGATCCACCAGAACTAGGCTAAGGCTTTAAAGTGACTTGCCAAAGGTCACTCCTATGAAACAAGAGGTGCCAGTCAGGGACTTGAACCCGGGACGCCTGAGTTCTAAGCCTGCCACCTTTCATTAACCACTTGGCCACTCAGGACCCTCAAAAGATATTTACATCAATAACCTCTTTACTTCTAGAGTGAATTATCTGAACTGATCCCATGCTGTTCTTATTCCCCATCTGCCAACTGTCAAATAGGGTTAACAAAATTATGTTATTATTTTCATAATAAGGGTTAGAAAAAACCATTAGTGCCCAGCTTGTTCTAAAGCATCAACAGACAAGTGCATCTTTACTCAATTTTACTTTATAACTATTTTACAGACAGATGCAGGAAAAGATTGGCTTTCATAAATGGAAAAGCAAACCAAAATCACATATTACCACTCCTGGTAAATGAAAAAAAAGAGGACTGTTTCCCAACTACTTAAATTACCACAAGAAACAATTCTGTGATGCGAAAACGTCTAATGTGAAGATTATAGCATTTATGTTATTTTTTTAATTTGAAATGGTTAAATGACATGTCAATTATTTTTTAGTTAAGTATAAGGGCTTTCTTGTGGTTCATTTGTCTTAGGCTGGGCCTCTGAAGTGTCTTGGCAAAGGATGGTTTCTCCGACAAAAACCAGTCTTCTGTATGACAAGTTTCAAATTTTTCTTTCAGAAGTGACATTAAAGTGAGAGCTAAAAATTGACATGAAAGACCAAGGCCTGCTAAATGATGCATACAATATATGTAGGAGGGTTTTGTGCAAAATTGTAAGTTTTTCACAAAGGTTGAAGTCTATTATTGAATCACCCTCAAAAAGCTTCTTTAATACTCCATTTTAAGTTATATATATGGGGTTTTGCATCACACTAATATTATAAATTTCAGTCATGTTGCGATGCACAACTCATAACAATGGAAAAAGACCTCAAATCTAACTGCCCATAAGAGCCGGGCAAGGCAGGTATAACCATAGGCACTGCATATCTTAATCAGTTAGGAGGGGCCTCCGTGGCCTAGTGGTTGGAGTACAGAACTTGAAATCACATGGCCCCTCTCCGCGTGGGTTCAAATCCTGAGAGGGATATGGATTTTCATGAGAGGCAGTCTCCCGACTGACTTACGGAATGCCGATGGTTCTACCCACCTTAACCAGCCCCTATGGGCAGTTGAGTATGGGGTCTTCCTCCATTATTAAGAGTCGGGCATCGCTACATAACTGAAATAATGTTGATGTGATGTAAAACCCCATAAAAAAAAAAAAAAAAAAATCAGTTAGGAGAATGTCACTAATAAAAAAAAAGTTGTTTTCATAGCGATTAAAACCAAACTGGAGAGGGGCAGTGTGATTTCAAGTTCTGTTAACCACTTGCCCAAAGAGTATGTTAACTCATTCTTTATTCTTCAAATAGCCAGGCTAAAATAGATTCGAAACGTAAAACCATCCAGAAGAGACAACCATTCTAAGCATAGTGGCGGCACACCAGAATTTACAATTCAATCGTGAAGCATAACTAGGCACTTATCGAGGGTTCAATGCAAGACTATATTATATATGGGTTTTACATCACATCAACATTATTTCAGTTATGTAGCGATGCCCGACTCTTAATGATGGAGGAAGACCCCATACTCAACTGCCCATAGGGGCTGGTTAAGGTGGGTAGAACCATCTGCATTCCGTAAGTCAGTTGGGAGACTGCCTCTCATGAAAATCCATATCCCTCTCAGGATTTGAACCCACGCGGAGAGGGGCCATGTGATTTCAAGTTCTGTACTCTAACCACTAGGCCACGGAGGCCCCGCCAGACTATAGTAAGTGCTTCACAAACATGAAGCACTTACTATAGTATTGCATCGAACCCTTGTTTTGTCACCAGTCTGAACTTCCAACCTTCATAGAGTCAATATTTGAGCGGATCAATCAATATTGACCTATTTATACAAAAATAGCCATTTTCCATTTGTATATATCTTTTAATTTCTTTTTCTGAAATTCTGTGGTCCTGATAGTAAGACATATTTCCATATTAAATTCCTTCATTGTTTGTCTATATCCTATATTGTGTGTTGTCATTATTAAAATCCTATAAAAAAAATCCTTATCAGGGTTGGCGAAATGTGTTTTTGATTTGCTTGGCCGTTAAAGTAAAATACTTCTCTGCATTTGTACCTATAATGGTTATATATAGTAAATTTTATGAAAAATTCACTTATCAAGCTGGGTTACCAAGAACCATCGGTACTCTTTATGTCAGTTGGGAGACTGTCCTCATGAAAATCTATAATGCTGTCAATGGGATTTGAACCCACATGATTTCATTGATCTACTACTCTAACCACTAGGCCAGAGAGGCCCCAAATGCATCTTTTAAATGAATTAATGAAAGATTGCTTGGTGTTTCAAGGTGCATCATCAGCTAAGGTCATTTAGTATGCATTATGACTATGTGGATAAACCAACATCTTTTGAAATCAAATCAATTGTATCATTATTCTTCAAGGGATTTCCTGCATGAATTTCCCCCTTTTTCCAACAATACCTTTCTCAGGTGACCTGCAGAGAAAATGAGGGATTAGAGAAAATTGAACCCCAATTAGCACTAGGTCACATAAATTGCCCTACTGAAGGCCAGACTTATTAGGGACATTCTGAAGTAGTGGCTAGTCTCCTCTTTGTATAGTAATAACTAATGCAAATACACCCATCCCATAACCCTTTCATTAACCCTTAGAATGCTGGATTTTTTTTTAAAAATAGACTTTTGTGTTGTCTGCTTTTCAAAACCTTAAATATCTGTCTAATTTTGATTAGGAAAGTTACTATGGGGATCAGTTAGCAATTCAACCAGTTGGATTTAAGGCCAGCCGCAAATTTACTTGGCGGCTGGCCTGACTCTAACCTATTATAAGCATGAAGACTGTTCAAATACTATAAGGTTTAATAAGTACATGGATATATGGGTTTTACATAACATCATCATAATTTTAGGTATGTTGCTATGCCCGA
The DNA here is from genome assembly GCA_947846245.1 of Cerastoderma edule. Lineage (NCBI taxonomy): Eukaryota > Metazoa > Mollusca > Bivalvia > Cardiida > Cardiidae > Cerastoderma > Cerastoderma edule. The sequence goes on from OX401417.1 coordinate 18,685,696, forward strand.
CTCAAAATGATGGAGGGAGACCCAAAACTGTACTGCCCATAATAGGCTAGTCAAAACAGGTAGAATAATTGGCATTCTCCAAGCAAGTCCAGAGACTATCTCTGATCAAAATCCGTTCGGGGTCTCTGGGATTTGAACCCATACAGAAAAGAGCCACATATTTTGAAGTTCTGTACTCTAACTGCTTGGCCATGGAGGGCCCTAGTTTTATCTTATAAATAAATGTGCTGTATAAATGACTATAAATCACAGAATGAGATTTTAAAGTTTGAAATGAAATTTCATCTACAGTCAAAAAGGCACACAGATCTTTAAAAATATATTAAACTAGATTATTTTTCAACCCCATTCATAACCATTAGGTATATGATAAAGAACATTTTGTCTTGCTATTTGATACTTTTCAGGGTTCACGCTGGCCTTCGCAAATGGCGCCATTGGCGACAAAATCAAGAAATTGGCGCAAGAAAAACAAATTTGGCGAAAGTGCCTGGCGCCGACTTTTTTCCGCGAGAATTTGATGTTTGTTTACCGCATGGTTGCCGATCTCGAGTCAATATCGATTTGTTTTTACTGTAGAGCCGAGAACCATGTATCGATGGTTCCCGTAATCGCAGTACTTTGAATTAGAACTCGGGAACCAGCTTGTTTATCAAATGCGATTTCCGATACGGGATAATCCTGTTTTCACACTTGTTCAGTTCATTATCTGTTGATTGTCAAGTTTGTTGAAGGTGACACTTTCTTGTGTACACCATTTAGTCATTCGCCAGCCTTTACAACTTCAATTATATGGAAATTATGACTTTGATTACTTTAATTGCTTTTCAATCAAAATGTTTGCCCTCGCGCTCCTTTTAAAGAAGTTGACATCAAACATCGACGAAGTCAGTTGTATTGATTGACAAATGAATTAAACTCTTTTATGCACCGAAGTTTTGGTATATAAAATCCGCGATTTTAAGTGACACCTAATTCTGATCCAACACAAGAGTGACTATAAATCGATCTTCTCAATCGTTGAATATGCCTCCCACTAAAAATCAAATAAACATCTGACAAGGAGTCCTGGAAGACAGGAAATAGTTGGTTATGATATGACGCCAAGGTGAAAGTCATGTTTCTGCTATGTCCTGTTTCAAATGTTGAGTGTGAGAGAGGATTTAATCCATAGAACCTAATGAAAACAGCACATAGAAATAGATAGAACAAACAAACACTTGAGAACCTAGCTCTTTAGAACCGTAGGTCACCCTGATGAAGGATTTCCCCTTCTACAAAAGACTATTTTGGCTCCAACTTATTGAATTTGGCTCCAATTTTTTTAATTTGGCTCCAATTTTTTCAATTTGGCGCAAGTGTTGGCGCAAAGAAAATTTTAGCCAGAGAGAACCCTGCTTTTTAATCAATTTATTCACTTGAAAGGGTGTTTACATAGAATCAACATTTTTTCAATAATGTTGCGATGTCCAACTATTAATAAAGGAAGAATGCCCGCTTACCCATACTGCCAATATTAACTGGTCAAGCAAGGTAGAACCAACAGCATTCCATATTAAGACAGTAAGGAGACTACCTTTTAGCAGATAAGTAAACTGTTGAAACAGTTTATTTCATTAACAACAATCATTTCCTCAAAGCAAAATCACATTCTGTGACATGACCCAGTGTCTTCCCCAGGCCTTTTAAGCACTGTGGGGCCTGAATTTCAATATTTGCCCTCCCCCAGTTCATCCCTTCCGCTGTGCTTAAAACTTGTCCAAAGCACTTTAAATTTGTCCCACAGGCAGTCTTTTTGCTTCTGACATTGTTTGATACATTTGATTTGGGTTAAAAGCAGGAGTTTATGTTATTTAATGCAAATGTTCCAAGAAACTTACTTTTTTAGGATGCATATATCAAAAGAAATTGAGAGGGATGGGAAGTACCCCTATTGATGCCGAACAACCCTGCCCAAACATCAAGCACCCCTGCACCTGAAAAATTTCTATGGAAGGCCCTGTGATCCCTTTAATGAAGGATTGTCTGACTATCATAATTTATATACTTACTGTGCCTCTCGAACGTTGTGTCATCAATGAGGAATGGCTCAAAGTCTGTCTTATGTTCCACCATATACTTCACCACATCCTGTCGGTGGCGAAAATGATTTCTCACATGCCCTTCAAACTGGTCACCAAGAGCACGGAACAGACAGTTCCTAAAAATAGAAAATAGATGGTGAGTTGATAGGGTCTTTATAATCATTTCTTCGAATTTCTTTGTTAATATGAAGCTAAATGCCCCATCATCAGTACATGCATTAAGAAACAATTGAGATTTGTATATTTTCAACAATAATACATTCAAAATACCATTAACAGTTCATTATGTGTGTCAGCAGCAAGAAGAAGGTATACACAACAATTTTCCACCCTAATATGGGACCCGACCCCCTTCCACCAAAACTGAGAAAAGAAAAACCAACTGAATTTTGTGCAAATTCAAATACAGTATGTAATATCATTAAGGATTATTTATATCTCTAATTTAGAATAGTAAATAGATCAGAATAGTAAATAATAAAAAGATACAAGTCTCTTTGCACGATGATGGCACGTAAAATAATCATAGCCTAAGCTTATATTAAGTTTTGAGCAACATTATGGCTTTAACAATGTATCATTTTGTCACATCTGTTTATACCCAATGTTTTAAAGAAAATGTATATCGCGAGTTCAGTTCAAAACTATAGTAAGTGCTTCACGTATGTGAAGGACTTACTTTAGTTTTGCATTGAACCCTCGACATGTCCATGCTTTTTTCCTCTGCTGTATATATAAACTGATTAATTATAAAAAAGTTCAGGTAAGGTAAAGGGAAGAAAGTTATTCAATATCTGGTGACAATATTTTCATTGAGATGTTTTGTTGAAGGGTGTCAAAAATTCTTATTTAACATGAAGATTATAATTTATGAATCCTACATTTTTCTGAATAATCACAATCTTCAATTTGCCTTTTCCCTTACCAAATACTTACTCAAATGAATTTACGGTATGAACAAAGCAACATTTTGAAGATGTACTTAAGCCCATTGCATTTTTAGAGATCATTATCAAACACAGAGAAGCATTTATGAAACATGCTTATTTCATAAAGAAAAATTCTTTTGATTATGTCATACAGTCAATATACACATATTCAAACAGATATTATAACAATATTTATTAAAAAACTTAAGTACACCCACATTTTTTAAACCCCTTACTGCAAACAATCTCACTTTGACACCTGAAGAAGGTGATTTCATGCAGAAATCATTACGAAAAAGGAGAAATGACATGTTATTACACACAATTTTTGCTTTCTTACTGCAAACAAACTCAATTTGACACACGTAGAAGGGGATTGTCATCCAGAAATCATTGTTTCAAAAGGAGAAATGACATGTTACACACAATTTCTCCTTACTTCAAAAAACCTCACAGTGACTCCTAAAGACGAACTTCATGCAGAAATCATTGTGACAAAAGGAGAAATGACATGTAACAAGCACTTTCTCAACTTTACACAATGGTTTTTAGCATAACACCCCAACATATAATTATTATCTTTTATTCTACATAATTATTGTCTGCTGCTGCTTTCAATCATATAAATTTTAATGAGTTGGCTATTATGCATAAAGGCAATTATAATAAAGGCAATAATTATTACTAGGGCTGGGACGGGCCGGGTACAGGGGCCCGTTTTACTAAACAACTTACGGAAAATGTTTGCGTAAGTCATAACTGATAAACGTGGATAGTATCTTCAATGAAAGCACAATATTGCAATGTGACGCATCGTTGGAAGCGTCTCGGAGAGACGATTCCAATGATGTGTTACTTTGCAATATTACTTTGCCCAATATCAAAATAGGATGAATTGTTGTTTTAGACTTACGCAAATCTTAAGCGTAAATTTAACTGTTTAGTAAAATGGTACCCTGGTCACTACCCGGGTAGCAAATCACTACCCGTTACCCGACGTTATATTAACCTGGGTTAAAATACACATGAATGTGTTAATAACCACTCGTTGACAAAGTAAATCAGACGTTTCTAAATCCCAAACTAGCAATCAATTATTCCTAAACAATTACCCAACATGTGCACAAACGACATACTTGAAGGCTGCTCGACAATTCTTGTTCCGATCATTGTGGTAAGTAAAGGGGCCCAGAACCATTGCTCGCGGTCATTCCACATCTAAACGGTAAACTAAGGTAGGGAAAATTAATGGATCTTAGGAAGAATAATAACGACTCGGGTACCCGCGGGTGATATCCTCTCGGGTACCCGGGTAGGAAATTACTCCCATCCCAGCCCTAATTATTACTCAAGTCATTGTGACAAAAAGAGGTTTTACTCACAGCCTTTGCTTACATTAATGTTTCATTATTTTATAGAGAAATGTATATATGTTTTACACTTTGCTAATGAATTCTACAAGCCCTTGGGAGAAAATAACTGGGATCAATTTGAAGAGGATTCCAACTTTTCAATCTTTTTCTCCATTACAGCCTTTTGTTCCTTTTGAAAAAAAACTTTGCAACAACAACAGTCATAGTCGGTATATTTCAAAGCATGCATAAAGAGTAAAGGGCATTGATATGCTGTACAATTTTGATTTTATCTGGTGTATCTAAATCTGGGAACAATTATGTACCTATAAATATATTATTGAATTTATCAAAGATGACATAAGACAAAGTGAGTCATCAAATTTACATAATGGCTTAATTATTCAATTGCAATGAACAACCCAAATCATTTAACCCATTACCTTTAACAATAACAATATTTGACCAGTTTGTTACAAACCACTCTGAAAAACAATGTGGGAAAAGGAGAGTCTCCTCTTCCCACAATGATTTCTGCCTTAATGTCAGAAGACTGTTTTTCATTTAAATCACATTTTGAAATGTTTTCTTCAAACTCTTTCAATTTTGGACAGTTGAAAATTTCCCACAAAAGCTTAAGTTTTAACTTAGTTATTCTTGAAAAAAAAATCCCATGATTTTTCCGAACATGTACGGCACTGTACCCATTCCCAAATTAAAAAGAAATTGCTGTATTCTATAGTCATTCTTCATGTTTATGAGTGAAGCACTGTTAACCCTTTCCCAAACAACAAATTTTGGACTGTCCCAAATTGAAAGGGTTTGCAGACGACATTTCAAAATGTGATGAAATTGAAGAACATTCTTTAGATAGAGCAAAAAACCTTCTGGGAAAAGGAGAAATTGCTCGTAAAGAGCAATTTCTCCTTTACCCACAATGTTTTCTGAAGTCGTCTGCAACAAAGTCGTCAAATGTCGTTATTGTTTGGGAAAGGGTTAATACTTGTGATAGGCCAGCATTGAACCCTTAATTATATGTTAAAAAGGGTTAAAAAACAAACTACATGCGTAAATGAATTAAGAGGTAAAAGGAATGAATTTTTAAGCATCAGTCTTAACCCTTTCCCAGACAATAACGGCATTTGACCACTTTGTTGCAGACGACTTTAGAAAACCTTGTGAAAAATGGAAAAATTGCTCATAACGAGCAATTTTTCCTTTTTTCACAAGGTTTTCTGCCCTATTAAAAGATTATTTTCCAATTTCATCACATTTTGAAATGTCGTCTGCAAACTCTTTCAATTTGGGACAGTAAACACTTAGGCGTCTTGGAAAGGGAAAGCTGTAATAGTATTTGCTATGTAAACTAATTGATTTGTCAATGATAGTGAAGACAAAAGAGAACAATTTAACATTTGACCTTAGGGCATTGTCGTTACATCTGTGATTAGCCTGCTAACCGATAACCGTTGTATCTTATTGATTATCTAATAGAAACCCCTAATTGACAAGGTAATTAAAGGGATTCTGGGATGTCTTCCTCCTCCTTCAACCTATTGATTGTTTAGCTATTATGGTACACCTGTAGAATTGACTCTATTCCATTACATACGTCATATCAGAACAGAATAGAAGTTTATTTCATAATTTGAACAATTAAGGTTCATCACATTTACAGTATATCACTATTAATTCCCTTTAAAATGCTTTTTCACAGGTGTGAGGAAATTTGAAATTTGAAAATCAATGTCTTTGAGATTGTACAACAAATGTATTTTTGTATGATACAAATTAGAGAATAGCAATTTGAGTCAAAATCAGTTTGTGTTAAAGTTTAAGAGTCTGTGAATGAATGGTGTTTTAATTAAGACACATCAACAGCCATGGTCATTCAGCGCACTAAAAGCCTGTAGCCCTGTTCACAGCGAATTTATATGTACATGTATCTATATCCCAAAGTGTTGCCACTGTTTTAAGATCTACTAGTACTATCTATTAACTGTACAAACTTAGATATTTTGACGCTTCCTAAATAAGCTATATACTTTCAAAAACTGCTTTTAATTGAATATAATACAAGTTCAACCATACAAAATCTGTATTGTTTCAACAACATTTCATTTTGACTTTCAAATTTTTTCCTCTGCAAACAAGCAACCTTGATTAACTTGTGACATCATAATACCTTGCTTTGATGCAAATAATGCTTCAGCTGCAGCAAAATACAAATAAATGTGTCCGCTGGCTTTTAACCATATTGGGGAAAAAGAAGAAAACATTGGTCATGGGAAATTTTGCTTTTTGAAAAATATTTGCTATCACACTTCTACTAGGAGAATAATTTCCTTTTCTTTGTTTATTAGTATGGCATTTAACGCCATATCAACAATTTTTTCAGTCATGTAACAGCTTTCCTGGATCCACAAGTACTATGCTGGGGGTCTGAAGTGACTTGCCAAAGGTATCTCCTATAAAACCAGAGGTGTCTCTGGGGATCGAACACAGGACCCCCGAGTTCTAAGTCCCCTATCACAGGGCCACACAGGACCCATAATTTCTATCAATTTTCAAGACCAGATGTTGCTTGATTTTTCTGGCAATTTGTGACAATGAAATTTCAATGATGAAAAAATTGCCATTTGATAAATTATTAAAAGAAAAGAATGTTCTGTATTGGGGAAACATTAAAGTCCTGAGGCATTTCACTTATCAAAGTACATTTCTAAAAACAAAAATACCTGTATCATCTGCTTTTCGTCAAACATGTTTAGATAATAATAATGTTGAGTGGAAGACTATTGTAATTGCTCCACTTTTGTGAAGGGCTTCATTCAATCTTGCACTTAAACTTAAAAAGTTAACCCATTACCAAACATAAACAAGTTTTGACCAGTTTGTTGCAGATGACTCCGGAAAACACTGTGGAAAAAGGAGAAATTGCTCTTAACGAGCGATTTCTCCTTTTGCCACAAAGTTTTCTGTCCTATAAGAAGAATGTTTTTCAATTTCATCACATTTTGAAATGTTATCTGCAAACCCTTTCAATTTGGGACAGTTGAAAATTTTGCGTTGGTAAAGGGTTAGTGTCCCGAGGCGGATAATGTGACTTGGGAAATGTTTCATCTCCTTTTAGTCTTGAATCCTCCTTTGGAAGAAGAATACCATTAAAATGGATAATCCCTGTAACAAAGGTGAGATAAAAAATAGAGCAAGACTACAGACGAAACCCGAGACCTAGCAGGGAATATGCTCATTTAAATTTGACAGTGGTCTATGAACGGCAATTTCTCAACTGAATATACTCTTTTATGATTTTCATAATTTATTATGTTATGCCAGATTTTTGGTTTACCGGAGTTAACTTTTCCCTTAAACAAAAGGATCAATGCTTTTCCCACATAAAGGGAAAACAAGAGATGTCTTTAGAAATATGAATAAATGATGCCTTTTATGTGCAGACTTGATAACACCACTTTTTCTTAGGATAAAAAGAGGACCATATATACTATTTCATTCTTTACATACATGACCATTTTAATTTTGATTATGACGGTAGAATAGTTTATACAGTTTGTGTTTACTTAAATTGTTTAATGTAAAAGTTTAGTATAAAACGTGACTTCACAGCTATTACCATCATTAGGAAGGACCACAATGAAAATAAGGAAAAGCTTTGTGTTATTATTTGCATTTGGTGTGCTTTCATGGTTTATCAATATTATTACATTTGTGATACATGAACATGTGTTTATACTTCTGTTACTGTGGTTGCCTCGGTCCATGGATGTTATGTTATATCTTTTAACAAAATGAATCTATCAACTTATATCTATCAACCTTTTACCAAACAATAACGACATTTGACCACTTTATTGCAGACAACTCTTGAAAACACTGTGAGAAAATGATGAGCAATTTCTCCTTTTCCCACAATGTTTTCTACTCTATCAGGATATAACTTTCCAATTTCACCATATTTTGAAAAACTCTTTCAACTTGGGACAGTCGGATATTTGGTGTTTGGTAAAGGGTTAAGGTATGCTCCACTTACCCATCTCCAGGAATATCACGCAGCTCCAGGCCTATCTTGGCTAGCTGGTTTTTAAAGCTTGGAAAGTTCTCATCATCTGCCAAGTACGAGGTCATTTTCTTCTCCCTTCGATAGGCTTCCCTGACCATTCGCTCGTCCTTTTTACGGCTCACGACATCGTGTCGCACAGGAACCACATGTACATTCCCGCCATAACCCCCACCCTGGCCCTGGTTCCGCATAACTCGGTTGATTCTTCTCGCAGACATTGGGCTGTTCAAGGCTTACTTTCCGCACAAAAAGTCTAATTTCTGTCCTTTATTGTTTCTTCTGAGATTTATTGATCCGGATGAACTACAGTTTTACCTACTGTGTTGATTTAACAGTCATTTTCAAAAACCTGCTCTGCAAATAGAAATCATATGTTTTGATAAATAATTGAAGAAATGAAAATATCTTTAAGCAACAAACTTTGGATCTTGGGTGTTACTACTTTGTATGTACTTTTGCAAATAAATGTGCTGTCTACATGACCCCTCAGGCTATCATAAACAAGGCTCAAGGTACAAGTGTTGCCTTTTTTTGGGGTCAATACCTGGCAAGCTATTTGGGCAGCAATTGTTTGTTTGATTTGTTTTACATTGATTGTGCAGGAAGCTTGATTATGCCTAATCAAAGACACACTTTGCTAGGTAGTCCTGGCACTTTTCACCTCACCTATTAAGTGAACGCCTTCAACGGGGATTTGAACCGTGGACCTGTGTTACAAGAGGCCAATGCTCTGCCACTGTCACCCATGTACATCTACGTGTCGCGCCGACAACAATCTTTAACCTCTCTTCTATTGATAATTTTTATTGAATTGATGCATTTCATTTCCCTTGCTCTAGTCACTGGCGTTAATTATTCCTCAATGTATATCATTCTGCACATACTCTCAGATATTTTTTATTTCATTCTGCAGGTTAGTGGTTATTATTCTTACAAATTATATCTACACAACAAACATACATGATCAATACAATTTGAATGCCACCAAACAAGTTCTTGTGGCAAATCTGGGTGAGGTTAACTATCAAAGAGAAATGAAAGAAATATTTAAGAAGTTATTAAGAGCTACTTAGATCAATTTAAACTACCAACCAGTTTTAAATGCAAACGTCATAGAGGTAAATCCGTGATTCAACAAATGAAATGACACTATCCCACGTCTTATTATGTTATTCGCTCACGAGTAAATGAATTTGCTCAACAGGTACACCCTTATTTACAAACACTCGCTTTTCATCGATTTTAGCATTATAAAGGGAAGGTAGTCTAGATTAACAGTTCGGACCCATTCAATAAACGCAGTCACCTGTGACGAGCGAAATGACAAGGTTATTAATAGAACAAACCACCAGACATAACTTGTTTTCGCACTTCAACGTATGACTGCGGGGGCGTAAGAGCTTTACTTACCAAATTTTAAAGTGCATAACAGTCTCTCTTACTAGATATTTTCATTATTGGTCGTTAAAATCATAAATGGAAAAGAAATAACGTACGTTTCTATTATATTCGCCAATCCTTGCGCAACTGTCGGTCATCTCGTTTCATTTTTGTTTTGATTGGCTATGTCAACGGCAACGTGTCCCAAGAATAATTTCTGTCTATGTGTACGTAAACCGTGTCTATGATAAAAGCAAAATCCGAGGATCCCTTTGCGGCACTTCAGTACAGTACCACTGACTTCATAGAAATCATGTGATGATACATAAAGTCATATGACCTAAAAAATATAACCGAGACACGAAAGAAATGTATTGAATTTACAATTATATGTTACATATTTTTTTGTATTGTATTGCTGTCATATTGTAATGTTATTAAGGAGAGGGACTCAATAAGCTTATAGCTTCCGTCCCAATCCTATTGTAAAAACATTTAACAATAAAATATGTTTAAACTAAAGAAATGTCTTCTCTTTGATTCAATTCAATCTGTCTTCCTTTGAAAATGAATGATGAATCAAATTCATCATGCATTACTTTGACAATTGTGTCAGTCATGAATCAGTAATTGGTTTTCAAAATGTATATTATAGAATCCACCTCAAAACGGTATTTTTAAAAAGAAAAAAACAAAGTTGATGTCCGTTACCTTCATGGCATGACCCTGTGTGCTTTATTGCTTCATTATATTGAATATACCTGTCCTGTGTTGTCTGTTACGGGACCTTGTTGCGAACCAACAAGAAAGAAAATATGGCTACAAACTGGAGTAATATTCTAGCAACTTCTGTCAGTTTTTTACACATAAATATATTTTGCACTTTTTTTGTGATTATTGGGCCAAAGAAGTCCAACTTATAAAATTGAAAAAATACTGTACTCAGATTTCGGTTCAGAATTTTTAATGGAAAAATTATAATCCTTCTAGATCTGGAAGTATTTTTCTATGAAAGCGGAGACCTCCTCACCAAATGAAAAGGGAGATCACTGCGTAAGAGAATGTGATAAAAATTGTGATTTCTAAGGACTGCACCAGCTGTACAGTTAAACGAAATTAGCCAATTACACCACACTCCCTTATAATGATGCATCACCCACACACAATTTAAGCAACTATTATTACCAAATGATGTATTGCTCCACACACATGTATTCGTAGTAAGGCTTGTTTCTGGGTAATGGCCCTTTATATAGCCATTATCCCCAACCAATCCTTACCACGAATCCATGTGGCTCTAAACAAAGACATGATAAACTTTGATAAGGTCTTTGCTTCACACTAGCATTTACCATTTTTCATAACGTTTTCTTTCCGACACCATAGACAAAGAATAACATCTATAGATCTATCTGCAGATACCAAACAGAAAATGTATGTCTTTTCTTATTATAGTTTATTATATAATGGTAGTTCCTAAATTAAATTTTGACCCGTCAAAATTTCACTATAGGGTGAGTGGGTGAAATTCTCCCAACAAATATGACTTTTTTTGTAGAAAACTTTATTTCATAAGTTTCTAATACTTTGTGACAATTACAGTTCATTTAATTTGCTTGTCTGATTTCACATGGCTATCATATCAGCTCTTTAATGACCTGCATAAAATTAAATTGCTATTGTTCCAAAGTTAAATTGTTTGAAGTTTCTTAGTGAGGCGGCACTTAAAACGTTAGTTAAAGCGAAATCTTTTCCCTGTGGTAGTTATGAAATACTACTGAAACGGGTGCATAACTACAAGTACGCAAGAAACGCAATTGTGTAAACATTGTCCAGGCAAATGAGAAAAAAAAGTTCAGAAAAATAAAATTTAAATGTTATGATCATCAATCGCCAGTCAAAATTAAATGGTGTGAGGTTAAGCACCGCAAATCCGCCCCCAATGCCACGATTTGGCTTCTGGAATTTCAAAAATTTCCTCTGATATTTCAAAATTTTCCGGGGGAATGCCCCGGACCCCCATTAGCAAACTCGCGCATTTGGCACTCGTTGAGTGAATTTTTCTGATTTTGATTTTAAATTTTCAAAATTTATATCAATGATTTATGTCTTTAAATCCATAGTAATTCCCTCCACTTAATTATCAACTTTTACATTGAAATCAAATTACATAAACGAAATCTAGGTGGCAAGTTTTCAATCCATAGAATATTATTATGATATAAAACTTGATTTTATAACGGCACTTGTTCAATTAAATCTGTGACTTTGTTATTCTGACTTTTAGAACAACAAGTTTTCCTGGTGGTGGGGGTGGTGGTGGGGTGGTATTGTAGTTTATTATATTACTAAAAGACAACAACACAGCAGGTAGTAAACCCTTTGAAGCCATTCCTTTCACTGGTTCAAAAGCTGTGTTGGCAAAGGAGGAACTATGTAGCAGAACGATGATTATGTGCAAGATATGCCTCACTTGCATTGAATCATATGTATAATTACTGTGTTACTGTCAATGTATTGTCTCACGGACACATATCAATAGCCGACTGTCACCAAGTCACATTCGATTGAGAAGCGTTTGGTATATTCTGTACAACAGGAAAAAGAGATGAAGATTTATAAAAGTGGTAGGTTCGGGTGGGCTGATTTAAGAACACTTCTTGTTCAGTCATATCATCAACATGTCCATCGTTTTTCTTTGTTCACGGACCATAAAGCCGAAATGATTTATAAATGGTTCATGGAGATTATGCGGTGGTGTAGTAGTTATCGTCGGAGACCAGCGACCGGTCATCCCGGGTTCGATCCCCGATGGCGGCCAATAATTTCACCGTAGAGTGTCCTTGGACAAGACATATTTCCTAGCCTAGTAGTGGTAGGAAACCAGGGAACGTGTTTTATAATACTCAAAACTGAGTGCTGTACATTAACAGGAAGAAGAAGGGGAACCACGACAGTGTCAGGTACTTAATTAAAGGGGAGTAACTGCAGCTGTTTTAGTGGTAGTCGCAATCGTAGTTATTTCCCTTAGACTGTTAATTTGTCCGATGTCAGATGCATGAAGCCAAAACTCAATGTTTAATGTATAAGATTTGTGTTTTTGAAGCAAACTGTATGGTTTTGAATTTATAAATGCAGCCCTTTTATCATCTATGTTCCCGTTAATACCGGTCTGGTTTATATCGGTAAGCTTTAGTACGATTTTAGTATTTCGCCGCACACATTTTCAATTTGCTTAAATCATTAAAAATTATTTCTTTTATTTCCTTAGCATTGTACCTTGAGTTCCCTTTGACATGTCTGTTAGGACCCATAGAAAAATAGCATCGTTTGGATTCGACATGATCACATATGAATCATCCAAACCATAATTATTTGCTTGAAAATTGATATAACTATTTTTACATGCCGTAAGCGTTTGAAAATGGCGTACAGACGATGAAATTAGCAAACAAGAACCCGACCAAAGTCGAAAATTCTCGATTTTAGATTGACAAGAGTGATGCCACTCTTAAGACTAATATATACAGTAGTTTACAAGTGTTTCTTTTCATTTAAGACATGGATTTGGCCCCGGTATAAGGAAATTCACGGAGAAATTGTGCTGATAACTGGGGGTGGTCGTGGAATAGGACGACAGCTTGCACTTGACATTGCACTACACAAACCTCTTCATGTAATGTTATACTTTGGATCAATTACTGTTTATTTAGAATCATATTGGATATACCACCATACTTTGATAGTGATTCATTCATGACAAGTTAAATATATTCTGAATTGGGGCTCAAAATAATTAAATTACGACCACCTCAATCAATACAGCAAACTAGGTGCTCTTCTAATCGATTCAAAGCCAACTTACGAGTAGGCTACCCAACTTACGAGTAGGCTTCCCGACTGTGTAGTTGCAGCAGCTACTGTAAACGGCTTTAAGAATACACCTGACAAATATATGGGAGAAAATGCCTATTTTTTTTTATTAAAAAAAAAAATGGGTGTCCAACAACCATGAGGGGGGTATTTAAGTCTACAAGACTTGCGATCCTAACAGATTAAGTAAGATAAAGTAAAAGTACTGTAGTAGTTGCTCTGACTGCAGTTCGATTCTGTCCTTTGTAGGGGTAAGTCCAGCCATCTGGTTGGTTAAGTTGGCTTGGGTACTACCCTAGGGTTGCATTGGTTGTGGGTTTGAGTCCCACGCTTGGTTTACTTTTCCTCTCTTGTTTATATGATTGTAGCTGTGTGCCACTTTTTTCATGGCTCTTCTAGATCAAAGGCAAATGAGAATAGCAATTCAAAAGTTTTTCTTTAAAGTTTTTATAAAACAACAAAAACATTGGGTATAAATTAAACAATTTAAAGTAATTTCTCCATTTTCACTGATGTTTCTTGAATTGTCTACTGTAGGTGCCTAATAAAATGTACAGATTGGGACTTAGGTAATAGCAGCATTCCTAAAAATTGAACAATTTAAAAAGGACTGGAAAGAATTCTGAACAGATTCAGATTTGACAAACATATATCTTTTTTTTTTTAAATTCATAAATTTTTTGACTATTGCCATAGTATGACAACGCAAAAACTGGCAAAGACTGTGTTGAGCACCCGACAGAAATGTACTGGTGATCCTTCTTTAGGTAACATTCAATATGTGTGTACAGGTTTCTTGATGTATTGGTGCGCCATCAATGATAAAATAAGATAAAGTTACTCAAGCACTCTCACTGACACAAGTAGGAATGACAGTCACATGTGAATGGATCTGTCTGTTTCCAAACCTGTCTAATGCAAGAAAAGAAGAAATAGCTTAGAAATAAAAGAGATTTTCAAATACATTTGTTTAAAGATTAACAAAACGTCGCTTAATTGACAGGTTTCTCATGATTATCAAAACCTGTGTCTTCAGGCAAGACACATTAATGATTGTCATTACTCACAATATTGATTATAAAAGTTCCTGCCTTTTAAACATGTACATTATTTTATTTTAGATAATTCTATGGGGAAGAAAAGAAGAATGTTTGAAGGCAACCAAAGCTGATATAAGAGACTTGGGAGTGGATTCGTCTTACTTCATCTGTGATGTTAGTGATAGGGAACAGATATACAAAACAGTAAATAGAGTTTTAGCCACTTAACTCAGTTAACCATTTAAATTAATTTGAAAGAGACAGTGATAGCTATGGATTTTCATTAAAGGTAGTGATAGTAAATAGAGTTTACCTCATTTTAGCCCCTTAATCACTCAAAGTAATTGACATTGATAGATACAGATTTATATAAGAGTTAGTGATGAAAGAGGTTGGTTTGCTGCCTGACTTGCACATGATTTATGGAAGTGTTTACTAAGAAGGATGTTAAAAGGGTCTAATGACCTGGGTATCTGCATCTGACTGAATGATTCCTTATTGTTGTTGAAATGTGAAATCTTATACTAACAAAAAATCAGATGTTGATCCTGTTTCAAATCATGAATATCAGTGATTTAGTGTATGAATGATATGTACATATTGAATTCATTGTGGCAAAATGAACCTTTGCTAAACATGCACTTAATTCTGTTCATTTGGTTTCAAATTTTATCTTCTGCAAAAAGTGTGATGATGGTTTCTTCCTTTAGCTACATAGAAAATATTATTTTTCAAGCATGTACTGTACTGGTTTGTCTATTGTTATCGTTGTCTGCTGTTTCTTTCAATTTAGTCTGTTGACCAAAAGTCCATACATGGGAATGGATTACGAAATAAGTTAATAAATGATTTAGTGACAAGCACAACAGTTTAGTCTTGCAATGAACAATTATGAGTCAATTTAAATTTTCATTACTACTTTTTATGAAAGTTAAGACAACTTTCTCTCTCCTTTGTAGGCTAGAGAGGTTGTTGAGAAGATTGGGCATGTTACTATACTTATAAACAATGCAGGAGTCGTGTCTGGCAGACCCCTTTTAGATCTCAGTGTTGCAGATATAACCAACTCAATAAGGGTAAACAGTTTGGCACAAATATGGGTAAGTGGTGTATTGTGAATCTTTGTTAATATCTAGTTTAGTTTACTGAAATGGCATGAAAAAACTTTTTCAAAGTGGCCGTAAATTATGTTCAAAGTAATGCATATTCGAAAAAATGAAAACACAAAAAGAAGGATTTGTTCATTATGAGTAAATTCTTCTTTTCTTGAAAGTTTTTCCTGTATTAGGTTATGAAAAGGGTCATTGACTTGCTATCATTTGCTGATGCATTATTGATAGAAATCTAATGATCCCTGTACAGGGTTATCATTTTTTGAGGCAAAGATTATGCAAATTATTACTTTAAGATTAAGTTTGGAATTTAATTAGTTTAAAATGATAATGATTACTTATCTTTTCCTACACAAAATTTTGGTTTGGTAAGGTGGCCTTAAAAGTGATATTGAAATATGACTTGAACATACAGAAAATGAAACTATTCGAAAAGGTGCTTTTTGAGTGAAGAAAAAATATGAAGGCGTTTTTATTTACACATTGTTTATGGTACATCTTTTTTGGTATAAATCATTGTTACAAAATATGAAACTGCTTGAATCTAGCAATTTCTTCTTGTATCACAACTGTTTCTTTAGCCATCTTCTAAAGATGCAATGAATTTATATGTATAGTATATATATATTGTAAGAAAATGCGTTAATTCCTCTTTTATTTACTAGACCATCAAAGCGTTTTTACCAAACATGATATCCGAAAACCACGGCCATATTGTGTGTATGAGCTCCATGCTTGGCCTGCTTGGATTGAAAGGAACCATAGACTATACGGCGTCCAAGTTCTCCACCACTGGTTTGTTTTTATATTCCCTATCCTCCTCCTTCATACTCCTTCAGTTGAAAGGAACTAAAGTCAGTGTCCAAGTTCTCCACCACTGGTTTGTACATTACCTTCAACCCTCTTCATCATTTTGAAAGGAAATATATATTCAAAATAGACTAAGCACTTAATTGACCTAACAAATGAAGCGTGGAGTATTCTTTATTTTTTTTACAAGGCATTACAAGGAGGGCGACAGTGGTGCAGAGGTGATTGGTGCTTCAAAAAACAAAGAGTAAACCATAATTTTTTAATTTTCTTTAAAGAAATGCCAATTTTTCACTAAGAAATTCATGTTAAGACTTCACATGTAAGCTTAGATCTCTGTAACAACTGATGAGAGTGGATAGACAAGTCAATTGATTAGTCTTGTTAATTAATTGTGCTAACTTTTTTTTTTTTTATCTTTTTACAGGATTAATGGAGAGCTTAATGAGTGAACTGTTGGACTATTCGGGTATTAACACAACAATTTTACATCCATATCAGGTCGATAATGACATGTTTGCGGGTTGTAAAGTCAGGTAAAACCTTTTTATTGGATACATTTAAAAAGTGCATAAAAAGATATATCTGTTATTTTGAGAAATACAACTAATTTTCTTACCCTGAATTTTTTTAAGTCTATTAACTCTTATTGTGCTGCAACCGACTTCAATTCAATTGCTACTCTGAGTATCCTTCCTCATCAGAATTAAGCAGATATTTAAGGTTTTGAAAGTCAGACAACACACAAATCTATTTTTAGAAAATGCCCAGCATTGTAAGGATTAAATATGTACTCATTTTTCGGTGGCCGAGTGGTTAGAGAACAGGGTACCGTTTTACTAAACAGTTTACGCTTAAGATTGGCGTAAATCTAAAACAACAATTCATCTTATTTCAATATTGGACGAAGCAATATTGCAAAGTGACACATCATTGGAAGCGTCTCTCTGAGACGCTTCCAATGAAGTGCCACATTGCAACATTGTACTCTCATTGAAGATACTATCCATGTTTATCAATTATGACTTACGCAAACATTTTCCATAAGTTGTTTAGTAAAACGGACCCCAGAACTTGAAATCACATGTCCACTTCTTTGTGTGGGTTCAAATCCCGGTGAAGGATATAGATTTTTATGATAGGTAGTCTTCTGACTGACGTACGGAATGCCGATGGTTCTATCCGTCTTAAACAGCCCTTTCGGCAGTAGTGTATGGGGTCTTTTTCCATCATTACTAGTCGGTAGTCTTCTGACTGACGTACGGAATGCCGATGGTTCTATCCGTCTTAAACAGCCCTTATAGGCAGTAGTGCATGGGGTCTTTTTCCATCATTAATAGTAGGGCATCACAACATAACCGAAATAATGTTGACTCAATTTAAAACCCATATAGAAATACAACTCATTTTGTGATTGGAGTGTCTAACGGATCGTTTCCTGTGTTTACTTTGATACTGCCATGGTTAACTCATGGAAATAAGTGGCTTGAGTTACAAGAACATCAGTTTTCTATGTCATATATTGTTTTTCAATTATTTGGTTAAGAGTTAGTTAATGTAATAATTTCTTTTTTGTATTGCACTAGTTACTAGCGGTTCATTGTTATAAATGTGTAGAGGTTATATGACTTAAACAATTCCTTAATTGTTGTTTTTGAAAGCATGGTTGTACCTAAAATGGATATGTTCATGTGATTAATGCATTCCTTTGTATGCTAAAAAAATCTCTCAAGTTAGAAAACTGCAGATTTGTTATTCTAATAAGATTTTCAACAGATAAAAGAAATTAAGTCCCTTGAAGCCAATGATATTGCAATGGCTAGATTTCTTTTTTTAACTTTGAGCATGTATTCATTTTCCTTGTTATTTGATTAAATGACTGGTCAGACTTAGAAATAATGATAGACTGACATTATAAAGAGTTAGGATATATTTTTCATCATAATGTAGAAACAATTGTGACAAAACAAGAAGGTGTTTATATTGATTGGTTATATCATTTGTTACATGTTTTTCTTGAGTTATATGCTGCAATTGCATTAACATTTGTATATGATAGAGTTATACACCTTATAAACTCTTTTTCCTCAGTAAAAAAACAATGACTGAGCTATATGCAAGAAATAGTTGATTTCAATGTTGTCTGATTCACTATCTGAGAAAAGGGACGATTTCAATCTAAATGTACAGTACTTATTTGGGAGAAGTGAATACATTAACATATTTATAACTTTTCTGAATTGTCATTTTCTTATTATTGATAATGTTATGATGTGTGTTTTATTTTATTCTGCTGGCATTTGGAAACTCAGAAGGTAAACATAGTGATAGTTTCCATGTCAAAAATTTAGAATAGGAAGCGATTTCAGCTTAATTTTCATGTTGAAACCTGCAAAATGTATTTGACACATTCTAATTTGCTCAATTTCTTCAACTATTGCATACTATTGTAAGACTGTATTCTATAGCATCATAATTTTTTCAAGAGCCTCTCTTTTTAAAGCATTGAAATGAATGGATCTGTAAAAGCATTCACCTAAATGTTAGTCTCTAATAATCTTTTGAAACATGCACAATTCCAAAGCAAAAGACAATGATAAAGAAAGACACTTAATGTCTTCAATGTAATGAAGGGTTAAACCATTGTGACAATGGGAGAAATTGGTTGTTAAAAGCAATTTCTCCTTTTGTCTCAATGGTTTCTTAAATCATCTTATTCAGCTAGGGAGAAAGAAGATATATATGAAGATGAAGTTTAACATGTGAGCTCAGACTGTCATATTAACCTCTCATGAATCAGTTTTGGACCCACTAACAGCTTAAGTTGTGTCGCACATTTTAGCTCTATGATAGATTTTAGACGTCCCCTGCAAATATGATCAACTGGCCTATAGAATGACATCCATAACGATTGTATACTCCCAATAGAAACATAAAATTATTTATTAGATGAGACATATCCAATAGAACCAAAACCTTTAGGTACCAGTATTTTTTAGACTATGTATTTCCGCTTAACCTTTTCCCAAACAATAACGACATTTGACCACTTTGTTGCAGACGACCTTAGAAATCATTGTGGGAAAAGGAGAAATTGCTCGTAGCATGCAATTTCTCCTTTTCCCACAATGTTTTCTGCCCTATCAGAAGATTATTTTCCAATTTCATCCCATTTTGAAATGTCGTCTGCAAACTCTTCCAATTTGGGACAGTCTAAAATGAGTTGTTTGGGAAAGGGTTAAACCAATACCTTTAGGTTATTTCATAGACTAGGTATATCCACTTTAATCATTACCTTTGTGTACCATTATTTCCTAGACTTGCTATTTACTTGTAAACCAATAACTTTTGGTACCAGTATTTTATTGGTTTGTCTTCTGTAGGAGGGCCAAAATAAAGCAAGTGAATGTGAGGCAAATAAAGAACCCCCAAGCTGCCAACAGAGGTTATCTTTTTCCAATTTCTAAAAAACTTGCTATTTTCTATATTTAAAAAAAATTACTACTTTTCTGTGTAAAGACTTGTCTCCATTTTAAAATATTTGCTTCTCTTTTTATTTCTCTAAAAAATTTGCTTGTTTGCCTAGTTTCCAATTCTATTTTCAAGATTTCCCTGGTTGTTTCCAACTTTAAAAGAGAGATATGTCAGTGAGCAGTCTGTTAAAGCCATACTATCCAACAGACGACAACTGGTTTTGCCATCCTATTTCCATTTAGTCATCTGCTTAAAAAGGTAAGAAAGCCTTAGGGGCCTCTGTAGCCTTGTGGTTTGAGTACAGAACTTGGAATCAATTGGCCCTTCTCTGACCGGGTTCAAGTCCTGGTGATGGCATTTGGATTTTCATGTTAGGTAGTCTCCTGACTGACTTACGAAATGCCAATGGCTCTACCAGGCTTGACAAGGCCTTATAGTCAGCTGAGTATGGGGTATTCCTCCATCATAGAGAGTTGGGCATCGCAGCATAACTGAAATAATGTTGAAGCAATGTTAAACCAATGTAAACAGAATAAATCCTTAGTTAATACATATTTAATTCATTTAAACAATACAATATGTCATCAATATCAAATATAATGCTAATGAATGTGATGAGTATAAAAGTCATGCTTTCAAATTTCCTCTCCAACACATTTTAATCTGCATCCCAGACCAATTTAAAAACCTTTGCAGCAGAAGTCTTTTCATGATGAGCGTTTGTTTGTCTGGATGGTTTATTGTTTGTTAAAGTTTTCTGTTGTTTTGACAGTTTTTCTCTTTGTGAAAGGAGATCGTTCACAGATGTGAGGAAATTTGGAAGTTAAAAATTGATTTCTTTTAAACTACTCATCTTGAAAACAAAGGTCTTTGAATCCAACTAGCTTGAAAACGAAGGTAATCAAATCCACTGTGGTGTTTGATTTGCATTAGTGAATGTGAAACAGTTGTTTGGGTTCAATCCTAAAAAGCCCTTATCCATTACATTGATGAGTCTTGTTGAGGAAGGTGGTCTGGGAGCATGAGTAAATAGTATTCTTCTGATATAATTAACACTTAGAATGCTGGGTTAATTTTCTAAAAACAGATTTTTGTGTTGTCTGCTTTCCAAAACATTTAATAACAACTTATTTTTTATGAGGAAAGATACTCAGAGTAGCAAACAGATTAGATCACAGGCCAGACACCAATTTACTTGGCGGTTGGCCTGGATCCAACCGGTTTGCATAAGCATGAATTCAGTTCCAGCACTTTAAGGGTTAAAAGATTGTTGAAAACAGTTTTTTAACAGTTTTTAAGAAATTGAAATTCTTTTACAGATTAAATTATTGTTTTATTTCAGTATATTACCAACAGCCTGTCTACTACCATGTTTACAGTTTATGGGACTAGACAAGGCCATGGATAGCTTTCACAAGACCCCTGAGAGTCGGCCAGGCACAACACACAATTCTTCAAAATCAATCCAGTCCTGATCAGTCTTGTGCAACAAAATGTTGTTTATAATTTTACCAAACGCAACATTTGGATTGTCCGAAAGTTTTTTAAAGGCACTTTTTCACAGATGTACACAGCCGTAAGAGAATTTGGAAGTTGAAAATTAATTTCTTTAAAACTGCACACCAGCTTTACTTTTATATGATACACACTGAAGAATAGTCATTGGAAGCAAAATAAGAATGTTTTATTCTTTTAACCCTTTACTAAACGCCAAATTTGGACTGTCCCAAATTCAAAGAGTTTGCTGACGAGATTTCAAAATGTGATGAAATTGAAAAAATAATCTGCTGATAGGGCTGAAAACGTTGTGGGAAAAAGAGAAATTGCTTGTTAAGAGCAATTCCGCCTTTTCCCACAATGTTTTCCAGAGTCGTCTGCAGCAAGCTAGTCAAATGTCGTGATTGTTTGGTAAAGGGTTAAGTGCATAAACAGGAAATTAACATGTATTTTAATCCAAAATTGTGTCATTGCTTTTGAGATCTACTGCAAATAAACTGTACATACTTAGATTAATTGAAGCTTACTGAATTAATTTCACTTTTAATACCTACTTTTAATTGTGTATCAAATGACAATTCAAAAACTGTATTGTTCAAACGACATTTTATTTTGACTTTTTTCGACAAATTTTCTCTTCTGTGAACAAGCACGTTTAAAAATATGCAGTTGTATGTCAGCCTAATATGTCTCAAGGTTACATATAGGTAAACATATCTACAACTTTTTTGATTTTCTAAAAATGTTTATAGCATGTAGATGAAGATTAGATTTGTTGTGTTAACATTTAATATACTTGCTGAATAATGAATAACACTGGAAAAGTGATAAATTGTGTGTAAGAGTAATCTTCACTTTCGTTCTCATGTAACAGTGAAAGCAGTTGATAATTGTTTGTTTGTAGCTTATACTCATTAACAATGAATGCTATTGGCCGTGAAGACCTTATGATATATATTATTGGCCGGAAGCCTTTATGTTCCAACAAATCATTCTGAGCTTTGAGTTCTGCAGCAGGATAGTTATCAAACCATTGTGATAAAACGATATTATGCTTGTAGTTATAGACAACTTCTTTTGTCACAATGATTATCAAAAGAAATAGTGTTTCCAATACATGTTGTTTTCTGCCGATGCTTTCCATTCTGGTGGGTCATGGACTTTTTATGAGGGTGTTTCCAACCCTATATCAAAATCTTAGTCCTCTAAACCCTAGTCTGGATGATCCAGATGTAGATATTATATTCCTCTTAACCCTTTACCAAATGCCAAATTTTAGACTGTCCCAAATCGAAAGAGTGCAGATGACATTTCAAAATGTGATGAAATTGGAATATAATCTTCTGATAGGGCAGAAAACATTGTTGGAAAAGAAAAACTTGCTTGTCACAAGCAATTTCTCCTTTTCCCACAATGCTTTCCAAAATTGTCTGCAACAAAGTGGTTAAATGGCGTTATTGTTTGGTAAAGGGTAAAACGCAATTACAGGTTTAAACCTCCGACTCATCTGAAAGCTTGTGATTTTGACTTGCCTCAATAGTCAAAGGATGATATTAATGGATTTGAGTCAATCGATGTTATGACATATATAATATATTTTTCTGGTGCTTATTTTAAGGTTTTTATTTTAGAGAGTTTATTTGTTGTAAAGATGTTTATTTCCTTTTTGAATGTGTTTTAGTCTGTCTCTTTTGTTTTAGTTTTTGTTAGATGTGGCATTTACCCAGAAATGAATACAATGCAATCATATGTGGAAAAAAAAAAAGATTTTTGTAAAATAACTTAAAAAACGAATAAAAGCAATGAATACCAATAGAAAATATGACATATTTTCTTTTATACATTTTATTGCAGTTTCAAAATGATTCGTTTGTTTTGTTTTATTGGGTTTTATACATCACAGCAACAGTTTTTTTTTTATATTTGAATACACCCAATCAATTATGTATTGAGAAAGACCCCATAACTTGACTGCCAACAAGAACCTGTCCTATGTTTGCCGTATTTTCACCAAATGGTTACATGAATGCAGGAGGTTAATAAGTAAATTAATCTAGTTTTTTGTTTCTTCATAGATGTTTGTCATAGTTTTATCGAAGTCACTTCAGAGACATAGCCTAGTACTGTTGAATCCAGGAAAGCCGTACTATAACTGACAAATTGTTGACATGGCGTTAGACACCATACACATCAAATCATAATATTATCTATAGAAGACATTTTATTTCATAAAGGATTCAAATCTCACTCTGTGAGAAAGTTCTTTTTTTTGGTTTATGTGACAAGTCGTGGGCAATATTCATAAAGGATTCAAATCTCACTCTGTGAGAAAGTTTATTTTTTGGGTTTATGTGACAAGTCGTGGGCAATATATCTAAAAAGTATGTGTTATTCTTGGGTGGGGAAAGTATATAAATTATATATATATATTTTTTTTCAAAGCTAAAATGTCCTATTTTTGCTGATAATCAAGGCAAGGAAAAGAAAGAAACAGAGACGTAGATAATATGTTATCTATGACCCTGGAAGAAGGCTTGAAAAACAACTTGACAAAGTTTGAAAATATCTTATGTGAAGACTAATGAGTTATTATCCAATACCTTAGTTTTTGTGGCGTTTCGCTTTTCGAATGCAGATGTAGACCCATTTTCTGGTGAAACTTCCTATTTATATAACTGTATTGTGCAATTAGATTGTTATTACATGTACTGTTCAATGTTAACCACGTTGTCACTGTAAAACTCGGAGAGTCCAAACAGCGAATGGCCGCTTATCCTTCATTTTACAATTTTACAGTAGAAAAATGTACGCTTTGCTTTATATGTACACTAGCCTGGGGCTTGGCCCGTGCGTACATGTGTACAGTGAAGCTGCGTTTATCCGGACCCCGATTATCCGGATGTCTCGCAATCCGAACAAAATTGTAAGGGAACGGAGTTATTGTGCAGTAATTTGCTTAACCAATTACCAAACAATAACGACATTTGACCAGTTTGTTGAAGACGACTCTAATACACATTGTGGGTAAAGGAGAAATTGCTCGTGACAAGCATTTTCTCCTTGACCCACAATGTTTTCTGCCATATCAGAAGATTGATGTCGAATTTCATCACGTTTTGAAATGTCGTCTGCAAATTCTTTCAATTCGGGACGGTCGAAAATTTTGCGTTTGGTAAAGGTTTATAAGTATATACGTGCATATATACCATAAGACGAGGCCCTGCTTCATCAGTCCGGATGATTCGCTAAATCGGATATTTTGTTGGGACCGGACTTGTTCGGATTAACGAGATATTACTGTATACCCCGTACTAGTGCAGGGTATACGAACTGGCCAGAACACCATGCTTTATAAATATTAGACTCGCCAATGTAAGACATCTGCGGTTGAATGCTCCAGAAAACGCTACAAAAAGAAAAAAACGATCGTCACAAGCAAAACGGTGAAGTCTTTCGGATGTTGGTCACCATTGTATCTGACACTGAAAGATCATGGTAGATCTATATAGTAAGGGACCATTTAGATTATCGTTGGGAAAGGAGAAAATTGCACCAATGAGTATTACTTTTTTTAATTTGCAGTTCAGTTATTTCAAAGACCTGATACACACTTTTGTTAGGGGTTTGGGCATATCATATATCAATCTGAACACATCGGGTTTATCCAATAGAAAACACCTCTGAAATAATAGGGATGACGCCATATTGTTTCCCGCGAGAATGACGTCACTTTCTTTCGTTTCTTTAAATAGATCTTGAATGTAAAATCCAAAAAGTCGTTAAATTTGATTGAGGAAACAAGTATACATGTCACAACAACAAGTTCGCCATTTGGTATGAGTTACTGATCAAAAGTGGTTAAAAAGGATGTCCAACACTTCCATACACATTGAACTACTTAAAATGCACGCTTAGAAAAGGTGTTCATCGGCGGATGCCGATTTACCCGAAAAATTGTAACCCTACACTTATATCCGAGGTGTATTTCACAGCTCACGGAAATACCCGAGTAGTTCCGATTGATCATATATATTACATGTGCACCCTTCAATGCAGTCTCAGTTTTAATTCCTGGCTAAAGACTTTTCACTTTCGGTGATAGAAAACTATTGCATTTGTATGTATTGGAAAGAAAAATAATGCTGATAATCAACCCAAAAGTCTTATCTCCTTGTAAAAAAGATAGCCTGGGGTCCTGGGTACTGTTTTACTAAACAGTTTACGCTTAAGATTTGCGGAAGTCTAAAACAACAATTCCTCTTCTTTCAATATTGGGCGAAGCAATATTGCAAAGTAACACATCATTGGAATCGTCTCTCCGAGACGCTTCCAATGATGTGTCACATTGCAATATTGTGCTTTCATTGAAGATACTATCCATGTTTATCAGTTATTACTTACGCAAACATTTTCCGTAAGTTGTTTAGTAAAACGGGCCCCTGGCCCGTGCGTATACCCCGTACTTGGGCTAACTCCGATGATCCAAGCTGTTACCGTGTAGAATGAAATATCTACGTCTCGAGTTCAAGTTTGGATAATTCGAACTGCACTAAGGCGGAATAAACACACGGGCAAGGACCCCCTGTGGGCTAGCCTTGGGTTCCGGCCCATGTTAATACCCTGCATTAGTGCGGGGTATAAGCATGGCCCGGGACCCCAGACTACAAGTTAGCTATTAAGTGTTGGAGAAGCGACGTTTTGGTTAACCCTTTGCCAAACGCCAAATTTTCGACTGTCCTAAACGAAAGAGTTTTCAGACGATATTTCAAAATGTGATGAAATTGAGAAAATAATCTTCCGATAGGGCAGAAAACATTGTGAAAAACGGAGAAATTGCTCGTAATAAGCAGTTTCTCCTTTCTCCACATTTTTTCCAGAGTCGACTGCAACAAAGTGGTCAAATGTCGTTATTGTTTGGGGTTAAGCAGCTACTGTAAGGTCTTCAACAATAGGACGCCGCAGTACAGCCCTCGCAATAAAGCTAGGTGCGACCTTGGTCCCAACACACGTTAACATGGTGTTCGGGCTATAAAACGGGCCTTTCATGTCAATAGGTACACGGGATGTCCGGTCCATGTCAAACACCAGGGAATGCTTTCATTTTGGATAAGAATCTCTCAAGATAAACGCTTGAGGTTTAATTATATAGCAGGTTTTTCTTTTAGGTGTGTGTGTGGGGGTGGGGGTGGGGGTGGGGGGGAGGTTTAACCATCGTTGGAAATGCTTTTGTCGGGACTAATAGAGCTATTGTAAATTGATTTTGGTAAACATTCACGAATATAACGAAAGTTTCAAGCGAAATAGTGGATTTGTAAGAAATAAAGAAATAAAGGTATTTGCCCATCCGGGTTATAGGCTTTTGGGATCGACTAAGATTTCTATCAATACCAAACCTTTTCTAATCTGTTAATGTCACATAATTGTAACACAAGTGATGTAGCTAGAACGAGTATGGGTTAGTCTGTGATTCTAGCCCGTGCTTTAAACGCCCTGACCAGGGTACCGTTTTACTAAACGACTTAAGGGACAAATTTGCGTAATTCAAAGCTGATAAACATGGACAGTTTCTTAAATGAAAGTACATCGGAGAGACGCTTCCAATGATGTGTCACAATACAATATTGTTCAGCCGAATATTGAAACAAAAGGAAATTTTGTTTAGAAATTACGCAAAGTTTTAGTATTATATGTTAAGTAAAACGGTACCCAGGGCCCCAGTCTAGAGCTTCGGTCAGAATACGTCGGTCAATGTCTCTTTGATGAAAGAACAAGTTGTTTGAGTGTGGTCCTAGTTCGTGTTGTTTGTACTAGCCTAACAAGGTCGTTTGCCTTTCAGCATAGGTTGTTTTACAGTGTTCTCAGTTGTCTTATGTGCCAACTCTCTTAGCTTTGACTATAAAATGAAATGTCGTACGATGAGATGTAAGAATATAATTGTAACATTAGAAATTTACATTGGGCATTTGCATTACTTTCAAACTTCATTATAAAAGTGAAATGCACCTCGATATTCAACCACGACCCTGATATGTCGAATAAGAAGCGCACGGAACACCCGGTAATCCGACCATGTGACGGGCCATTGGAACATTGTCTTAGTTATGAGATGGTCCCAGTTTTGAAATATAAGACAACCATGATCGACACAAATTGGTCTTATTTTGGATCGGTTTTAAAGCGGTATGCACTGCATTGGTATTGCAGTAATTTATCGGTTCTTGTTCAAAAAAGAAAAAATGTGACAATCAAATTTAAACGTTGTTGAAGCAATATAGTTCTTGTATTGCTGTTTGATATACAGTTAAAAGTAGCAATTGAAAGCATACTCAGTTCAGGAAGCATCGAATTATCTAAGTATTCATAATTTATGCGCAATAGACTTCAAAAGCGATATCACGTTTTTGGATGAAAATATACATGTATGTTAATTCATTCTTGTGTTAAGTAACCACCCTTTTAAGCAGACAACCTGCCTTAAACAACCACTACAGAAGTCCCATTGTTAGATTCATAGTGTACATCAATTTGTGTTAAGCAGCCAACCTGTCCTAAACAGCCAATTTACTCTGTCCCATAGGCTGGCCTCCTAACACAAGTTTGACTGTATTCACACTTTAAAGAATTAGAAAAATCTAATTTAGCTTCTAATGACTATACTTCAGTGCGTATGATACACACGTATAACTAGTGTGTAGTTTTTATCTTCCAAATTTCCTCACAAAAAGTACCTTCAAGGCAGAGAATTATGTTCTGACAGCTTTAATGCATGTTGAATGATCACTAAATAATTTAGTGTCGTTGTTTTTTTTTTTAGATTCATTTTTTATTTCGTTACAGGCGTTCTTGGTACGTTTCATACTTTTTTCTAAAGCAAAACAATGCGGAATTTGTAAAAAGCGAAAACCGATCAATAATTAATCTACAAAAGGAAAAGACAATTAGCAACAAAGCAAAACAAAAATCAAACAAAATAATTTCAGTGAACGAAAAGATAAAACAAAAAGAGAGAGCAATCAAATTGTGATGTTCGTTACGTTTATGTTTGAATTGAGCACTCTCAACGTAAATACACGTTGAGAGTTGATGCTACTTATCACAATTGGTCTTAGAGTTATCGGTCGCCTAGGCGGTAATTATAAAATTCAAAAGCATAAAAAATGAAAATGAAAGTTACGAGCCTTACAATGACATAGTGAAAAAAGTTGGGAGGTACATGGAACGAGTATAAACAGTGAAAAGTGTCTCATAAGTCAAACTGGCTGGCCCTTTCAATAGGGGTGACACTATAATAAACAAAACCGTTACCTTATACAATTCCTATGTGCCCTACAATCATAACTTATGTTGGAAATGATCTCTTACCATAACGAGGCTGTTTCTATGTGACATTAACACGACAAAAACATCATAATCCCTAATGGTGATTTAACACTGGGGTTAATGGTGCACCGTTCGGCTGACAGCTTACATGCATGTTGAAAAATCACTCAATAATTTAGTGTTGTTGTTTATTTATCAAAGCTACAATTTTTTATTTCGTAACATGCGTTCTCGGTACGTTTCATGTTGTTGTTTTTTTCTAAAGCTAAACAACGCAGAATTTGTCAAAAGCGAATACCGATCAATAATTAGTCTGCAGAAGGATAAGACAATTTAAAACAAAGCAAAACAAAAAACAACGAAGTACGTTTAGTGATATTAAAGAAAAAGAAGAAAGAATAAAAAGAAGCATCAACAATAGTTTCACAGTTGTGTTTGCGTATCATTTCAACCCGAACGATTGAGAATGAAATCCGTTTATTATGTCGATCTCCAAGTTTAGCACACTCAACGTTAACACACGTTGAGAGTTGATGATAATCATCACAATTTATCTTAGGGTTGTCGGCCACAGGAACGTCAGTTGTAAAACAACGAAATCATAAAGCCTTTCAAGCCTATTGTTCCTTGGTGCCCTACAATCATAACTTATGTTGGAAATGATCTCTTACCATAACGAGGCTGTTTCTATGTGACATTTACACGACAAAACATCATATTCCATAACGGTGATTTAACACTGGGGTTAATGGTGCACCGTACGGCTGACAGCTTACATGCATGTTGAATAATCACTCTGCCTCGAAATACATGGACAGTTACGTTACAACAAATACACATGTACACCCTGACAGCTGCGTTAAATGAATTCGCAGGTTTGATTGTAAAAGAAATGGTTAAGGATAGTTGAGTTCTAACTCGGGAGTTCCGGGTTCGATTCAAACATGCGCTGATGGTTTTGTGTTAGTATTATTTTGCAAATTATTGCAAGAGCATTACTTGTACTGGTGAAGGCCAAATAATTAGCCGTACAGATTGATTACACATTTCATAATTGTCATTCAAAGCGATGGGAAATATTGTCCATCACATACATGTCACAATAGTTCCCAATTCGTTTCAAATTAGTTCGATTGAATACTTGTGTATCACAGGAAAGTCGTAATAAGACAAAATAATGTTTTTATCTATAAGAAAAAGCCAAGGATCATGTTTTCATTTGTAATCTATTGCCAATCTGAAAAATGTTCCAGTAACGAAATCAGTTATTGCCATGATTTGCCACAAACATATAAAACGGAATGAAGTAAAGAACAACGATGGCATATCAAAAGCAGATTGTTCTTTTCACATAAAGGGTGACTAAGTCCCTTTAAAGATGCATCTAAATCTTGTTTGAATAGCACGAATTACAGGCATAGAACTTTTACAAGGCCAAAAGACAAGGTACGAACATTGTGTTTATAGCGTGCAAGGTCACGTTCAAACTCTTTTCTCCATAAGGATTCTTTTTTAAATGTCAAAATTGAAACCGTCAGAAGATGACGATCTTAAACTGCATCAGATGTCATTTCCTTTAAATCAAAATCATATATCATCTACCGCGGGAAACTGTCGCTTTAGTGAAAATTGATATTTTCGACATGTTTAAGTGGAATCACAAAGACCACTTTTGGTGTCAAATGTCCAACTCTCACTAAAGTACCATAACACTGTTTGTCAACAGATATGAGGAAACTTGAACGTTTTAATTTATTTTTTTTAAACTGTAAAACAGCTGTATTGTTGTAATTATACCCACACAATGTAACAGTTTTGAGATCTGATGCAAATGTGTTGTACATACTTTGACTTGACCAATTCTAGCACGATATTAACACTGTAAGCACGATATAAAACGATGCAACGTGACTTGAACACTGTTAGAACAATATAAAACATTGCAACGTGACTTAAACACTGTAAGCACGTTATTAAACATTGCAACGTGACTTAAACACTGTAAGCACGTTATTAAACATTGCAACGTCACTTGAACACTGTAAGTACGTTAAAAAACATTTCAACATGACTTGAACACTGTTAGCATGATATAAAACGTTGCATCGTGACTTAAACACTGTAAGCACGTTATTAAACATTGCAACGTGACTTAAACACTGTAAGCACGTTATGGTCTAGCACCTCTTACGGAGTACTTCCGGGTTGTAGTCCCATTTAGAAATTTTGAGTTTCAACTTCTGGTGCATAGTTTTGCTGGTAAGAGATGCGCTGGTAGAACACTGATGTGTTTCCTGTATAGATTATAGTCCTGCAATGCTCCCAAACTTTGTTTTGATTGGTTATTGCAGGACTATTTGTTTGGGGTGTATGAACACAAATGCCGGTACCTCGGCTAGATTTGACAGCTAGTGCACTGATTTTCGGACGGTACTAATACACTTTGCTCCGTAAAAAAGAAAATGAGACGATAGAGTTGTCCATTTTATTACAGTTTCTGAGAGTTAAATGGCCAAACTTGATGTTCCTGTATATAGCTAAGCGTAAAAACACTATTCTTCACTCAGTATGGACTTGAAAATGCCTGATTTAACATTGGAGTCAATGGGAATTCAAGATCTCAAAAGTAACAGGTGTATGACCTTATTAAACATTGCAACGTGACTTGAACACTGTAAGCACTATCTAAAACATTGCAACGTTACTTGAACAATGTAAGCACGTTATTAAATATTGCAAAGCGACTTGAACACTTTAAGCACGTAATTAAACACTACAGCGTGACTTGAACGCTATTAGCACCGTATAAAACAGATTTTGCGAATTAGGATCAGTGTCCTGGGAAATTTACTTTTGATACTGTTTTGACATTTATGTAAATATATTCATACGCTTTATTGATAGGCCTTTGGTGTTTATATATCAACCTTGGAGACTATACGGTTTATAATGGCGATCGTTTGTCTGAAGAATGTATTATGAAAGTGGAGTCTATATCTTTTTTTTTCTACCCTTTACCAGAGACATAGATAACGCAGATGTTATATACGTCTCTTAACAAAACATTCACGATATTTTTACATGCCATTTGCGAACAACTTTTGAAACCTTTTCGAGGAAATTATTGCTCTGTCAAAATAATTTATGTGAGTCGACTCACGGGGTCGACTTTCTGACTTTCCTTTTATTAATCCACTGGAGTTGCGAGTACTGGTTCTCTTTCTATACGTATGTGTAGAGCAGAGAATCGAGTTTATTAACATAAAGTAGTTGTATCACAATCGATGTTAAAATCGGTGTCGCACCTGTAACATTGTACATGCAATTATGTACAAAACAACTTAAGGAAAATATTTGCGTAAGTCATAACTGGTAAACATGGATGTTATCTTCAATGAAAGTATTGCAATGTGACACGTCATTGGAAGCGTCTCGAAGAGACGATTCCAATGATGTGTTACTTTGCAATATTGCTTCGCCCAATATTAAAGAACACGATGAATTGTTGTTTTAGACTTACGCAAATCATAAGCGTAAACTGTTTAGTAAAACGGCACATTGGTGCTTCTGTTGGCTTTGACAGCCTGTGCACCGATCTTTGGATGGTACCAGTGCTCCGTAGATATGTCAAATTTGAGGCAACAATGGTATTTATCATTCACAGTTGTTGAGAGTTAAATGGGCCAACTTGGTGTTTCAGCATATAGCAAAGAGGTGAACACACTGTTCATAAGTCAACAGAGCCTTGAAAACACATGGTGTAGCATTTGAGTCGATTGGAATCCAAGCTCTCAAAAGTTACAGATGTATGGCAATTAAGTTATTCCCGATACTATTGACGACTCTACTGCTCCCTTGCCCAAATGACAATGCCAAAAGGTGCGCTGGAAGACAGTTTGAATCGAGCACATGACGACCTGTCCCAGATTCAAGACATTAGCCACATCACCAACACCTATAAACAATTAAATGAAGAACAAATGATTCGGGCCCTTGAATTTAGTTCGACTTATGGAGAAAGTCGTAAATTAGAAGTTCGAGTTATAGATGGTCTATTGTAGTATACATGTACACATTTGAAATATACAAGCGACACCTGGCGGTTAAAGTTACTGTAAAGTTTTAAATGTTTTGCGAAATATCTTTAGAACAAGCAAAACGTAATAGGTGTTGTGAAATATACACACATCATGTCACGATGTGACGTATCACTTTAAAAAAAGGTGTTAAACTTGAATAAGAAACGCAAGGTAATCACGAAAAATCTTGTCTGTAACAAAGAAAGATATAGATATAAACTATATTTCAGTGTGGTACAAAGGCCTCAGGCCCACAAGGACAGGCAAGTTTCATTTCAAAATTAAAAAAAAAAAGTCAATATCTGATATAACAGACTTCAAAGCTTTCATTGCTAAAAAAGTAATACATGTACGACAGAAAGTAACACATTTCATATGGAAATCACCGTCTGAATGCAATTTCGCCTTGAATTTAGAAAGTTCTGCTGACATCATACCGATGTCTTAACCAATTACCAAACAGTAACGACATTTGACTACTTTGTTGCAACCGATTCTGGAAAACATTGTGGGAAAAGGAGAAATTGCTCGTAACGAGCAATTTCTCCTTTTTCCACAATATTTCCTACTCTGTCAGAAGATAACTTTCCAATTTCATCACATTTTGAAATGTCGTCTGCAAACTTTTTCAATTTGGGACAGCCGAAAAATTCGTGTTTGGTAAAGGGTTAAGGTCAATAGCTAAGTTGATTCTTAGCAAATGTGAAGGACTAACTAAAAGATTTGCACCTATCGCTCGATGCCGGAAACAAACAAAATTGCATGTCAGACAAAAAAAACCCCCGAAAAACCCAACCCGCAACTCCCTGACTTATTAAACCAAAGTCAAACACCCATTAATTAACCAATGGCATTTACGACAGCTATAATCATTCATTCACCCTTTCTCTGACGCAAACGCGGTTTTCGCAATCTATATACAATAATAATTCCAACTAGCGAGAAAATTAAGAAATAATAATATTCCTTTCCCAAACAATAACGACATTTGACTACTAGTTGCAGACGACTTCAGAAAACATCATGGGTAAAGGAGAAATTGCTCGTAAAACAATGTTTTCTGCCCTATCAGAAGATTGATTTCCAATTTCTTCATATTTTAAATGTCGTCTGCAAACTCTTTCCATTTGGGACAGTCGAAAATGTGTTGTTTGGGAAAGGGATAAGGCAGTCACTAAGGTATGAACAAAAAAGTTACGAAAAAGAATAAAACCGATTATAAAACCGTTGATGTCTAATGTTATAACAAGTAAAGGAGATGTATGTTGTTGTTGTTTTTCTCAAAATACGACATTAGTATTCATACTCATCCCGAAATGTTTAATAACACGTTGATTGTTATTGTTTTGGTGTTTGAATATAATTGCGCCTGCGCAGTTCGGATAGTTAGAAATACTTCACGAGACCAGTGTTGTGAAACCATAAAAATAAAGCAGAGAGCGTAATGTGTTTTAAAAGAAATATCTGATGTAAATCCTGCTCGTAGGTGGAATTATCCTATCCATATGATATCAAGAAACGATATTAGCGAACAGCGGCTGTTTAACCCATTACCAAACAATAACGATATTTGACCAAACTGGTCTGGAAAGCATTGTGGGAATAGGAGAAATTACTTGTGACGAGCGATTTCTCCCTTTTCCACAATGTTTTCTGTCCTAAGATTTGGCGTTAGGTAAAGGGTTAATTGATGTCTAATTATGTAAATTTCATCTGCTTCTTATACTGCACCAATCACAACACTCTCACGACGCGCGAGATCTCGGGATTTACGATATGACGTCATCTTTATTCACCAACGAGAAAGCGCCCCTGTCATATCTACGTCTGCGTGACTTTCAACCACTTATATGCCGACGAGACCCGTATGTTAGTAATCCCTGGCCGTATCATGACAAAAAGGATCAGTTAACCCTTTACCAAACGCCAAATAGATTTTCGAGTGTCCCAAATTGAAAGAGTTTGCAGACGGCATTTCAAATGTGGGGACATTGATAAACAATCTTCTGGTAGCGCAGGAAACAATGTGGGAAAAGGAAAAGTTGCTCGTTCAGATGTTTTTTTGAGTCGTCTGCAACAAACTGGTCAAATGTCGTTACTGTTTTGAAATGGGTAATGTTTGCAAATCGATTTCAACATTATTTAGATTATTTTCCCTGGTACAAATCAATATATCTATGTATTGGGATGACAGTAGTGCAGAGGTGGAGCGTCGACTTCTTTAAACGATGGTCCCGGATTCGGATCCCCGTTAGGCGAGGTGAAAATTTCCGGGTCTGAACAACAAATTAGCGCGAGTACTGGTTTAGTATCCAGGAAGCAGTTATCGAGAATGGCTTTGAGCAAACTTTAGACGTCCTTCACAATTGATGTAAAAGAAATATGGTAAACTTTGTTAGTATTTGAGTGCCTTTCCAAGTTGCCAGGTAGCATTATGTACCAGAATGTATTGTGTGTGAAGCCATTGTTATCATTGATCTTTGGTCTGCTTTATGACCTCACATGGGGATTCGAGCTTGTAACCTCCCTCACCCGAGAAGGTCACTCCACCTCTACTCGTGATCTCCTCGAATATGACACAGCCAACTCGGGACTTCTTTCTTTTTATCCAACACGCATTAGTGTATTACATACATACCCAAATAGAACTTTACTTCGGATAATCGGGATTTCAAATAACAAATTACGAGACCAGGCGAAATTGAAAACAACAGAGGAAAAATGTATGAAATAAAGTAATTGACTTTGTTTTGTGTTAAGCTAAAGACAACTGTGTGTTTTAATGCTATATTCACGATTAAATTATGATATTTTATATAACTGTCTGCAAGGGATTTGCCGATATAGGCTATGGATTTCAAGTAGATTGCCAAAAGGAAATTCCAACAAACAAGCCGTGCTTTTGTTTGTGGCTCAAACTCGGACCGCCGAGTTTCAAGTTCCACCTTTCTTGACCAATGTGCCAAACAGGACCCTCATCCACCCCACCAAAAACAAATAGAATAAAAACACCCTCCAAAAGCAAATGATCAAATGTTAAGTCATTGAAGCCCTTTTTGAGCTTGCTGATTTTCTGCAATGTACTTTTACCACTACTACCATTGCTTTCACATTAACAACACCTTTTGTCATAACTTTCAATATAAGTTGCTACCAAAGGACTCATGAACCAAATTATAAAATTGGCATTTCAAAACAATTTCCCATTCAAAATCGCTTCTCGCTTAAACAATTACCAAACAATCACGACATTTAACCGCTTTGTTGCAGACAACCCTGGAAAACATTGTGGGAAAAGGAGAAATTGCTTGTGACGAGCAATTTCTCCTTTTCCCACAATGATTTCCACCCTATCAGAGGATTATTTTCCAATTTCATCACATTTTGAAATGTCGTCTGCAAACGCTTTAAAGTTCGGGACGGTCGAAAAGTTGGCGTTTGGTAAAGGGTTAAACATGACTCGGCTAAGTATGGTGAACGAAAACAAAACACAAAGAACAAAGGGGACCGAGTGAATCGAGTGAATCGATGATATATAACATAAAACAAACAGACACACACGGGACAAAAAAATATCCCGCGCACGTAAAACCCCCCTGACGTCGTCACTTACGTTTGACGTGTGACCAGTGAAGCGTGTAATGAAGACGGCGCTCTAAACTACAAAAGAAGTTACACAACCCATCTAACGTCAGTTAAGACAGTTCGAACAACGTGGAAGGAATTATATATTATACACAAAACAAGCACGCCTTTTTAGACTTACAGCCGAACGATGAATTCCAGAGCCGTTGTGGTCCTTCTGCTCTGCAGTCTGTTAGCACTTCAGATGTCACCCTCTGTTGAAGGTATTTAGCACTTAGCAAACATTTTGGACCCTTTCGTCAATATATATTTTTTTAACGCATTACCAATCATTTGACGCCATTTAACCACTGTGTTGCAGACGACTCTGGCCAACATTGTGGGAAAGTAGAAATTGCTCGCTAAGAGCAATTTCTCCTTTTCCCACAAGGTTTTCTGTTCTACCTGAAGCATACTGTTCAACTTCATCACACTTTAAAATGTCGTCTGAAAGCTCTTTCAATTTGGGACAGTCGAAAGTTTGTCGTTTGGGAAAGGGTTTAGAAAGACAATACAATAAAACAAAAATGAGTTTTATTCCAAAAAAGTATGATTAAATGTGACCGTCTATTGTCATCATGCGATAAAGATTTGCGAAACTATATCAAATTTTCCTTCAGAAAAAGAACATCTGTCACGCACAGAATGGCGTATATAATTGTGATAGTTCATTTACATTAAAATAGAAGTGAATGACCATGCGACAAGAATTTGAGAAACTATCTAAAATTTACCTTTAGATAAAGAAAATCTTTCACGAATAATGAGCCTTTCAATATTTTTGTTGTACATTCACACTGAAATTGAAGTAATTGTTTAAGATGTATGTAATTGTACTTTTATTATGACAAGTATATAGTTGTATGTTTATGTGTTTTGTGTTGTAACAATGCTTATACACCCGTATGTGTTGATAAAATAAAAGTTATTTTAAATATCTAAATGGAACAACAGCCGTCAATTAATAAGAGAGTATGACACATGGCATTTTCTATGTGAAATTGGATAGAAAATGTTGTGAGAAAATGCTCGTTAAATGCCCTTACAAATCAACTAATGGGTGACTGTTTTCGTGTTCACACTGATTAAATAAGAAAAAATCCTGAAAGCTTGAATATCTTCTTCTTGGTCAGACTATTTTATATGCGATGTTTTTCGTGTTTAAGTTGATACTGTATATACAGTGGCATCGAATAAAAGAAGAAACAATAGCTTGGAATACTTATGCAATTCATGATAAAAAAGACGTGTCTAGAAAAATCCCAGCTTCCACGGCTTTGGGGATTTTTATCAAAGTATTTTAAGAATAAAGTATGTATAGAATAGGGGGCCTCCGTGGCCTAGTGGTTAGAGTACAGAACTTGAAATCACATGGCCCCTCTCCGCGTGGGTTCAAATCCTGAGAGGGATATGGATTTTCATGAGAGGCAGTCTCCCGACTGACTTACGGAATGCCGATGGTTCTACCCGCCCTGACCAGCCCCTATGGGCAGTTGAGTATGGGGTCTTCCTCCATCATTAAGAGTCGGGCATCGCTACATAACTGAAATAATGTTGATGTGATGTAAAACCCATATAAAAAAAATGTATAGAATAAAAACGGATTTATGTGATTAAAGCGAAAGCATATGCAAAACATTTCCTCTCGAACCAGTTTGTTTGCCTTATCTTGAGAGACCATTTTCGTAATGTGCGGATAACTTATGTACTAGGTTCTCAGATAAATGGTTACCATAAAATTTGGTATGGACCAATTCTATCAGTGTCTTTAGACGGACAAGAAATAGATTTGGGCATAACAAGATGAATTCGAATTCAGCATTTCTTACTTCTGATAGGTTAGCATTAGACCGAAGCAAATATCAACCAATCAAAATCGAGAATCGCGCTCCGACATATCGCGTGTTTGTTTCAGTTCTGCACAAAACGTATTCATTAATCAATTTGGATCTTTTTCCGGCGCTTCAAATGGTAAGTACGAGATATCCGGTCGCCAAAAAGTTAAGGCCGTGGTCAGAGAACATTGTACACGTATAGCCAAATAAGTGACAATGGTGCGAGAATCATCGTGTTAAGATTAGACCGAACTTCAAAATTGATTCATGTGTTATATATGCCTGATGTCCTGGCCCGTGCGCTAACATCACTAGCCTGGGGTCCTGGCCCATGCATACCTGCGTTAGGCCTGGTGCCGGATATACGCACGGGCCATGCCTGATACTAAAACATGTACCTCACTAGCCTAGTGCGGGACATACGCACGGATCGGGAATGAACGCTAGTTTTATATTGGCATACTTGTTTCTCGGAATACACACGTTGTCAATTACGGCTATAATCATCTTCATAATTACTTATACGTGTATCCATCGAAAGCTCATGACATACAGGTGCCCTAAGTGTTTTCCTGTCATCGGAGTACGGTAAACAACAGCAATAAAACGTCGATTTAGTATTCTGTGCACAATACTTAATATACTACGTCAAAATAAACGTCTTGAGTGTGTAAACTCTATACATTATGATGATTACACATGATGGTTTGGGAAGTCGAAGGGCGTCCGACCATGCTGAAGATCGAAAGATAATTTGTAGCCCTGGGGGAGTTCCAAGACGTACTGGTACATGGAACGTCGCTAAAAATGGTGCTAAATACCATATAACAATCACAGAAAAAGAGAAATTTCTCCTTTTCCCACACTGTTTTGAAAGTCGTCCACAACACACTAGTCAAACGTCGTTGTTGTTTTGTAATGGGTATAATCGTTTATATAAGAATTCTGCTACAAGAAAGCTTAAGTGAATTAATATGAGATGATGTTTGAACCATACAAATCGGCATTACGATTTGCTTTTCTTTTCTTTTAATGTTTTATGCCACGTCAGCGGTAATGGTATAATGGTTTTGGTTTCATGCTTTTTCTTTTGGCAATGGGTTATTTTGGAAGACCAAGCTTATGTTAAACCTTTACCAAACGCCAAATTTTCGACTGTCCTAAATCGAAAGAGTTTGCGGACAACATTTCAAAATGTGATGAAATTTAAGAATAGTCTTCTGATAGGGCAGAAAACATTGTGGGAAAAGGAAAAACTGCTCGTTAAGAGTGGTCTGCAAAAAGCTTGTCAATTATCGTTATTGTTTTGCAATTGGTTAAGCTGGATAAATTGTGGATTTTCTTTTCCAAAAGATCGATTACAGACCATTTACTAGGGGCTGATCGATATCAATCTATCATGACGGCGGTTGATGTATCGCAAATAGGTGGACAGCCGTTCATCAAACAGCGATTTCTGAACATTATTGCTTCGCTGATGGCCACTTGAACAATGTATCCCTGTTCAATCATACACTTAAACACATTTTTTTAAGCAGACGCGTAGATTTATCCGATTCTAATGTAACTCTGATGATCCAAGCTGTAAATGTGGTACGTAGGATGAAATATCTATGTCTGGATCATTCGAAATAACGCTAATGACGTTATCCCCGCCAATAAGTCCAAGTTACAAATCTTTTAATGTAAATAAAGGCCTCCGGCCGTTCATACTACATATATCATAAAATACATAACATATCTCTAGATTTGCGATAGTCGTTAGATTAAATACATTCAGGCCCTTAGCAGAACCAGAGGGTAATTTAAATGTGTGTAAATGTTTTTTTTCTCAGAGATTATTTTCTTAAATGATATATCAGAGATATTGACTATATACTGAAACGAATTTCTAAACACCCACTTGATATGTCATTAGTATCTTGAAATACAAAATGTACAAACTTATGACATTTGCATATACTTATGACAACCTTTATTTAAAACTCACCCCAAAAAAGTCATTTGATTTAAATAACTTATTCAAACATAAATAAGAGAGTTTAAAAAAAGATCCACGAAACATCATTTCGTTTGATGGACATTTAGGAATTCAGCTAAGTGCACACATGCCTATATGTATACAAAATTGTTGTATACAGCAACCCTGCTGTATGCATCTAATTTTGAGCTGTCTCTACTCTGGCT
Source organism: Cerastoderma edule (assembly GCA_947846245.1). Taxonomy (NCBI): domain Eukaryota; kingdom Metazoa; phylum Mollusca; class Bivalvia; order Cardiida; family Cardiidae; genus Cerastoderma; species Cerastoderma edule. The sequence goes on from OX401417.1 coordinate 18,726,373, forward strand.
GCATACGAAAGGTTTTACTGTATACCAATACACACCTGTATTTGTAGGTATCTGTTTCCGATACGTGTGCCGCCGACGTTGTATCTACCGAGCCCCGAGATACTTGTTTTGTTTAAAAAGAAATCAAATAAACAATTAAACAAATAATCAAATATACAAATATACAAATAAACATTTTAATAAATTTTTTTTTACAAATAAACAAATAAACAACTGTATTTGTAGGTATATGTTTCCGATACGTGTGCCGCCGACGTTGTATCTACCGAGCCACGAGATACTTGTTTTGTTTAAAAAGAAAACAAATAAACAATTAAACAAATAAACAAATAAACAATACTGTATTTGTAGGTATCTGTTTCCGATACGTGTGCCGCCGACGTTGTATCTACCGAGCCCCGAGATACTTGTTTTGTTTAAAAAGAAATCAAATAAACAATTAAACAAATGTATTTGTAGGTATCTGTTTCCAATAAGTGTGCCGCCGACGTTGTATCTACCGAGCCCCGACATACTTGTTTTGTTAAAAAACCAAACAAATAACAAATAAACAATAACTGTATTTGTAGGTATCTGTTTCCGATACGTGTGCCTCCGACGTTATATCTACCGAGCTCCGAGATACTTGTTTTGTTTAAAAAACCAAATTACAAATAAACAAATAAACAACTGTATTTGTAGGTATCTGTTTCCGATACGTGTGCCGCCGACGTTGTATCAACCGAGCCCCGAGATACTTGTTTTGTTTAAAAAACCAAATTACAAATAAACAAATAAACAAATAAACAATTACTGTATTTGTAGGTATCTGTTTCCGATACGTGTGCCGCCGACGTTGTATCTACCGAGCCCCGAGATACGAGGAGTACGCCTTCCGATACCTCTGGCCCCAGGCTTGCGGCAGACGTGCCGTGGACCATTACAATATAAAGGCGTGCTGTGTAACATGGGGAAGATACTAGGTCCCCCCTCTACCTGAATATCGTCCACTCTTCCTAGGTAGGTATCGAACATTTGCTCGGAGGAGTTTAATTTTATTATGGAAGAATACCCATAATAACCATTCGGAAACTCATTCTTTCGTCGGATTACTTTGGTCTAAATTCGGTAAACAAATGTACATGATAACATCGGACTATTTGCATTGGACCGAATAGTTCCGAAACCCTTCCGAGGTTAATCGACAACTACCGAAGAAATCCGATGACAGAATGGGTTTCAAAATGGTGGATTATGGGTATTTTACCTTTATCAAAATATTTGATGCGAGCTTTGTGCATCATTTACATATATATGTGTGTGCGTAAAGGAGGATGACAACTCGTTAAGACACATTTTTTTATTGATGCTTTGCATTAGATAATGTGCACTAACAAGTATCGAATAAGGATACTCGGTATCAAATGCCGATTTTTCATCAGGTTATAGAGAGTTTAGTGACCTTAGTTGCATCTTACATCATCCTCGCATTAATTATGAAAAATAAACCATCTAAAAACTATACCTCTTAATGATGACGCATTGTCTCATTCACGATAAAACATATGAAAAAAACCGACTGTAGTGCCTGGCGGTATATGAAACCTAGCACAAGGTAATTATTATCAGATCAATCATTATATATAAGAATACGCATTAAATTAATGCCCGAATTTTCCTTCGTTATTTCTAAGTCAAATGTGTCGTAAATAAAAAACAAACAAACACAAAGTAAGAATAGGAGGAAATGCAAGTGATCGTAATGGCGAATATTCAAACCTAAAAATTAGGTCAGTCTGGCTTTAAATGCGATCATCTTAAATGCACATCAAAGGAGATAAGTACAAACAAATTACTGAAAAAATATATGAAGTTCTTCAACTATGTTCATAAAAGTCATGAGAATAAATTTACAAATGCATTTAGACCCTATTCCTTTAAAATAAGTTATTTTGTGCTTGAAATATAGTTGTCTCCAATTCAATCATGTTTATCAAAAACCTGTTTGTTTACATATTCAAAATAAAGAATTCTGATTGGTCGATTCAAATATTTTTGTATCAACTGTCCAGGTCTGAGGTGAAGAATGAGGCAATCTGACTTATTAAACTTGCTAATCTAGGTTATTTCTGGTAGACTTGCACGTTCAAGTTTTGCTGATGGTTTTTTTTGGTGATAACTAACTTAATCTGATCAAAGGTTTGCCAAATAAAATAGTGTGATATAGCATTATTCTCCTTTTATGTGCCTTTAATGTAACTGCAATGTATTTCGGCCTCTAATTTATCATATGCTGAATACAGCAAGCCACACAGAAATAATCTTATCAAATCCTAATTCATGAAGCAGTTGTGTAGGAAGACGAGTTTGCACATTCTGTCGGAAGCAAAAAACATATGGAATATATATATATATACATGTCAATCATCTAGAACTGATAAATGTATGAAATATTTTGACCATTAGTGCTTCAGCATGGCAAGAAATGGTGCATCAAATGTTTGTTGGCCTTGTGTGGCATCACCAAACTCTTGGATCGCTCTGAAAGAGAGTTTGCAGCATGACATGAAATGATACATCATATGCTTATGGCCATACTGCGGTATCATTGGAAGATATGGCCCCGAATGAGTGCTTCAGCGTGGGGATAAATGGTACACAAACTGTTTGTTGACATTGGCATCACCACACGCTTAGGTCGCAAAAAAGTGCTTTAGCATTACACGAAATGATACACAATATATTTGACATATTCTGACATCGCTGCACGCTTAGGCTGCTAAGAGTGCTTCAGAATGCCACGAAATGTTACACCATATGCGTTTGGCCATATTGCTGTATCACTGCACGCTGCGGTCGCTCAACAGAGCTTCAAAATGGCACGAAATTGTACACCATATGATTTTGGCCATATTGCTGTATCACTGCAAGATGTGGTCGCTCAAGGGTGCTTCAGTATTGCACGAAATCGTGCACCGTATGTTTATTGCCATATGGTGGCATCGTTTGGCGATTTGGTTGCTCAAAAGAGCTTCGGTATGGCACAAAATGGTACACCATATGGCATTTTGTGGCATCGCTTCACGCTTGGCCGCTTTGTCGACCATATGTCGTTATCAAACTAAAAGACTTAATCTTCTTCAATTAAATGAATGAAACGCGCCATTTTAGTTTGACAACGAGGCGCTTCTGAGGGAAGCTCATTTATCCAAGGACAAAACTTGCATCTAAAACGGAAAAAAGCCCCCATTAAAGCACATTTATATACATCACGAAAGCATGCGTTTGTCATGTAGTTACATGGTCATACTCGTGTTCAAGCAGGACACCGATGACCTGTTGACCTCTACGGGATCTATTTATGGTTGTGGTTAATTTTATATAACCAGTCGGACAACACTGTGCGGTGGCTTTCGGTCAAACTGGTACTTTTTGTTTTCACTAAAGCCGCCAGGATGATTATTTCACTAACCCATTACCAAACAATAACAACACTTTACCGCTTTTTTGTTTTGCTAACAACTCTAGAAAACATTGTGGAAAATGGAGAAATTGCTCGTAACGAGCAATTTTTCCTTTTCCCACAATGTTTCCCGCCCTATCTGAAGATCGTTTTCCAATTTAATCATTTTGAAATGTCGTCTGCAAACTCTTTCAGTTTGGGACTGTCTAAAATCTGGCATTTGGTAAAGGGCTTAACCTTCACATGATATAAATCACCTGCGATTGCTCAGTTTTGACATTTGCAGGTAAAACATGTCTAAGTTATTCGCGACCATATGGCACATAGCGAGAAGTTTAGACTAGAGAAAAGAAAATATTTCGTCGTTGATTACAAATCAGTTTCAATTAAACAAAAATTGTTATTTTCGAGAAATATAATACAATAAAAAAATCATCTATTTCCATTGATTTATGCATGTTGGTATTCATAGAATAATGGCCTCATGTTATGATAAGATAAGGGAAGATACATACCGATTAGATGTAATTTATTAGCTTATATTTACGTGATATGTATGAACAGTATGAAATTACAGTCATTAATAAACGAACCACATCCGGCTAAATGGGTCTTTAAGCAACATGAAAAATATATATTTTGCAGCTAGTGACATAAACATATACAATGCTGTACTTACCATGGGAAGCTTATTAACCGAAATATCTTAAGGTGCTTGTTCACAGACGTGAGGAAATTAGGAAGTAAACAATTTTCAAACTGCACAACTGTTGTGCTGCTATGATTCACACTGAAGAATAGTCATTTGAAGCAAACTTAGATTATTTTTTATTCTTTAAAGTATGTTATACAGTAAATAAACATACATTCTAATCTAAAAGCGTGACGTGCTTTTGAGACCTGCAACATATAAACTGTCCATACCTAAAAAAAATGAAGCTTCCTAAATTAATGATGCTTTTAATAGCTACTTAGAATTGTATACCAAACAACAAGCAAGACTATAAAAACTGTATCGTTTCAATGACATTTTATTGCGACTTTCTAATTCTCTCACAAATAAACAAGCTTCTTTAAATAAGGTATAACAAAATTCCTTTACAGGACTTACCCCTATCTGTGTTCATTTCCTCCCTTTCTTCTTGCTTCCTAAGACTCACACATCATGTTTTGTTCATCCGACTATGTTTCAAGAAATGGATGTAATCAATTCTTTAACGTGTTTTTTTTTTCATTTCAGGGTGAGACGATTCGTGCCATATGAACAAGGCATTGATTTGACGAACTACGATCAACTAACTATGAACAACTAACTATGAACAACTAACTATGAACAACTAACTATGAACAACTAACTATGAACAACTAACTATGAACAACTAACTATGAACAACGAACGCGCGTTGAAATATGATATTCAACATTACTCTACAACAAACAGTTCTTTGACATGTCAAACAAATTACCGGATTGAAGTATCTCTTAATCTTTTCTTATGCATGTTTGTTTTACATTCGCGAGTGCTTTCTTTTTTATTTATTGTCTTGTTGGAAGGAGAAGCACTTACTATGTAAAAATTAAAATTACTATTTTGTAAATACTATTACGACTTTTGTGTTCAACTTTTTTTCATGTATTCATTTGTTTTGGTTTTGGTGGTTGACGTGAGGCAACGTTGGACATTACGGGGGAATTTAATTGGAGAATTTACATGACACAACATGATATAAGATAATATTATTCTTTATTTCGAAATGGGGCTAGAAAATGGCATTGTTCTTCGTTAATCACACTGTATCAACAAATACAAATATTTTCATATTTATACGTACAATTGATCAATGGTAATACATTTGCGTATGTTAATGTATGCCAATACTGCAGAGGAAGATACCCATACGCAAGGAGAAATATAAAATCTATAGAAATACGCATTTACCTACATGTTCTTAAAACATGATTTGTGAATGTTTAGTAGCTTCACGTTAAAAATGAACGTGATAATCTGCTAAATAGGCAACCGTTAAATATTCATTCATTTTATTTAGTTAATATAGGTTTGCCAATGCATTTATGCTGTTTCAGTTATTTTGCGATAACTGGTTCATTCTGATGGGGGAAGACCCCGATGAAACATCGGCTTTCCGTAAGACAACTGGGTAACTTCTTACTAGACTGTTTCTCAAGATTTTCATTGATTTGAAAGGCATTGGTTAAGGAAGATTATGCCCCCCTCCCTTTTTCCAAAGAATTTCAAATTCAATCTGCAGATTACAAGTAATTCAGTTATATTGTGATTCCAAGCCCATGATTGATGGAAGAAAACCAACAGCTTAAATGCCCATTTGGGCGTAAGTTAACCCTTTCCCAAGCAACAAATTTTCGACTGTCCCAAATTGAAAGAGACGACATTTCAAAATGTGATGAAATTGAAAAAATAATCTTCAGATAGGGCAGAAAACATTGTGGGAAAAGGAAAAAATTGCTCGATACGAGCAATTTCTCCTTTTCCCACAATGTTTTCTAAAGTCGTCTGCAACAAAGTGGTCAAATGTCGTTATTGTTTGGGAAAGGGTTAAGGAGAGTAGTGTTTGGGAAAGGGTTAAGGAGAGTAGAAAAATTGGCAGCAACACCAGGTGTTAATCATGATTTATAAAAAGAAAAGTATCCGTTTCTTACTGATATTGGTTCTGAACCCTTGCGACAAAAGGAAATGCTGCTTAGCATACTTAAGCACTTTTTGTGTGAAAACGACTTAGCACGTTTTTGTAAAAGCGGCTTCTTAGAACGTCCGTTATAGGAATGTCTAAAGGAGTGTACATGATACAAGAGTCCATGTGAGTGAGAGAATCACTTGCGCAATTTTTGGAATAAATTGAGTTCCTGGTGTTTGTCGGCAATATTGTGTCTGCAGTACCAGTACAGAATTCTCAATTTCGTAGAAAGATATGAATATACTCTCGGGGACGGGTTAGATTTGAGTCTATTCACATGGACTTGAATAAAAACAAGAAGGTTTTAACAAGTTTATGGTGTGCTCGATACTGTTAAAAAAGAGAAAAAAGCATGACACGAATCATCCGGATGATACATAAACACATTGGGGCCTCCGTGGCCTAGTGGTTAGAGTACAGAACTTGAAATCACATGTCCCCTCTCCGCGTCGGATTTTCATGAGAGGCAGTCTCCCGACTGACTTACGGAATGCCGATGGTTCTACCCGCCTTGACCAGCCCTTATGGGCAGTTGAGTATGGGGTCTTCCTCCATCATTAATAGTCGGGCATCGCTAAATAACTGAAATCATGTTGATGTGATGTAAAACCCATATATATATATATATATATTGATACCCTCAGTGCTTTGTATGCGAAATTTGGTTTATGAAATGTCTTATAGCAATCTGAACTCATGAAAACACCTCTGATGTAATATGGAAGCCGTCATACTGTTTCACGTGAGGCTTAGTTCATTGTGCTTCCGTTTTCAATTATAGATCTTAAATGTGAAATCTAAACAGTCATTTAATTTGAGAAAGGACACAGGTATATATTTCAACGTACATCTAAACTATATTGTATGAGTAACACATGTACCGATCAAAAATAATGATTTAAAATGATGTTCAACACCTCCATATACATCGACCTTTTCAACTTGGACGACCAAAGGAAATGTGTTATTAGACGTAGACGATTCACCCGAAATATTGTAAAGCCAGGTGCATTTCTCAGATCACGGAAATACCCGAGTAGTTACGATTGGTCCTGTAGTTGTTCCCAGACGCTCCTTGGTAGCTTCTTTCCATAAGGGTGTTGACCGATTCCGAAATCTGTGCCTCAGACACTCAGATCAATCCTATAATGGAAACGCTTGATCATTGTTTACAAGATGAACTCTTTAGACAGTTTATCATATATGCATCAATACTGTGCTATATATTCATAGTAATTAAACGGTCATGAACGGAGTTGAAAAGCATATCCATCGAGCGTCGGTCTCTTGTAACGAGGGTCCCTGGTTCAAATCCCCGTTAAGCGAGGTGGAAATCGCCAGGACTGAGCCACAAGACGGCGCCAGTACTGATTTAGTGTCCAGGAAACAGTCACCGAGAGAGAATTTGATAAGCTTCAAGCTTCTGTCACAATCGATGTAAAATGAATAAGTTGAAACTAATGATCTAATTTTGTGTATCATATATCTGTTATATCATTTAATCGGTGGAAGAGTTCTTGTTTTCAAAATACCAAAGTGTCCATTAATCGGATGCCCACTGTAAACAGGCCTTTGGATCGTATGGTTTATGTCAACTCGAAAAGGCCATATCTTATCTTAACATTAGAGAGATGACATTTTAGTGTGACAGAGGAAATACGCATTCAAAATTGTTCTTTTGAAGTTTTTATAAAGGCGGAACACCATATTATTTTGCTAGAAACATTATAATATACGTGTACATGTACTTACCAAACATCGCATCGCTTCCTCTTTGATGGTAGAGAAAAATTCATTATGGGTCTTATTTAACATAATAAGCTGGCATGTACTCACGGAAAACCAGGTGCTTATTAACAAATATTTCAATGAAAAGGGTAATGGCGAAGAAGGGTTCTCTGCTTTGTATATAAGACTTATAACGATCGACCAACATTTTTTTTATTGTCATAATTAATCATTGATAAACATTTGAATACGGCAAAGATTTGTTCGTGCCAGGTGAAACATATTACATAAGTTAACCTACAACGTTTTTAATTGATGTCGTAATTGATGTTACAAAATCATGTCCGTAATTAAATCACGTGATGAACGAAATAAAAATTTACTGGATCTCAATTGTTCACGATGGTAACGGGTTTGTGCTTCATCTTCTTGGTAACTAATCGTATGGGTAAACATTTTGGGAAATGTTTGGTTATATTTGAATTGTTTCAGAAGTATCGGTCTACCTTTGTAGGCTAAGCTTGATATTGTTTTTAATAAACAGGGGTGGTGGAGGTATTTGGCTGAGTGGTTAAAGGTTAGATCTAGAAATTACAAGACTCTCCTCTGCATAGCTTCAGAATACGGTTAACCTTTTTCGAACATTCATGAGAGTTTGTCTCCCGACGGACTAGCAGAACATTGTTAGTTTTTCTAAACATGATCTATGGGTAGTTAAGCTTTGTGTCTTCTTTCATCGATTATGAGACTGGTATCTTGCTATGAATGAAATAATGTTGATGTGATGTAAAACCAAAACAAACAGACAAACAAGCAATTCACGCTAGATCACTGATCATGGTTTAATCGTATTCCTTTGAATCGATAGCACCCCGCAATAGTACATCACATTGATGCATTGGCTGCAGACTTTAATAAATCTAGAATTCACTGAGGAAAATTTGTAAACTGCTTTGAATGAGCAGTTTATCGTTTTATCTCAATTTTCGTTACAAAGCAACACAACGCATTTTATTAATTGGAGCGTTTTGTTTGTTTATAGTGTACTATTGCGGTTTAAAATGCCGTCCATGCCAGGTATACCTGAAGTAGTAAGCATCTGGAAAAGGGTAAATCTAAAAACTAAAACCGATGTTAAATTTTACAAGACTCTAAATCAAATCTTTATTGCAGCAGTCATGTTTTTGAAATTAAACATGGCAATGAATTGAGACCTAACAATATATCAAAGCACCAAAAGCACTGGTGGAGACAGAATGCGCGTGTAGCTTGTTCCTTATGATCATTCATCCCTTTCCCAAACAACAAATTTTCGATTGTCCCAAATTGAAAGAGTTTGCAGACGACATTTCAAAATGTGGTGAAATTGAACACTATTCTTCAGAGAGAGCAGAAAACCTTGTGGGAAAAAGGAAACATTGCGAGCAATTTCTCCTTTTCCCACAATGTTGTCTAAAGTTGTTGCAACAAAGTCGTCAAATGTCGTTATTGTTTGGGAAAGGGTTAAAGTTTCGCCTCTCCTACCCGGCTCTTGTGTAAGAGCACGTGCTTCCGGCATGAAACCATAAGGATAAACTGGTGCCCCGTTGTCTACTGGCTCCACTTTGTTCCACAAGATAGACAACGGGCAGCCTATAAACTCTGAGCGATTTGATTGGTCGGAATGCAACGTTCCAAAATACGACAGCAACAACAAGAAGTAGCAACATACGCGGTTGTTTCCCCTGAATCATTGTTTTGCAATAGTCAAAGCAGACAATGATTCACCATAATTTGATTCATGCTCTGATGTGTATCAATTGTTTTGTCAAACCTCCCATTCCAAAACAGTTTAACAAACAATAACGTAAACTTCTTCTCACGACAACTTTGAATCGGCAAACGTTTCTGTCTAAGAACGGTGTGCTGTATTTGTTCCATCCGTTACCAACCAGGAGCCTGCCTGGTAGATTTGTGCCGTACTGGTCTCTATATTCGATTTTAGCTTCTTTGCTTAACGAACATAGGAAAAATCCTGACTTGAAAAGGTTTTTAAATGAACAACAGTCCAACGTTTCTTTTTGTCTTTTTTTAAGTATCATGCTTTCTGTCAAACAAGGAAAACTATATCAAAGTCATTTCTGAAAATTCTACAAATTTATAGAAAAAATACTTGAAATCAAACAGCGAATAAATTAAACAAATGCTTTGATAAAGTTACTGTTAGCAGAATATAACGTTTGGTAAGGATTTAAAATCAACGACACGATTTCAACGAAAGCCACCCAACAAACCATTGAAATTATGCCATAAATGAACTTCCGTACTTTAACCACTAGGCCAAGAATACCATTGGTCTAGCTATAAAGCAACAGAGGACGTCAATACTAAGGAATACAAACTGACATGTTGTTTATTTCGAAGAGACTTCTTTACGTTCAATGGCTTCTTTAGTTTTGTTAGATATATTTAACGTATCATAAGGAACAGAACAAACTTTTATCTAGGCTCGAATAAAATACATCACCTACAACTTACCTAGTACATAGTGATGTCAACGTGACACACATACATTGGATTGGTCCAAAAACTTTAAACTTTGAACTTTTATTCTTACATATAGGCCTCTGGCCAATAATACATATGATACATTTATCATACAATTGAAGTGTGTTTGCTCAACAAAAACGTAGAAAGATTGAATAATTGTTCCAAAAAGTATTAAGGTAAATAAATTACATTAAATTCGTTATTTTTGACGGTAAACATATACGTCAATATATACGTCAATATTCAATATGCATCAACTATAATTATGTAGGTGAGTCGACTTTAGTCATATTAAAGGCACATCAAAGGAGACGAGTATAAATATATTACTAAAAAAAAATATGGAGTTCTTTTATCATGTTCATAAAAGTCAAGAGAATTAATTTAGGAGTGTATTGAGACCCTATTAAATAGACTCCTTTAACACAAGTTATTTTGTGCTTGAAAAATATTTGTCTCCAATTCAATCATGTTTATCAACAACATGTTTGTTTCCATTTTCAAATGACGAATTCTGATTGGTCGGTTCAGAAATTTGTGTATCACTTGACAAGGTCAGAGGTCAAGAATCAGGCAAACGGATTTTTTAAACTGGCTGATATGGATTATCATTCGTTGGCTTTCATGTTTCAGTTGTGTTGGTGGGCTTTTGTGGTGATAACTAATGGAATCCCACCAAAAGTTAACTAAATGATAAAGTTTGATATAGCATTAATCTCCTTTTATGAGCCTTTAAGGAAAAGAAGTAAGATACACTCATTTCCCATCCCTCAGGAAGCAGTGTAATTTTAATGATTAACCCAATTACCAAACAATGACGACATTTAACCACTTTGTTGCAGACAACTCTGGAAAACATTGAGGGAACGAGCAATTTCTCCTTTCCCCACGTTTTCTTCCTCATTCAGAAGAATATTTTCCAATTTCACATTTTGAAAAGTTGTCTGCAAACTCTTTTAATTTGGGACAATTGAAAATTTGGAGTTTGGTAAAGGGTTAAAGGCCAAAGGTTCGATTTCAGGACACCTTAATAAATTCCGGCATCTGGTGAATGTTTCCTTTATACATAAAACGAGATACACGCCTTACAAAAGTAGGGATGAATGCATGTACATTACAGGTTTTGCATTTACATGTCTTTGGTAATTCATTTCACCTGACAATCCATTTAAACAAAATCCGTTTTCCATCTTTCCCTCATACACGGTTTTTGACAGGTCACATATACTAAGAACGTTTTCTTAATGCGATTTTTGGTAGAACTGTTTTGACTTCATGCACAATATATCCTTCTTTAGCTGTATTTTGTTCATGGTATATCGCAGGTAAATTTGCTATAAACATTCAATGGAGATAGGAACTGGATACTGTTTGTATATATGATTGTATTTTAATCTAACCCTTTTATTGCTGAAATCGAATCCATGCATATCCAAACAGATTAGATCCAGACCAGCCGCCAAGTAAATTGGCGGTTGGTCTGTGATCTAACCTATTTGCTACTCTGAGTATCTTTCTTTGTCAAAGTTAAGCAGATATTTAAGATTTTTGAAAGCAGACGTGATCAAAATCTGTCTTTTTGAAAATTACCAAGAATTCTTAGGGTTAAAAAGGTATATGCCGGCGAGAATAGGTAAGGTTTGTGGAAGGATGGCCAGTTGTGTAAGCAAGTCTGGTCCTCTGGTAATACATACATGTATATATATATAGACATTTAAACACGTTACATCATAAACAATCCAACTGTCTGAACATTTATCGAAAGGTTTAAGATTTCTCCCAATATCTTATATTTAGAGAAGTCCGAATTAAAAGCGACAAATATTGAACTATGAAAAAAGGGAATTTTATCTCAACGATATCGCTCAGGAACTATTGTGACCAAAGGAGACTTGACTCGCCATAGATAGGTCGTTTGTTCTTGAACAACATCTCTACTGAGATTCTATGACTTCAATGCACCAACCTGATGATTCAACATAGAGTTATGGAGAGAAAACACTATTGTTCCTTCAACAGAGCCTTGAAATTATATCATCTAACATTGAAGGCATTGGTAATTCAACATCACAAAAGTCATGCGAATGATCTGTTCTTAAATAGAACAAACACGACGTAGTTGATGCAATGTTTCTGATTTTGCTACATTGCTTTTACATTTACTTAACCCTTTACCAAACACCGCATTTTCGAATGTCCCGAATTGGAATGGTGAGCAGACGACGTTTCAAAATGTCATGAAATTGAAAAAATACATCTTCTAGGGTAGAAAACATTATGGGAAAGGGAGAAATTGCTCGTTAAGAGCAATTTCTCATTTTCCCAAAATGGTTTTCAGAGTCGACTGCAACAAACTGGTCAAATGCCATTATTGATTGATAATGTGTTAAATATATGTTTTAACAACAACATATGGAGCTATTCTTATTATGCGCTTCCAGCTTGTTCCACGCTTGTTCTAGAATATGACAAAGTATATGTTGTTTTCGCGCAGTTTCTTCTTTTGTCACATTGAATAAACCTTCAACTACCAATACGGTAATACAAGTCAATATGAAGTAATTGGTTAAGAATGGTGTCCGTGCTTGTTTGAGTTATACTAGATCGACGAGTAGGCGTGAGAACGTGGAAAACAAAGTCGATGTTGTTTTCGCGCAGTTTCTTCTTTTGTCACATTTATTAAACCTTCAACTACCAATACGGTAATACAAGTCAATATGAAGTAATTGGTTAAGAATGGCGTCTGGGCTTGTTTGAGTTATACTAGATCGACGTGTCAGTGTGATAACGTTGTTAACGTGGTACATAAAGTCGTTGTTGTTTTCGCAATGTTTCTCCTTTTGTCACACTGATTAAACATTCTACAACCGATGAATAAGAAAGAAGGCAATATGAAGTAATTGGTTTAGAATGGCGTCCGTGCTTGTTTGAGTTATACGAGATCGATGTTGTAAGCGTTGATAACGTGGTAAACGTGGTTAACGTTGTTAACGCCTTCCGACGTGATTGATGGTTGAAGTCATTACTCACCACGTGACCGGTTCAACTTTAATTGATCGGTTTTTAAAAAAAAATCTGAAACCCTTTGCCAACCGATATAGCTTTTTAAACTAATTATCCTTTCTTTGAAACACTGTACAACACTGTTTCACCGCGACGTTCAATTGCCAAAAGAAGAACTTCTTTTATTTTTTTGGCGCTCGTTTCTAACTGATCGTAGTTTAATGAGATTAACTTTTCAATGCATAGCAATAGGGATAATACAGAAGATATCCTTTTCGTCGTTTTTATTTACGTTTTTATACATTCATTCCTTTTCGGTACATAGAGCGCTCTCACTTCCTGTTGGACTGAGTCTGGCTTATTTTGGCCCTTCTTTGTTCTATACAAAAACAGTCATTTTGGCATGTTCACAGTACCTTTCATGAAAAGATTCAGAGTTAATCCTTGTTGTTTCACTATTCCACACTCTGTTGCCAATCAGAATTTGACAAGCAAACATATCGAAGATCAGCTACTTTTTTCACTACCGGCCATTACTTTTTACCTACCTCTTCAATCGCCTACAAAAATGGGTGGGTCAGCGAAGGACGTCTCCCTCAGCGCTTCGCCTTCCGCGAGAAGTAGTTCTGGAAAAAACAACAAACCAAGGGTTTAAAACATGGCCAACACCCACAAAATATCAAAAACAGTCAAAAACACCCCCTCTTATGTCCTAAAAGTATAAAATCAACACTCAAAGTAACATTCTAAATTTTCAAGAACTACTTTTTACTGTACAACGACCTCCGGAAGTAATTCTTCAGTGTACTCTGACCTGTTATATTTAAACTGGTATGTAACTCGGATGAACCTTACTCGGATGGTCCAAGTTGTTACACGTTCATTGAAATATCTTCGACCGGATCACTCGGAGTAGCTGGTAGATTGTTGTTTGTAAACGATTGCAATTTAGGATTTACCTGTGTCTAAATATCATGGAAGCATTGCTACCTTTTGACGTGTTGTTTGTTACGAGTACAAATGTACAGGACAAACAGCATGAACTTTGGCGTACACTCTCCCTCGGTGCCACCAATATGGCCTTCCTATTAGAAACTACTGTCGGACATAATTATATTATCTTAGTTTGAACTTGTTTATTTCACATCGGTTGTGAAACAAATTCTTGTAGCCTAGATTAATTGCTTTCGATCCTTATTCGATCCTTATTATTTGTCAGAGTAGTTTCTTCATTCGTTGACAATCAGCGATTTCTATCATAGCAGAGGATTATTTTCTAACACTATTTTGAAGCAAATTATCGTTCTATTTGTGAACGATAGAACTTTAAGCCATTTTGTTTGAAAGTAATGTCTTTATTAATGCCGTTCTAAAGTTTATATGCTTTAGTTCGACACTCTCTCAGTCTGATTATTTATGGTATCATCATTTTCGTGCCAAATGGTATACTTTTACTGCCTTGATTGTATCCCTTGCCTGATAATGATTAACCAATTTCAGTTAAACACAAAAAAAAATGATACGACATTATTCCCAATATAGACAATCTCGTGCTTATAAGCTATCCATTATCCAGATAAGTGTGATGTGCCAAATTTTTTACCCATCCTTTTGCAACGTAATCGAATCTCTTGCTATGGTTGTATCGAAAATGCTTTGTTACAAAACATGGTAATCTTACATATAACTAGGTTCGAAGTTATGATCTAGCAGGTGATGTAACAATTTCTCCTTCCGTTATAACTTATCAATGCCAACATGAAAATGGGTTTTCCACTTATCAATCATATGTGTTTGTCGTTTTTATGATAGATGTGCATTTCTTTGTAATGGTTTCAATTTTCGACGCTATGCATAAAGTTTATAGGAAATTGAATTTTTCCAAAGGATCCTAATATATTCACTTTGAGCGGCACATCACCGTATACTTAAATAGTTGTTGACACATTGTAAAGCAAACCAGTGACATAACTACAGGAGGTAGCGACAGTATAGGACTTTTTTCTTTTTAAAAAAGGGAGGGGGGAGGGAGGGAGGGGAGGAGGGAGGGAGGGAGGGAGAGAGAGAGGGAGAGAG
This sequence comes from Cerastoderma edule, assembly GCA_947846245.1. Lineage (NCBI taxonomy): Eukaryota > Metazoa > Mollusca > Bivalvia > Cardiida > Cardiidae > Cerastoderma > Cerastoderma edule. The sequence continues at coordinate 18,741,865 of OX401417.1, forward strand.
AGAGGGGAGAGAGAGAGAGGGAGAGGAGAGAGAGGAGAGAGAGAGGAGAGAGAGAGGAGAGAGGGAGAGAGAGAGGAGAGAGAGGGAGAGATAGGGAGAGATGCGGAGAGATGCGGAGAGAGGCGGAGAGAGGCGGAGAGAGGCGGAGAGAGGCGGAGAGAGGCGGAGAGAGGCGGAGAGAGGCGGAGAGAGGCGGAGAGAGGCGGAGAGAGGCGGAGAGAGGGGGAGAGAGGGGGAGAGAGGGGGAGAGAGGGGGAGAGAGGGGGAGAGAGGGGGAGAGAGGGGAGAGGGGGAGAGAGGGAGGAGGGAGAGGCGAGGGGAGAGACGGGAGAGAGACGGGGAGAGACGGGGAGACGGAGACGGAGACGGAGACGGAGACGGAGACGGAGACGGAGACGGAGACGGAGACAGAGACGGAGACGGAGACGGAGACGGAGACGGAGACGGAGAATGAGACGGAGACGGAGACGGAGACGGAGACGGAGACGGAGACAGTGACAGAGACGGAGACAGAGACAAAGACAGAGACAGAGTTTACATTGTGTTTTCATGTTTTCATTTTATGTTTTCTCTTTTAAAAGGAAGTGAGCGAAATAAATATTTTGCATTTTACAACAAGACAATCAAGCTTGAAAAAAATGTATCCTACTCAAATGAAATATGTTTCACAATGCTATCAAAGTTCGTAAATGTTACGTTATGGATTTATGTGACCTATTAACCTGCACTTAAATAATGACGCAATCATTATTGTTACCCTTTATTAGGATCTATTTCTTGTCGATATTGTATGTATTACTACGCGGCCAATTGTTTGGCGGTGCAAGTTAGCATGAGCAGCGTCAAAACAATATAGCCATGTCACGTTACATTCGTTTTCCAATTAGTGAAAATGTCAACAGCTGTCAATCAAACTTACCGATATCGCTTATATAATTAAACCACGCCCCTCTTTTGTATATTCATTATGTTAATGTGTTGTCTCTCCTATGCATTTTTTTCCAGTCTGACCTATGAGTTGCTATATTGACTTTACTCTGTATATATATATGACCCCTCGTCTAATGGTCATATGCATGGCTGTTGAAGTTTGTCCGAGGAAATCAGTTCGTTTCTTAGTGTGTGTACATCGTGTTGAAAAATGTTTCAGGTGTGTTGATGTAATTTAGTAGTATAAATTATATTTTCAAAATGTTTGTTTACAGACGAGATGATTTTAATATTCATAATGAACTATTGTTGAACCAATACAGTTTTTGTGTTGCCGTATAATGTACAATTAAACATAGCCTTTGAAAACGGGAAGCGTCAACATATCTCAGTATGTAAGGTCTTCATGTGGTAGATCTTAAACTGTTGCAACGCTTTTTGGTTGAGGTAAATGTTAGTTCACTTAATACAGGCTTTTAAAAACTAAACTTTGAGCTACATCTGCTTCCAAATTGTTTTTCTCCCGTATCGTACAATGTGTCACACATCAGGAGAACTCTTGTACAGTTTTAAAGAAACTATGTTCAAACTCTCAAACTTCCTCGCATATGTGAACGAGCAGCTTTAAGATCTGTAACTGTGCTTCCAATTGACCATCAGACAAAACCCAACCCAAACTTTTGTCAGATAAATCTTCCCAACAATAGGGAACATTGAACGGTTCATACGTGTTCATTTGTCTGTCTGAGGATTGCATGTTAATTTCCTATTTACATGGCCATATTTATTATCTATTTCGAAGCAATTTGCAGATTTGCCAGTTATGATGCTATCAACGTAACGTGAAGAGTCACCGGCGCAGGGAAAAAGACTTTTACCATTATGTACTATACGCCCCGGTAAATTTGCGGCTGGCCTGTGATCTAACCTGTTTGTTACTCTGAATTTCATTTCTCAACCGAGTTAAGCAGGTATCTTTAAGGTTTTGGAAAGCAGACGAAACAAAGGTATACTTTTAGAAAAATACCCAGAATTCTTAGGACTTAATATCATACACCAGCCGATTTTATTGATTCGTTCGCTTGCTGATGAGTTATCGTTAAGACCGCAAACTTAATGGGAAATCCCACTGCGTTTAATGATCGATTTGCGGTCGATGACTGGCTTACTACGTCATGCAAAACGTGATTTTAACGCTGCTTTCTTCGGAAGTCTGGATTACGTTCTAGCGGCATTACGCTCACATAACGTCCATTCTTAGCATTGGTCCTGAGTGCCGTTTTACTAAACACTTTACGCTAAAAATGTGCGTAACTTCGAAACAACATTTCCTCTTATTTACATATTGAGCTAAGCAATATTGCATAGTAACACATCATTGGAATCGTCTCTCCGAGACGCTTCCAATGACGTGTCATATGACAATATTGTGTTTTCATTTCAGATACTATCAATCGGTATCAGTATTGAAGTACGCATGTATTTTTCTGAAGAAGTTTAGTAAAACGGTACCCTGGCCCTTGCGGGGCATACCCACGCGCCAGGACCATTGTTCTTGAAACGTACTTAAGTATGATATTTTGTATAAACTGGGTAAAATAATCGAATTAGATGCTATAATTTCTATTTCTATTACTTATGCCCAGTTCTTTTTTCTATAATTCTATTATCATGCTTTCATTTCTATTTCTTCCCTTATAGTATATGTATATATACGTTATATTCATACCATGTTTTATTCTATAGATTCACCGAATTCAAAACACAGCTTGGAGATACTATATCAACGCGAGAAGGGAGAGAAGAAAAAACAAACACAGTCATTCGTTATTACATGTATACATACATACATTTTATATTCTCCAAATAAATATGACGTTTGCCTGTTAACAAACGTCATTTGCATAAATAGTGATAAATAATCATAAAACAAACTAGGGTAACATATTCGTATTTCCTTTAAAGTAAGCACACGCAGTTAACAATGAATAAGTTCATTAACTACTTTAGCAGGCTTTATACGAAAAGTCAATTCAGAAACCGTCGACATTTATGTACATGTACCATTCTTTAGCAAACTCTCTCGTAGTCAATTTCCCGTGGAGGACTTTGTATTTTGATCAAATACACCTAGAACCTAGAAATACTTCGATTGCAAAGAAAAAGAAATAACGTGGTTACCTGTGGTAAAATGTAGAAATCATTGTGATATAAGGGGAAATTGCTCGTCACGAGCTAATTATCCAATTGTCACGGTTTATACAATGTGGAATAAGGAGAAAATGATCGATCTTCCATCTCTTACATTGATTTCTGCCATTACTCTCCATTTACACTTGTTCCAAAACTCAACTATGCTGATTTATTGCGTTAATAACGATTGAGCTTTATCGAACGGGAACTTAAGGTAGAATACCCATAATCCGAAAGTTTGAAATGTTTTATTTCGTCGGATTACTTCGGTCGTTGTCGGTACACATCGGTAGGGGCCCGATCTATTCGGCAATAAACCGAATAGCTCCGGCCCCGATCAATATATACCGTTAACGACCGAAATAATACGATTAAAGAATGTGTTTTAAAATGGCGGATAGTGGGTATTCTACCTTAAACATAAACAAACTGTCATACTATTTACTAAAAGCCTTCATTACGTGTCCAATGCATGTTACTTCTCTAAAGGGAAAACGATCGCTGGCCGCAAATGTGCAAGTGACTGAGCAAAAATCGCGTACTATTCTTCAGGCTTAAGCTTCAAAATAGCACATTCCAAGATTGCAATTTATTAACACAGGGTTCACATCGCTTCACTATTACTTCAGTTATATTTCGATGCCAGAGTCATTATGATTGACGAAGTCCCCGAATTGAACTGCCCACAAGGACTAGATAAGTCGGATATAGGCATCGGCTTTACGTACGTCAGTAAGGAGACCTGCTCTCAAAAAGAGCGCCGCCAACGGGATTCGAGCCCAAGCGGAGTGATTTCAAGATCTGTACTCTAAAACTAGATAGCCACGGAGGCCCAAGCCCAAATCCTAGTAAACTGACATAATCAAGCAACTACAAAAAGGAAGGACCCGAGCAGCTCATACGTATAACTTGTGGGGTTACTTATATATATTCTTATAAATATTGTTTGGGGTTGCGTACATACAAGCGTAAACATTGATACAAAATGAGAAATTGCTCGGGACGAGCAATTTCTCATTTTGTTCCAATGTTTACAGAAAAATGCAAACATAGATAATCATGAGTGAGCCGATGCTGTTTTAAAGAGCAGACGCAAGAACACTCGATATGATCCTCTGATCCTTATCTAAATCGACTGCAGTTCACCTATTCATTTGTGCAAGGTATTGGTATTTCAGGGCTTGGTTGCTTTCTTTGGGCCCTGCAAATAAACGAATGTGTAACGAGGTAAGAATGTGCACAGGTTAATATGTAAGGAATATGGAAGCGAGGGTAATACAGTCGTACATATATTCTTTTGAATAACATTGCATGCTAGTACATGTAGATGTGTAGAAAGTGATGCTATGTCTTACTACTACTATATAACGATATAAAACCGCCTCTGTTTAAGTTCAATGCTCTCAGGTTAACAAGTGATGAAGCGTTATTTTGGCAAAATACATAAAAGCAACATTAGAGGCTCGTTAAACATTTCTAAGTGTTCATTATCATACACAACAATCTTGTTTTTCTGAACAATTTATTTACTTTTTGATAACAAATAGTCATTCTCGTAAATACTCTAAGCTTCCCTAGAAACCACACGATATTCCACTTTGTACAAACGATGTAAATGAGCTTATATTCTATGTACTTGTTTAATAAACTATAGTCTGTTCTGTTGATAATCAAATATTAATTGATGATAATTAGGGATCAAGTAATCACTTGTTCATTTGATACGAGTACCACGGTAATAAGAAATTTTAAGAGTGGAAGTAACATATTTCATTCTTCTCAGAATTGAGAAACATCCTAACATTTAAGCTTGTAATTAAAGATATAGATATAGGCATGTTGATGCATTATCAAAAAACGTAACTAAGCCAACTTACTCGAATGACATAACTTGATAAAAAACTACATTTAAATAGAGGAAAATAGACACATAATATGAGTGGAAATATCGCCTGCTAGTTAACATGTTCTTCTTTGAGTAAGTGTTTAAAAGCATCTAATGTAGATTTGGAACGTCCAAGAGAATTTCATCGTTTTGAGCAATGTTTCCTCTTTTACAGCGGTTTCTCTAGACTAAATGTGCATTAGAATGTCTATATATCAGGACAAACTAATATGGCAAACATTTTTTATGGATTTGTGAAATATGCTAATACTTAACATCGTCATACCAATGCATCTTTTGTAATACCTTATAAATCGTTAAAACTATGCCTTAACCGTTCGCACCCTTTAAGATCGGGGTCTTACGCCATGCCAAAGGTGTTTAGTTAAACATGGCATTCCTGGGATTTTCCAATACGAGAGCCGCATATTGGTTCAGGCGAATCACCGGAAATCCGTAATATAGCTAAAAGATTGCTGTCACCGCGTTCAACCCAATACTGGGAAACAATTACTTTGAATACATCTATGTTTCGAACGTTGTAAGATTGTGTTGGGACAAAAACAAAGGTTATGATCGTGGGCTCTCGTGAAGCGCTGCGTAATACACCAGCTCTGGAAAAAATAAATCTCCTGGATTTCATACTTTAATTACGAATGATGTGAGCGTTCCTTTCATTGAAAGGGCTACATTAGTGAAGCGCTTCGTAAAACACCAACTCTGTAAAAATCTCTTGGATGTCATGACCTTATTACAAAAGATGTGAGCGTCCCTTTTCATTGAAAGGGCTGCATTTGTGAAGCGCTGCGAAAAACGCCAACCCTTCAAAAAAACCTCCAAGGTACTGTTTTACTAAGCAACTTAAGAAAAATATTTGCTCTAGTCATACCTGATACATATAGAATGTATCTTCATTGAAAGTACACAATTGCAATGTGACACGTCATTGGACGCGTCTTTGACAGACGATTCCAATGATGTGTTACTTTGCAATATTGATTCGCCTTATATTGAAATAAGAGGAATTGTTGTTTAAGACATACGCAAAGCTTTAGCGTTAATAGTAAAACGGTACTGTGGATTTTATGACCTAATTACAAATGATGTGAGTGTCCCTTTTTCCATTGAAATGAAAAACCCTCCGTTTTTCACAATCTTTGGCTTACAGTTTCGTCCGCGCTAGTTCCCTCGGCACCACCTTGGCTGGATACCTCCACACCGGAACTGCTTGAATCGTCACTCGGATACTTGGACTTCTTCGTAAGCTGCAACGTCGGCGGGTGAGATCTCGCGAAATCCTTCAAATCCTTTCCGAAATGAGACTTTTCGTGCTGGACCTCGGCGGCGTAGTTGTAGTAGGTGTGGGCCCCGTTCCACTCGGGCTCCGAGTCGTCGATCCGAGACATGTCCGTAAACGTGTCCGCTCGCTCCAGGTCCATACTCGAGGCATGGGATCCGAGCTGGAAAACGCAGTGAGAAATATTGAAATTAGCCATCTGACATTCGATTTCATAACTTTCAAAACGTCTTTCTGTTTGATTTGGTTTCTTCACCTTTTTAACAATTTATTCATGTATGTTTAATCATTTTGTCTCACGATTGTTGAGAAAGTTTCCTTTTTTGAACGAGTAATCAATGTAGAATATGTAATGTACAAACGATGGTTTTTAAGGGTAGATTTCATGCAGTATTTTGAAATCCATTTTAAAATCCATTTTATTGAAAACATATTTTGGACGTTTAATAAAGAACATAGTCACATAAATTCACCTTTTTTCTTGATGATTGCATTTTACATTCCTTTTTGTGACAAGTAAAGATTTACCATTTAAAAACTTTTACTCAGTTGCATCATAATTTTATCTAGACTTTGTTATTCCAAGTTACATATAGTGAGGGAAGCCATTACTAACAATGATAAACCATAATAACTGTACTTTCGAAATATTATCAAAACATGTGGGTCAATTGTTTTCAAACAACTATCCATCATTGAAATTGATCGATGTAGTTAGCAAAACTTTCAACGTATTGTTTTAACCGATTAACCTTATCTTCATCATACATGTACGTCGCATTGCCGCACCTTCAATAAAAGGCTATAGAAATTTCTGTAACACAAAGATGAATTGCTCCTAATGATCATATTGTCTTGTTTCATCGATATTCTATTTGGACCTTCAAACTGTCTCTTCTGCGAACAAACATCTTTAACATAACTCTGTTGTAACGATTATATTATCAATCAAAACCACACCCATATAAACGAATGCATTATGTGGTAATCCTTCAATATAAGCTAAACATATCTAGTGTATGGAATGAACCAAATGCAATGTGTATATTTGCAGTTACGACCAGAGACCCATATCGTTTAATAAAATGTTCTTAATGTCATATTTTTAATTTAATTCAAAGTGAAATATTTTGAAAATTGACATTTTATCTTATACACATGTAATCTTTTGGTATTTACTAAAGATACTCATAACGTGAGAACCTGTTAGAATGAGCAATTATTCCCTTTTCAAATATGTTACCGAACGGAATTACATACTCAGCTAGCTTGATGTTTCCCTTTTTGTTTATATCAACGGAATTGAACAGACTTTTAATAAGACTCGTTCAAACTGCATTTCCTACAACATATCCAATGTCCTTACTGACATAATCGTGACAAACGTATACCGATTGTCTCAAAAAATAACTAAGAAAACCTTTCATGCTGTTATCTTTTGAGATAAACGTATACATTTTTATACGTTATTATACAAAAGAGCCTTCCTTTATGCCAGAACTTCTTCCATAAACAAACATTGAACATAGCTTTATCATTTGACATCTCAAACAAGTCTGTAAAAGAACAGTATGGGCCGGAACTATTCGCTTAAGACCGAATAGTTCCGACTCAGACCGATGTATACCGAGACAACCGAAGTAATCCGACGAAAGAGTACGTTTCAAAATGGCTGATTATGGGTATTCCACCTTATAAAGTATTGGTGACGAAATGTATCGCAGTAGATATGGAAAATGCGCAACAGAACAACAATGAGAGTTCCGTTATATCTGTGACCTTTATAAAATATCGTTTCTGCCAAAGGGGACATTGCTCATTAATATCAATCTTCCCTTTTGTCATTGTGGTTTCGCTTTTTTTGAAGAAAGATACCAAAAGACACACAACCCTGAATTCTTTTGAAATAATCGCAACAACAGTTGTTTCCCTTATTAGAAATTCTGACCACTGATGTTTCTCGTTCTACCATATTTGCAGTTTTTGTAACGGTAACCTTTTCTATTTTGTACGTACAACCACGCACTACTTAACAAGGAATACTTAAAAAAAATCCTTCATGAATAGATATTCTGACATGCCTTTAGCAAAAAAGCAACCAAACAAAATAAAAAAGAACCCGAACTCTATCAAAATATGTTATTAATCATTATTATAAAGAGAAAAGATCCGAGTCAGATACGAGTTTCACCTAACGTGTTTGGTTTTCGTTCAAAATGATGTTGCCTTTGATCTTCTATTGTTATCTTTATCGTCATTATACACTTAATTAGATTAAAAAGAAGACAGATTCATAATTTAGTTTGTTTAATCTGCCTTGGTTCCATAGACATGCTATTTAGGAATTCTGCGTGAAAGTTCCCATAGTACTATCAAGCGTCATGGTATATGTACATGCAAATGAAGGCAGCGGCTCATGCAGTGGATCATGCCAAATACTTTAAATAACCTCAAGTTCGAACACTTTTTACATTAACATATCATTTACATGTCGTTGCTACATGCACAAACATTGTACATATATACATTTACACCTACACATAGGGTTGTCTTCATACACTGTATCTGAGAATATGAAATTGTCGAACCTACCTTGAATGCTACTTTCCCTGCCTTTCACCCTTCGTTTGGCCCGTTTGACAAAGGGAATGATAAATGCCTCATGTTATATGTACATAAAGACAGTGGCTTATGAAGTTTAACATGCCATTGACCAATTACTTTGACATTGCCTTTACTTGAAAAAAAGTGGTCGAACCTTCCTTGAACACTGGTGTGCCTGCCTTCACCCTTCGCTCGGCCTGTATGACGAAGGCAATGATAAATGCCTCATGTTATATGTACATGAAGCCAGTGGCTAACACAGTGGAACATGCCATTGACTTATGATCAGGACTTAGAATACAAATAAAAGGTTGTCGAACCTACCTTGAACACTGGTTTTCATGTCGTTTCCATCTCTCCGAGACGCTTCCAATGACGTGTCACATTGAAATATTGTACTTTTGTTGAAGATGCTATCCATGTGTATCAGTTATGACTTACACAAATATTTTCCTTAAGTAAAACGGTACCCAGGACTTTGAATACGAATAAGAAGTTGTCGAACCTACCTTTAACACTGGTTTCCCTGTTTTTACCCGTCGCTTAACCCGTGTGACGAAGGGGACGATAAATGCGTCATGTTATATGTACATGTATAAGAAGGCAATGGCTAATGCAGCAGAAAATGCCACTGACCAATGAGTTTGACAAGGACTTTGACTTAAAAAAAAGGTTGTCGAACTTACCTTAAACACTGGTTTCCCCGCCTTTACCCTTCGTTTGGCCCGTGTGACAAAGGGAATGAAAAATGCATCATGCTATATGTACATGTACATGTAGGCAGTGGCTAATGCAGTTGAAAATGCCATTGACGAATGATCAGGACTTTAAATAAGAATAAGAAGTTGTCGAACCTACCTTGAACACTGGTTTGCCCGCCTTGACCCTTCGCTTGGCCCGTGTGACGAAGGGGATGATAAACGCGAGGAATACTACAATAAGGACGAGCACTCCGGCAAACACTGCGGGGACAGCCGGGTAACCGGTAGAAACTGGTCGGTCGATGTAGATCATAAACGGAAGTGGATTGGAAAGGGCCTTTCCGGTATTCTTGTCTTCGAGGAGAACCTGTGGGTAGTTCAATTGTTTTAGAATAAGTATACTTGATTGCCAATTAGTACTATTTTGTGTCAAATATATATGAGCTTTATTGACAACCGGATACATTGTTTTTTAATACATTGTTTTTTACGAGATATTGAAATAATAATGCAAACTTTAAACATTTGAGACTAGGATCAACCATATACAGTGATGTCTCGTTAATCCGAACACGTCAGTTCCCAACAAAATGTCCGGATTACCGAATCATCCGGACTAACGAAGCAGAGAATGTTCTTATACACATTAAGACATAAACGGTCTGCATGCACGTGTATACTTATAACCCTTAAGCAAACGCCAAATTGTCGACCGTCCCAAATTGAAAGAGTTTGCAGACGACATTTCAAAACGTGATGAAATTCAAAAATAATCTTCTGATATGGCAGAAAACATTGAGGGAAAGGAGAAATAGCTTGTCGAGAGCAATTTCTTTCTCCTTTACCAATAATGTTTTCAAAATTCGTCTGCAACAAACTGGTCAAATTATTCCGTTCCCTTACAATTTCGTTCGGATTGCGAGACATCCGGATAATCGGGGTCCGGATAATCGAGGCTTCACTGTATGTATTTCGTTGCCAATTAGATAAAGTGTTCATTATAAGTATTCAAAGAATCAGGCAAACTTTGAATATTTTAGAAACCCCAGATAGTTGTTATGTAACATTTAAGTAAATCATGCAAGTTTTCTCGACTTAGGATATCATGGAACCATGATTAATGTAATTCTTAATTGTTTGAGAAGACGCCAAGAAATGTTATGTTACATCTAAGCAAATAATTCTATTTCCTCGAATATACAGAAGGGGAGCCATTGCACACACCGTTTCAAAGTGTAATTACGGCCATGACAAGAAGGTAACCTGCCCATCGCGTATATCGAAGGAACCAGGTAACAGAGTCGGGCTGTTCCATATCAAATATAAACACCATAACGTAGAAATCAATCGGTTGTTTTGTATATGTCTTATAGGTACCATTAACACAATGCAACTTTTATATAAAATCATTTCAAATGTTAAACAAAGCTGAACAATGGTTCAGGTATTCAATATGGGCATGTTGTTTTGAATCCATGGTACACTAAATTAATGAAACATTGTTAATAGTGACTTTAAGCATCAATTATGAAACAAACAGTGGTCCAGGGGCAGAGCGTCGGCTTCTGGACGTGCTGTTTTGAATCCAGGGTACACAACGAATTAACTGAAACATTCTTAACAACGGCTTTAAGCGTCAATTATAAAACAAGCAGTGGTCCAGGGGTAGAGCGTCTGTTTCTGGATACGAGGGTCGTGTGTTTATATACCGTGAGGTAGCTGGATCTGCTTTGCGAACATTCATTTATCCACATTCGGCGCGAGTACTGGTTATGTATCCAGAAAACAGAATCGAGAGCGATACATCTAAATTGCAAGAACTTGTTTCACAATCGATGTAAAATATTTAAGTGTAAAGGACAAAAAAGGGTTAAAATGATTTAATCTACTTACGAAAAATTCAATCAAATTCTCGTCCTCGAACTCGCTGGGGTCATCCACAATGATATAGCCATCACGGTCCACGCCAAAAGCCTTTGTGTCCATGACGTACCCTGTAGTGACAACGGTCGTCGGTGTCGGAGCAGGTACGTCGTTGGCGTTGTTGACGTTGTTGGCGTTGTTAACGTTGTTTTCGGCGACTGCGTTCCGTCTATGCACGATATGTATGGTGTGATCCGTCCTTTGATCAACAAGGTCTTCAAGGTCGGGGATTTTGATGTGTGCCATCCTTGCCTTAGGAGGGACGTCTGTAATAGAGTTGTTGAAAATGTCTGCCATTGTTGTTTTGTCACCTTTTCTTTTATTATGGTCATAAAAGTCATGAGAAATAGTTGAGAAATGCATTGAGACCCTATTAAATAGACTCAATTAAAAAAAGTTATTTTGTGCTTGAAATATAGTTTTCTCCAATTCAATTATGTTTATTAACAACCTGTTTGTTTACACATTCAAAATAACGAATTCTGATTGGTCGGTTCAAACATGTGTGAATAAACTGGCAAGGTCAGAGTTGAAGAATCAGGAAATCTGAATTATAAAACTTGCTAATCTGTTTTTTTTTCTGGTTTACTTTCAGATTTAAGTTGTGCAGATGGTATTTTCTGGTGATAACTATTTGAATATGTCCAAAAGTTTACCAAATAATATAGTTTGACATAGCATTAATCTCCTTTAATGGGCCTTTAAGGCGTCTGCCTTAAGACGGTGAAGTCGAAGGTTCGAGCCCAACGGGGGACGTTTGTCCGGAGAATGTTTCTCGTGGGACTTGGTCCGAAATGATGGATTAGTGAGTCGCGAGCTAGTTTAAATTAATGATTACCGACTTATATCCGCTTGGCGCCTGGCATAGTGATAGAAGCTGGGAGGTACTTGGTATAATCAGGGAATTGTGTCTCATAAGCCAAAATGACTGGCCCTTTCAATAGGGGTAACGCTATGATAAAAAACCTTTAACTTACCTTTACCTTTATGTATTGTACCGGATAGTTATGAACCGATAGGACATAAGGAGAAGTTGCTACTAACATGCCTACACTACAAGAATCATCGTCTAGGGTGCACGCAGGTGTCGGCTATATTCGATTATCATTTTCAGGAACATGTCCAATATGCTCGCATGGGCATTAGTCTTATAATAGTTATTCTCAGGAGTAAGGCATAGCTCTTAAAAAGACAAAACATATGAATCGATCAATCCTACGAAAGCAATATTGAGTGTTGAAGAAGAACGAATTGACTTACTGAAATGGCGTGACACTGCGTCCAATTCTTTGGTTGTTAACTCCTCAGCCATTGCAGTTGGCGCAATATCATCTGTGGTTGCTTGGTTAGAGACCTTTGTAGGTTTCGCTTAAATAATGAGTACATAGAAAACCAATAAATCAATCAAAATCATATTCAAATATTTATGATTTATTGACATATGAACCAACTTGTTTGTTTCCAGAAATAAGACTCATTCAGAACAAATTTGAATGATAGTACGGCAAAATATGCAATGATGAGAGAAAAGTGTGAAAAACTACAACATCGAATTTGTGCAGTTGTGCATACGTAGTTACGTATAGTATTTTAATAGTATTAATAACATTTAAGATAAGGTAAACAAGAAAAAGACCAACGACGAAAACAAATCATAAAGTTCATTTAAAAAACATCGAAAATAAAATTGGATTTGTTTGTTTGTTTCATTGGTGTTTTACATAACGTCAACAATAATTCCGTTGAATTGCGATAAAAAGTGGCATCAAAGAACAAAGTATCCCATACGTTGCGTGTGTCGATGTGCTGTCGGCGTCGACTTGGCGTGGGTTGGCATAGATATATCACAGCACCTGGTTGTCTGTGCCTGAAATAAACGAATATAGATACACTATTGCCAAACATTTTTGTATTGGCATTGGTTTATTGCTTCAGGGCACACGCTCTTCATTCGATAGCATTGTCCGACTTCTAATACTTTTGACCTCGGGTCCATCAAACTTTTCACAAGTATCCCCACCACCTTGCTACGTCGCACCGAATACCATAAGGAAGGTCCCTGTGAGGAGTTTGGGGACCTAGCATTCGGAACTACTCGGGTTTTTCCGTGAGCTGTGAAATACACCTCGGATATACGTGTAGGGTTACAATTTGTCGGGTAAATCAGCCCCGGTGTATAACACCTAAGCGTGCACGTTAAGTAGCTCAATGTATATGGAAGTGTTGGACATCTTTTTAAATCATTCTTTTTTATCAGTAACTCATACGAAATGGCAAAATTATAAGGTGTGACATATATAGTTGATTTTTCTTAATAAAATTAAACGACCCTATAGATTTCACATTTAAGATCTATTTTTGAAAACGAAAGTGAAGTGACGTCATTCCGCAGGAAACAATATGGCGTCATCCCTATTATTTCAGAGGGGGTTTTATCGGATAAACCCGATGTGTTCAGAGCGGGAACCTAGATCCGGCTCGCCGTAAATACCTTGAACTATTGCCCAACACATATTATTGTCATTGGTCCATTGCGTCAGAGCAGACAAAGAGCCTCAAAAGATCGGACGGTAGCATGTATGTCCCACTTTAAGTACAGTTGCCCCATGATCAAGATCTGACCAGAGGAATGGTTCCATGCATCGTTTATTAACTCAAATGTAGCTTATTTTTATCTGGTATGTTACGCCGTCTCACTCAAAAATTAGCCTTCACAGTCATCGTATGCAGAACCTTAACACGGCGCAACTCATCGTCCTCCAAGACGGACGGAGGCCAACAAACGCCGTCTCAGCTGTTTTTGAGTTATTTTGTAGCTTGCTGATAGTTTTAGCTTCAGTCACATAAAAAGATATGCACGAATGGAACAATTTGTGTTTAATTCGATACATAACCACTATCATTTATAGAAGTCTGTGTAGTTTTAATTGAATTGCACAGTCCTTCCACATTACAAACAAATTACCTTCTGTTGTCCAGTGTGTTCCTTTTCTATTTTTAGAAAGTGTTCCTCCGCAGTTGCCTCCCCGTGACCTTCACCCGCGGTAATTGCCACCACGCGCTGTCCGTGGTAAGCTTCCGGTTGTACCCGGCCCGCCACAGCATTGTGTTCCTCTCTCAGGTTGAACGGGAAAAATATATTACCCTCTGAAACTGGAGGTAGAATAATACCGTAAGAAAATAACAACACAGAAAGGGAAGGCAACTCTTCAAAGGTGGCGAAATAATTGTCTGTATTGCCAAGTTTGTCCAAAAGCCTTAACGGACGAATGTTTCTTCACTGTAAATTACATTGTTGTTATTACAACTTTATGGGCAACTGCAGAAAATATTAGGCATTACGGACAAGTAAATAAGAATCAGATTCCGGCACCGCTGCTCTTAGTGTTCGATCTTGAAGTTCGATCATCACTTTTCAAAACAGTTCAGTGAAGAAGATTTCTGTTTTCTTTGTTTCTGTTTTTTTGTTTAAATGATGAAGTGGTGGACTAGCTTGTTCTTCAAAACGTACGACAGCAGATTGCTTGACGATTTGGTTAGCTTGATGTTAAATGCCGCATTCAACGGCTCTCCCTGAATCTGAAACGGAACTTCTCGTTTCGACAAGGATCTGGTTAATCAGGAAACTGTAGACTGTAACGCCTTTTCAAGTGGTCTTTCAAAAATTAAATAAAAGTAAATTCAACCGAATGGTGATGTGTTACTGATACATAAAAAGCAACATCAGATGACAAGAGAAATAACAGCAAGTAAAACAAACAAAATGGGTAGAGATCATTATTACAGAATGAATAATTGTTGATGAGGAAAACTCTTGTCGATTTGTCATATAAGTTTTTCCATGACGTCTGCAGTAAATACATCAGAGTGCGGTAGTATGGACGAAATATTTTAATCGGATAAAATACAGCTTGCGCTTGTATGATTTTGCAGCCGAAATAAGAAATCGTTAAGACATATTTTATCTTTAAGAATGAATTAGATATAATCCTTCAACGCGCGATTCACAGTTAAAGCTAAACGGCAGCAAAACTATCACGAATTATCCACAACCCATTCTAGTGCGTAGTTAGTTTAACGAAACTTAAATGATTGACACTCAATCGAAAAAAGAATGCGATAAAAGAAGAAATTGCTCGTCACAAACGCATTCCATAATGCCATGATAGTTAAACATGTCTTCTTCAACAATCCGATTAAACGTATTGAATCAAATAACGAATTTGGGGAAACATTGACAGTTGTCTGTATTAAAAACAAACACTTATTTCGTCACAACATTTTCATTTGTAACCATCGTAAAACCCTTCCAAATCAAGCTTCAGACAAGGCTAGGACAATGGGTAGCGTTTCTGACACGAATTACAGAGGTCATAAGTTTGAGGCCCAGCCGGGCCAATATTCTCTCGATGTTATATATGCTCGATGTTAAAGAGAATCAATGCGACAAAGCGATACGGATTATTTGTTTCATAACGCTGATCATCTATTGTATATTCAGGTGAGTAAGTACTCTGTGGCTTCTAGAGAATATAGTTCAGGAACGGCTAAGCAAAACCTGGAAACCGTTTAACTAAACGACTTAAGGGAAATATTTACGTAAGTCAAAACTAATAAACACGGATAGTATTTTAAAGGAAAACGCAATGTTACAATGTGATACGTCATTGTGCGCGTCTCGAAGAGACGATTTTAATGATGTGTTATGATACTATGTAATATTGCTTTGCCGGTTATTGAAATAAGAGGGAATGTTGTTTTGAACTTACGACAATTTTAAGCATAAATTGATTAGTAAAACGGTACTCTGAAGTATAAATAAATCTGCTGTCCATTGCGACATTAGTGAAAACTTGAAAAAATGTTTTAACCTCGAATCCTCAATCTAACATTGTCCTACGGGTACAGAGTACATAACTATTATTGTAAAGAAAGCCATCTTCCCCTTGCATATAATACGAGTATTAGAAATTTGGATTACATTTTACATGTATATAAGTTGAGTCACATTAGCTCATGAAATATATGTTCTTTAAAGTGAAGGTGTAAAGCTCAAATCCACAATCTAACTGCGTTCTTAAAATACAGAGTACAGAAAGATAATTGAAGAGAAATACCTCTACATCTAGCCATTAATACAAAAGTAGAAATTAAGATTACATGTATAAGTTGAGGCCTATTAGCTAATGACATATACATTCTTCAAAATTACGCAATTAGGGCATCTTGAATGCAAGAGATACGCCATTTTGAAAACCTGGTACAGTACGTATATAATCAAAGGGATTCGCAACTTGCATCGAAACCGTAAAGATCAATGATGATTACCTGTATGTTGAACCGCTAGCGCCAGCACCAGAAAAACTCCAACATAACAATATCCGTGTGTCAACATCTTCCTAAACTCCACAATGTAAGATAATACGATGTTAAACAGTGAATAAATAGGAGAATGATTAACTAAATCGCTTTTCCGCAACGCACCACAATATTTTCACAATAAAAAAGGTCTTGTAAATGAAAAGATATGTCACTAAAAGAATAAAGCCTCCATCATAAGTAAAAGTGTCCGTTTTTATGCGAATCGAAGAAGATAATCCTTTTTTATATTTTATTTCGAGATAACAGTCCTCTAAAGCTTCATAAACACTAGCTGTTCACCGTTCTATGCAAGTAGCAAATGCTTCAAAACATTCACAAACGAAACAAAATCGAACTAAACGAGGGAGTGTCGATTTATTTACTTATTACAAATACAGAAAACTGCCGTCAGTCATTTAATTAACGGATTTCAACAAATTTGAGAGAAAAGAAACCCGTCTGCGCATGTCAATTTCAGTTCCGGTGCCCACAACTACCTGTCAATCATGTTAGTGTATTGGTGACCCGCAGGCATATAACACGTGACTTCCTTCCCAGTTCGATTTTATGTAAACTTTCTTTTTTTTAATACTTGCTTCCGTGTTTGAAGACTTGCTAGTATACTGCGGTATCTTCGAGGGACGTGTAAAAGGTTTTGCTTATTATATTGTCACCCTAGTGAAATGGTCAGCAAGTTTGGCTCATAAGACACCTTTCACTGACCATACCATGTACCTCCTAACTTCTATCACTATACCAGGCGCCAGGCGTATAACAGTAGGCATTCATTATTTTAACAAGCCCACGGCTCACGAACCGGCCATATTGGAGCACGTATATTCGACATACCTCGTTATTGAATCGATTATCATTAACGGTATTGAACTTACAAAATGAATAATAAGTTCCGGACGACCGTTGATTAATGACTAATTAACGTCAAAATGATCCGTTATCAAACGCTCTGAACACTGTGCTTTATGAATTAACGTTCTTTGCTTGTTGTTTAACTCAGTAACAACAAGTTTTCGGGGTACCGTTTTACTAAGCAGTTTACGCTTAAGATTTGCGTAAGTCTAAAACAACAATTCCGCTTTTATCCACATTGGACAAAGCAATATTGCAAAGTAACACATCATTGGAATCGTCTCTCCGAGATCACAATATTGTTCTTTCATTGAAGATACTATCCATGTTTATCAATTATGACTTACGCAAATATTTTCCGTAACTTGTTTAGTAAAACGGACCCCAGTTCCGTAAAGTATTTTCTAGATACATCAGTACTAGGCTAGGGCTCTAAAGGGACTTGTAAAAGGTCACTCACTCCCTTATGAAACGATGGTTAAGTGCAAAACTAAACGTTTTGTGAAAGACTTGATATAGTTTTGAACAAAACCATTCAAATTGTATTGGGAACTTCAAAGTATTGACAGTATGAATTGATGAACACTACCGCTGATATAACATGAGGGTTTGCAAACCATGAACCTATCCCCCCGACCTAAAAGGTTTACGAACCGTCAAGTCTAAACCCCACCAAAGCTTGACACAACATGATATTTCTGTTTCAAGCGGACATGAAACATAGTGGGAGATGTTAAATCTGTCGTGGCTATTTTGGCATCCCCATATTTTAATTTGAATCAGAGGTCGTTAATTGGTATGATGGATCTACTTGTCTTTACTGATCATTGTGTGTAGTTAGGTCAGGAGCCTCCTTCATCTGGACAATGTAAAATACCATGTAAACGTGTTAACTAGATATGGAAAACAACACATTAAATAGGAGGATGACAAACTTATAACATCGATTCTGAACCAATATCGATATTGATCATTAGAACGGCCCCTTATAGAAATGGACGGCAACACTATGTATGCAGAGTGTTTTCAAGCCACAGTGAACGATCCGAGCACTATGCATACTAAGATTGACTTATATTGCCTTGCACCACACCTACCATACTTATTTCAAAATAACATCACAACTTACAATTAGAATCTAATTTAGATCCTACCATGAAATAGCATCACTGCCTAGGAATG